>CM064861.1:60144294-60835830 GCA_032719365.1 Prinsepia uniflora | reverse complement strand
AATTAAACTTAAAACGAAGCTAATGGAATGATCAATTGATGTAATTAAGGCTGAATTGATAGGATTGGAACCGGGTCGTATCGCGGGTAAACTGGACCCGTTTACCAGACAAACGGGTTGGGCTGGTGACACTGTAGCAGGCGCGTGAGTTTCACGCGCAGCCACTCACGGCGGCGCGTGACGGCGCGTGGGCACGGATCTCGAGGTGAGGTCAACATGACTTCTGTCCTATTTAATGTAACGGACATTTTGGAATTGGTTTCGTGTCGATCGGACACCGTCTCGATAGTGTTCGGGATGTCCGAAGGTTTTAAATTAAGTTTAAAAATAAGTAAAAATTAGGGAAAATTACGGGACTTTGATAGGATGTTAATGATGAGGTTAGTGACCCTCTAATGTGCTTTGGACAGGATTGGGAGTCCCGGTGAAAGTGGTGTGGCCCGGGAGGGCCGGTGGCACGCGTATCGAGGCACACGGTTAAAACGGTCTGTGAGTGGACTTTGGTTTTATAAATTCTATGCATGCTTAAATGTTTTATATGGATTATGGTTGTGATTGTGTGATGTTGATTTGGTTGTTTTGGTAAATTGTACGGTTTCACGTATTTCGAGGCGATTTACGTGCTTGCACGTAAATCGAGGTTTTCCGGTTTTACATGGATTTTCCATATTTATGACTTGGATATAATGTGATGAAATGGTTTTGAAATTGGAAATATGAACTCGGGCTTGAGGCCCAATTATGTTGGAAATCTCGGACTTGGAGTCCATTTGAATATCGGGCCGGGGGCCCAGTTGGTTAATGATATCGGGCCAGGGGCCCAGTTGGTAGGAAATCAGGCTGAGACCCATTTGAGTTATGTCATCGGGCCAGGGGCCCAGTTGATTTATGAATTCGGGCCGTGGGCCCAGTTGGTTTACAAATCGGGTCGTGGGCCCAATGGTTCATAAAATCGGGCATGAGGCCCAATTGGATTATAATGGTGATTTCGGGTCAGGGACCCTATATTTAATAATTGTGATTTTGGGTCAGGGACCCTAAATGGAATTGTGTGGTTTTATGGAAATTTCGGGCAGGGCCCAATGGTAATAATGTGATAAAAGGATTAAATAAACTGTTTTCCATATACCATCTGGATACAAGGATATATGATGGTCTCCTCCAGATGTCTGGGACACTGGGGAAGTCACGGTGCATTGCCTGCGAGGGGTCATTATACGGAGCAGCCGGACCGTATGATGACTCAGGAGCAGGATTGCTATGATTGACGTCAGGGACGTCAGACATCAGGGATGTCAGATACATGGACCCGGAGAGACCACGGGCAGCACGCGTAGCTTATGAAACCGTGAGATATGACGTCAGGGACGTCTAGCGTCTGGGACGCTAAGCATCTGGGATGCTGGTGATGGTAATGGTAAAATATGGATTAAGGAATAAAAATGGATTATTGGTTATGATATGGTATGTAGGGTCGGGGACCCTAAATGGTTTTGGATTTTTGAATTGATGTTCATCTATGGTCGTGGGTGGTGACCCACATGGTTTTAATATGTATGGTGGTGGTATTCCACGGTTTTGGGCTGAGTTCCCACACTTGGTTTTTGGTTAACGGTTTTCGGGCTAAGGCCCTAATGGCTCGGTTGAGCAAACGTTTTGGTTACTGGTTTTTGGTGGCATGCATACGTTTTTATTGGAGGGCATAAATGTCTTATAAATGTATTTGGTAAACTTATTGGTTTTTGTCCACTCACAGCTTTTGGTTTTAATGCCCTTCAGGTTGATTACGGATGCGATTGCAGCAGAGACTGGGACATTGCACACCTCCTCCATCGATCCTTGCGCACTCTGGATGCCCTGTTTGGGCAGTGGCTCGTGGTTATCCCTTGTCTGACACCCCTTGTTGGACGGGAGCAGGGCACATTCCACGGTAATCCCGGGGGGATTGGGATGGGTCCTGTCAATTAATCCCTAATTAATCCTTAAAATTAGGGACGGATTGTTACAAACTTCCCCCTTCAGGAATTTCGTCCTTGAAATTCAAAGCGACCCAATTCCACAACCAAACTATGGATATCAGATCGTGTCCCACAACTCGGTACTCTCGTGTAATCCTACACGTCTGACACTACGCCGTACTCATCGGCACACACTGTCATCGGAGCTCCCAAAGCTCCCGCTCAACTCTCGCGAAGCCACGCTTCGACTCGTAGGTCTCACTCGAGGCACTGTCGATGCCTCGCCGTCACTTACTCTAACAGGTCAGTTATACTAAGTTGATTTTAGATCCTTTTAGTCTACCTTTCTAACACGTTCCAACCTACACCAGCAGGTTACACCACGTGCTCCCACTAGGGGCTAACATCTCCAAGTTTCCATCAAGTCGACTTTCCAGCCTGATGGTTCTTCTCATCTGACAACCGAAGTCAGCTTTTCAGTCTGACAACCTTTCTCATCCGACAACCGGAGCTAATATCACTTTTTAGCATCCGATCCGACAACTGACATCACTGCTCCCATGGAGCGTTAAATCATCCCACGGTTCGCAACCGTAATCTACTGTTCCGAGGTACACCATTCTCCTCTAACACTCCCTATGTCCACTGTAACGATCCATCCTGAATTATCAGGATTAATTAAGAATTAATGATGGATTAGTGAGGCTAATCGGGATTATACGAGGATTAACGGACGTTCAGGTCGAAATTACGATTTTACCTTTGAACGGAGGTAAAAAGTTGACTTTTGACCCGGGATGTCTGATGGTCGAAGGCCAAGGACCGTTACGTAGATCGAGGCGATACGAATCCATAGACAGGCGGCACGTCGAAATCGGACGTTTGAGGAAAACGTTATGGTTCACGGAAGTTTCGAGGAACTATTGCACGTTTTACGAGACGACTTGAATTTTGTCTCAAGTGGGCCCGAGATATTTTCTCTGGCCCATTGGATGAGTGAAAAGTGTCACTCATCCATTGCCTAGTGTGATTGCACACATGCATACCCCCTTCCCCATGTTGGATCATTTTCCCCATTTCCACCAAACCCGAGCAACCCCTTCATCCCAATCCAAAACCCATTCCCCATATGATTTTTTTGTGAGGCCTACAGAGTGAGGTGAGGATGCCGGATGGTGATGGCTAGCTAGGATGGCGTCGCCGTGGACGGCGGAGGATACACGGTAAACCCGATTATGCCCCTTTTATTTTATTTTCGATTTTTTGACGTTATGGTAAGTTTTTCTTGATTGGAATAGGTTAGTTAGGTTGTTAGGAAGGTATTAGGGTGGTTTTGGTAGTGGTTAGTGGCTGAGGAAGCCTTGGGGAAAACTGGGAAAACTGAACCGTTGAGGGCAAAACTGGACCGGGGTGATTTTGTAGGTGTTTCATAGTTTTGATTGCACATTTAGGTTTCTAAGGATTAAATAGGAAGAATGGAATCGAAATGGAAGCAATCGGACTGAATTTGAGAGAGATAGGATGGGTGAATCGGCTTCGCCGTCGGACCGGACCAAAAACCGGACCCGGTCTGCCGAAGGTAGGGGATGACCACTGTTCACAACCGCGTGAGCCACACGCGCAGCCCCATTGGACGGCGCGTGATGGCGCGTGGCGGGGAGTTTGGGGAAACTTCCAACATGTAAAATCATCTATTCGATATAACGAACATTTTGGGACTGGTTCATGTCGATCAGACACCGTCTCGATATTGTTTGGGATGTCCGAAGGTTTAGGATCGAATTTAAAATAGTTAAAAATTCTAAAAAATTACGGGGCTTTAGTGAGGGATTATTTAAGTAGTTAGTAACCTTTATTACAATTTGGATAGGTTCGGGAGTCCCGGTGATGGCGATTGACTCAGGAGCGGCTTATGGCGCGTGTATCGAGGCACAGCTTCGGACGGTCTGTGAGTGGACCTTTCATTCTAAACTGATGCATGCATAAATGTTTTCATATAAGTGTTTTAATACATGTTTGTGACGCCATGAGTGCGTTTGTTTATGGTAGCTAGTATTTTATGTATTTGCACGTATTTCGAGATTTCCAATTTTATACGATGCTTATACTTGCTATGTTTTCTGTGACGGTTTAATGAATGAGTTTTGGATTTAGAAATATGAAATATAACGACCCGTCCCAGAAATGAGGGTTAAGATCGTGTTTAAGATGAGATTAGTGAGTTTAATCGGTGGTTAGTTGGTTACGACAGGTTTGTTGGTGTAGAATGACGATTTTCCCATAGTCTGGGCAAAATGTTGACTTTGAGTTCGGGCGGTCAATTGGGTATTGACCGGTGACCGTGACATAGTTTAGGACGTCACGAATCCGTAGACAGGTGGCATGCCCGATTCCGACATCCGAGGAGGAAGTTATGATGTTAGGAAGGTGGAGGGCATAACTGTAATTTGGTTAAACTAGGGGGAAAAGTTGACTTTTTGGACGATCGGGTTTTAACACGTTGACCTAGGATAGTTAGGTAGATTTCGTTGTCCTGAGTTCAACGACAGGCGGCACTTGTTTATCGGAGTTAGGACGGGCAAGTTACGGGTCTAAAACGGTAAGGGTAAAATGGTAATTTTGGGTTCAAAGAAGGGCATTTTGGTCTTTTGGTTGTTTGGGCTGTGTGCAACCAGATCAGGACAAGTGTATAGTGAGATGGGGATATTTTTGGAAAGGGACCATGGGATTGGTGACACGTGCAGTGTGTGTAGTGGGTTCTAGGGAGTGCACGGTGTGTGTTCAAATTGTGCAGCAGTGTGTAGTCGTGTTCGAACAAGAGAAATAGAGGGTGAGTTGGAGAGAAAATCGACAAAGTGAAGGGAGTGTTTGTGTGTTCTGGTGAGTGGATGAGAGACTGGAGATCGAGTGAGAGACAGTGAGTGAGTGGTGAGGGCAACTCGTGTGAGGAATCTTGTGAGTGTGAGGGGTTGAGTTTCCGGGAAACAGAGAAGGTGTTGGGTGGTGGTGCTGCTGTGTGGTACTCCCATCATCAAATTGGACCCGTGGCGGTGTTGTGAGGAGTGAGAAGAGTCGACTAGCCCCAGCGGAGCTCACGGCGGCGACCGGAGCATAGGTAATTCCTTGTTTCTGTTCAAATACTCTGTTTTTCCGTTTTGCTTCAAACCAATAGTCGTGGGTTTTGGGTGTGAGTCGACGGTTTTGGCGAGTTGGGTTAGACTTAGGAAGGTCCTAGGATTGGTTTAAGGTCGACACCGTGACGGGGGAAGACCTGGTTGGCTGGAAGGGAAAACAGGGGACTGGTTCGGGTTGTTGTTCGAGCTTGAGTCGACGACTTAGGGGTTGTGTCGAGGTGTTTGAGTGAGGGGAATGAGTTGTTTAAGACTGGAAAATGAGCTTGGTGAAGAGAGGAGTCGAATTGGTGGACGGACGACGAAGAACCGGGAACGCCGGTTCAGTCGAACCGATCGAGCCGAGGTAGACGATGGTACTGTAGCTGGCGCGTGAGGCCTCACGCGCAGCCATTTTGGGCAGCGCGTGGGGGGCGCGTGCGGCGGCGGTTGGGAAAATGGTCAACATGGGTTTTGGTCTAGGAGTTGTGACGAGTCTATTGGAATTGGTTTCGGGCTGTTCGGACGTCGTTTGAAGCTAGTTCCGCGAGGTTGAATGTCAGGACCCACCCCGGTTTCACCTCGAAAACCGAGGTAAATCCTGCTCCCGTCTGACACCCCGACCCAAAAGCTACAGTTCACTCACGAAAAGGTGCTAAAACACACAGTCAGACGCAGGAGAAACTATAACACATCCCGAAGGAAAGTTTTACAGAGCATAGTTCTAAATACAAAAGAAAGAAAATCGATAAACTAGATACACGCACACAAAAAATTTTAACACTCCGGGGTCACTCTCGTAACTTCTATGCCTCCGACGCTGCCTCGACGCCGAAACCCCCCGCTAGCTCCACAACCTGGAGGGCAATTTAAAACAGAAGGTGTGAGTGGACCATAAATAAGAAAATACTTTCCAAAAACTATTTCATAATAAAACCAGGGTTTTAGCCCTCCGTTTTGAAAACCACATGCATAACCCAGTTACTAAACATAGTTATAACTTACATAAACCTCATCATAAAAACAGAAACACTATAAAAACCGTTATAGAAATCATATCATCAGCGTCATAAAAGTGTATTAGAAAACATAAGTACCAAGCCATAACCAACTGATCAAACCTGTTGGATCTATCCGAGTCTTTAAACTCCCGAGTCTTTAAACTCAACAGGCCTCAATAATATCCGAGTCAACTCACGAGTCTTTAAACTCAACAGGCCTACGGGGGAAATATCAATATATCCGAGTCTTTAAACTCCCGAGTCTTTAAACTCAATCCGGGTCTTTAAACCCAATCCGGGCCCGTCCCCCGTCAATCACAATATCCGGGTCTTTAAACCCAATAATCAGATCCAGAAAATCCAATCCAAAACCATTTGAAAACCATTTCGAAATCCATGTCCAAACCCGAATCCAAAATCACTGGTCTGATGCTCTTCCGGCATCCCGAACCATAATTCCGAACCCAAATCCGGAAATCCACTTTTCAACCCAAAACCCAAATTCTGCTTTCCGAAATCCGATTCTAAAACCGAAAACCTTGATTATCAAATCATGTTTCAAAACCCATTTGTAATCATTGAAAACCTTTTATCATTTGAAAATCCCGAAACCATAACATTATGTTCAGAATCAACATTCCCCGTAACACGTGCCAAATACGTTACTTCTCGGAAACTGTGCAATTATGAAAAACTAACATAGCATGTTCAAAAAACATGAAAAACACATATAAAACCATAAAACAATTATAGAAAACAGTTATGCATGTTCAAGTTTAAGGAAAGGGTCCACTCACAGTACCGAGCCCTCAATCGCGCCTCGAACGTCCCGTACGTTCCTCAGCTTCCTCGGGAAGTCCCGATCCTGTAAACAACCGCCAAAGTACGTTACTAACACGTCTACTAAGACTCTCCTAATTTTTCCCAAAAATCCCCGGGTCTTAAACGTAACGAACCTAAACTCTAAACCTTCACCCTCGCGGAACTAACCTCAACGACGTCCAAACAACCCGAAACCAATCCCATTAGACTCGTCACAACACCTAGATTAAAAACCATGTTGACCGTTTTCCAAACCGCCGTTGCACGCGCCTCCACGCGCCACCCAAAGTGGCTGCGCGTGGCCCTCACGCGCCAGCTACAGTGCATCGTCTACCTCAAGTCGACCCGGTTCGAACCAGTCACAGTAGCTCGAACCGGCGAGGCCGGTTCTCTGCCGTGCCTGCACCAAAACTACTCCTCTCTTCACCATCTGCTTCGTCCCATCCTAAGCTATCCCTTCCTATACTCCAAACACCTCGACTTAACCTAAAACCTGTCGACTCAGGCTTGAACAGAAACCCCGTTCTACCCTTGTTTTCTACTCCGGCCACCCAGGTCTTCCCCCGTCACGGTAGCTAGCTTAAACCAATCCTAGGACCTCACTGAGTCTCTCCCAACTCACCAGAACCGTCGACTCAATGCCAGACTTCACGACTCAACGGTTGAAACAAAACGGAAAAACAGAGAACGGCGGGTACTCTTCGTCGTTCTGGACTCCGCCGTGCACTCCTCCGCCACGGTTGCACAACCAGAAGACACCTAGGACCCTACTGAATTCCCTAGACCTCACTGGACTCCTTGATTCAACCCCTAAAGCCACGACTTGGCGTCTGAACCTAAACGGCAAAACATAGCAAGTTAAGGGGGATGAGGAATTACCTGTCCTCCGGTCGCCGTCGCGAGCTCCGCTGGGGCTAGTCGACTCCTCTCACCCCTCACGACACCACCACGAGTCCAATTGCACCGTACACGGCCATACCACCACCACGATCTCTCAATTCCTCCATGTTTTCTCTGATTTTTCCCCCTGGTTTCCCGTGTCTCACAACTCCTCTACACACAACCACCACATCTTCTAACCTTCTCACCGTCTCCCTCTCAGTCTCTGATCACTCACCTCCTCACCAATTGACACAAACTCACAACGTCACCGTCCAAATCTCCCAACTCTCTCCCTCTGTTTCTCTCTAGTTCGAAGAACAAGCACGAACACACGGGCACCCCCAATTATTTGGACCGTGCACACGCCTAGAAGCCACTAGGCCCTTGCCACGCGTCACAATCCTTCCCTTCTCTCTCACAACTGTCTCAATCTCAGCCCTCCATTTTCCCTCTTTATTGCACAAATCCCAGAGCACAAAGGCCAAAATGCCCTTCCTTTGAACCCAAAATTACCATTTTGCCACTACCGTTTTAGACCCGTAACTTGCCCGTCCTAACTCCGATAAACAAGTGCCGCCTGTCGTTGAACTCAGGACAACGAAATCTACCTAACTATCCTAGGTCAACGTGTTAAAACCCGATCGTCCAAAAAGTCAACTTTTCCCCCTAGTTTAACCAAATTACAGTTATGCCTTCCACCTTCCTAACATCATAACTTCCTCCTCGGATGTCGGAATCGGGCATGCCACCTGTCTACGGATTCGTGACGTCCTAAACTACGTCCTGGTCATCGGTCAAAACCCAATTGACCGCCCGAACTAAAAGTCAACTTTTTGCCCGAACTAGGGGTAAAATCGTCATTCTAGGCTAATGACCTTATCGGGACCAACTAACCCCCGATTAAGCTCACTAATCCTTTTACTAATCACTGTCTTAAGCCTCATTCCCGGGACGGGTCGTTACAACCTACCCACCTAAAAAGAATTTCGTCCCCGAAATTCTACAGCTAGTTCCCGACACTTAGGGTCTCATACCAGGTAAGCAGTCCTAGGTTAACAACAACCACTCCTGGGTTTCCTGTCTATCATCTCCACCTTGGGTATTTCACACCATCCCCGAATACCAGTTACACTTCATGGTGTACGTAAGGGAAACCCTATGAACAGAAAACAAAGGTATTTTAAAATACCTCATATGGAGTACCCAAACAAAGTTCATAGAGTACATCCTCACGTACTACCACCTCACCAAAATTCTTCTCAACTCCTATCCCGGACAAACTAGGCTAACAGGAAAACCTATCTATTAGTTCACTCCCTCGGCTGCTACTTCGACCACTTGTCGGATAAATCAACAAAATCCTAAAGGCAAACTCTAGATTGTGGGTTCTCTCCTTCAATAACCTCATATCGATAAGTTATAGTCACTCCTTTCCTATTCCTTCCGTCCTCCTTCAACGGAATTCACCGCAACACTCCAGGTCACGTAGGGAAAATCCTAGACTCTACCCTGGAATCCAACAAGAAGGTAAGTACAACACAACCAAGGATAGTAAAAGTACCTGTCCCCGCACCTGGTGCTGACTGAACCTCCTGTTGAGTCATCGAAAACACTCGGGCCTGAGATCCTGACGCTCTACCACGTCCCCTCGAACTACTAGTGGCACCACCACCTCCTCTAGTGCCCGCTGTCCCTGACGCTGTACTTTGTACAGGCTCCGCCGATCCTCGACCTACACCACCTTCCTGTGGCAACAGTGGACACTCACGTAGGAAATGACCTCGCTCCCCGCAGTAGTAACACACATCCCGACCAGGTACACCACTCGATCTCCCCGTCGACGCAACAAACGTCGCACTAGCTTGTGGAGTCGGCTGTGCTCGGTAACCACGAAATCCCGAACTCTGGAAACTACCCGATCTACCGAAACGATCATCGCCCGTCGACGATGCTCCACTGAATTTATGTAACACCCCGGAAATTCGAGGATCTTAATATTGTAATTTAATGTATGAATTGACGTTTTTACCCTTGTGAATGGTATGGCAAATTGTTGACTTTTTGATTGGTGGGTCCAATGGACTTTGACCAATGACCGTGACGTAGTTCGGGACGTCACGAGTCCATAGCCAAGTGGCACGTCCAATTCGGACGATCAGGGAAAAAGTTATGGCTATCGGAAGTTCAGGGGCATTACCGTAATTTGGACGGTTGGGGCGAAAATGTTGACTTTTTGTTTGACAACTAATTTTCACATGACTCAAGGACCGTTAGGTAGGTCTCGACATCCTGAGTCCGTAGATAGGCGGCACGCCGAAATCGGACTTCGTACGAGGAAGTTATGGTCACGGAAGTAAACGCGGTTAACCGAACTAACCGAGAACAAGATTAAAATAATATTATAATAATAGGATCTGATTACTTTAATCAATTCAATCTGGACCCTTGGATGAGTGACAAGTGTCACTCATCCCCTACATTCCCCAAAACAAGGATCTGTGTTGGCCAATAGGGTTAATTTATTATTTTATTTCCTCAAATCCTCACCATTGGTCCTAAAGTCAGATTTAATCCTGGCCCTTTATTTCTTATGCCTATTCTATTTTAAACCCATGAGACCATACACTTACATTTTCATTCTCTCAAACCGTTTAGCATGGTTACCTCTTGGAACAAACTCACCAGCTCCTCACCACTCAACTTCACACACCCAGCAACACCAGGCAGCCAACAGCCACCCCCAGATACCGGCCACCACCCCACAGCCACCCTGCACGGCCGGGAAACCCACAGACCCGAGAACGAAACTCCAACAGCCCAAACCATCCTACCGTCCAAACCACCTTACCTGGACTCGAACCAACCTAGGGTTAGGACCACCGAGACCTCTGGATGACTCAGGACTGGACTGGGCAGCCCACGGCGGCGACACGGCGACGGTAAGCCCAGAAACCCGTGAGACCCGATTTGCCTTCCCTATTTTGAAACGTCTGTTTTTAACATTGGAATTCTTTGTTTACCTCTGAGACATATCCTAGGGACTCAGACGAGCATTTTGGACCAAGGTTCGCGGCTGGAAGCTCGATGACTCGCCGGAGAAGACGAACCAGAGCCGGCAGCCGGTTTCCTGTCGTTTTTCAGGTAGATTTTTGAACCTAGAAACTTGTTTTGAGTCCACAGAACCATAGAACACATTGTGACGAGTTCATAGGAACAAATCCCATCAGAATTGGTGGTCGGGTTGATGAGAACTGATCGGGTCGAACCGTGGGTCTACGGTGACCCGGTTCTCAGACCTGGTTACTGTAGCTGATGACGTCATCATGCTGACATCAGCAGTGACGTCATGATGACATCATCATATCAGAAATCAGTCAGACCAGGGACCAATGGACTGCTGACACGTGTCCTCTGACACTGTCAGTGATGACGTCATGCTGACGTCAGCAGTACTGTTGTACTGTTGACCAGAGGGTTGACCAGGCGCGTGGGGGCGCGTGTGAACAGTACTTTTGGTGGGACCACCACCATTCTTTAGGTTTCGACAATTCGGATCCAATGGCGGTGGTTTCGGGTCGATCGGAGATCATTTTGTTGGTCAAAACGAGGTTTATTGCCTTGGGAAGCGCGTTCGGGCGACTTTTCCGGGCCGGTTTCCAGTCTAGGGTTTCATGGTTAAATGTTAGGGGTTGTATTGACCTTCACGTATACTTTGGACATGACAGGGATTGTACAGTTGTACCAGAACGAGGGTATACGTTCGATTTTCAGCAGGATTGTACTGTGAGTGGGCCGTTTTCTTAAACCCTTGCGTGCATAAATGTTTTCTGGTTTATTATACATATTCACATGCTAAAAACAAATAATGGTTTTGATGATATGGAAATTATGGTTATGGCACGTTTCACGGTATTTGGGCTTGAGACCCGTCTAATGAAACTTAAAGATTGGTTGGATTTTATCTATGTATATATATATGCTTTGCATGTGGATATCAATAAAATGTATTTGGTACTGCACTGTATAGATCCTTTCATATTATATTGTTTCCTCCGGATGAGGTACCCCGGAGAGGTCACGGACGTCTAGTACGTCCAGCGTCTATGATGCTAAGCATCGGGGATGCTGTACCCGAACGGGGTTCGGGGATTGAACTCGAAAATTGAGACCCGAGTGGCACGCGTAGCCTTGTGATTGTGACCTTATTAGACGTCAGGGACGTCAGACAACGGGGATGTCGGGATTGGAGTGTATAGTGCAGTGGCTAAAATTATGTTTATGGTTTTATTATATGCCTTATGGTTTATATTATATGATTGATGGTTTTAAATTCGGTTGCACGCATGTTTGGAAAACGGAGGGGTAAATTATATGTTTTACTTATCAAATGATTTTATAAACTTGAGTTTCGGTCCACTCACCCTTAATGTTTTGGTAACCCCTCCAGGTCGTGATACTGAGGTAGAGGAGGAACCTGAGGCTGAGGCATAGATCTACTTCTGCGTACCTGAACCCTTGTTGGGTGGTTTACCCGCATGTTTTATTTTAGAGTCGTGCTCGCAACTTGTAATTTTGGATTTCATCCATTGTCTGACATCTGTCTAATTCGGATTTGATGTATAACTTTAATTTGGTTATTTATGCATTTGATGTTTTGAGGTTAAAATTGGTATGAATTTTGGATGTCAGACGGGAGCAGGGCACGTCCCCTTGTGGTCCCTGTGGGATCGGGGCGGGTCTTGTCAGCTTGGTATCAGAGCACTAGGTTGTGGTCAGCATGCTAGACTAGCGATTAGTACTAGTTACTTTTCGACTTTTAAGGATATTGTTATCTGATCTATGCCTCTTGACAGTTGGTTATGCCTCCTAGGAGAATTCCTCATACACGAACTGACGAGGATCTGGAAAGGAAAATGGAATGCGCAAGCATTGAGCGGGCTCAACGTCTGGGGGCCACACCTTTCAACGGGGGATCGAACCCCGAAGATGCTCATGATTGGATCACCAAATGGGAAAGGATCTTCACGGTGATGCACTGCCCTCCGGGCGAACGGGTAACTTTGGCGGCCATCTTACTGGAAGGAGGAGCCTACCAGTGGTGGCACGGACTTGAAATGTCTGGATGGTGTCTCCATACCACTACTTGGGAAGTTTTTCGTTCCCGATTTCTGGACCAGTACTACCCGCGATCGTTTCGCGCGGCACGGGAGGCTGAGTTCTTGCGGCTAGAGCAGGGGGATATGTCCGTTGCCGACTACGAGCAGACTTTCGGGAAACTTTCCCGGTTTACTGCATCATTCGTGAGCACGGAGGAGGACAAATGCTAGAGGTTTGAGCTTGGACTCCGAGGGGAGATCCGGGCAAGTGTGACTGCTGCTACTCATGCTTCACTGAGAGATATGGTCGACGCTGCGGTGCGTGTCGAGGCCAGTCTGGCGGCACACAAGACACGACCGCCTTCGGGCGAGGGGCGAATTTAGGGTCACCCACATCGTGGGCCATCAGGCCAGAAGAACAACAAGGGAGGAGGCTACAGGGGAGCACCCTCATCCTTCAAGGGTCGTGGCTGGTCAGGTCGACGCGGAGGCTCTCAGGGCAGAGGATCAGGATACAACTTTGGGCAGCGTTCATCTTGGAGCAGTGCTTCTGGTGGGCATTCGGACAGGCCGAGGCCAGTAACCTGTTTTGCTTGCGGAGAGGAGGGCCACTATGCCTGTGATTGCCCGCAGTTGCCCAAGAACAACGACGCTGGGGGCTCTAGTGTGGTGTAGAGCACGACTTCCCACACTAATGGAGGTCGCGGTCAGGGAGGTGATCGTGGTGCTGGGCGTGGCGCGCGCGGGCGCGGACGGAACGGAGGGCCAAGGGCCCAAGTGTTTGCAATGACCCAACAGCAGGCGAGGACTGCCCCAGGCGTGGTTACAGGTACACTACATATCTTAAACCTTCTTGTACATATATTGATGGATGCGGGGGCTACACATTCTTTTATTTCGAGGAGTTGTGCTGGTATGCTTGATTGTGTGGTATCAGCCTTAGATTGTGAGATGAGTGTTGGCACCCCGATGGGCATCGTGTACCTTGTGAATCAGGTGATTCGGAGGTGCCCGGTAAGAATTGAGGATGTGGATTTACCAGCAGACTTAATTATTCTGGATATCTACGACTTCGATATAATCCTAGGGATGGATTGGCTATCGGAGCATGGATCGCTCATCGATTGTTGTAGCAAGCAAGTGATTCCGCTCAAGTCTAGTAATCCACCTCTGGGCTTCCTCAGGATCTGCCCCACCACCAAAAGTAGTAGCCCCGAGCCGCCGGGCTCGCTCAATCGTAGCACTCTCTGTCCCTCTTGCTACTTCATCTTCAGGTCGTGGAGAGGGTCTACGTCTCGGAGGCATCGTCAATCGCACACTGAAAGAGGCATAGAAACAGTCAAACAACCTAACAACAACCTCACAGACCGACAATCCCGACAAACTCGACAAACCTATGCTCTAATACCAATTGTCAGGACCCACCCCGGTTTCACCTCGAAAACCGAGGTAAATCCTGCTCCCGTCTGACATCCCGACACAAAAGCTACAGTTCACGCACGAAAAGTCGCTAAAATGTACAGTCACACGCAGGAGAAACTATAACACCTCCCGAAGGCATGTTTTACAGAGCATAGTTCTAAATACAAAAAAAAGAAAACCGATAAACTAGATACACGCACACATAAAATTTAAACACTCCAGGGTCACTCTCGTAACTTCTATGCCTCTGACGCTGCCTCAACGCCAAAACCCCCCGCTAGCTCCACGACCTGGAGGGCAATTTAAAACAGAAGGTGTGAGTGGACCATAAATAAGAAAATACTTTCCGAAAACTATTTCATAATAAAACCAGGGTTTTAGCCCTCCGTTTTGAATACCACATGCATAACCCAGTTACTAAACATAGTTATAACTTACATAAACCTCATCATAAAAACAGAAACACTATAAAAACCGTTATAGAAATCATATCATCAGCGTCATAAAAGTGTATCAGAAAACATAAGTACCAAGCCATAACCAACTGATCAAACCTGTTGGATCTATCCGAGTCTTTAAACTCCCAAGTCTTTAAACTCAACATGCCTCAATAATATCCGAGTCTTTAAACTCACGAGTCTTTAAACTCAACAGGCCTACGGGGGAAATATCAATATATCCGAGTCTTTAAACTCAATCCGGGTCTTTAAACCCAATCCGGGCACGTCCCCCGTCAATCACAATATCCGGGTCTTTAAACCCAATAATCAGATCCAGAAAATCCAATCCAAAACCATTTGAAAACCATTTCGAAATCCATGTCCAAACCCGAATCCGAAATCACTGGTCTGATGGCCTTCCGGCATCCCGAACCGTCATTCCGAACCCAAATCCAGAAATCCACTTTTCAACCTTAAAACCAAATTCCGATTTCCGAAATCTGATTCTAAAACCGAAAACCTTGATTATCAAATCATTTTTCAAAACCCATTTGTAATCATTGAAAACCCTTTATCATTTGAAAATCCCGAAACCATAACATTATGTTCGGAATCAACATTCCCCGAAAAACGTGCCAAATACGTTACTTCTCGGAAACCGTGCAATTATGAAAAACTAACATAGCATGTTCAACAATCATGAAAAACACATATAAAACCATAAAACAATTATAGAAAACAGTTATGCATGTTCAAGTTTAAGGAAAGGGTCCACTCACAGTACTGAGCCCTCAATCGCGCCTCGAACGTCCCGTACGTTCCTCAGCTTCCTCGGGAAGTCCCGATCCTGTAAACAACCGCCAAAGTACGTTACTAACATGCCTACTAAGACTCTCCTAATTTTTCCCAAAAATCCCCGGGTCCTAATCGTAACGAACCTAAACCCGAAACCTTCACCCTCGCGGAACTAACCTCAACGACGTCCAAACAACCCGAAACCAATCCCATTAGACTCGTCACAACACCTAGACTAAAAAACATGTTGACCGTTTTCCCAACCGCCGCCGCACGCGTCTCCACGCGTCGCCCAAAGTGGCTGCGCGTGGCCCTCACGCGCCAGCTACAGTGCATCGTCTACCTCAAGTCGACCCGGTTCGAACCAGTCGCTGTAGCTCGAACCGGCGAGACCGGTTCTCCGCCGTGCCTGCACCAAAACTACTCCTCTCTTCACCAACTGCTTCGTCCCATCCTAAGCTATCCCTTCCTATACTCCAAACACCTCGACTCAACCTAAAACCTGTCGACTCAAGCTCGAACAGAAACCCCGTTCTACCCCTTTTTTCTACTCCGGCCACCCAGGTCTTCCCCCGTCACGGTAACTAGCTTAAACCAATCCTAGGACCTCACTGAGTCTCTCCCAACTCACCAGAACCGTCGACTCAATCCCAGACTTCACGACTCAACGGTTGAAACAAAACGGAAAAAACAGAGAACGGCGGGTACTCTTCGTCGTTCTGGACTCCGCTGTGCACTCCTCCGCCATGGCTGCACAACCAGAAGACACCTAGGACCCTACTGAATTCCCTAGACCTCACTGGACTCCTCGATTCAACCCCTAAAGCCACGACTTGGCGTCTGAACCTAAACGGCAAAACAGAGCAAGTTAATGGGGATGAGGAATTACCTGTCCTCCGGTCGCTGTCGCGAGCTCCGCTGGGGCTAGTCGACTTCTCTCACCCCTCACGATACCACCACGAGTCCAATTGCACCGTACATGGCCACACCACCACCACGATCTCTCAATTCCTCCCTGTTTTCTCTGATTTTTCCTCCTAGTTTCCCGTGGCTCACAACTCCTCCACACACAACCACCACACCTTCTAACCTTCTCACCGTCTCCCTCTCAGTCTCTGATCACTCACCTCCTCACCAATTGATACAAATTCACACCGTCACCGTCCAAATCTCCCAACTCTCTCCCTCTGTTTCTCTCTAGTTCGAAGAACAAGCACGAACACACGGGCACCCCCAATTATTTGGACCATGCACACGGCTAGAAGCCACTAGGCCCTTGCCACGCATCACAATCCTCCCATTCTCTCTCACAACTGTCTCAATCTCAGCCCTCCATTTTCCCTCTCTATTGCACAAATCCCAGAGCACAAAGACCAAAATGCCCTTCCTTTGAACCCAAAATTACCATTTTACCATTACCTTTCTAGACCCGTAACTCACACTTCGTAAGTCCGATGAATACGTGCCGCCTGTCACCGAACTCAGGACGACGAGATCTACCTAACCATCCTAGGTCAACGTGTCAAAACCCGATCGTACGAAAAGTCAACTTTTCCCCCTATTTTACCCAATTTACGGTTATGCCCTCAACGTTCCGAACATCATAACTTCCTCTTCGGATGTCGGAATCGGGCGTGCCACTTGTCTACGGATTCGTGACGTCCTAAACTACATCCTGGTCATCGGTCAAAACCCAATTGACCGTACGAACTAAAACTCAACTTTTTGCCCGAACCAGGGGCAAATTCGCCATTCTAGGCTAACGGCCTTATCAGGACCAACTAACCCCCGATTAAGCTCACTAATCCTTTTACTAGTCAATGTCTTTAGCCTCATTCCCGGGACGGGTCATAACATTGAAGGTTTAGGGTTCCGGTTCGCTACGTTTAGGACCCGGGGATTTTTGGGGAAAATTAGGAGAGTCTTCGTTGACGTGTTAGTGTCGTACTTTGGTAATCGTTGACAGGATCGTGACTTCCCGAGGATGCCGAAGAATGTATGGGACGTATGGGGCGCGAGTGACGTGCCGATGACTGTGAGTGGACCCTTTCTCTTAACTTGAACATGCATAACTGCTTTTAATTATTTGTTTTATGTATTTCATGATTTGTGAATCTGTGATATTGGTTTTGCATACTTACACGTTTTTCGAAAAAAATAACGTATTTAGCACGTTTTACGATAAAAGGTTGATTTCTGCTTATGAGGTTATAGTTTCAGGATTTCAAATGATAAATGAGTTTTAATGATTCTAAAGGGACTTTGGAACATGATTTCGATGATCAAGAGTTTTTGGTTTTAGAATCGGATTTCGGAAGTCGGAATTTGGTTTTAAATTTGAAAAGTGGATTTCCGGATTTGGGTTCGGAATGACGGTTCTGGATACCGGAAGGGCATCAGACCAGTGATTTCGGATTCAGGTTTGGATGTGGATTGTGAAATGGTTTTCAAATGGTTTTGATTGGAATTGCTGGATCTGGTTATTGGGTTTAAAGACCCGGATTATATTTGACGGGGGACGGGCCCGGATTGGGTTTAAAGACCCAGATTGAGTTTAAATACTCTGGAGTTTAAAGACTCGGATATATTGATATTTCCCCCGTAGGCCTATTGAGTTTAAAGACTCGGGAGTTTAAAGACTCGGATATTATTGAGGCCTGGATTGAGTTTAAAGACTCGGGAGTTTAAAGACTCAGATAGGTCCAGCAGGTTTGATCGGATAATGATTGGTTGAGACGTATGTTTTATGATACGGATTTTATGATGCCTATGACATGATTTCCATAACTGTTTTTATAGTGATTCTGCAAATGTTTTTATGATGGTCTTCATGTGATTTATAATTGTTTTTGGTAACTGGGTTATGCATGTGATTTCAAAACGGAGGGCCAAACCCGGTTTTCTTATAAAATGGTTTTGGGAACTTTTCTTTTATTTATGGTCCGCTCACACTTTTCTGGTTTTAAATTGCCCTCCAGGTCGTGGAGCTAGAGCAGGGTTTCAGCGTCGAGGCAACGTCGGAGGCATAGAAGTCACGAGAGCAATCCTGGAGTGCTTTAAGTTCTCCGTTGTGCGTGTATCTAGTTTTTCAGTTTTTCTTTCTTTTGTATTTAGTACTATGCTCTGTAAAACTTGACTTCGGGATGTGTAAAGTTTCTCCTGCGTCTGACTGTGTACTTTGGTGGTTTAGAGTGAGTTTACTTTGGTTTCGTGTCGAGGTGTCAGACGGGAGCAGGATTGACCTCGGTTTTCGGGGTGAAACCGGGGTGGGTCCTGACACAGAGCCTCCCAGATGGAGAATTCCTGGGGGTAGACTCGGAGTGAGATCCCGAGTAGTATGTATACTTATATATATATAATCGTGACATATATCAGGGATGAGTTCCCTAGGGGCTGTGTGCCCCGAGTTGACATCAGAGGATGTCTAGGATGGGTTATATATGTGTGTATGTATATGTGTACAAGATTTCACAGAGACGATTTTGGGCTGAGACCCACATGTGTTGGATTTGGGCTGGGTTCCCATTTGATTTGGTTTGGGCTGAGGTCCCAGGTACTTTGATTGGATTTTGGGCCAAGGCCCCGTGTTTTATGTTGAGAAATGGTTTTCTAATGCATGCATAATTTTTAGTAAAGGGCCTAAAGTTTTTTTTATGAATTTTTTTTTTTATAAAATATTTATTTTGTCCACTCACAGTTTTCGTGTTTTGAATGCCCTTCACGTTGATCGCCGATGTGGGTTGTAGCAGAGACGAGACATCATATTCCTCCTTCGGATTCTGGCGTTCTCTGATAGTCCCGGTTGGAATAAGGACAGAATTATCCCTAGTCTGAAACTTCATGTCAGACGGGAGCAGGCACGTCCCACGTTAATCTCGGGGGATTTGGGACGGGTCCTGTCACTCCAGGACGACATCTGGAGGAGACCAACTAACTCATAATGGAGGGTATATACATACTAGTATAGAAAACCACACTCGGGACTCACGCCCGATAACACAAAACAATTGGGCCTCCAGCCCGAACTTATGACTCAACGGGGTCTAGCCTGATTTCACCGTTTAATTGGGACTCAATCCTGAACTCCTAAAACAACGGGGCATCAAGCTTGATACCTTAGGGGCAGTCAAGATTCCGATCATAGTGATGCGTGTGACCACCAGTCCAGGACTGCTCTCAATCCTGGTATGTCGCCGTGAACATATCACTGTCGTGACCATTTCTAGAACATGGTGCACACATCACCGATCGCTCTCCTATACCGTCAACACTCCAAAGTCGAGCCTCCAGTGGCTGCTCGACCACGGGACGTGCATCGTGACCTCTTTGGAGGGAACCCATCCCCAGTCTGGAGGCGAGCGTCACGTCGTCCGTCGCCTTGCACACAGCACCCGTCGCGACCACGACTCACACCTGTAGGTCATCAGGAGGGCCACATTCCCGAGTCAAATCCAAAACTAAATGGATCTCATTCCCGGTTTTACCTTTTCAAAACCATTTCATTCAAACTGAAAGTATAAACGCGTATAAGCACGTATAAAACTGAAAACCTCGAAATAAGTGTCAATACGTAAACACACACACAAATGCACTCAACCCATCACAAAACATGTATTAAAAGACTTATAAAACATTTATGCATGCATCGATTCATGAAATAAAGTCCACTCATAGACCGTCCGAGCTGCCGCCTCGATACGCGCGCAGTACACCTTTTTGGGTCAAACGTCATCTCCGGGGTTCCCAAACCTGTCCAAATCACATTAGATGGTTACTAACTACTTTATTAACCCCTCACTAAAGCCCCATAATTTTCCGGGATTTTTAACTATTTTTAAACGTGATCCTAAACCTTCGGAAAACCCGAACTATATTGAGACGATGTCCAATCGAGTCGAAACTAGTCCAAAAATGTTCGTTACATCGAATAGATGAAATTACATATTGGAAGTTTCCCCAAAAACCTCACCATGCGCCATCACGCACCACCGGATGGCCCTGCACGTGGGCCTCACGCGCCTGCACAAGGTCATCCCTGTCTTCCAGTCGACCTGGTCCAATTGGCAGGTCTGATTCGGCCCTGCAACTCTGGTCCAACTAGACCGGCGTGACCGGTCTAGGCCTCTAAACCGTCTAATTTTTTGTCCTTTTTCTTCCTAACCAATTCCAATCCTCCTAATTCGATCCTAGAAACCTAAATATGAAATCAAAACAACCAAAAACCTACAAAATCCTACCGGTCCAAGACTTCCCTCACAGTTCAACATTTCCAGTTTTCTCCCCAGGGTTCCTCAGCCACTAACCACCACCAAAACCTTCCTAAAACCTTCCTAGCATCCTAATAACCCTATTCTATTGAACTAAAATGGTCCACAACGTGCAAAATTGAAAATACTGGAAATTGGGCAAAATCGGGTTCGAGTTTACCTCTGCACCTCCGCCATCCACGGCGGCACCGTCCATGGCGGTACCGTCCTTGTCCAGCCACCATCATCATCCTGCCCTCATCTCACTCTCTTGGTCTCAAACATGGTTAGATGTGGAAGGGTTGGATTGGGATTGAAAGGGTGATCGGGTTTAGTGGGGGAAAAATGATCGAACACGGGGAATGGGGTATGCATGTATATGTTTGAGATGGGCAATGGATGGGTGACACTCGTACTCATCCATTGGACCTGTCCAAAATATCTGAGCCCCACTTGCTGCCAAAAGTCCATCGCCTCGTAAAACATGTAATACTTAGTTTGAACTTCCGTGAACCGTAACTTTTCCATCGAACGTCCCAATTCGACGTGCTTCCTGTCTATGGATTTGTATCGACACAATCTACGTAACGGTCCTTGGCCCTCGGTCATCGGACCTCCCGGGTCAAAAGTCAACTTTTTGCCCTCGTTTAGGGGTAAAATCGTAATTTCACCCTGAACGTCCGTTAACCCTCGGCTAATCTTTGATTAGCCTCGCTAATCTGTTATTAATTCCTAGTTAATCCTTAAAATTAAGGACGGGTCGTTACAAACCGGCCACCCTATCCATCAACCTATACTCAGACATGATAAGCCTTGAATTGAGCATCATTTCATGTCAGTTTATACCCTTAATGCTTATCTTTCAATATAAAAATGCCAAACAGTAGGAGAAAAAAATATTTTTGTGAGAAATATGCAGAATTTGATAGAGCTCGGAATTACGAGAATTTGAGCGAGAAAATATTTTCATTCGGAATTATACTGAAAAATTTATGATCGAAAGAAAGAAGGCCACCAAAAAGTGCAAGGGATTTCTGTAGTTTCCTACCAAATCCATTTTATCAGCGCAAAATCCATTTTGGCCAGCGCCTGTCGATAGCCTGAGTTCACTTCGCCGAGCGCCTCCCGATCATGAACACTTTGCTTCAGTGTATGCGTCCTGAACGATAGACCTTTACTTCGGCCAGCACTTACCAAAAATCATTCCATCAACTTCCTTTGTGCCATTGACCCGTGTTGACCGCCATTTCTTCTTCAATTTTCAACGTGCGCCCACCAAATTCTTCCCCCTTTTTTAGCGCGCGTGTGTTGAATTCTCAAAGACCCCTCCAGCTCTGTTTCTGCGTGAAAAATGGCATTTTCCAGCCACCAGAAAGAACTCTAGCCACCTAAGGTTCCATGCCAAAACAAGGAAGATGATTTTTAGGTTAGGTTCTAGCAAGCTTTTATTGTTTTTATTTAATTAGGATTTTATTTCCTAGTTTTTTAGGAGGTACCATCACTATAAAAAGGGGAGGTTATTCTCATTGTAAAATACTTCTTCTTGGATACAAACTTGAGCCTCCCTAAAGGAAAAACCCTAGCTGGGTATATCCAAGGAGTTTTAAGTCTGAAATCCCCCTCGTCATTTCCTCCATCTTCACAAGGTTCTTTCTGCTGTTCAAAGAAGCTTGTGAATAACATTCCATTGTTTCCATCTACCTAGGTATCTCAAGTTGTTCTTAGATTCCGAAAGTGTAACTTTGTTTTCTCTGCTTAAATTCTTGATATTGTTTTTGGTTTTACTTATAATTTAATATATGTGTTGGTATTTCTCTTTCTAACATTTGTAAATGTTAAATACAATGTTCATGTGTTTTACTTTCTAAATTTTAATTACTTCATACATTTTAGTGCTCGATACTTAATTTAATGCTAAGTGTTTTCTTTGTTATTCAGTGCACTTATACTAGGATTGAAGATATTTAATATTTGACCGTTGTTTATTGTATTTAGTCAACAACTTAAGGTGAATCATTTTGTAGGTGTTTGTCTACTGTTCGGTGCATTTATAATATTAAAAATGTATGAAGGTGATTGGTTTAATATGTGCAAATGTTGGAGTGTTGGCAAGATAAGTGTTTGAAGTAAGTTTGTTGTACAAAGGTTAATTAGGAGTAGATTTAATTTAATAATTGTTTATACTTGTGTTTTTACGACTACACTATTGTTCAAAACTCCCCCATTTTTTTTTATTCTTTTAACTAACCATTATTAAATATCCCTCAATTCCTCGATCTAGAACGATCCCTACTTATTGAATACTACAATCTAAAAAAAAAAAGGTTTTAAGTTGAGCATTGCATGAATTGTGTGTTTATTTGAATGCACAATTTACACATATCAATTTTTGGCGTTGTTTTCGGGGAATTGAAAATCGTTCATAATGTGTTAGTCTATATATAAAGTGTACACAACATACTTGTATATAAACTATTCATATGAAAATTGTTCACCACATGAGTTTTTGCTTGGGATCCATTTTGGTTCCATCAATACATACCTTTATGAGTCTGTAAAAATTGTTGGGATATAGTTACTCCAAATAATATCACTCGGAACTCACAATGACCTTATCTCGACTAAAATGTCATTTCTTTACCCAACTTATGGTATCCAATTCATAGTTCGATTTCTCGGAAAGTACCTAGCCTTCCTCAATCATTTCAATAATTCATTTACCCAAGGCAGGGGGCAATTATCCCATACTTATCATCTTATCAAACTGTCTGAGTTTAGTACTCAACCTCACTTATATGCTCAACAACTAGAATTGCCGAGCTTGTAATTGTACTTTAGGTTCCAGCCTGAACCCGTTTTTAATCTTTAAACTATCATACTATTTCTACTTCTCGACTCTTCTCGAGCCCTAACTTCCCAACTCCAACTCTTTTTCGAGTCATATACCATTATCTCGACTTATATCGAATCCTAATTTAGATATCATGACTCCTATGGGGTCCCAATTCAATATTGGTAGTCCATAATATTCTTGAAATGCTTAATCGTCAAGCAAGCCATCACTATACACGTCGAATCCGACATAAGGCCTTTCATTACCTTAACCTCATGCACTTACTCCAACTGAGAAGCATAGTCATTGTCACATTTGGGTCCACCATGGCGAGAAATACTAGGACTTTTGCTTATGAGCTTATTATCACATTCACTATTCATAATGAAAAACTAGTCCATTTACCGCCCTATAACTTCCCCGGGGCTTCTATACTCGTCCCATTTCTAGGCCGTGCACAAGACTCACATTTTGGAGGCATGGCATGTCAGGACCCGTCCCAAATATCACCTCGATACCCGGGAAGAATCCTGCTCCCGTCTGACAATCACACTTACAGTACCAAAAAAAAACTTAATACAACTATAAGCATAACTATCAGATGAATGAGTAAATATATACAACAGTAAGCCAGAGCATAGTTCTACAAAATGGGCACCAAAAGTCCTACAAGTCTAAGTCCGCAACGGAAGAACGTCGGAAGCTCTATGCCTCGATATCTGCCTCAACGTTCACCCCAGTGCTATCACCACGACCTGGAGGGAATTTGAAAAAAGGAAGGTGTGAGTGGACCGAAAGGAATAAAAATTTTAAAACCGTTTACCATCAAATCAAAGTAAAGAAATATAATCATTTGTTCCCTCCGGTTTAAAACCAGGCATGCCAATGAAGTATTAGAAAAGTCATAATATGAAACATCAAAAGAAACAGATACACTATAAAACTGATATAGAAACCAGAGCATAAACATCAAACCACTTTTTCCGATCAAACCTGCTGGACCTATCCGAGTCTTTAAACTCAACCAGGCCTCACATATAAATCCGAGTCTTTAAACTTCCGAGTCTTTAAACTCAATAGGCCTATGGGGGTAATATCGTAATATCCGAGTCTTTAAACTCCCGAGTCTTTAAACTCAATCCGGGCCCGTCCCCCGTCAATCAATATCCGGGTCTTTAAACCCATATCCAGATCCAGCAAATCCAACCCATATCAGTGTAAAACCATTCTGAAACCCATCACCAAACTCGAATTCGGAATCCCTAGTTCGAAGCCCTTTCGGCGTTCAGAACCGACATTCCGAACCCAAGTCCGAAAAAAGATCCATGTTCATAACAAAACCATAGGAAAATCCTAAATCAGATTCCACAACCCATTTACCATCATCAGAAAACGTTTTTAGGTTGAATTTCTGAATTATAGCATCCAAATCTGAAAACCCGCTTTTTCTCGAAAAACGTGCAAAATCCCGAAAACGTCTCGAAAAACGTGCAAACATCTCAATCACATATAACACACATAAAAAGCATAAAACATTAATAAAACAGTTAGGCATGCTCGGAAGTAAGAAAGAGTCCACTCACAGTTCACAACACGTCACTCGCGCCCCGTGCGCTCCTCAACCGTCTCTGGTGTCTCCCGTCCTGTCAATAGATACCAAATAGGGTCACAATTACATCAAGGATACCTTCCCTAGTTTCCCCAATTTTTCGGGAATTTAATCATATTTTAATCCTAAACCCTAAACCGTACGGATTCACGAACCATCCCGTAACACCGTCCGATTAACCCGAAAACTATACCATTGGATTCGTTAGAACATTTAGGACTAAACTCATGTTGGAAGCTTGGCCGGATTCCTCCTCACGCGCCTCCACGCGCCGCCCAAAGTGGCTGCGGGTGGGCCTCACGCGCCTGCTACAGTGCCACCGTCTTCCTTGCTCGAACCCGGTTCGCACCAGACGGCAACCCGGACCAGCGAGAACCGTTCTCCGCCGTCCGGCCACCATTTCCCTTCCTATCTTCACCTAAAGCTTCGTCCATTCTCAGGGAATCCATCCCCCTCACTCTCTTGGCTCGACTCAACCCATAGCTTCACAACTGAAGCTCGAAAGAAAAACCAACCAATCCTCTGTTTTTCTTTCCGGCCACTCCGCACTTCCCCCTTCACGGTGGTCATTCCAAACTCCTCCCACGACTTCACTGAACCACACACAACTCACGAAATCCCTCGACTCACCCTCCAACTCCACGATTTTCCGTTTGAAAATCACGGCTAAACAGGGTACAGAGTACCCGCCGTCGAACCACCTCCCACCGTGAACCTCCCGTCACGGCAACCACCAAAAACAACTCCTAGGACCTCCCTAAACCACACTTCATTCACCAAACCCTTCGATTCTAGCTCTAGGTCCACGACTTTTGAAATGAAAATCCACGAAAAACAGAGCAAAAGAGGTTACCTTCGATTCCGGCGCCGCCGTGAGAACCGTCACCCACCACGGTGCTCGTGGGACTCCCCTTAGCCTCCTGAGTCTTCTAATGGCTTAAACCGGTCCACCACACAACACAACAGCCACCACCGTCCACTGCCTCCTCTGTTTCTTCCAAATATCCAGCCGTCCACCACGTCGCCTCCGTGCACGGTTGCAACTCCAAACCACGATCACCAGCTTCTCCTTGCCTCACTGTCTCTCTATCAACTCACTCTTCACTCTCCCTAGCATCAAAATCGATCACCGCCTCACCCAATTCTTCTCTCTGTTTTCTGTTTCCTTCGAAGGTGTGCACGGTTCAAATGGGGATAACGTGTGGCCGTGCACACTTGAGAACATAGTGGAACCATCCAGTCCCCTGCACGTGTCCACTAGCCATAGGCCAGCCCAAAAAATCTCTGCCACCTGCCCTTATCTGATTGGGCTGAGGGAAAATGACCAAAATGCCCCTCCTGCACAAACTTACCATTTTGCCCTCAGACTTTCCAGACCCGTATCTTTTCCGTCCGACGTCCGATGACAGCGTGCCGCCTGTCGTTGAACTCAGGACGTCGAGACCTATCCAACGGTCCTCGGTCTACGTGAAAATCACAAATCCTCCAAAAAGTCAACATTTCCCCTTATTGACTCAAATTACGGTAACGCCCCCAACCTTCCGTACATCATAAATTTTCCTCCGGTTGTCCGAATCGAACCTGCCGCCTGTCTACGGACTCGTGACGTCCTAACCTACGTCACGGTCAAGGGCTAACACTCATCCAATCGATAGTACAAAAAGTCAACTTTTCGTTTACTATTCACAAGGGCAAAATCGTCCTTTTTTTTCTTTTTTTTTTTTTTTTTTACAAAACTTCACAAAAATTACATTTTTACCCTTCCCGTAGGTGCGGGTTGTTACAATCTACCCCCCTAAAAAGAATTTCGTCCCCGAAATTCAGTGAAATAAGTAAGGGTACTGTTCCCGCATCAAGGCCTCGGGTTCCCAAGTAGCTACTTCGACCTGATGATTTCTCCACAATACCTTCACTAAGGGAACCGTCTTCCTTCGCAAAACTTTATCCTTCCGATCCAAGATTGCAACAGGTTGCTCTTCGAAACTCAAGTCTTCCCTCAGTTCCACTGGTTGTGCTTCCAAAACATGCGAATCATCTCGAATATATTTCCGAAGCATAGAAACATGAAAGACATTATGTACCTTTTCCAAATCTGCTGGTAAGGCCAATCGATAAGCTACAGGACCAATCCGCTCCAAGATCTCATACGGTCCAATGTAACGAGGACTCAACTTCCCTCGTCTGCCAAATCGTACAATTCCTTTCCAAGGAGATAGCTTTAGGAAAACCCAGTCTCCAACAGCAAACTCCAAATCCCTGATCCTACGGTCAGCGTAGCTCTTTTGGCGATCCTGCGCTGCCTTCAATCGATCCCTAATCAATGCCACTTTTTCCTGAGTAAGCTCCACCAGCTCAGAAGTAGTCAACCTCCTCTCACCAACTTCAGTCCAACACAATGGAGTCCGACACTGCCGCCCATACAAAGCCTCGTAAGGAGCCATCCCAATGCTCTCCTGATAACTGTTATTGTAGGCGAACTCCATCAAAGGCAGATGTGATTCCCAAGTACCCTGAAACTGAAGCACGCAAGCTCGCATCATATCCTCGAGAATCTGAATAGTCCGCTCAGACTGCCCATCAGTCTGAGGATGAAAAGCAGTACTGAAGTGTAATTTAGTCCCAAAAGCTTCCTGTAAGCTCTGCCAAAATCGAGAAGTGAATCTCGGATCTCTATCAGATACTATCGACTCCGGAGTCCCATGTAACCGAATAATCTCATTTATAAACAACTGTGCAAACTGTTCCAACCTGAAGTTCTCCAGTACTGGCAAGAAATGAGCAGACTTCGTAAGTCGATCCACAATAACCCACACACCATCATGTCCCTTCGGTGTTCTCGGAAGCTTGAACACAAAATCCATAGTCAGGTGATCCCATTTCCACTCGGGGATCGGCAAAGGTTGCATTGCTCCATAAGGTCTCTGCCGCTCGGCTTTTACCTGTTGACAAATCAAGCATCTACTGACATACTCTGCAATTCCACGTTTCATCCCTGACCACCAGTAAT
This sequence comes from Prinsepia uniflora, assembly GCA_032719365.1. Lineage (NCBI taxonomy): Eukaryota > Viridiplantae > Streptophyta > Magnoliopsida > Rosales > Rosaceae > Prinsepia > Prinsepia uniflora. The sequence continues at coordinate 60,807,609 of CM064861.1, read as the reverse complement.
GCTCTCGAAGTGTACGATACATCTTGGTCCCACTAGGATGCATCGCATAAGCTGAACAGTGAGCCTCATCCAGTATCACCTTCTTCAAAGCTTCATCCTCAGGTACACACAACCGTCCATTCTTAACCAAGGCTCCATCCTCACGGATCTCAAAATCCTGTCTCTCTCCAGCCTCGACCTCAATCCGATTGATGCCCATAATAGGGTCCTCAAACTGAGCATCAATCACCTGATCAATCAAAACAGGTCGCACATGGAAACTCGCTAGGAGTGCTCCCTGATCATCCACAGTCAACTCTACTCCCAACCTACGGAGCTCAACCAGCAAAGGTAACCGTACTGTCCTCAGATGCGACAAAGAACCAGCTGACTTCCTGCTCAGAGCATCGGCTACCACATTAGCCTTCCCTGGATGATACTCAATAGTACAGTCGTAGTCCTTAAGTAACTCCAACCAACGGCGCTGTCTGAGGTTCAATTCCTTTTGAGTGAACAAATACTTTAAACTCTTATGGTCCGTAAAGATCCTGCACCTCTCACCGTACAAGTAATGTCGCCAAATCTTCAATGCATGAACCACCGCAGCCAGTTCCAAGTCATGTGTAGGGTAGTTCACCTCATGGGGTTTCAATTGCCGGGAAGCATAAGCAATCACTTTCCCGTGCTGCATCAAGACACAACCCAAACCTTGTAAAGAAGCGTCACTGTACACCTCGAACTCCCCACTATCATCTGGAAGGGCCAACACAGGAGCAGTTGTCAACCGCCTTTTAAGCTCCTGGAAACTCTGTTCACATTTATCGTCCCACTCAAACCGAACTCCCTTCCGTGTTAACCTCGTCAACGGTGCTGCAAGAATAGAAAAGCCCTCAATAAAACGTCGGTAATACCCTGCCAAACCCAGAAAACTCCGAATTTCCGTCACCGTCTTAGGCTGTTCCCAATTGGCTACCGCCTCAACTTTCTGAGGATCCACACGAATGCCCTCGGCCGAAATCACATGGCCAAGAAATCCAACACTGGTCAACCAGAACTGACACTTACTGAGCTTCGCATACAACTGATGCTCCCTCAACGTTTTAAGCACGATCCTCAGGTGTTTCTCATGCGCCTTCGCACTCTTCGAATACACCAAAATATCATCAATGAAGACAATCACAAAACGATCCAAGTAGGGCCGGAACACTCGGTTCATAAGGTCCATAAAAGCTGCTGGGGCATTAGTCAAACCAAAAGGCATCACCACAAACTCATAGTGACCGTACCTGGTCCGGAAAGCTGTCTTCGGTATATCCTCCTCTTTAACCCTTAACTGATGATAACCGGAGCGAAGATCAATCTTCGAGAAATACTGTGCTCCCTTGAGCTGGTCAAACAAATCATCAATCCTGGGTAGGGGGTACTTATTCCGAATAGTTACCTTATTCAGTTGCCTGTAATCCACACACAATCTCAATCCTCCGTCCTTTTTCTTGACAAACAAAACAGGTGTTCCCCAAGGTGACATACTCGGTCGGATGAATCCTATATCGACCAACTCTTGCAACTGAGCCTTAAGTTCCCTCAATTCTGCAGGTGCCATACGGTAAGGAGTCTGGGAAATAGGCTGTGTACCTGGTAGAAGCTCAATCGTAAACTCAAGATCTCGGTGTGGGGGTAGTCCTGGCAACTCCTCGGGAAAAACATCGGGAAACTCCCGTACCACTGGTATATCATCCGCCCTCACAGGCGTAGCACGCGTATCCACCACATGAGCTAAGTAACCCTGGCACCCCTTACGTAACAATTTGCTAGCCTCGAGTGCCGAAATAACTCCCGTAGGAAGTGCACGCTGATCCCCCTGAAACGTAGTCTCTGATAATTCGGGACTCCGAAAAGTCACTCTCCAATCGAAACATTCGATAGAAGCATGATGTCTCGTCAACCAGTCCATACCCAAGATCACATCAAAGTCCCGTAAATCCAAGAGTAACAAATCTGCCAGTAACTCCACCTGGCCTACCATCACCGGAAACTCTCTCAAAACCTGAGTCACTACCAACATCTCCCCAGTAGGTGTACTCACGCCTAACGCACAATCCAAAGTAGACACCTCCCTCTCCTTAACCAAACTACAACTCCGAGCTATAAATGAATGGGTAGCCCCGGGATCTATCAAAGTAAAAACAGTGTGACCAAGTATGGTGAGTGTACCTGTCACCACTCCCGGTGCTGACCTAGCCTCCTGCTGAGTCATCGCAAAAACTCGCGCCTGAGGTCCCGACGACCTACCGCGCCCTCTGGAACTGCTCGTGGCACCACCGCCACCCCTAGGGCCTGCCGCCCCTGATACTGAAGCAGTACTCCGCCCGGGTTCTGCTGCACCTCTGCCTGCTCCACCCTCCGGAGCTAACAATGGGCACTCCCGACGGAAATGTCCTCGCTCTCCACAATAGAAGCAAGTGTCCCTACCGGGTCCACCGGTATGCCTCCCTGTAGAAGCCACTGAAGTCGCACTCGCCTGAGGAGTCGGCTGTGACCTAGCTCCTCGAAATCCCGAGCCCTGAAAACTGCCTGGTCTGCCAAACCGGGCTCCACCAGCCGATAATGATCCACCAAAATTACCCCGTTTCGGGGGCCTCTGACTCGATGCTCCTGGAAATGACTGCTCTCGGCGTCGAACACTGCCCGAATACTGTGTTCGAGCAGGTAAACTGGCCTCCACCCTGACAGCAGCATCAGACAACTCTCGGAATGTAGAAAAAGAGCCGGCTGTCACTATGGCCCTGATCTCTCCCCGGAGGCCCAACTCAAACCAGCGGCACTTCTCCGCCTCAGTCGCCACAAATGCAGGAGCAAAACGAGATAGCATCTGGAACCTCTGCTCATACTCAGCAACTGTCAAGTTCCCTTGCTTCAAGTGAAGGAATTCCGCTTCCTTCGCATCCCTGAAAGAACGGGGATAGTACTGATCTAGAAACCGCTCCCGGAAAGTCTCCCAGGTCACGGTATGTGCATCCCAGCCGGACAGTTCCAGCGTGTACCACCACTCGTAGGCAGCTCCATCCAACAGAAAAGTAGCTAACAATACCCGATCCTCGGGAGGACAGTGCATCACCCCAAAAATACGTTCTAGTCGGGTGATCCATCGGTGAGCTTCCTCGGGATCAGCCCCACCGCTGAACGTAGTAGCCCCAAGCCTCTGGGCTCTCTCGATCGAAGCGCTCTCAGTCCCTCTCGCCGCTTCATCTTCAGGTCGTGGAGGGGGTTCACGTCTCGGAGGCATGATCAATCGTACGCTGAAAGAGGCATAGAGTTAGTATAACAACCTAGACCCAACACAAATTGACACAACCTATGCTCTGATACCAATTGTCAGGACCCGTCCCAAATATCACCTCGATACCCGGGAAGAATCCTGCTCCCGTCTGACAATCACACTTACAGTACCAAAAAAAAACTTAATACAACTATAAGCATAACTATCTACGAAGGAGTAAATATATACAACAGTAAGCCAGAGCATAGTTCTACAAAATGGGCACCAAAAGTCCTACAAGTCTAAGTCCGCAACGGAAGAACGTCGGAAGCTCTATGCCTCGATATCTGCCTCAACGTTCACCCCAGCGCTATCACCACGACCTGGAGGGAATTTGAAAAAAGGAAGGTGTGAGTGGACCGAAAGGAATAAAAATTTTAAAACCGTTTACCATCAAATCAAAGTAAAGAAATATAATCATTTGTTCCCTCCGGTTTAAAACCAGGCATGCCAATGAAGTATTAGAAAAGTCATAATATGAAACATCATAAGAAACAGATACACTATAAAACTGATATAGAAACCAGAGCATAAACATCAAACCACTTTTTCCGATCAAACCTGCTGGACCTATCCGAGTCTTTAAACTCAACCAGGCCTCACATATAAATCCGAGTCTTTAAACTCCCGAGTCTTTAAACTCAATAGGCCTATGGGGGTAATATCGTAATATCCGAGTCTTTAAACTCCCGAGTCTTTAAACTCAATCCGGGCCCGTCCCCCGTCAATCAATATCCGGGTCTTTAAACCCATATCCAGATCCAGCAAATCCAACCCATATCAGTGTAAAACCATTCTGAAACCCATCACCAAACTCGAATTCGGAATCCCTAGTTCGAAGCCCTTCCGGCGTTCAGAACCGACATTCCGAACCCAAGTCCGAAAAAAGATCCATGTTCATAACAAAACCATAGGAAAATCCTAAATCAGATTCCACAACCCATTTACCATCATCAGAAAACGTTTTTAGGTTGAATTTCTGAATTATAGCATCCAAATCTGAAAACCCGCTTTTTCTCGAAAAACGTGCAAAATCCCAAAAACGTCTCGAAAAACGTGCAAACATCTCAATCACATATAACACACATAAAAAGCATAAAACATTAATAAAACAGTTAGGCATGCTCGGAAGTAAGAAAGAGTCCACTCACAGTTCACAACACGTCACTCGCGCCCCGTGCGCTCCTCAACCGTCTCTGGTGTCTCCCGTCCTGTCAATAGATACCAAATAGGGTCACAATTACATCAAGGATACCTTCCCTAGTTTCCCCAATTTTTCGGGAATTTAATCATATTTTAATCCTAAACCCTAAACCGTACGGATTCCCGAACCATCCCGTAACACCGTCCGATTAACCCGAAAACTATACCATTGGATTCGTTAGAACATTTAGGACTAAACTCATGTTGGAAGTTTGGCCGGATTCCTCCTCACGCGCCTCCACGCGCCGCCCAAAGTGGCTGCGCGTGGGCCTCACGCGCCTGCTACAGTGCCACCGTCTTCCTTGCTCGAACCCGGTTCGCACCAGACGGCAACCCGGACCAGCGAGAACCGTTCTCCGCCGTCCGGCCACCATTTCCCTTCCTATCTTCACCTAAAGCTTCGTCCATTCTCAGGGAATCCATCCCCCTCACTCTCTTGGCTCGACTCAACCCATAGCTTCACAACTGAAGCTCGAAAGAAAAACCAACCAATCCTCTGTTTTTCTTTCCGGCCACTCCGCACTTCCCCCTTCACGGTGGTCATTCCAAACTCCTCCCACGACTTCACTGAACCACACACAACTCACGAAATCCCTCGACTCACCCTCCAACTCCACGATTTTCCGTTTGAAAATCACGGCTAAACAGGGTACAGAGTACCCGCCGTCGAACCACCTCCCACCGTGAACCTCCCGTCACGGCAACCACCAAAAACAACTCCTAGGACCTCCCTAAACCACACTTCATTCACCAAACCCTTCGATTCTAGCTCTAGGTCCACGACTTTTGAAATGAAAATCCACGAAAAACAGAGCAAAAGAGGTTACCTTCGATTCCGGCGCCGCCGTGAGAACCGTCACCCACCACGGTGCTCGTGGGACTCCCCTTAGCCTCCTGAGTCTTCTAATGGCTTAAACCGGTCCACCACACAACACAACAGCCACCACCGTCCACTGCCTCCTCTGTTTCTTCCAAATATCCAGCCGTCCACCACGTCGCCTCCGTGCACGGTTGCAACTCCAAACCACGATCACCAGCTTCTCCTTGCCTCACTGTCTCTCTATCAACTCACTCTTCACTCTCCCTAGCATCAAAATCGATCACCGCCTCACCCAATTCTTCTCTCTGTTTTCTGTTTCCTTCGAAGGTGTGCACGGTTCAAATGGGGATAACGTGTGGCCGTGCACACTTGAGAACATAGTGGAACCATCCAGTCCCCTGCACGTGTCCACTAGCCATAGGCCAGCCCAAAAAATCTCTGCCACCTGCCCTTATCTGATTGGGCTGAGGGAAAATGACCAAAATGCCCCTCCTGCACAAACTTACCATTTTGCCCTCAGACTTTCCAGACCCGTATCTTTTCCGTCTGACGTCCGATGACAGCGTGCCGCCTGTCGTTGAACTCAGGACGTCGAGACCTATCCAACGGTCCTCGGTCTACGTGAAAATCACAAATCCTCCAAAAAGTCAACATTTCCCCTTATTGACTCAAATTACGGTAACGCCCCCAACCTTCCGTACATCATAACTTTTCCTCCGGTTGTCCGAATCGAACCTGCCGCCTGTCTACGGACTCGTGACGTCCTAACCTACGTCACGGTCAAGGGCTAACACTCATCCAATCGATAGTACAAAAAGTTAACTTTTCGTTTACTATTCACAAGGGCAAAATCGTCCTTTTTTTTTCTTTTCTTTTTTTTTTTTTTTTACAAAACTTCACAAAAATTACATTTTTACCCTTCCCGTAGGTACGGGTTGTTACATGGAAATTGCTAGCACAACACAAAACCTAAGCTCTGGTACCAAGTTGACAGGATCAATCCCTAAAAACACCTCGTTAAGCACATTTGGGCCCTGCTCCCATATGATAAGTAACCTAAATGACCGAAGTTGTCCCTGAAACTTGTCAGACAAGGGATACTTATACTCTTTTCTAGTTCATGTCTTCGCCTCTTGAACAACCTCGATTTATGTGCAATGGTCCTGTAGGATTCAAAACCAAGAAAACGTGTGAGTGGATATAAACGAATTATTTAAAAACATGGATTCTAAAACACATATAATGTACCCTCCATTTTCTTAAACAATGCATCCTTACGAAAAAACCATCATTATTAAAAATAGAACATGAATCATGAACCTTCACATATTTAAATATTAAAAATGCAAATTTTATAAACTAATTATATTAATTTTATATTATGAGGTCTCGTTAAAACCTTTGTTAGAGGAAAACCCATTGAGATAAAACCTCAAACAAAGGAAAAATAGTACCTCATGTTTAAAACATTACATTCAGTTTTTTCAAAAAAAATATGAGATTAAATCACCAATATATTATATTATAACTATCTAACAACTAACAAAGTAATAAGATGTCAATTGTCAATATAAGAACAATAAAACCTGAAATCTGGAGATAACGAGATAAGAATATGTAAGGAACCGCAACATAATAACAATTATCCTAGCAATTCAGAAAGTAAAGACATGATTAGAAATATGCTTACACGTTACCATTTCCAAAGAAACAAAATAGAAAAATTGCTGATATAAGTAGGGCTGGGCACATGGAACCAAAATACCGAAACAGTACCATTTCAGATCAAACCATACCGAAAAAAAAACCGAATAGTAAAACCGTTGTATGATTGGTACGGTACCGAAACCGTACCGATATAATTCGGTACGATTTCGGTATCGATATTTAAAAAAACCATCATGTACCGATACCGTACCGAATTAGAATTTTTTTAAATAATTAAATTTATTTCTTATTGGTTTATTAGGCCTTCTTCAAGAGTTGATATAACCATACATGTCTTAATTTAGCTTCTAAGAGTTGATATCTTCAACTTAGTACAACTTCTTCAATACATATTTGAAAACTTAAGTCCTTTATAAATGTAGTTTTCCTTTTTCTTTAGTCTTTTCCTTGCTTTATAATCACAAACAAAATTTTGGCTCAAAACCGAAACCATATCGAAACCGTACCGAACTTAATTGGTACGGTACGATCTGGTTTCACTTTCAAAATATTGAATACCGAACCGTACCGTACCGATTAAAATTAAATGGTATGGTTCTGGTATCGATCAATTTTGTACCATACCGAACCGTGCCCACCCCTAGATATAAGAAAAACAGCAATTAACAAAAATAACAATTAACTATAGCATGATCAAAAAAAGCATAAACAACAGCAAAAAAACAACATAATACAGCAGCAGAAAATATCATTGCTGCTATAGTAAAAACAACAATTAACTATAGCATAAATAGCACCAGAAAAACAGCATAATACAGCAACAGAAAACATCATTGTTGTTATAGTAAAAACAACAATTAACAAAAACAGAAATTAACTATATATAACATAAACAGTAGCAGAAAAACAGCATAAATAGCAACTGAAAAACTACATAATATATAAGCGGAGAATATCAGAAAAAAAAAACATTAAATAACAGCAGAAAAATAGCATAAAACAACATAAAAATAGCAGCAAAAAAACAGCATAAAAATAAAATCAGTAAAAAAAATAAAATATAATATGCATAGCATAGCCTAAAATATCAATAAAAACAACAAACAACAGAAAATAGATTAAGAGTGTGTTTGGATAAAAGAAAATAACAAGGGATTTGATAAAAAATTAGAATTTTATAATTCCTACGCATTAATTTCTTTGTTTGAATAATAAAAATTAGAATTTTCAAATTCCAAAAAATTAGAAACAAGGAATTTGGATGTCCCAAATGATGAGTTGAAATGATGTCTCAAGGGACAGAATTTTCCAAATGATGAGTTGAAACAAGTGGAATTTTAATTTATATAATTTTTAACATTGATATCCAAACGTTAGAATTTGCAAATCATGAAAATTGTAAATATGGAATTGTAAATTATGAAATTTTGTAAATTCTTATTAAACTAGAAATTTTTCGTCCAAACACACTATAAGGGCTTTCATAAAAACACCAGAAAAATAAAATCTGCATTAAGTTGAACAACATCCTAAAATTTTCATTTTTATCCATTTTTACAAAAAAAAAAAATTGAGAATTAAGTATTTATACAATTTTACAAAACACAACAAAAAAAAATTTGGAGAAGAGCGAAACATTGAAGCTTTGGCGCACAGTCGATCTGCCCTCACCGGCTCGACCTCGACGCCTCGACCTCCTAAGTCCTTATCCGTGTTGGCTCCTTTTATCTCTCTTCTCATCCAACGATAAGGAAGAAAAATGGAAATTTAAGAATTTAGAACCATTGTTGAGATTGAGATTTGGGAGTTTTGAATGAGATTGCAAGAAATTAGAATTTTAGAACAATTGAAAACTTAAGATTGAATAAGATTGAAATTGTATTAATACTAACCTTGAAGTTGGAACATTGAATTGAAGCATCAAGCATGGAAACCACGAAACCATTATAGAGAACCTTGAAGGTCGCTGCGCCCTTCTTGGTTTCTGACTTCAGGCCTGACTTCAGACCCCCCTGTATCCTCCGTCTCAATTATCCTACAATCTTTTTAATATAAATAATTCTGGGGTTTAATTTTTAGCCTTGTATTATTTTGGGCCTTGTGCTTCTACCCCTCTTGCCCCCCTTAAAGGCCGGCCCTGTCTCCGACTGTGCACTGCTGGCCTTGGCTGCAACAGACAGTACTGTGGATTTAGATCAAGAGGTGTGTCTAGATCAGCAAAGTTTTGGATTCGAAGGTGTCATGGGTACTTGACGGCTGCACTAGCTATGAGAATTGGGAAGCACCTAGGGACTTTCGTGTCCGTTGATAAAGGCCTTATGAAGATTCTCTTGGGTGTTTCATGCGCACTAGGGTGTCAGTGGACGTGAGAGTTCTGCTATGGTGGTTTGTAAGTTTGTAACCCTAAAACTAACCATAGAGGAACCGACCAAGCCTTTTGAGATTGAATATGAAAGGATACCTTTTTCTGCTTACTCTATTATAGTTTAGGCCATGTGGGCACGTCTTGTACATTCACGATTGAGGCAACTTTGGGAACCTTTTTGGCAAGGCCGGCAAGGGCAACCGCTATGGGTCCAGAGGGCTCAAAAAATTTTAATTTGTTTTATTTTTATTGAAAAAAAAAGAATATTTAAAATTTTGAAAAAATTAAAATATTTAAATTGAATTTGAAGAAATATTATATTAAAAAATTGGTCTCATATTCTTGAAATATTATAAGACTTATTCTGATTAATATATAATTATTTAGTTTATTTTATAAAATATTATAAGACTTATTCTGATTAATATATAATTATTTAGTTTATTTTATAAAGTCATTAAGACTCTAACTCTAATTTTTTTTTTATATAAAATTTCACAATTTCTTAAAAATATAATATTGAAAAAATGACTATATTTTCTATGTATGATTGATGTGCTTAAATTCTTTAATTTTTTTGGTATATTGCTAGGAGGATGAAAAAAAGATTGAAATTTGAAAAGATTAATAATTTTGTATATTTAAATATATATTATAGAGGTACTTTTATAATTTTTGCACTAAACCTCCAATTTATTGAACCGGCTCTACTTTTTGGGAGATAACGGACGATCAACAAGGAGCCAAGGATGTATTTTACATCAATCCAAAAAGTAGCTTACAGGAAAAGCTATTTGGCATTGGGGAATAGGAGGGTATGAGTGCAGGGACACAGCATGGGGAGATAGGAGGGTCTAAAAGACAGAAAGTGGCGGACATGCCTCACAGTTACATGGCTAGTACAAGTATACTTGGGGTAGCAGTCTCCGCCAATGTGAATGGGGCCCAACTGGATTTGCCGGGTAATGGTCAGAACGATGTGAGTATCCCTACCCTACAGGGTTGAACATTGGTGATATTGAAAGGAGGGTGACAGTAGTTAGGGTGGATTGTAACCCAACGAAGGAAAAATTGAAGCAGGCAATTATGAATGAGATGCTTTTCGATAAGGGAAAGTCAAAGCACCAGTCGGGAAATGAACATCACTGGGGAGTTAAGCTCTGGCAAAACCCTACCAAGGAGTTACGCTCTCACAAGTCTAAAAAACCAGCACTACAATATAGTGGTTCTGGTAAGGAACCTAAATACGGGATGGAGTATATATAATATATATATATATATATATACATGTAGAGTTAGTATACTCTATATTTGTATTCTACATATATATATATATATATGTTAGTATATATATATATAAGTTAGTATATATACTTAGTATAAGATAGTGTATATATACCAACTCTGTATATTTATATATAGCATCTTATATATAATAATGTATATATATTATCTTATATACACTATAAGATAATGTATATATACTCTTATCGGGCTAATCACACCTCATTGTGGTCTCAAGTAGGGAGACCCCAGTTACTCTATTTATTCTTCATCTGGGCTGAAGGGTTATTAGCCTTATTATCATAGGAGTAAGATAAGAGACTTATCCATGGAATTTCTATTGCATCAAAGGCACTGTCTATATCTCACATTTTCTTTGCAGATGATAGCATGTTATTCTGTAATGCTCATTTACGGAAATGTAAAAATCTTTTGCAACTTCTAAAGGTCGATGAGGAAGCATTTGGGCAACTGATAAATTTTCAGAAGGCAGCTGGGGCCTTCAGCCCCTACACTAACCTGATTATGTGCCAACTTACCTCACATTTGTCGAGAGTTCAATTGTGGGGTTTAATGAAAGCTACCTCGGGTTGCCTACAATAATGTTGCATAGTAAAAATACAATGTTTAACAAAATTAAGGAGAACCTGTTTCCCTCGATTTGATTTATCAAACCGTTAGAAGGGATTTTTGTCCTTCTTCGAATAAATGCGCAGGCGTGCCACCACCCGGCCACCAAATGGCCTGAATGGAATTGTAAGTATTGGGTGCGCCCCTAAGGCCGACTTCTAACCTTATGATTGTGCGGCCGAGCAAGGAACCTCCTCTCGGCCTGGGTTCTTTCACTCCCTCGGGATCGAGGGTGTTTAGGCTTTGAGCTTGTATATATTTGTATTTTTGTGATTATGTAAACGAAGTGCAAGTGCAATAATTAAATTGAGTGAGACAATTAACTATGCTTGAAGAAAATAAACTTAAACGTAAATGTAATAAATTGATACTGAAAAGAAAAGCAATAATTAAAATTAAAGACAAGAATAATAAACTAAAAATTAACGAAGCAATTAAGTAAAACTATTAAACGAACGTTAATGGGTGAACTTGAATCAAAAACAAAGATTAAATAAAAATGAACTTGAATTTAAAACAAAGTAATTAAAAGTATTCAGGAAAATAAACCTACCCTAAAAATATGAAGAACTTGACTAACTAGAACTTGAACATGAAAATCTAGCGTAAGGATTGAAAAGGTGCAAGATAAGAGTAAGTTTGTGTGTTGATGTTGATGTCCATTTCTCTTCTTCACCTTGGCTATTTATAGGGTTTAGCCAACTCACGAAATGGCCATGCTTGGCCTCCACGTTTCTGGCTTGCAAAACCTTCCAAGTTGAGCCACCCAAATCTTCCCAAACTTGATTCGCCGAAATCTTTCCAAGACGAGCCATCCAAAAATCTTTCCAAGTCAGGCCACCCAAAATCTTTCCAAGTTAAATTGATATCGAAATACTTGATTGAGATTTGATCAAAACCTTCTCTTTCAGGAAGATTCTAGGTTGACATTATCTAGCTTGATTTATTCCATTTTGACCAATTGACAATCGAGATCGGACGAAGATTGACGAGACCCGGCCCGCATCCATCTCTCTTTCAAGCTTGGGTGGGTTCGAAATTTAGATTTAGGAAAGCAAAGAAACCCAAAAACATGGATACCTATCCGGCCGAAGGTTTTTGTCATGGTCAACCCGGCCAAGGATTTTTACCAAAGCCAACCATGAGGCCACATCTTGGCGAAATTTTGGTCAATTTTGGCTAGGATGATCTAAGGTCATTTTTCCTTCAAGCCAACCAAAACTACTCTTTTTACATCCATACATGCCTCCAACTAAGGACACATGTACATACTCCGACAACCAATGTGAAACCAACACAAGTGGCCACTCACATACATTAAAATAAAACTCCAACTCTCACTTTATCATCAAGCCGTGAGCCTCCTTTGTCCTCCCAAGAAATCATATTTGGCTTTTCTCTCATTTGTCACCTCAAGTATATAAAATTCATAGCTAGATTGGGTTGTCAAAGTCTAGTGGGGAATTTGAAGTACACCTACCCACCTATATGTATGAATAAAGGAGACAATAACACCCCTTTTTTTCCTAGCCGTTGACACCCCCACATGCACTTCTTTTAATTTATTTTCTTCAAACCAACAAACAAAAGTCATGGGTGGCTTTGTAGAAAACTCACGGCTTGCTTTGTAGAAGTGAGCACATATATATATATATGTATATAATAGTACTCCATCAATCACACTTTTAACAATTCAAAGCCCTTTGATAGTTCCAAAGCACAACAACCACACCTACTCCACTTTCTATCAATTATATATGAATATTTTGTCAAACAAACCCAATCCCAATTCAAAAAACACATCATATACACTAACACATCCGAATTGTAAGAGTTGATGCAACTCTTGCTTTAAATTAAAGAAGTTGGGTTTGAGAAACTTTGACACCCAACTTTTTGCTAAGGAATTCGGCCATCCCTATCACAACAAATCCAACCTCTTTGCTTAGCTATTCTCCTTCAAAAATACCCTCATTGGCCTCTAGTTTTCAGCCATCTTTGTGGGAAGAAAAAACTAACCTTCTAATCAAAACACTCCACCCACAACCCCTACTACATATATTGGGTGAGTGGAGATCTTCACACCACTTTCAAACAGAACCTATAGAGTTGACTAGGGGAGTGGAAGACGGACTTCCTATCAATTGTTGGCAACGAAGTGTTGGTTAAATTTATGCCCCACACCTTACCTACATATACGTACGGTGATGGTGCTTCAACTCTCCAAAGGCATCTGCCATGAGTTGTCTGCTCTTATTACGAAATTTTGGTGGAGTAAAGCTCGCAAGCGAAGTATTCATTGGTTAAGTTGGCAGAAATTATGTAGACCAAAGAAATTTGTTGGCTTGGGCTTTAAAGACTTCGAAGCATTCAACAAAGAATTGGTAGTGTTGATGCAAGAAATGGATCAACCTACTCCTGCCTCGCTGAGCTTCCTTCGCGATCCCCCTCGAAATATTGTGGCCTGCACAGGAAGAGGGTAAATGCAAAGGGACACCGGTGTGATGCCGGCCGAACAGTCTCCGATGCCTAAGTCAGTTAGGTAGAAGGGTACTGTTGTAATTTAGACAGCATGAGGGCAAGATTGTCATTACCTTTTGGAGGGGGATGCCCTTGTATTTATAGTAGCATTGAATGTGTTTGTTGGTGTTTGTCAATGTGGGATAAATGTTGCTGCCCCTGGGAGCTGACAGGTGTCTATGGTGGTCCCGGGTAGCAGTTGTGACTTGTTGGTAAGCCTGGCCGACCAGATTTGTTCGTCTTAGGTGATTCTGGGCTTTATTGGCGTGAGCTGAGGCTTGCCCGGGGTTGGTAGAGCGGGGACAGGTCTGATCAGTTTTGGACCTTTAACCAGGCCGACCAGTTTGGGTATGAACAGAAGTCCCCCAAGTCGTTGACTGAGGTGGATTGCCTCGGTTGAGGGCTTGTATTATGCTTGTCGGCCTGTTCTGGTGCGTAGTATGCTAGTCCCCAGTCCCCCAAGCCCTTGACAGAGGAGAAAAAACGAAGGATGGGAGTTTAAAACTGGCGCTGGACGGGTGGACGTGGGTGGCCGATCGGCCTAGGGGTGCCCTGCAGGCCGACCACCTTGATCGACCAGCCTGCGCAGGACCTTGCATGATGAGGTGACCGATCGGCCTAGGGGGTACCCTGAAGGCCGATCACATGTCACTTGGTGCCAAGGTGAAGGATGTCACCTTGGTCGGTCAGCTGGCGCAGGACCTTGCACGATGAGGTGACCGATCGGCCTAGGAGGTACACTGAAGGCCGATCACATGTCACTTGGTGCCAAGGTGAAGGATGTCACCTTGGTCGGTCAGCTGGCGCGGGACCTTGCACGATGAGGTGACCGATCGGCCTAGGGGGTACCCGGAAGGCCGATCACATGTCACTGGGTGCCAAGGTGAAGGATGTCACCTTGGTCGGTCAGCTGGCGCAGGACCTTGCACGATGAGGTGACCGATCGGCCTAGGGGGTGCCCTGAAGGCCGATCACATGTCACTTGGTGCCAAGGTGAAGGATGTCACCTTGGTCGGTCAGCTGGCGCGGGACCTTGCACGATGAGGTGACCGATCGGCCTAGGGGGTACCCGGAAGGCCGATCACATGTCACTGGGTGCCCAGGTGAAGGATGTCACCTTGGTCGGTCAGCTGGCGCAGGACCTTGCACGATTAGGTGACCGATCGGCCTAGGGGGTGCCCTAAAGGCCGATCACATATCACTTGGTGCCAAGGTGAAAGATGTCACCTTCCGCTTATCGAGGTGACCCTTCCGCTTATCGAGGTTGAGGTGACGGTTGGGCTGGCCGACCATGGTAATAACGGCTAGTTTTTTAACCATGGTTAGAATTGGCTAGTATAAAATGAGTGGAGCCAAGTTCACTTTTTACTTTGTGTGTCCAAGTGAATTTGAGTGTTCCTTTAGAGAAGTACAAAAGCGATTTCCGGCAAGGCAAGGCGATTTCCGAACAAGCTTCACGGCGGTGCTCACGGCGACTTCCAAGCAAAACACGGTACGTAAACCTTTGACCTTGTGATTTTGGATTCAAAGTTTGTCTTTTGCAAGAACAGGGGATGAACACATATGCATGTTTGTCCCGTGGTTTCTAGATCCGATAGGTCGGCCAGTAAGGAGAGTCGCGTTGTTTCCCATTCTTAGGAAGGTTTTTTATATATTTGTAGATGGTGTCTGAAGATTCTCAAGGCACGGACGCCCGGTCTGGAAATGCCTTCGAGGATGATTCAACGGCTTCGGCCGCTTCTGACACACGGTTGAGGACGAGTGGATCGGCGTCAACTTCAGGGACATCTCGGCCAGAGGTGAATCTGAGGTCGCAGGCCGAGGAAGATAAGGATCTGGAGGAGGAGCTTGAAAAAGCTTTTGCCCAGATTCCAGACGAGGCTGTTTCGGCCAGTGGTGAGGCCGAACGGTTGATCGTTGATGTAGATTCAGTGGGGCAGACCGATGTCTTTGAAGGCATACCACTGATGTCAGGTCGGTCGAGAGGGAAAGAAGCCGTGGGGACAAGCGATCAAGATGTGACATCCAGGCCGATGTTGATTGAGATCGACGTGGATGGTGCCATGAAGCAGGTGACCGTTGCGGCGTCCGTCTATCAAATAGATCGTCAGCTGAGCACGATCAAATGGGATGATATTCAGGCCTACCGAGAGGCGTTTCACGTGCCCGATTCGGTGGTGATGAGGCTAGTCGGGGATACGGACATGCCGAGTGATCCACCGGAACCCTGGACGACATTCCACCCAGACGTCTTCACACACGGAGTCGTCCTGCCCCTCCATCCTTGGGTGCAACGGATGGTTGCCCAGGTTGGCGTTGCCATCGGTCAGATCAACCCCAACACCTGGATTGCCCTGACGGGTGTGTACACGGCCTTCAAATTGGCCGGGAAAGGAGAGCCGTCCTGGGGCCATATAAACCACCTGTATCAGTTTCGAAGGGATAAAACAGGGTGGATTTACGTGGAGGCGAGGGATAGGAAAACCCGAGGGCCGTTTATATGGGACATGCCGACCTCGCAAAAGGCATGGAAGCATCGGTTCGTATTGGTATGCGGAGACTGGGAAGGGGCGTATTTAACCGACCATGATAGGAGAATTCCTAGAAACTATCAGTCAAAAGGTGTGGCGAGTGTTAGATCGGGTGGGTCGGTTTAGGGCTTGCGTGAGTTTGTTTGTATGTAGTGGCTAATGTTCTTTGTTTTGCAGAAGTGTTCAAGTGTCCAAGCGTGACCGACCAAGAGAAAGCAGATTGCAGTGAACTGTTCGAGAAGCTCGACCGAACAGAAAGAAGTAGGGATTTCTTGAGATGGCCTCAGAATTTGCTCAAGGTCGGCCTGATATCAGAACTTCGTAAGTATCGACTCACCAGGCCGTGTGTAAGTGTTGGCTGGCATGGATAAGTGACCGATCTTTTGTTTATTTTTTTTTGTGCAGCTCCTCCGGACTACGTGCTTGCTGCGGCCACCCAGTGCTCGAACCGAATGGCTAAGATCCAAGAAATAATGAAGCAGGCCGAGGATGCGAAGGCCGAGGCTCAGAAAGCTGGGGCGTCAACCCGAGTGGACTTCAGGCAGCCGCTGAAGACAAAGTCTTCGGCCCGAGTGAACCCGAGGCTGCGGATAGCCGGGGGGTCCAGTCAAGCCGGGGAACAGCCGGCAACTGATGTGGATGAAGCAACGCTGGAGCCCCTTGAGCCCTTATTCTCAAGTCCCCCTGCGTCGGCCGGTGAGAAGAGGAAGGCGGTGCTCGGCAGTTCTCCGGTCGTCATCGAAATTGATGATGCGGCCGAGCAGAGGAGAAAGTTTGTGGCCGAGGCTCGTCTAAAGAAGAAGAAGAAACTGGCCGAGAGGAAGGAAAACAAGGATGACGAGGAGCCGGCCGAGAAAAAGCGGCAGAAGAGGCAGGCCGAGGTGGAGACCCTGGAACAGGTGAGGAACATGGTCGTGCCGTCGCAGACCTCCCTGTTGGCTGGCCGACAGGTGCCGAAGAAGCTAAAAAGGCCAACGCTGGACTCGTCGATCAAGTCATACTTCGTCAATGCGGAAGGGGAGCCGGACTTGGTCAGGACGACGGAGGTGGATGATAGTTGGCGGCACCTGAGCACGGCCTTCCATCCCTCGCAGCTGGACTTTATGAACACGGTGGTTCGGGGGTCCCAATATGAGTTGGGGGAAATAGCCGAAGTGCAGCCGAGGGACTTTGCCGACCGTTGTGACAAGACCATGCGGCTTGGCTCTCATGTAAGTTTCTGTTTCACCTTTTTGTTGTTATTATCTTTGTTGTTTTTTTTTTTTTGGGACTAATGCGGCCTGTGATTTGTGCAGTTTCTTGGAGAAGTGTTCTCGACCTTCCGCCATGCCAGCAACCTCAGGCAGCAAGCCTTGGACATGAAACGAGAAGTGGAAGGGAGGGAGCACGCCTTGGCCGGCAACCAAAGACTGTTCAACCAGGCGCTCGAGGCCAAGGCGGAGCTTGAGCTGAAGGTAAAAGCCCTGGAGGTGGAAGCAGCTGCGAGGGCCGAAGAGGCGAGGCGGGTCCAAGCCGAGTTGGAAGAGTCCAGGGCAAGGTTGGCTGAGCAGGAGGCGGCCAATGCGAGACTAGCCGAGCAGCTGGTCTCGGCCAAAAAGGTGGGGATAGAGGAATATAAGGCTTCTCAGGAATGCGAGAAGACCTTCATGAAGTTCGGGGCTGCCTTGGAGGATGGCTTCTACAAGAAGTTGTTGCTGTCTAACCCGGGGGTCTCCATTGCCTTCCCCTGGCTCAAGTCCCCGCCGAGGGTTGAGGATTACCTAGACGATGACGGGAATCCTCTGCCCGATGAAGAGGAGGATCTGGAGTCCGATGAGGCCGACCAAGCCGAGGCTGAGAAGATAGGCAGTCCGCATGCCGAAGATGAAGAGACGACCGAGCTGGGTGGCGACGGCCAGTAGTATAGGGCGCATTCGCAATCTCATTGTAATTTGGCTTAGGCCTGTGTAATGTGACCTTAATTTTAATAAACCGACATTTTTGGCAACTGATGTGTTAGGATTTGAAATAAGCACCAAGTGTGTCAGACTAAGACCATAATTGGGGACTGTAGGCTTGGTAAGTCGGCCACTAATGGCCGATGGTACCCGTCAGTTTTAGAACATAGACCGGGAAAGCACGCCTTGGGAAGGGTTGTAACAAAATTTGAATCGATCACTTGATGAAAGTTATTCATAGATCAGTCTGGGTATGCCAGAACATGTTTACAAAAAATGGCCGTGGGCCGTTCGCCTTGCGGCGTTTTACAACAACCTATCTGTAGTAATACTTGAGATGGTCCACGTTCCAGGGATGTGGAAGTGTCGTCCCTTCGGAATTTTGCAGCTCGTAAGTCCCCTCTCGGCAGACTCTTGCCACGGTGTATGGTCCTTCCCAATTTGGGGCAAAGGTGCCGGATGCTTTGTCCCTGGTGCCATTGTTAACTTTGCGGAGGACCAAGTCCCCCACTCGGAAGCTTCTGTGTCGAACCCTCGAGTCATAGTATCTAGCCACCCTCTGCTTGTAAGCCAAGTTTTTCAAGTTGGCCTGATCCCGCCTTTCCTCCAGGAGATCGAGGTTGAGGGCAATCTGCTGATCGTTGGTGCCCGGGTCATATTTGAGGACACGGTATGATGTTTCTCCGACCTCCACGGGTACCACGGCCTCTGTCCCAAATGCCAGAGCGAAGGGGGTCTCGTTGGTAGCTGTTTTGTACGACGTACGATGCGACCAAAGGACGTCATTGATTATGTCTGCCCATCTGCCCTTGTCCTCATCCAACCGTTTTTTCAGGTTGTACTTGATATTTTTGTTCACGGCCTCCACTTGGCCGTTGGACTGAGGGTGTGCAGGGGAGGCGAAGAGGAGCTGTATGCCGTATGTCTGGCAGAATGCTTTGAAGCGATTGCAGTCGAACTGTTTCCCGTTATCGGTTACGATGGTGTGCGGGATCCCAAAACGGCAGATGATACTCTGGTATACGAACGATTCGATCTGAGGAGCCGTGATGGACGCAAGGGGCTTTGCCTCGGCCCATTTGGTAAAATAGTCTACTGCCACCACCGCGTAGGCTACCTTGCCCTTGCCCAAAGGCATTGGCCCGATAAGATCGAGTCCCCACTGTGAGAAGGGCCAGGGGCTCATCATGGAAGTGAGGGGTTCAGCTGGCAGGTGAGGGGTTTGGGCGTGCCGCTGACATTTGTCGCATTGCTGTGTGAGAGCAGTGGCATCTGCGAGCATCGTTGGCCAAAAGTATCCCTGGCGGAATGCCTTGTGTGCCAAAGTTCTTGCGCCCGAATGGTCCCCGCATATGCCCTCGTGCATTTCCCGCAACACGTAGTCTCCTAGTCGGGGTGTGAGGCACTTTAGTAGCGGGGTGGTGAATCCGCGCTTATACAGGTGGTCTCGCTGAATTGTGTAGCGAGTTGCCTGCCTTCTGATTCTCTTGGCTTCCAACTTGTTGTCCGGGAGAGAGCCATCTTGCAGGTAGGCTTTGATGGGGTCCATCCATGTCGGGCTAGTGTTGATGGTGTACACAGGGTTCGGTCTGGTACTAGGTCGGTGTTGGACCTCGACTAAAACTCGTCTCCCTTCCTTGTCATCCAGCGAGGATGCCAGGCGAGCCAGGGCATCGGCGTGGCTGTTTTCCGATCGCGGTATCTTAGCAACCTCAAAGTTTGTGAACGACGTCAGGAGTTGTCTGGCAAGGGCCAAGTATAGAGCCATGGACGCGTCCTTGGCCTCGAAATTGTCGTTGATCTGGCTGACGACCAGTTGAGAGTCGCTGAAAATGCGTAGTTGTTGGGCTTCCATATCTCTGGCGAGGCGTAGGCCAGCCAGCAGAGCCTCGTACTCTGCCTCATTGTTGGACGCTCAGAAGCTAAATCTTAGAGCGTACTCTAGCTTGACCTGGTCGGGGGACGTAAGGACTAAGCCCGCCCCCGATCCGCTGTGGCAGGCAGAACCGTCGACGTACAGTGTCCAACACGGCCGGGTGGGGTCGATGGTAGAGGTAGACTTCCCTGCTCCTTCCCTGGCGGGAAGATCCTGCTCGGTAGTACCCCCGGGTGGCATGTACTGGGTGGGTTGATAGGAGTAGTCAGCGACGAAGTCGGCCACCGCTTGTCCTTTCTCTGCGGTCCTTGCCACATAGTTGATGTCGAACTCGCTGAGCTCGATTGCCCATTTAATTAGCCTACCCGAGGTGTCGGGTTTCTGGAGGACCTGCCGGAGGGGTTTATTAGTGACGACTTTGATTTCGTGTGCTTGAAAGTATGGGCGCAGTCGCCGTGCTGTTACCACCAGTGCAAGTGTCAATTTCTCCAAGTCGGGGTATCGGGTTTCTGCGTCTTGCAAAGCCTTGCTGACGTAATAGACAGGATTCTCGGCCCCAGCCCTCCGGGTGACCAGGACCGAGCTAACGGCCGAGGTGGACACGGATAGGTAAAGGAAAAGGTGTTCCCCCGCCTCTGGCCTGGTTAGGAGTGGCGCGCTGCTCATGTATTGCTTGAGCTCCGCGAATGCCTTGGCGCATTCCTCCGTCCAGTTGACCTTCTTCCCTTTGCCTTTCAGCGCCTTGAAGAAGGGGGTACACCTATCCGTCGCCTTGGATATGAATCTGGTGAGGGCTGCTACTCGCCCCGTGAGGCTCTGGATGTCCTTGTGTGTTTGAGGGGGTTGCATGTCCATGATAGCCTTGATTTTTTCCGGGTTGGCCTCGATGCCGCGCTGGCTAATCATGTACCCTAGAAACTTGCCCGAGCCCACGCCAAAGACGCACTTGGCGGGGTTGAGGCGCATCCTGTAGTGTTTGAGGACCTTGAACATTCTGGCCAGGTTGGGGACGTGCTCGTCTGCCGTCCTGCTTTTGACAAGCATGTCATCCACATATACCTCCATGGTTTTGCCAATCTGGTCGGCAAACATGAAATTGACCAATCGTTGATAGGTTGCCCCCGCATTCTTCAGACCGAAGGGCATGACATTGTAACAGTAGACCCCCAAATTGGTCCGGAAGCTCGTGTGGATCTGGTCTTCTGGATTCATCATTATCTGATTATAGCCAGAATAGGCGTCCATGAAACTGAGCAGCTCGTGTCCCGCCGTCGCATCCACCAGCATGTCGATTTTGGGAAGCGGAAAGTTGTCCTTTGGGCATGCCTTGTTCAAATCTGTGAAGTCAATACACATTCGCCATAGCCCCGTAGGTTTCTTGACTAGGACGACATTAGCGACCCATGCAGCATATATGGCCTTCCGGACAAAGTGGATCGTGCTGAGTTTCGTGATCTCAGCCTGCATGGCCAGTTGTCTCTCTGCATCATAGCTTCGTTGTTTCTGCGCGACCGGTCTGAAGGAGGGGTCGATAGTGAGCCGGTGGCAGATTACATCGGTAGAAATGCCGGGCATATCCGCGTAGGACCATGCGAACACCTCAGCGTTGTCCTGAAGAAACTTGATGAGGGCGGAGCGGATGGTGGGACTGAGTTTCGAGCCTATGCGAACCTGGCGGTCCTTATGCTCCTCGGACAGAGGAATTGCCTCTGTCTCCTCCACTGGTTCGGCATGGGGCGTGTGAGATAAATCGCGGGGGTCTTCCGGAGGGCTGCCCCTGAGTACTTCCATGTATTCCGGCTCCACGGGGTCGTCACCTAGTGCCGATTCTGTGACTGAAAGTGTCTCCGTTGCCTCGGGCAGTCGCGGGCTTGTTTTAGTGAGAGAAGTGGCATAGCACGTCCGGGCTGAGAGCTGGTCTCCTTGTACCTGGCCCGATCCCAAAGGTGTTGGGAATTTCATAAGCAGGAGGTGAGTGGATACGATGGCTCGTATCTGGTTGAGCAGGCCCCGACCGAGGATCGCGTTGTAAGCTGTTGGACAATCGACCACAAGGAATGTAGTCAGTGTGGTGGTGGTGAGGGGCTCGGAGCCCATGGTGATTGGTAAAGTGACAATCCCCCGGGGGAGGACTGAATCTCCCGAAAAACCAAGAAGAGGCGTGACCTTGCGGTCTAACTCTTTCTCGTTCAAACCCATTCTCTGAAAAGCATCCCAAAAAAGTACGTTGACTGAACTGCCGGTGTCGACGAGAATGCGACCTACGTCGCAGTTTGATATTAGCGCCCGGACGATCAGGGGATCGTCATGGGGAAAAATGATGCCCCGCTCCTCCTCCTCCGAGTAGCTGATAGGTTTCCATCCGGTCTTTGCGATCTTGCCGGGTCGGCTGGCGCCGATGCTGAGTACCTGGCTAGATTGCGAAGCCCTGTTGAAACTCTTCCTGGCCCGGTTTGAGGTGATGGGGGAAGATAAGGTCGGGCCTCCACTGATGGTGTTGATCTGAAGGCGCGCCGGGGCGGCCTGTGCTCGGGTCACGAATTGATCGAGTCGGCCATCGCGGACTAGCTGTTCGACTATGTCCTTGAAGGCGATGCATTCCTCAATGGTGTGCCCATTGTACTTGTGGTACTGGCAAAATGCCTCCTTGTTGGTGACGGGTCGGTAGTTTGGGTTTCTAGGTTTGGGCTTCGGGATCATCTCCTCCACACTTAGTAGGACGTTGTCGAGCGTCGTGTTTAGGATCGTGTATGTTTCGAACCGGCGTCTGGGGCCTGCGCCCTCTGCTACCAATCCTCTGCCTTCCTGGGGGTTCCCGCGGTGAAAGTCGCGGTCGTTGCGACCCGAACGTCCCCGCTTCTCCTGATTGCGAGAATCAAAGTGAAGCTTCCTCTTCCCGGTCTCGGATCGACTGTCGTCGTGACCATGGGAGTTTTGTTGAGCCCTTCCCGAGCTTGTGGTTGGGGGGTTGGGCTGAGTGACTCTGCTCTCCTTCGGAGGAGTGTGGAAGAACTCGGCCTTCGCATGGATGCTGGCCCTTCTCATAAGTTCGGCATAGCTCCCCCACTCTTCCGTATGGGCCGCGTATTTGAAAGGAGACTCCTTGAGACCGCTCCGAAAGGCATTGAATGCGGCCTTGTCGTCTGTATCCTGGCAACGGGAGTACTCCAAGCTAAACCTTGCGGCATATTTTTGGAGGGTCTCGTCCTCCCTCTGCCTGATGGAGAACAGATCGTCCGTGGACACGAGCCTGACGGTTTGGATCATGAACTGACTTAAGAATGTAGAGTGTAGATCCTCAAGGGAATCGATTGTGCCTGGCGGCAGACGATAGAACCAGTTCAGGGCCGCGTCGGTGAGGGTGGAGCTGAAAATGAGGCACTGTTCGTCTTCCGAGGCATCGCGGTATGCCAAGGCAGAAGTGTAGTTGTTCCAGTGGGTGTTGGGGTCCCCTTTCCCGGTGTATAGGGCAATCTTGAGGGGCTTGACCCCAGTTCTGTGACGGGAGCGGAGGAGTCTTTCCGAGAAAGGACCGGGGTTGGCCTTCTTCAAGGCTGGCGCCTTGCTCCTATCTTCCTTTGCTTCCAAGGCACGTACTCTTTTCAGGAGGGCCTCAATCTCTGCGTTCTGACCGCTGGGCAGTTGGGTGGGAGTCTCATTCGGCCGTCGGCCTTTGTCCTGGGAGACCCTCGCTTCTCTGCCCTGGGAGTAACTACCGGCCGTTGAGTCGGTCTCGTCCGGACGCTCTCGTGATTGGGTTTCGCTCTTCTTGGTTGTCTGGCAACCTCTGTCCCTCGGCCCGTGGTCCGGGTGTTCCGTGGCGACCTGGCGGTCGGTTGAGCCGTGATGTCGTACTGACGAGGTTCGTTCATCCGACGTTTCGTAGGAGAGCCTAGCTGGCACGGCTTGGCGTTCTTCCAGCAGCTGTCGGGCATCGCGGTAGATCTTGGTTCCTGAAGGTCCTGCCCCCGTTGGTTGGATGAGGAGGCGACCAGAGGAAGCAGGGTTCGGCCTCTGCTGTCTCCGCGGTTGATCCGTTGACCTCTCAACTACAGTGTACGCAGCATGTGGCCTGTCTGTCTGTCTCTCCTCGACCTGTAAGCGGTCGGCCAGTTCCCCTCCCGGTTGCCCCTCGCGCTGGGACATCCTCACGAGGGCAACCGTGCTTGCGTACTGCTCCGTTAGGAGTTGGTTCTTCGCGTCGATTTTGGCATTGTGTGCCTTCAGCGCGGCCACCTCGCGCATTAGGTCGTCCAGAGTCTGCCGGTAGGCATCTGGGACGCTCCCGGTTGTGTTTCCCCTAGTGAAGGGGGTGTGATTGAGCTCTCCTTCGTCTCGTTCGTCCGACATGACCCTTGGTATGACTCGGGACGACTGATCTGGTGAGAGAGCGTGGGCTGTTGTTTCAGCTTCCCACAGACGGCGCCAATCTGTTGATGCAAGAAATGGATCAACCTACTCCTGCCTCGCTGAGCTTCCTTCGCGATCCCCCTCGAAATATTGTGGCCTGCACAGGAAGAGGGTAAATGCAAAGGGACACCGGTGTGATGCCGGCCGAACAGTCTCCGATGCCTAAGTCAGTTAGGTAGAAGGGTACTGTTGTAATTTAGACAGCATGAGGGCAAGATTGTCATTACCTTTTGGAGGGGGATGCCCTTGTATTTATAGTAGCATTGAATGTGTTTGTTGGTGTTTGTCAATGTGGGATAAATGTTGCTGCCCCTGGGAGCTGACAGGTGTCTATGGTGGTCCCGGGTAGCAGTTGTGACTTGTTGGTAAGCCTGGCCGACCAGATTTGTTCGTCTTAGGTGATTCTGGGCTTTATTGGCGTGAGCTGAGGCTTGCCCGGGGTTGGTAGAGCGGGGACAGGTCTGATCAGTTTTGGACCTTTAACCAGGCCGACCAGTTTGGGTATGAACAGGTAGCAAAATAGGCTTGGAGAGTTCTTGAGAGACTTGATGAGTAGGATGCTCAGAGCCCAATAATTTCCTGATGAAAATTGTTTGGGGACCTGCCTTGGGAATTCTCCTTCTCTTGTTTGGAAAGCAATTATTTGGGATTGGGAAGTTATTGAGGCGGGCATGATATGGAGGATTGGGGATGCAGCAACAGTTCAAGTTTTCAATGAAAAATGGATTTTTTTTTTGGGGGCAATGAAAAATGGATTTTTTTTTTGGGGGCAATGAAAAATGGATTCTTATGCCAGTAACTTTTAAACATTTTCTTAATATGTTCCTACCCCTTGATGTTAAGATGTCAAAGTTCATCACTAATGAACGGAAATGGAATACTTGCCTGCTGCCCGCGAGTTTCTGCCATGAGGACGTAAAGGCAATCTGCTACATCTCTCTTATGATAATAAGCAGTTTAGGCATGGTATGTATTGGTATTTGACTAGTAATAGGCATTATACTGTCTAAAGTGGGTTTATTGTTGCTTTAAGGCAGGTGGATGGCAACATTCAGGGACCTGTGGATGGCTCAGATTAGGATCAGTAGATGGCATTGTTTGTGAAAAAAAAAAAATTAATATGAAAGAAGCATAGCTTTTTATTAGGAAAGTACATCGTGAAATCTTCCCAGCATCAGTCAAATTGTGAAGAAGAAAAATAACTACTTCTCCTTTATGCGGTTGATGTGGGGAAAAAAAAAAATAAGGAAGTGTATCATGCACTCTGGGGATGCTGGAAAAGACAGAAAGTGTGGCGCCTCTCTTTGCTACCTTCTGATAAGCTTCATGAGCCAGGAAAATCTGTTGATTTGATGGAGAGTGCCATTGCTGTCTTAAAAGCTGATGAATTAGAAATGTTTGTCTATGTTTGTTAGCATGGATGGAATGAAAGAAATACTGTTCTACATGGGAAAGAGCCTAATGACCCACTAGCCTTGTTGGAACGCTTCTTCCTAAGAATTCTTAGCCATAAATAAGATGCTCAAATTGGTGAGAAGGTAGCAGCATTATTAATGGAAGAAACCGAAAGAGGGCCAGCTAAAGCTGAACTACTTTACGGCTGCTAAAAAAGATGACCTACAACGAGGGTTAGGTGGTGTAATTGGAGATGAGTTTGGTGACTTTGTTGCAAGTTTCCTTGCTGGTGGTCTGGTAGGGCTTAGTGTCCTTGACACTGAGTTGGTAGCTTTGAGAGAGAGAGAGAGGATACAGATGGCATACATCTGGGATTGGCTGTGAATGGTGCAGAAACAGACAGCAAGGCTGCGATGGAGCTGCTGCAAGGTAAAGTAGGGAATTAGAGAACAACATGGCTGTTGGTTCATGATTGCTTGAAGGTATGGAGTAGTTACACCTAACACTAGCGAAAATTTATTTTGTTCCAGCAAGCTAACCATGTGGCCCATTGATGTCTTAAGAAGGTTAAATGATGCAAAATAGTCTAGTTTTATTGCTTCCTGCTCCTCCTTGGCTCGAAAGGGCTTTTTGTAATGTTATTATGTGTGGGGTGGGTGGGTTAGTCTTTTCCCCCATTGAATTTCTTGATATTCGGGTTTTATGGTAAGGATTTTAATAAGGATTTACAAGTGTTTCAAGCTCCTAGTTCTTTGGATGTAATGCTTTTTAAGAATGAATCCATTCACTTTCGATAAAAAAAAAAAATTAATTAATGTCTACTCCTATTTGATCCTCATACAATGAAAGTATATACATTTATTTTCATTCAAGATACATTAAATTTGATAAGTTATTCAATGCAGTCCTACTTGCCAAAAGTGAATTTAGTGAAAATTATTATTATTATTATTATTACAATACAAATATGGGAAGGGGTATTACAGTAAACGTTGAGTATCAACGTCATCTTTTATGAGAGTTAAACTCAAGATCTCTCCCAACACTGTAAAAATAAAAAAGTAATACAGTTAGACTAGGCCTTATCATTAGGTCGAGTCGGGCAAGCCCGATCCATATTTTTTGGGCTTGGGCCGGGCCGAATCGGGTTTATGTCAAATTTTGAAAAATACCAGGACCAATCGAGTGGGTTTAGTCACATATATAAAAGCCCAAGCAATAGTCGGATTTTATCAATTTTCACTAGCCGTGCTAAATAACCCCACTCGGACTGGGTTCAATTTAGCTATTTGAATTACTTGAAAAATAAAAAAAATTAATGTGAAAAAAATATTTTTTTAAAAAAGATACTCGAGATTATACTACCTATTAGTTTAATGATCATATTACACATTTGTGGGTTAAAAATAAATTATAACTTTATCTTCAAATTGCCTCACTTTTACTCTCAATTTCACTATCAAGTCAAATTGCCTCTTTTCACTCTTCAGTCTCAAGTTCAAGTTTGGTTAATAATAAGTTTTATATATTTGGTCTTATGTGCTAGGTTTATATGGATGGACCAGGTCGAACTGTATTGGGTCGAGCCTAATGGATATATCAGGTTTAAAACCTCAGTCCAAACCCGACCTACTAAGTTTTAGGCCGAACCAGTCCATGGTCCATGGCGAGTTCGACCGGACTTTTTTCAATCAGGCCAAATAGGCCTGAAAAAACCCATGAACTTATGGACCAAATAGTGAGAGCAAAATTAGGCAAATAGGACTAAATGTAAATGATAAATATTGTTACATCAGAAAGGAAAGGCAAAAGGTGGGCCCTAGGCCCTTAACTAGTCCAGTTCCAATATGACCCAAACACCGGATTAAGTAGAAGAAAGCCCAATCCAGTGTAAGTTGATTTTGGTTTTAATTTTGTTCAATTTATGTCTTCGGCAAGACTCAAGAGAGCACGAGCACGCTTGGTTTTGAGGGAGTATCACACGCCGCGCCCGCAGTTCTCCAGCCTCCAAGTCCTTCCCTTTGCTCTGAAGTGAAACTCCCAAATGGCCACAGACGACAACTCCAAGTCCACTTCCACAGCCAATACGTCGAAGAAGGGGAGGCAACGCTATCTCCCTCACAACGTTACTTCTCTCTCTTTCCCTCAGAAATTTAGACACTTTGAAAGTTAGAATTTTTGTTGCTCTCTAACCCATTCTTAGTTCTCATATTTTTTTTGCGTTGTATTTTGGATTTTTGATGTTCAGAAACGGTTGAAGAAGAAAGGGTCGTACCCATTATACCCTGGAGTGCAAGGATTCTTTATTACCTGCGATGGTGGAAGGGAACGCCAAGCCTCTAGTGAGGCCATTAACGTTATTGACTCTGTATGTTACTCTATTATCTCTTTTTTTTCTTTCACTTCCTCCCTTTTCTCATCTATGAACTTTTCATTTTTGGTTGCCAATTATTTTATCTGGGTGTTGTTTATGGTAGCTCGTTGATAATTTAGGTGATGTTTCCTATTTTCTAATTTTTCTTTACTTTTTCACTCTGTCTCGGTTTTACTTTTGTGATTGTGCATAGTTGGACTTACATCAGTGAAAATCATATTTTAAATTTAATTAGTTTTTACTTTTTAGAGCTTACTATCTATGTTTCATTTATAACCAAGTTGCAGATTGATTCCATTAATTTCCATGGACAAAAGGTGGTTAGTACGATTTAGCACCCATCTTTAAGATTTCAGTAGTTCCTAAATTTCTTCCGCGTGCGCCCATTGACTATCCACCATCCAGTCTAATCCCTTCAAGGAGTAAAGTTCAAACTGTTTATGGGAACCAAGAGGACCTAGAGGGTGCCATTTAAGTTCTGTTGGAATAGTTATTAGTTATGGGCCAGAAGAAATCTCTTGTTTTCCCAGTGAAACTTCCACAAATCTTCAATTTCTCAGAACTGATGTTGGTTTTTGTTTGTCGGTTGGTGCATCAAAAAATAGTGTATAATTTATGTAAGTATTGATGTGGATAGAGCCTATTTAGTTTCTCTTATACGTTCTTTTTTCCCAGACAATTAAGATGCTTAGTGCTGTTCAACTTACGAGCTTGCTTTCTGGGCTATTTATCAATCTCTTGGGTGCTTTATGTGAGACGCTGATCTTTTGGATTGTTTTGGTTTGTGTTGCAGTTTTATGAAGAGTTAGTGGGTAAGGTTTCGGGATTAAAGAGTTCCGAGGCACCTAGTAAACCTTTAAATAAGAAAATTACGTTCTCGCATTCTGATTCCTCAAGCAGTGATGATGATGAAAAGAAACAGGAGGGAAATATCAAGGAAGAAGAAGAGGATGTCACAGGTGAGGAGAATAAGTCTGATGCTCACGGAGATGATGCTGGTCCAGATAATGCAACAAGTGAAAAATCAGATCACCAGAAGGAAGATGATCTGTGTGATGAAAATAAAACTGAGGAAAACTCTAAAGACAACAAAGAGGGTAGTATAAGGGAACTTGCACATCTGAGGAACCACCAGCAAAGAAACTTTGTCTTGGAACAGATTCAACAAAGTGTACAATCCCATATGAAGTGGAAGAGAAGTCCATCGATAAGCTAATTGAAGCTGAGCTTCAAGAACTGGGTGATAAGAACAAGGTGACCTTCCATAGCCTGCCAATATATAAATAGATGTGTGTACTTGTGTGTGTTTATGATCTTTCCCTTCTCTTATGCATCAATATTGCTCGGATACCTTGTCCCCCCCAAAAAAAAATTATTGTACAGATGCCAAACCTCATTCTCTCATTTAGAAATTTCGGTACCAAGCATTCTTCTTTTACCTAGTTTTGTTTGAGCCATGACCCTTATGCTGGCTAAAGTATTTAGCCTGTGGTTGATATGGTTGTGACTTCTGTTTACTTGTCTCTTTTGTGTTATATTAGCATAATGCTGGATTGTTTTTTATTTTTTAACTAATGAAAAATATTGTGTTGTACAACTGTGTATAGTTTGCACATCAATCTTCTGTCATTCATATGCTGATTAGTTGTTTTTAAGGGAATGAACGGTTGAGAGAAGGCAAAATGTTTTCTGGAGACAACGCTAGCTTTTGAGCCTTGCTGTGAACTTCCATTTGCCCTACATTTTGGGATTTTCCCTTCTTTCTTTTTAACATGGACTAAAACTTCTTCTTCTTAGTTTTCAATTGGTGTTTGGCTCGTTATTGTACTGGTTGCTGCCAGGTTCTGTTTATTTCTTATGTATTTCTCGGGATTCAGTTCCTTGTAGGCTAAGTGTAGCATCTTTTTCTTTCCATCACTTCGAAGAATATACCATTATGTTTCCTCTACAATTTATAGTAAGTTAAATCTTTGATGAGTTGGAGGATTTTGGCCTTGTGCGAGATGCGAGCTAACTGTTCTAATTGTCAAGTTCATAGTTTGGCCATGGAAAATGTAACTAAGTACGACTGCGCCCCACCCATATTCACCTCATAGCCTGCAACTGATTTAGTTAGCTTCCTAATTATGATAATGAGCATATCAAAAGAAAGCATTATTGAAACATCTAATTTATCTGTATAAGGGAAGTTTATGCGCTATGAGATGCTTTATCTACATATCATTTTGAAACTTTAAAACAGATAATGCACATGGATTGACTTCTAATAGTCAGCCTTTTATTTAATCATCTTGGAGAGTTAGTTTTTACCCATACTAAATATACTTCTCCAAAGCTTTATCTCATCATCTGTCAAAGATATCTGGTTATCTTCACTGATCCGTGGTTTTAAGTTGGTTGCAGTTATTGTCTTTTCTTATGATTGTTTCTCATGCTGATGTTGGCATATTTTACAGAGGCGCTTTGTCACCCTTGATTCGGGTTGCAATGGTGTTGTCTTTGTTCAAATGCGGAAAACATATGGAGATCCTGGCCCAAGCGAAATTGTGCAGCATATGATGACATCTGCTGCTGCAACAAGGAAACATATGTCGAGGTTCTTATATTGCTTGTCATGTTATTTACAAAGAACGTGTATGGAAGAGAGATCTCAGACTGGCTATACTAACTTGCATAATGTAGGTTTATCTTAAGAGTATTACCCGTTGAAGTAGCATGCTATTCTTCAGAAGAGGATATTTCAAGAGCAATAAAACCGCTTTTTGCACAGCACTTCCCGCTGGAAACTGAGTGTCCTCAGAAAGTAAGATATCTCAGTGTTAGTCTATATTGGTCTTATTGACAAAAAGAAATCGACATCTGTTTTTCAAGAAAAACAGATTTTGATTTAGTTTTGAAGACCGCCTAAAGTGATTATTTCTCCTTAAGTCACAGGCTCACAGGCTTGCATAACGATAGGCTTCCAACATGCTAGTCTGTGATGGAAAAGCTCACTCTACATACTGAGTATAGCCAGCTATTATTGAACTGGAAATAACTATGATGACCTTTTTATTATTTTCCATTTTTTTCTATTATCTTGTGATTTATTGTTTTCTCTAGATTATTATTACATAGTTATGATTTGTATAAGTTTGAGCATAAACAGAAGTTTAGTCTATCAAGTATCTTGAGAAGGTTTCTAATATTCGGACTCTTCGCTTCAGTTTGCAGTCTTGTATGAAGCCCGTGCAAATACAGGTATTGACAGGATGAAAATCATAAATGCCGTGGCAAAATCCGTGCCTGGACCTCACAAAGTTGACCTTAACAATGCTGATAAAACCGTTGTTGAAATTGTCAAGGTAAGACCGTTGTCCATTTTATTTCTTCTTGTGTGTAATACGCAAAGATTTCCTGTCTGTAGTCTATGGTATATTTAATTAGATAAACCCTCCTCCGAACTCGAAAGTAATGAGTAGTATAGTTGATGCTGATATATTGATTGTGGAGAAGTAGTATAGTAATGAGTAGTATGGTCGAAACTAGTAATGAGTAATATCTCTAGACTTGTATATATTGATTGATGCATGAAAGAAGCATCAAGATTAAGGAGTTACTTGTTGCTTATATAGTCGATGCTGATGTTTGATATTGGACTCTGATAAAGTTTATCTATCTTTGATTCTCAGACAATTTGCTTGATCGGTGTCGTTGACAAGTACAGGCAGTTGTCCAAGTACAACTTGAGGCAGCTCACATCATCAAAGCCATAGGAATCTGGGTTTACGAAGTGAGAGCAGGCCACGGCAGTCAGCCAAAAGAACAAGTTTAGATGCCTCATGCCATGCCTGTTCGTGCATCAAAATCTGGATGTCAGATAATATTTGAGATTTTACTTGCCGGTTTGATTAATTGTCGTATTAATGAATAATACTAGAATTAATTGTGTTAATGTTGCGGCGTTTTTCTGCGGTGTTGAATCTGCCGTCTGCTGATTGAGTAAATGAGAAAGAAATGTGCAAATTCGGACGCTTAATTCTCTATTAATTAAACTATCTAAAGAGTAAACGTCACTAATGGTCTCTCAACTCACTATTGCCGCCAAGTTAAATAATTATTACATTTTTTTGTCCTTAAATTCTATAAAGTTGGTCCTTATTTCTTCCCTCTATTTAGAAATTCAATTTGTTGGTACTTCAAAAAAATAAAGATTTGGAAAAGAGTGGCCGAACGTAATTGGAACTGAAAGGAACTAGGGGCTAGCTATTTTCTTTTTTGTTAGTTTTTTTTTTAAAAAAAATTTTCCTTTGCTTACTTTTTTTTTTCTTCGTCTTTTGAAGTATATAAATTAACTTGGCAATGTACATTTGATAGATTTTGTGAACAGAAAAAATGTTATAATTTAGTACATCTAGTACATAAATCAAAATGACATTCAAGATATAATTTAGAGACTATTTGAGGCATGAACATTGCTATGTGGTAGGTTTTGGTCCATCATCATCGAAAGCCATCATTGGCTACCAAGAGATAAATCATTAGGATTTTTTTAGCACCAGCTGAAAACTGTCATCATATTATGTCCATCTAAAAAATACAAAAAATAAAAAATAAAAAAATAATTCAAAATCTCATATCATGAATGGAACAAAACACGAACTTGTCACAACAATCGTCTACATCCTTAAGCCTTAATGACAAGGGCTGGGCAATATCAAAGAATACAATATCTCCGCAAACAGAGACACAAGAAGAACAAATCGACGGCTAGAAATGCTCTATGATATATCTCTATCATCTCATCTAAGCCGCTGGAGCTTTGTACAACTTCTCCACCATCTTTCTATAATCTGCAAGAGACCCATCATAAAAGCATTACTCACACAATTCTCTTCTACTCTTTACTAATTAGAACCAAAAAAAATTCAAACTAAGTGAAACAAAAGAGATGAGAAACCCAAGAAGCCCAAGATTTACCTTCTTGATTGCTCCAAAGTTGTGCTGCTTGGGCGTTCAAAGGCGAGCTTATGTTTGGTTCTGCAATTCACATCAAAAGAAAATTATGACATGGTGGTTGTTATTAATCATCCATTACATGCCGGATTTTCCGGGTGTAAAGAGTGAATAATTACCTCCAAGCAGACTCTGGATGGATAAGAGTATGGTTCTCACATCATAAGCAGATGACCATTTATCCTGCAATTTGATCCAAAGGAAAATTTCCATTAAATGTACAAATAAGAATATAAAAACTAAATCAAATTATAGCCAAGAAGATAACATTAAGTTACCTGAAGAATATCCAAGCAAATGTTGCCAATCAGATCCACATTGGGATGAAACAAGAGAGTCTCAAACTTGACCTTTGGCGCTTTGAATGGATAATCATTGGGAAAGGTGAGGCACAGTCTGTACTCTGTTCCTTCAAACACTGTATCTTTGCTCCCAATGATTGTCCCTTTCCAGCAGAATATGTTGTCTTCTTCAGGGAAGGCAGATATCGCTGAATCTCCACTCATCTATAAATTCAATAATAATTGAACAAACACAAAGCAAAACATAATTAGAACAATTTCGGAACTCGTTCTATCAGGATTCTCAAGATCCAAACAGAAAACGAAGGAAAATAACGAGTCTTGGTGTTTGTGTTTTACCATTAAGGCCATCAACTCTGATTGCAGCCTATTGAGACAATATAGAACACAAGAAAACAGATGTAGAGAGTTAGAAACATTGAAAACCTCCAATTATCCGCACAAACAAGTGTTATTAAATTGAAATTTAATTAATCAAGAAACTGATATGAGAAGAAAACCCCCAATTATTAACACAAATAAGTTGTATTAGATGAAATTCAATAATCAAAAAGGAAATACAATTAAAAAACTGATCTGAGAAAAAAAAACCCACAATTATCAACACACATAAGCAGTATTAGATGAAGTTCAATGAGTCAAAAGGAAATATAATAAAAAAACTTAGCTGAGAAAAAAAAAACACAATTATCAACATTTCAAACAAGAAAGAAGCCGTTTTTCTGCAAATTGAGAAGAAGAAGAAGAAGAAGAAAAAGAAGAAGAGCCCATAAAAAATGAGGGGATAGAAAACAAAACTCAGAAAGACCTAACAGCCAAGGAATCAAAACCCTAAAAGCCCAATTATCTTTATCTGAAGAACAACCCCCTTCACACTAATTAGGTTAGGCAAGAAGAAGATGTACCTTTTGAGAACAGACTGAGAATCAACCATCTTCGGGCGAGGCTGAGACTGCTTTGCGTTTGCGGGAACAGTGGCTGCGTCCATTACTAGATTATTATCTTGGTTCACAGCAGCCATGGATAGAGATTCAAAAACCCAAATTCAAACCGAGAGAGATTGAGTTGAGGTATTCAAACACAGAGTTTTCGGAGAAACTCGAGAGTGAGGAAAAGCGGGTTTGAGAGTTTGTTTTAAAACGCTGCGAGGATAGGAGTTAAACGACGTCGGGGGCTGCCTATTTCGCGTGTTAGGTGAGGGTTTTCAAAATTTTCGACCGTTGGCATACCTGGGGTACTTTCCTTTTTTTCTTTTTCTTTTTTTCAATCTTCAACGGCTACTAATTTTGTTTTTCTAATACTGCACCTTTTACTTTCCTTTTTTCCCGACCAATTTCATTATTTTCCTAACCTAATGCCCTTTTTATTTTGGTCGAATCCTTGATACGTTGTCGCTATTCGGTGGCTCTCTTCTGAAGGAGCGGATATACAAGTGTTTGAGGGTGATAGAGATCTCTTCGTTGTAACTCGTTGCAGGGGGTGCAGTATAAGTACGCGGGCGAATGGTGGAAGGCTAGAAGTCTTGGGCCATGATGCCGCAATCCTGCCCAAGGTGGGTTAGTCCAACTGACTTGACATTCTAGCTGTCTTCAAGTAGGTGTGCCGCTAGTAGAGACTGTTATTAGACAAGATTAGTGATTGGTTCTAAATTGCAGCCCATGAACCATCGTTCGAAATCAAGTGAAAGTGGAGTAAGCAGACATCTTGCTTGCACTGTTCTTTTTTATGCCTCTCGCAAGGACTTTAAATATTTTCTTTTGCGCTAGTCCAAATTCAATGTAAGCATGTTCATGTTAGCGACGTGCAATTCAGGGTTAAAGGGGGAAGTTAAGCAGATCGACCTCTCTAAATTAGACTTACTCGAATACTGAATCAGAACATGAAGATGTTCCTAAGGCTTAAGCAGCCATAGAACCATTGGTTAGTATTTTCCAGTTATCGAAGTCATGATTTTGAAGGAGCCAAAGCGCAAAGGAGAGAGAGGAAATGCAAATACTAAGAACATAAATGAAATATTTGCATTGTATATTGAATTACAAGTGCGTGAAATAAATTATCTCTAGATTAAGCCATGAGTCAACGTTCGCGGTTGAGAGACCATCAACAAGATGAACATTCAATGGAAATCATACCAAAGGTGTTGGCAAAGCAGTAAAAAGACATGACGATGTCAGGGAGTGAGGTTGTGAGGGATGTGGGGGTCTCAAAAGACTAGTTGAAGGAAATCACAGTGAGAATGTTGATCTTCAGAGAAGCAGAGGAGAGTTAGTTGAAAAGAATGTATGAAGGTCGGGAAGTCTCCATAAATGAGTTTGGGATGCAAGTCTGATTGAGATGAAGGCTTGTTGTTAGTTAGAATTGAGAAGGGTTGAGATGAGAACTGAATCTTGATCTTGGATCGAAGATATAGCTTTTACCAAGAAGGCTAGGTTTTGAGTAACAAAGAAAACTTTTGAGGGTTTTGTAGTTGTTGTAATTGATTGAGTTTGATCAATTGTTTGTTTGAGTTGATTTGGTTGTCTTTTAAGAAGAGGGCTTATGCTTTTATAGGCGAAATGACGGTGCAGATGTCCGACACGTGCATTCCTGCATGCATCTCCATCGCGATGACTAAGTCGCATGTCCCATTGCTCCTCCTAACCGTTTCGTCGCCCAATTAGTGTAATTTTAGAAATTATGATCGCTCTTCCTCATTAGTCAGCTATGGATACTAGTTGTATTTGGGCCTTAAGTCAAATTGGGTCTTTAATTTCTCAAGGACCCTCCCCATGCCCGTAGTTGTATTTTTCGCGTGTAAACATTGCCTCATGAATTTGAAGACTTGATGGGCTTTCGGATTCAAGTTGCCCCAATACTTGCGACTCTAATAGCCCTGCCATATGCGCCTCTCTGTTATGAATACTCACGATCTGATTACAAAAAATACGATCACAATACAAGCATTCCCATTTTGAGTTTCTGAGCTCGTTCTCAACTTTCCCTCTAGCCATGTCCTCTAAATCAGCCATGAAGGGCAAGAAATCAGTAGGTTCTTCTTTTTCACGCGGCTTCGTTGATCCCCCCAAGTAACGCCAAATGGATTTTTGGGGAAGAGTTCCAAGCGTCCCGAAAATCTTGGGAACGGGTATTGTAACACCCCGAAAATTCAAAAAAATAAAAATGACCATTTTACCCCTAAAAGTAAAAAAGTTGCCTTTTTGATTAGGATATTGTTAGGAAATCGGTAAAGACCATTATGAAGATCTCGATCTCCTGAGTACGTCAACAGGCGGTATACCGAAAAATAGAGTCTGGGTGAGTTAGTTATGGGCTTATGAAGGGCAAAGGTATTTTGGTAATTATGTGTTGAGAGGTAATTTGGTAATTTCCTATTTTAATCATGTGAATCATATTAAGTAGTGACAATGTCTAGACTCCTCTAGTGTTTTCGCTCCCTTTCTTTTCACCGACCTACTAATTCTATTAATGTGTGTGATTTGGTGGGGGTGGCTAGAGAATAGAGAAAAAAAAATTGAAAGAAACCGTGAGAGAGTTAAGAGGGAAACTAGAGATAGGAGTGTTAAGTGCAAAAAGCTATATTTTTACATCCTCTTTTACCTTTTTTTTTATTGAAATCTCTATGCAATACAAGGTATTTTGTTGTTTTTGATGTTTTCAGGATAAAAGTAAGGGCTTAACGAAATCAACTTAATTTTTGGTGAATCATAAAGACTTAAGGAGTTAAGAGTGGATTACATGAAGCCCAATAAATGCAAGATGAGTCCCTAGCTCACAAGTGGCCCAAGATCAACCCAGAGAGTTCTCTGCAGAACCCCTGACTTGTGGGCTTCGCTCCGAAGAGCTCAAAACGAATTAGAAAATGGGCCGCATATGTTTGGAAAGCCCTGGAAGTCTAGTTTCAGATGGCTTTGATGGCTTGTTATGTGGACGTTTCTATAGAGAGTTATCATGCCATAAAGGGATGCTGTTCAGTTTCAAAACAGCAACTTTTCAGTTTCAATACTACACTAAATGCTGGTTATAATGAGAATCAATGAGGGCTGTTAAATGAAATTAAACTCTTGGAATATAGCTGTTGTAGCTATCTACACCTATAAATAGAGGTCTCATTGTACAAACACAACACACAAAAACAAAAGAACACATCTGGTGCAAGTTTGAGCTGTTCCAAGCTTGGAGAGAGAGCTAGAGCCTTGGCTTCGTGCATAATTCTGGGTTTAGCCTTTCAAATTTCTATGTAGTTTTTTAAGTTTTAGAATTCGTTCATGGAATAGTCTTATAGTAGTTAGGGCTGATTTGAAGCCCTAGACATGATTAAATCAATGTTATGATTAAGTTTGGTTTTTCAATTTATTTTTGCAACTAGAATCAGTTTTATGTTCTCATTGTTTTCAAGATTGTGTTTACAAGATTAGCTACCTTGTTTATGTTTGCTTGTCATTGGGAGTGTTAGGATGACTGCCATATCTTCTTTCATTCATTAACAACATGTGGTTAGGTTAAGAACTAATCATGTAAACTGATTTCATGAAGATCTAGGATATATGCCATGTTATAGGATTCATGTGATGTTCATAATTCTATTTATTCTTAATGAGTTCCTAGGTACTAAATCTGAGTATATGTCGTGCTAGGTTGCACCTAGAAATATAAGTTTGATGTATATGACATGCATCTAACATGCTAAGTAAGAGAGAGCTCATACAGTCTATTTTTATGCCATGCTAAATCTGTGAACATCTTAATTGTAGATTGGAGTTGAAAAATTAGACATTCATAGCGTTGATTCATGATTGTTTAGAGTGGGTTTCTTACCTTAACTCATTCTAATTCATAGGTTAATATGGGAATCATATTGCATTTGTCTACAACCATTAAGTTCTTTTGATTCTGTTTTTATTTTTTGTTTTGATCTCCATCTTACAAACCAAACTCCAACCCCCATAAAATATGTGTTTGTGTTTTATCTAGTTCTTTATATAACATTTGTTTTACTAAGTTGTTACCAGTCCCTGTGGTTCGACCCTTGCCTATCACTATACTATCTTCCACGATTTGTACACTTTCAAGGATAAGATTTGTGTAAATTTGATAGCTTATTTAGGTTTTCTTATTTTACCGAACAAGTTTCTGGCGCCGTTGCCGGGGACTGCGCTTAACAGTTTTGTATTTCATTTTTGTTTCATTTACTCAATGAGTTTTTCTTGTTTTTCAGTTATATGTTCACTAATTCATCCAAGCACGTTTTCGAATTAGGTCTGCTTCGAAAAGCTGTTGAAAGAAGTTCAAGAAACCCTACACACATCCCTGTCAGGATTTTGAAGACTCGCTCCTTACCAAACTCTCCTATTCATTCCGAACCTCATTCACCAAAAACTGAGTTAGAGGAAGAAGAGGTGAACATGGCAGATCAAGGAGAAGGTAATCGTGCATTGAAGGGGTATGCCATCCCCAAGATCAGTGAGGAGTCTTCGTGCATCCAATATCCAGCCACAACCATTGAGAACTTTGAACTCAAATTAGAGAGAAGGCTAAGGCTTGGCTCCATACTCTTCCATCTAGATACATTGAGACTTGGGATATGCTAGCTTCCAAGTTCCTGCAACAATTTTTCCCAGCTGAATGCACTAAGAAGTTAAGGAGGGAAATCATGTCAATTGTGCAAACCGATGGAGAGCTGTTTCATGAGTATTGTGATAGGTTTAAGACATTACTGCATTCTTGCCTTCATCACAACCTTGAACCATGGCTGCTCATGCAATACTTCTATGAAGGGTTACTAGATTATGATCATATGATGGTGGATGCTATTGCTGGTGGTCTAATGAACAAAACGGTTGATGAAGCTAAGGACATGTTTAAGGACATTGCTACCAATACGAAGCAATTTAGTTTCAGAAACCGGAAAACTAAGAAGGTTTATGAGGTTAGTACTAATTCTAATGAAAATTCCCAAATTTTTGAATTAACTAACCTTATTAAGCAGCTTGTGTCCCAAAAGCAAGTTGTGGTTGTTTATCAAGTGTGTTCCTTGCAGGGACATTCTTCTGAAGCATGCCCTCAAGTGCAAGGGCTTCATGAGGAAGCCAACATGGTTGGAGGTTTTCAAGGAAATCAGAGGCCACAAAATGATCCATTTGCTCCGACTTATAACCAGGGATGGAGGAATCATCCGAAATTCAGATGGGGAAACAGCAATAATGTTCAAAATCCAAATCATCCCCAAGGCTTCCCCAATCCACAAGGGTCAACCATCCAAGCTGCACCAAACAAATATCTTGACGACATTGTGAGCACATTGGCTGGACAAATGAGCTCTTTAGCTCAAAGCACTCAAGACCTCAAGGTTTCAACCCATACTTTCATGAACAAGACTGATCGATCCATTGCAAACTTAGAAACCCAAGTTGGACAGATTGCAACTGCCTTAAATGAGAGGGAACTTGGTAAGCTTCCTAGTCAAATTATTGTAAATCCTAAAGGTCTAAAAAATGCGCAGGTTAATGTTATCACTTTAAGGAGTGGAAAAGAGCTCCAAGGTTCCAAGGACCCTCCAAAAATTGATGAAGGTGTGGTGATATAAGATGAGGAAGTTAAGAAAGATAAAAAAAATTCTAAAAGAATCCAATTCAGCCCCCCTTGTCGAAACCTCAATTCCAGCCAAGCTAGATACTTCTATGGTAAATTCTAATCCTGAGAATTTTAGTTCTAACTCTAAGGTGGCAGGATGCACTCCACCTATGCCTTACCCTCGCAGGTTTGCCAATTCAAAAAAAGATCAGCTTGAAAAGGACTTTTTAGAGACAATTAAGAAACTAGAAATTACTATTTCCTTCTTTAAGGAAATTAAGCATATTCTAGGTTATGCGAAGTTCATCAAGGAGCTTTGTAAAAACAAGAGGATGGTGGAGATCAATGTCGTGGTTGCATTTGGTGAAAAAGTCTCTTTCATACTGCAAAGGAAGCTGCCACCAAAAGAGAAGGATCCCGGAAGCTTACTGTTCCATGCCAAATTGGTTCAATGAGGTTTGATAGATGCTTATGTGACTTAGGTGCTTCTATTAACTTAATGCTATATTCTGCTTATGCAGCACTGCAGCTCGATGATCTCAAGCCAACTCACATGATGATTCAATTGGCGGATCATTCTATCACTAATCCAAGGGGAGTGGTGGAAGATGTGATTGTCCAAATAGGTGACCTTGTATTACCAGCAGATTTCTACATTCTAGCCATGGAAGAGAGTTCTCTTCCAAATAATCTCCCACTCATTTTTGGCCGACCATTCCTAGCAACTGCTCGTGCTATCATACATTGCCATTCGGGAAAGCTCACCATGAATTTTTTAGGGGAAACAAGAACTTTTCAAATTCTTGATGCTATGAGGTACCCTAGTGACATTCATGAATGTAATTCCATTGATTTATTAAGTTTAATGTTGTAGGAACCATTTACAACTCAAGGAAAGGAAGATCCATTAGAAAGAGCACTCAGTTTATCTCCAAGTGATGATTGCGTGCATGATGACGAACGAATGGAAGTACTCTCTGCCCTAGAAGCTATTCCATCTTGTAAGCCATCAAGGTGGCCTTGTTTTGAGCATCTCCCTAACTCAACAGATAAGCTAATTGCTTCAGTCATTCAAGCACCAAGGTTAGAACTTAAACCACTTCTTGAACATCTTAAATATGCTTATCTTGGTGATGAAAATACTTTGCGTATCATTATTGCTGCCAATTTGAGTGATGTTGAGACATAAAAGTTAGTGAAAGTTTTAAGAGAGAACAAGACGGCTATAGGATGGATTATAGCTGATATCAAAGGAATTAGCCCTACAAAATGCATGCATCGAATTCTCTTGGAGGATGCATCGAAGCCTACTAGAGAAGCTCAAAGACGGCTAAACCCACCTATGAAGGAGGTAGTGAAGAAGGAAATTTTGAAGCTACTAGATGTAGGAATCATTTACCCAATTTCTGATTCTACATGGATAAGTCCTATACAAGTGGTTCCTAAGAAATCAGGCATCACCGTTGGCAAGAACGAGCATGATGAAATGGTGCCGATAAGGGTGCAAA
This sequence comes from Prinsepia uniflora, assembly GCA_032719365.1. Classification (NCBI taxonomy): domain Eukaryota; kingdom Viridiplantae; phylum Streptophyta; class Magnoliopsida; order Rosales; family Rosaceae; genus Prinsepia; species Prinsepia uniflora. The sequence continues at coordinate 60,765,923 of CM064861.1, read as the reverse complement.
CAGGATGGAGGGTGTGTATCGACTACCGCAAGCTCAACACAACAACTCGTAAGGATCATTTTCCTTTACCTTTCATTGATCAAATGCTTGAGAGACTTGCAGGTCATAGTCATTATTGCTTCTTGGATGGATACTCTGGTTATAACCAAATAGTAATAGCTCCCGAGGACCAAGAGAAAACCACATTCACATGCCCTTTTGGCACATTTGCATATAGGAGGATGCCATTTGGCTTATGCAATGCCCTTGCCACATTTCAGCGATGCATGATGAACATATTCTCTGACATGGTTAGGGATATCATTGAGGTTTTTATGGATGATTTTTCTACTTTCGATAACTCTTTTGATTTATGTCTTCACCATATTTCTCTAGTGCTGCAAAGGTGCAGGGAATGCAACTTAGTGCTTAATTGGGAAAAGTGCCATTTTATCGTACAACAAGGCATTTTCTTAGGGCATGTGATCTCAACTCGTGGTATTGAAGTAGAGAAAGCCAAGGTGGACGTAGTGAGCAGGCTGCCGCCCCCTACATCAGTAAAAGAAATCACCTTTTTTGCTTGGACATGCTGGATTCTACCGTCAATTCATCAAAGACTCCTCTAAGACTTCAAGACCTCTGTGCAAGCTGCTAGCCAAGGATGCTCCATTTGATTTTGATATAAACTTCCATGAAGCTTTCTAGAAGCTCAAAAACCTCCTTACAACTGCCCCTATCATAATGCCACCAGATTGGAACCTGCCTTTTGAGCTTATGTGTGACGCATCTGATTATGTTGTAGGGGCTGTTTTAGGGCAACGTGTCAACAAGCTTTCACATGTCATTTACTATCCCAGCTGCACTCTAAATGATGCACATCTCAATTACTCTACAACTGAAAAGGAGTTTATTGCTGTTATTTTTGCTTTAGAAAAATATAGATCTTATCTAATTGGTACTATAGTAATTATCTATTCTGATCATGCAACATTGAAATATCTGCTGACCAAAAAAGGATGCTAAACCAAGATTCATCCGGTGGATGCTTCTAATCTAGGAGTTTGATGTGGAGATCCGAGACAAGAAGGGTTCTGAAAATGTTGTGGCTGATCATCTCAGCCGACTAGTGCATTCATCCCATCAGGAGGAAGATCACTTTCCATTACAAGAATGCTTCCCTCATGAGCAACTTTTTTCCCGTAGCACTTTAGATCCTTGGTTTGCCGACATCATCAATTACTTGGCCACCAAGCGAGTCCCAAGCACTCTTAGTCAATCCCAAAGACATAAGCTGGTTAAGCAGGCCAAGTACTTTGTGTGGGATGATCCATTTCTATGGAAACATTGTCCAGATTTCATCATACGTAGGTGCGTACCTAAATCTGAATTCCATTCAATTCTAACCTTCTGTCATGCTTCACCTTGTGGAGGTAATTTTGGAGCTAAGAAAACAGCCCTTAAAATTCTTCAAAGTGGTTTCTATTGGCCACGCTTGTTCAAGGATGCTTATGAGTTTATGGCTACTTGTGATCACTGTCAACGTAAAGGTAACCTAGGTTCTCGTGATCAAATGCCTGTAAACCCAATTCTAGTTGTCGAAATTTTTGATGTTTGGTGCATTGACTTCATGGGACCTTTTCCTAATTCTCATGGTTGCTTATATATTTTGCTTGCTGTTGATTATGTTTCAAAGTGGGTTGAAGCAATCCCCACTAGGACTAATGACTCTAAGGTTGTTCTCAATTTTCTCAAAGAATACGTATTTTCTAAATTTGGGACCCCTAGAGCAATCATGAGTGGCAGAGGAACACACTTTTGCAACCGATCATTTGAGGCTTTATTGAAACGTTATGGAGTAATGCACAAGATCTCTATGCCATACCATCCTCAAACAAGTGGACAAGCTGGAATCCCTAACCGTGAAATTAAGAAAATCTTGGAAAAGACGGTAAGCCCTAATAGGAAGGATTGGTCATTGTGTTTAACTGATGCTTTATGGGCCTATAGAACAACATATAATGTAAAGACCCATCCCAAATAATCGGGATTAATTAAGAATTAATTACGGATTAGCGAGGCTAATCGGGGAATAAAAGAGGATTATCGGACGCTCAGGGCGAAAATATGATTTTGCCCACAAACGAGGGAAAAAAGTTAACGTTTGACCTGGGAGGTTAGATGCTCGAGGACTGATGACCATGACGTAGATCGAGACGTTACCAGTCTGTAGACAGGCGGCACGTCAAAATCGAACGTTCGATGTGAAAGTTATGATTCACGGAAGGTCGAGGTAACGATTGCACAAATTTCGAGATAGATGACATTTGTCATTAAGTGGGCCCAGATATTTAAGAGTAGGCCCAATGGATGCATGACAAGTATCATTCATCCATTCCTCACCTTAACTGATACATGCATATCCCCATTTTCCCATTTTCCACAGTTCACCCGATCTCATTCGAACCACTCACCACAAACCACCCCCTCCCCTTGTTGTTTGACTGAGGGCCTTGAGAGACTGAGACTGGGGCTATGAGTGATGAGGATCGTGGCTAGGTACGGCCTGAGCCGTCGTGGACGGCGGTGGAACCACGGGAGGAAGGTAACCCGAGAAATATTTAATTCAAAATTTGAGTTTTAGTTCTGTACATTTTGGAAGGTATCTAATGGGTAGATGATGTTCATGGGATCCCTACGAGTCTAGGAGGATCAAAAATGGTGGCTGGGGTGGTCGGAGACGGTAGAAAACAGAGGAGAAAAAACAAGGTTTGTTCATCGATCTAACTAGGTAATTTACAGGCCCATTTTCATGGTTTTGATCATATAGGTTAATAGGAAATGAAAAAAAGGAAGATATTGGAATTGGTAGGATCAAAATCGGGTCGAAAATGGGGGAGATATGGGTTGGACTGGTCTTGCCGGTCAGATCGGGTCTACCGAAGCTTGATGGTGACACTGTGTAGGGCGCGTGAGCCACACGCGCAGCGCCTTTGGGCGGCACGTGGGGGAGAATTTGGAAAAGTGTCCAACATGTAATTTCATCCTTTCGATGTAACGAACATTTTGGGACAAGTTTCGAGTCGATTGGACATCATTTCGATATAGTTCGAGGTGTCCGAAAGTTTAGGACCGAGTTTAAAATATGATAAAAATCCCGAAAAAATAAGGGGCTTTTATGAGGGGTTATTTAAGTAGTTAGTAACCCTCTAGTATGATTTGGATAGGTTTGGGAATCCCAGAGATGGTGATTGGCCTGGGATAGGCTTATGGCACGCATTTCGAGGCTCAGCTTGGACGGCCTGTGAGTGGACCTTGTTTCATGAATTGATGCATGCATAAATGTTTTATATGAATTTTAAATACATGTTTTGAGATTCCATGAGTGCATATGTTTGTGGTATTCAGTTTTTACATATCTGCACGTATTTCGAGGTTTTTCGTTTTATACGGTACTTATACGTGCTGTGTTTTCTATGATGGTTTGATAAAATGATTTCAGATTTGAAAATATGGAATAGGGCATGAGACCCATTTGACTGGAAACTAGCGGACTTGGAGTCCATTTGATTTGATGAGAAAACGGGTTGGAGGTCCATTTGAGTTATACAATCGGGCCGGGGGTCCCGTTGGTTTACGGATTTGGGCTTGAGGCCCAATTGGCTTATGATATCGGGCTTGAGTCCCAGTTGATTTTTGTATCGGGCTTGAGGCCCAGTTGATTTGTGATATCGGGCTTGAGGCGCCATTGATTTATGGTATCGAGCTTGAGGTCCAGTTGGTTGTGATATCGGACTTGAGGCCCAGTTGATTGTGAAATCGGGCTTGAGGCCCCATTGAATTGTGGTATCGAGCTTGAGTCCCCGTTGTGGTTCATGAAATGGGAATTCGGGTTTAAGACCCTATTGGAATATGAATTTGGGCATGAGTCCTTGTTAAATTGAATTTGAATCGGATTCAAGGAATCCTGTTGAGAGGTTCGGGTATGAGACCCAGTTGAATTGTGATTTGAAAGAAAGTATTTGAAAATGTATATACCCTCCTATATGAGCGGATATGTCTCCTCCAGACGTCGTAGATCCTGGAGAGTCACAATCCACTACCTGGAATGAGTGACTCCAAGAAGGAGCACATTCCAGGAGTGAGAGATATAATATGGTCTCGAATTGGGTCCGGAGACAGTCCTCGAGACGTTGTAGATCCTGGATTTTGGACAGATCCTCCTAAATGTTGTAAATCCAGGGGGTAGACTCGGAGATGAGACCCCGAGTAGTATGCATACTTATAGATAAATCATGACGGGTATTGATTAGGCATCAGAGAATGTCAAGGATGGGTTATATATATATATATATTTGTATATTGTATATGAGATTTCACTGAGATTTGTTTGGGGCTGCCACCCCGTGTCCTATGATTTGGATGTGGCTTTTGGGCTGAGTTCCCATATACTTTGGTTTACAGTTTTGGGCCAAGGCCCTAATGATTTAAATGGATTGATAAATAGTTTTTCGAATGCATGCATGCATTTTAATGAAGGGCATAAATGTCTTTCTATGAAATTGTTTTTATTAAATTCCTTGTTTTGTCCACTCATAGTTTTAATAATTTTAATGCCCTTCAGGTTGATCGTGGATGCGGGCTGTAGCAGAAACCGAGACATCATACTTCTCCTCCGATCCTGGCGCACTTTGGAGGCCCCGAGTGGGCTGAGACTGTAATTTGTCTGATACGTCGTGTTAGACGGGAGCATGCACGTCCCAAGTTAATCCCGGTGGATTTCGAACGGGTCCTGACAAATGGTATCAGAACAAGTTTTGCTTTCAGTGTGACGCGCTGGTCGAGGATGTGATGTCTCTGCAATAGTAACAGCTCGTCATCAACCTGATAGTGAGGGTAAGAGTATAAGGATTCAATGAAATCGAACCCTGGGTAGATTATGTTTGGCACGAGGTGCGATTGTTTAGGGTTCGATTGGCATAGGATGCCGTGTTTTCCAGGAGGTTGGATCCCGAGTGGGATCAATATGCATGTGAATCTAACGGCTTAGAGCCGTAGTGTTACTGGAGATAGGATCCAGTGAACTAGTAGACAAGTATGACGACTTGAGAGTCGGGACCGTTGAGGGGTCAGGATGGACATAGATTATGCCAAAGTGGAAATCAGTGGAGGTCGAATGTTAGGGTCATCCATGACAAAAATGCAAGGATCAGAGATAGTGCCGTTAGGAGCAGTCAGGCGCACAATGACCCTAGTTGAGATTGGTTGGAATAGGAACGCTTGATCTTGTTGGACGTGGGATGTCGTGTTTTGGTGTGTCAAATCCTGGAGGGAGGTTGACTGGCAGGGAATGCCTGGATTAGTTGTTGTGTGGCATAGTAGGATGCGATTGCGACATGTAGCAGTTGTGTAGTGTTAGGCACGTAGTATGGCCATGTTCTTGTGGAGGCCAGCGGCTGGGAACCATAGAGTTACGAGGGGACGAGATCCTCAGATTGTGGTTACTAGTTGATTAGACACCAGTATCAGGGTATGACAACTTTCGGAGTCGAGAACGTTGGATTAGTTAGGATGGAAGTGCTGTAGTGAACAGTCGGGTTTGTGATAACCTTAGTTGGTGGTTGATTGGACAAGTTACCAAGAGTAGGGTACTTGCGGACTCGTTCCGGAGGTGGACCGATCGGTGGGTGTTGCGTGTTGAGCGTCTGGTGCTGGCGGTGAGTTGACCGCTTAAGTACGATGTCTCGATAACGGAGCATTCTAAGTTGGTCTGTACGTGGTGGTGGCAGACGCTACTATCGATGGATGTAGTCGAGTCTCCTCGAGGCTGGATTTGATTGTGGTTGTTGAGAATCGGGGGACTTTCGGGGAACGTTCATTTTCTCGTATGGATTGTCGGAATGGTCATACCTAGAGTCGTGGGGTACGAGGAAGGCAGAGCCCCTCCGACCCGAGCAGAGATAAGTGGTGATTGCTCGGTATATGAAGAGTTTCAGGATTGGTTTGATTCGTACCCCGCATGGCGGTGATGCAATGATGTTAGGAGACGACGAGCCATGAGCTGAGGGTATCTCAGTTAGGACGTACGAACCAGTATGCCGAAGTGAATGGTGATAGAAGAAGCCGAAGAGAATCCATGAAAGTGTTTAGTTTGGACGTAAAGGATTAAGCATTACAATAATTATCAGAGAATACTCTTAGTCGGAGAAGGAGGCTTCTCATTTTCAGCTCTTTAGCAGATGGTGCTTGGTGTCGCACAATGACATGGGATGAATATTGATGTCATCGTCTTGGATCATCTTTGATTCTTCCCTACATGGGATGACAAGGAGTGATATGACAGTCAAGGGCTTCAAAGAGGGTGTAAGAACTAGACAGCTAGACTATGAGTCAAATTGGAATGACTTGAAGAGCATAAGGTATTTAGCGTCACTGGATGTGACGAGTGAGTGTCCGAGGTAGTTAAACCGTTGTGGACCGAGGTGAGTCAGATTGAGTAGTGTGATGACGATCATGATGATCGAGATTATTGGGGTTGAATATGTGAATGAGTAGGAGACGAGGACGATATGTAGATATCGATCAGGAAGAGATGAATAGTCGATGCCTTGAGTTGGATGTTGGCTGGTCTATCTCTGGAGTTGGTCAGGTGACCATGATGACTCCGAGAGTACGTTGAGGAAAGTGAGGATTAGTATGTGGTTGGACGTTACCTGAGCACAGTCCTTAAGTAGGCAGGTAGTACCTCGATGATTGATCTGATGTGAGTGCGTCGAGGAGTAGTGCACGTTGGATGATGGGATTGACCATGGATCATTAGTATGTTGAGTTTAGAGTTACCAGAGAGAATGAGTGTTTTGTCTAATGGATCCTCCGATGAAGTCTTAGATGGACGTGAGATGATGATCGGGCGAGATCCGATGTTGCTTATACAGGGTGTACAGGGATCAGATCTAATCCGATGGTGACAGTTCGACGAGGATGATGCTAGGATGTATTCCGACATGATGATGGGATGTCTGGACATTGAATATTGTGCCTGGAGTAGAGGGGAGTGAGAGGGTTCAGTGTCGAGGTGAGCCGAGAGCTCAGGGTCGTGTGGGCCAGAGGAACCCTAGTGACTGTGTATGCGATGATTCATGCTGAGGCAAGTATTGATGGGGTCCAGATACAGCCGAGATGGGTGAGACGTCGGTTGTGTATCGACAGGATGAGTAGTACGACAGTTGAGACTCGAGATGAGTCCAGATGTCAGCGGAGATCGCTGAGTGATGTGAGATACGATCCGAGGACTCGAGAGCGAGTCAAGATCATAGTAGTGCAATGAAAACGCAGTGGAGCCGGGAGTTGTTGGTTGATCACGATGGTTGTGACGTATGTCAGTGATGAATTTAATCGGTATTTGATGCGTTCAGATTGGTAAAGATTGATGTGACTCTCACTGGAGTTAGTAGGGATTACTGAGAGAGGCAATATGCGTATGAGAAAACGAAAGTGTTAGCTGACATGAGTACCGAGGTCGGTAAATGCCGCATGTTTGTGTATGGTCTGCGAGATGTGATTCGTGCCATTGGGATGGCAGGATCTAGAGGATGTTGTCCGATCGGATGCTGAGTAGGATGTCAATTTCGATTGTCAGATGAGAAGAACCATCAGGCTGAAAAGCCGATTTGACAACAACTTAGTATCACTGACTTGTCAAAGTGAGTGGTAGGCAAGACACCGATATTCGATCTCTAGGGAGACTTATGCACCGACAAGTGACTTCTCGAGAGTCTAGTTAGAGCTTTGGAAGCTCCGGTGACAGTGCGAACCAACGAGTACAGCGTTTGTGACGGACGTGTACTTTTACACGAGAGTACCCGTGTGGGGGGACATGATTGGATTCCACAATTTGGTTGTGGAATTGGGTCGGTTTGAATTTCGAGGATGAAATTGTTTAAGGAGGGGAGTTTGTAACGACCCGTCCCAAATTATCGGGATTAATTAAGAATTAATTACAGAGTAGGCGAGAATTATCGGACGTTCAGGGAAATATTATGATTTTATCCTTGAATGAGGGTAAAAAGTTGACTTTTGACCCGGGAGGTCCGATGTCTGTGGATCAATGATCGTGACGTAGATCGGGACGTCACGTGTCTGTAGACAGGCGACACGTCAAAATTGGACGTTCGGCGGGAAAGTTATGATTCATAGAAGGTCGAGGTAACTATTGCATGAATTTCGAGACGGATGACATTTGTCATTAAGTGGGCCCAGATATTTAAGGGAAGGCCTAATCGATGAATGACAAGTGTCATTCATCCATTGCTCACCTTGATTGATACATGCATATCCCCATTTTCCCATTTTCCACGGTTCACCCGATCTCATTCGAACCACTCATCACAAACCACCCCCTCCCCTTGTTGTTTAACTGAGGGCCTTGAGAGACTGAGACTGAGGCTGTGAGTGATGAGGATGGTGGCTGGGTGTGGCCTGAGCCGTCGTGGACGACTGTGGAACGGGAGGAAGGTAACTTGAGAAACATTTAATTCAAAATTTGAGTTTTAGTTCCGTACGTTTTGGAAGGTTTCTAATGGGGGTAGATGATGTTCATGGGATCCCTACGAGTCTAGGAGGACCAAAATCGGTGGCTGGGGTGGTCGGAGACGGTAGAAAACAAAGGAGGAAAAACAGGGCTTGTTCTTCGATCCAACCAGGTAATTTACAGGCCCATTTTCATTGTTTTGATCATGCTGGTTGATAGGAAATGAAAAGAGGAAGAGATTGGAAAATGAAGGATCGAAAATCGGGTTGAAAATGGGGGAGATATGGGCTGGACTGGTCTCGCCGGTCGGACAGGACCGAAAACCAGGTTGAAAATGGGGGAGATATGGGCTGGACTGGTCTCGCCGGTCGGACAGGACCGAAAACCAGAGACCCGGTTCAGACCGGGTCTACCGAAGCTTGATGGTGACATTGTGCAGGGCGCGTGAGCCACACGCGCAACACCTTTGGGTGGCATGTGGTGGAGAATTTGGGGAAGTTTCCAACATGTAATTTCATCCTTTCGATGTAACGAATATTTTGGGACAAGTTTCGAGTCGATCAGACATCGTTTCGATACAGTTCAAGGTGTCCGAAGGTTTAGGATCTAGTTTAAAATATGATAAAAATCCCAAAAAATTAGGAGGCTTTTATGAGGGGCTATTTAAGTAGTTAGTAACCCTTTAGTATGATTTGGACAGGTTCAGGAACCCCGGAGATGGTGATTGGCCTGGGAGAGGCTTATGACGCGCATTTCGAGGCACATCTTGGACGGTCTGTGAGTGGACCTTATTTTATGAATTGATGCATACATAAATGTTTTATATGAGTTTTAAATACATGTTTTGAGATGCCATGAGTGCATATGTTTGTGGTATTTAGTATTTACATATCTGCACGTATTTCGAGATTTTTGGTTTTATACGGTGGTTATACGTACTGTGTTTTCTATGATGGTTTGATAAAATGATTTTGGATTGGGAAATATGGAATCAGGCATAAGACCCATTTGATTGGAAACTACCGAACTTGGAGTCCATTTGATTTGATGAGAAATTGAGCTGGAGGGCCATTTGAGTTATAGGATCGGGCCGGGGGCCCCGTTGGTTTACGGATTCGGGCTTGAGGCCCAATTGAGTTATGATATCGAGCTTGAGTCCCAGTTGATTTTAGTATCGGGCTTGAGGCCCAGTGGATTTGTGATATCGGGCTTGAGGCCCCGTTGATTTATGGTATCGGACTTGAGGCCCAGTTGGTTGTGATATCAGGCTTGAGGCCCAGTTGATTGTGAAATCGGGCTTGAGGCCCCATTGAATTGTGGTATCGGGCTTGAGCCCCAGTTGTGGTTCTTGAAATGGGAATTCGGGTTTAAGACCCTATTGAAATATGAATTTGGGCTTGATTCCCTGTGAAATTGGATTTGAATCGGATTCGAGGAATCCTATTGAGAGGTCTGGGTATGAGACCTAGTTGAATTGTGATTTGAAAGAAAGTATTTGAAAATGTATATACCCTCTTATATGAGCGGATATGTCTCCTCCAGACGTTGTAGATCCTGGAGAGTCACGATCCACTACTTGGAATGAGTGACTCCAAGAGGGAGCACATTCCATGAGTGCGAGATATGATATGGTCTCGGACTAGGTCCAGAGACAGTCCTCGAGACGTTGTAGATCCTGGATTTTTGACAGATCCTCCCAGACGTCGTAGATCCTGGGGGTAGACTCGAAGATGAGACACCGAGTAGTATACGTACTTATAGATAAATCGTGACGGGTATTGATTAGACATCAGAGAATGTCAAGGATGGGATATATATATATATATATGTATATTGTATATGAGATTTCACTGAGATTTGTTTGGGGCTGCCACCCCGTGTCCTATGATTTGGATGGGGCTTTTGGGCTGAGTTCCCATATACTTTGGTTTACAGTTTTGGGCTAAGGCTCTAATGATTTAAATGGATTGATATACTGTTTTTCGAATGCATGCATGCTTTTTAGTAAAGGGCATAAGTGTCTTTTATGAAATTATTTTTATTAAATTCCTTGTTTTGTCCACTCACAGATTTTAATAGTTTTAATGTCTTTCAGGTTGATCGTGAATGCGGGCTATAGCAGAGATCGATGCATCACACTCATCCTTCGATCCTAGTGCACTCTAGAGGCCTCGAGTGGGATGAGGCTGGAATTATCACTGGTCTGACACGTCGTGTTAGATGGGAGCATTCACGTCCCACGTTAATCCCGAAAGATTTGGGACGGGTCCTGACATATACGATGGCAGGATCGCCCCCGAAAGGGGCATCGACAACCGTGCCCGGTCCTGCTCCCGTCTGGCAATATGACTGAAAATCCAAAGTTACCCTCAGCACTTGCCAAACCAGGGATAGCCACACGTACTTACTCATGCCTCCGCCCCTCGTACAGCCTCGGACAGCGCGCTGTCACGACATGGAGGGTCAATAAAAACCAAAAGGTGTGAGTGGACAAAAATAAATCAGTTTAGCAAAACAGCTACAACAAACATTTTTACCCTCCGCGTAAAAACGAATGCATGCATACAAAAACCATTTCGCAATCGGTTAAGATTTTCCACATAAGAAAAACTGTGTATCAAATTTCAACATAAGGAAAAACTCGTATGAACCTCAAAATCATTTTCCCTCTCTCAACCAACGGGTCTTAGCCCGCAATCATAAACACCGGGCCTCAGCCCAAAACCACGAATCAAAACCAAATGCACAACATGATCCAAAACCAACAACCATATACCGGGCCACTGCCCAACTCAACTGAAACATCAGAAATCATCAATAAATCACAAGTCAATCATTTTGCTGGATATCAAGTGCGCCCGAGTCTTTAAACTCAAAACCATGCGCATAAACAGGCCTTCCCGGGATATCAACGAGTCTTTAAACTCAGAACATAATCAATAGGCCTCGGGGGTATCACAGTAACCGAGTCTTTAAACTCACGAGTCTTTAAACTCATTAAGGGCCCTCCCCCGTCATCAATTAACCGAGTCTTTAAACTCAAAACGTGCTCCAGCAATAGCACCCGGGTCTTTAAACCCAAAACAGTTTTCGACGGGTCTTTAAACCCCAAAGCAGTTTTCAACGGGTCTTTAAACCCCAAAACATTTTTCAACGGGTCTTTAAACCCCAAAACATTTGTCGAACACGACAACGTGGGATCCATCCCAAAATCACATTTTCCACAACAGGACTCATGGTCCGAGTTTCCACATTCGAATTCCCAATCATACTTCACAAAACATATTCAAATCACCATTACACACGGAGCATGTACAATCATACCAAATCACTTTATTAAATCCTTTTTCATTTCCGAATTCGAATTCGCAATAATGATTCCGTAAGCTGGCATCCGGAAGCATCATCCCGAACCCAAACCAAGAATCCACTTTATATTTCCGAAAACCGAAATCTCGTTAATCAAAGTTACTTTTATGCCCCGAGCATCACGCCCGAAACCACCTTTTTCAAATCCATTTTAATTCTTAGAAATCACTTCTTTCTCAAATCTTATTTTCAACACATCAAAACCACAATCATAATCACCAAAATCACGATCCAATCAAACATACTCAAACCCATTTTTAAAATCCTCAAAATCACAAGTCTCATTTCAATTCCCAGATTCAAACATCAACAGTGATCAAATCACAATAACTCGAAATCTCGTAAAACGTGCAAATCCGGAACGTTCTCGAAAAACGTGTCAAAATCGTAAGTCACACTCGCAAATCATAAACAACCTTCTTAAATCATGTTGCACCCATTTCATATAACTTCTTTCATTAAACCTTCATTAAGCACAGAGTGACCATAGTCTCGAAATACGTGTAATTTCACATGTATAGTAGAAATACGTATAAATACGGGAATCAAATACGTATAAATGCGGAAACCAAAATCAATCATAACTTATAATCATAATCATAAAATCATAGAAATAATTTATGCATGCATTAAATTTGAAAGCAACGTCCACTCACACACCATTCTTGAGGCTCGGTTTCGCGCCGCACGCATGCCCGTAATTTCCGATATTTTCCAGAAATTCAAATCCTGTCCGAAAACATACTTTAGTGTCACTAAGGGCTTAGATAACAACATACTAATTTCCCATAATTTTCCGGGAATTAATCGTTAATTACAAACGTAACATAAATCTTCGGACCCTCGGAATAACATCGAAACGGTGTCCGATAAATTCGAAACCAATACTAAAATGTTCGTTACATTGTATAGGACAAAAGTCGTGTTGAACTCACCTTGAAATTCGGGTCCACGCGCCCTCACGCGCCGCCATGAGTGGCTGCGCGTGACCCCACGCGCCTGCTACAGTACTGCACAGTCGTTGTCCCTACCCGGCTAGCAGGTAAACGGGCCATTTCACCCGCGCCTCGACCCGATTCGATCCCTGCGTTAAACCATCTAATTTCTTCAATTGATCCCATGAGTAGACTCGAAATACACTCCATTAAAGGTCTGTATAAATTAATCCACTCGACACGGCCTAAAACTAACATAATTGAACTCGAGTCGAACTCGGAGTTCATCGTCCCAGTTCAACAGACCGTCACTGTTTCCCTCAATTAATTGATTAGGGAGCATCGCAGACTTACCTTGAGAATGATTTTGAAATCAATTTTGCAAGGGCTTACCTCCAATTGCACGAACACAAGCTCCTGTTTTCCTGAAATTCGTCGAGTCTGAACATGGCTCTGCGAGCTTCGAACGTCAACTTCCTTGACTTCGATCGACTAAAGAAGGTCCCATAAAGCTCATTCGAACCTAATTGGACTTTGGGCTGGCCTAAAACTGGTCTTCGAATTTGAAATTTCCCAGGGACGGTTCCCGGGTTCTGGGTGTATTCTCACTCAGCGACTCCGCTGCACTTCACCATTGGACTCTGAACACTCACTCACACCGCCTCGACTCACCCCTGGCTTGTTCTAATGGAAGGATAACCAACCTGCTCTCACGCTCTGTTTTTCCCCTCAGAGACGCCCACACTGTTATGAGTTCACCAGCCCGCATTGTGTACTCTCAGACCCAAATATCAATGCCCTCACACCCTCTGAGCTCAGGCACCAGCACTACTTGATCACCCATTGAACAATTCGAGTCTGCCTCTCTCTGTCCCTGCTCAACTGCCCCTGTTCTTCAGTATCGAAAAACTCAGCCCGTGCACTGCCTGCCTCCCACGCAGGGCAAAACCCAGTCCCCCCGTGCTCTGATCACGCCACTAAGTAGCAAAACAACTCAAAACACTCACACCCACACCTGACTAGAATCGAAGTGCTCCCCCAAGTCTCTGCTTCACGCCTGTAACCAACAACCCGTGCTAAAAACCCACCAGTGCACCAGTTTCAAACACACCTACACAATTGTTTAGTTTTCCCTATCCCAGTACACGATCTCGAGCCATTAATCCCTCATTTCTTAGTGACAAATGTCACTGATTTGCTAAACAATCCTCTTTAAAAACATCACTCATAGCACCGTTGCACAGTCCCTGTTTTTCACGGTGGTGAACAGTAACCACCGTGTAAATGACCAAAATGCCCTCAGTTAGCAAATTACCAAATTGCCCCTCACCTTCCGTGACCCGTAACTTGGTCATCCGATGTCCGCTTCAAGCGTGACGCCCGTCGTTGTACTCGGGGCATCAAGACCTTCCTAACCGTCCTTGGCCCTCGGCCATCGGACCTTCCGATCAAAAATTCAACATTTTCCCTTATTTCGTCCAAATTACAGAAATGCCCCCGGACTTCCGCACGTCATAACATTCACCCTGTTCGTCCGAATCGGACGTGTCGCCTGTCTATGAACTCGTGACGTCCCAAACTACGTCACGGTCATCGGGAAAGGTCCATTTGACCGCCCGAATAAAAAGTCAACGTTTTACCCACGACTAGGGGCAAAACGGTCATTTGCCACGTTCGTCCGATTCCACCCAACTAATCACCGGTTAACCCCAATTAATCATGGTTAGTTACTGATCTAATCCCGAATTCCGGGATGGGTCGTTACAATCTTCCCCCCTTAAAGAATTTCGTCCCCGAAATTCCAACCGATCAAAACTCGCCCGTTCCTCCCTCCTAAAACCAGTTTCGTTCTCGAAATTTCCAATTATCCTTATTCCACATCTACCACGCGGAAAACCTTTCGACCTCGCAACGCGTGTACACCCGTACACCCATTAACTCATCTGTACCTAGACGTCCCATCGCCGTCTCACGTCGTACCGACCACACTCGACCACCTCGAGTGAAAATGATCACTTAACACCTGCTCCCACTGGGAGTCACCAACTCTCACTCGTCAGTCCGTGCTGACGCTACCAGCCAAACGGTCACCACTAAACCTCACCAGTAAAGCAGTAATCAATAGCCAATTGGTGTCACATAAAGTTGCGTAAGATCAATAACACGATCTCATCTCGCAGGACAAGCCCAACCCTGCGACATATATCAAGCTCAAATTCCAGTTCACAACAACACCAAGTGTGTCGGAATTAAGCCGAATGCCAACACGTACAACCACACCACTGGTACCTCCCACGTACCGTCATTAGATACCACTCGGCCTGTCCGGTACCAATCCTCGTACACCGTACAGGGTACGTACACCCATCTCCAACAAGTCCACTACAAGGTTCACAGTCAATCACAACCTGACACTCGGGTTTCTTGTCCAATCTCATACTAGACAAATTGATCATTCCAACTCATCATCCATGCTAGATCCCATGGTCACTCGACCAGTAACACAACATCGACTCCCAAACACGTCATCCAAGCACGATCACCAAGGCGTATACAATCATGCCGAATGGGCATCTAATCTTACTCACAATTACCGAGGCGCACCAACCCCGAATCTATACTCGCTCGACGGTTACCATGTCACATCCGATTGACTTCGAAAAGAAGCCAATCCCAATCGTCCATCTCTACGACTGTCCAACTAGACCCTGTTGGATATCCACTCATCCACATGTCAAGCCTCAAGTCCCAAACATAAACGTTCCCACTCGCTCGAGCACGGATTAACTTCGAAAAGAAGTTCGGTCCCACTATCCTCATGTCTACACATTCACGACAGAGCGATAAGCTCTCCACCTAGTCTGATCAAGGCGATCATAATTCGAGTCCGTTACCACGTCACCCGACTGGCAACACCACGATCCTAGATCGTCACCACGCCCAAGGCCTACAACCTCATCAACCAGATCCACCTAGGATCCGCACATGCTCACAGCTGGCCATCCACCTGGAACCCGATAATAGGGTCTTACACCCACTAGATTTCTTGTCAACCACCCAACATTCCTCAACTATTTTCTCCTCCAATCAATCACTCAACAACGTAACACATCCACTCTGTGGATCCCCTCCATTTACCTCATATTGATCCCTGCCACTCCACCTAGGAGAGACCAAGGATGATCCAATACGATGTCATCGACATCCATCCTCTGTGAGTGCAACATAACTCACTGCACCCACCGTACCAAATATCCAACACCGTCTGCCACCAAGCGGAAAATGGGAATCTCGTTTACCCTAACCTCAAGAAATGCAACTCCACCCGATGACCCCAAAACTCTCATGGGTCCACCACCCAATACGCACTCATCGTACTGGTATCCGTGATCAACATCTACCAGGGCAGAAAATAAGAAGTCAACCCCGAAGACTTCCGAATACCAATCACCAATGATTTTCCTCATGTCTCGAATATACCGTTTAATCCACCCATCTCTTGTCACTCATCACTGTTGGGACTTATCCCAACACCTCACCATCTCTGCTGGATCCCATCCAGCCCATGACTCGACCACTCTCATATACCGAACATGTGCCTATCATAATAGAGTCGCATCCCCAAATCGTGGCTCACACAATCTCCCTCACAGACACCAGCACCAGCGCTAGCGCACCAACATACAAACATCCACACTAGCACACACGTGTGCAAAGTGGGTAGCCCTGGATCTCCGCTCATACCGAGCGACGATCCCGCATCAATACTCGTACCCCGCAACCACGGGTACCACCATCCCGACATTCCACATCAGGATAATGGACGTTCCATGAACGCCCCCGAATTCTCAACTACTACCACAACACCAAGTACCCCAGACCATCAGCTAAACTCCACAAGACCACTGTTCCACAAAACTAAGCCATAATTTCCTAACTCATTCAATACCTGACCATAAACTGGTCCCTGGCATCCCAAGTGTCAAACGTTCCTCACACAGCCTTTCTGGCTCCCCTCAAGCCTTGACACCATATCATGACTCACCTCATGTTCCTAACCCAAAATCCTGACTCATCGTGAGTCCCACATCCACATCTCGACTCCTCCTGAGTCCAATCTCATACCAAACCAATCATGTCATCACTGACATACCCAGTCCCCGGGCAATTCCAACGCTCGACCACATTCTATACGACCAATAGGGCCTACGAGATAGTACAATTTGCCCAATTATGCGGCCTTCCAGCCACCGGTCTCGTTCGTCCTTGCGACCCACACAATTCTACATCTAACAAATCGCAGTTCATAGCGTCCACTACCCGACATCTGACCCCCAAACCAGGGTCAATCTCACCTGAGATCTAACACGAGGTCCCAAACACCCTCGCCTACTCGTCTCACTACCAGGTCGCGCACGAGGCTTACGGTCCGGAGGCATGATGTGGCAACAGAATCAGCAACCTAGCGCTCTGATACCAAATTGACAGGACCGCCCCCGAAAGGGGCATCGACAACCGTGCCCGGTCCTGCTCCCGTCTGGCAAGATGACTGAAAATCCAAAGTTACCCTCAGCACTTGCCAAACCAGGGATAGCCACACGTACTTACTCATGCCTCTGCCCCTCGTACAGCCTCGGACAGCGCGCCGTCACGACCTGGAGGGTCAATAAAAACCAAAAGGTGTGAGTGGACAAAAATAAATCAGTTTAGCAAAACAGCTACAACAAACATTTTTACCCTCCGCGTAAAAACGAATGCATGCATACAAAAACCATTTCGCAATCGGTTAAGATTTTCCACATAAGAAAAACTGTGTATCAAATTTCAACATAAGGAAAAACTCGTATGAACCTCAAAATCATTTTCCCTCTCTCAACCAACGGGTCTTAGCCCGCAATCATAAACATCGGGCCTCAGCCCAAAACCACGAATCAAAACCAAATGCACAACATGATCCAAAACCAACAACCATATACCGGGCCACTGCCCAACTCAACTGAAACATCAGAAATCATCAATAAATCACAAGTCAATCATTTTGCTGGATATCAAGTGCGTCCGAGTTTTTAAACTCAAAACCATGCGCATAAACAGGCCTTCCCGGGATATCAACGAGTCTTTAAACTCAGAACATAATCAATAGGCCTCGGGGGTATCACAGTAACCGAGTCTTTAAACTCACGAGTCTTTAAACTCAATAAGGGCCCTCCCCCGTCATCAATTAACCGAGTCTTTAAACTCAAAACGTGCTCCAGCAATAGCACCCGGGTCTTTAAACCCAAAACAGTTTTCGACGGGTCTTTAAACCCCAAAGCAGTTTTCAACGGGTCTTTAAACCCCAAATTTTTTTTCAACGGGTCTTTAAACCCCAAAACATTTGTCGAACACGACAACGTGGGATCCATCCCAAAATCACATTTTCCACAACAGGACTCATGGTCCGAGTTTCCACATTCGAATTCCCAATCATACTTCACAAAACATATTCAAATCACCATTACACACGGAGCATGTACAATCATACCAAATCACTTTATTAAATCCTTTTTCATTCCCGAATTCGAATTCGCAATAATGATTCCGTAAGCCGGCATCCGGAAGCATCATCCCGAACCCAAACCAAGAATCCACTTTATATTTCCGAAAACCGAAATCTCGTTAATCAGAGTTACTTTTATGCCCCGAGCATCACGCCCGAAACCACCTTTTTCAAATCCATTTTAATTCTTAGAAATCACTTCTTTCTCAAATCTTATTTTCAACACATCAAAACCACAATCATAATCACCAAAATCACGATCCAATCAAACATACTCAAACCCATTTTTAAAATCCTCAAAATCACAAGTCTCATTTCAATTCCCAGATTCAAACATCAACAGTGATCAAATCACAATAACTCAAAATCTCGTAAAACGTGCAAATCCGGAACGTTCTCGAAAAACGTGTCAAAATCGTAAGTCACACTCGCAAATCATAAACAACCTTCTTAAATCATGTTGCACCCATTTCATATAACTTCTTTCATTAAACCTTCATTAAGCACACGAGTGACCATAGTCTCGAAATACGTGTAATTTCACATGTATAGTAGAAATACGTATAAATACGGGAATCGAATACGTATAAATGCGGAAACCAAAATCAATCATAACTTATAATCATAATCATAAAATCATAGAAATAATTTATGCATGCATTAAATTTGAAAGCAACGTCCACTCACACACCATTCTTGAGGCTCGGTTTCGCGCCGCACGCATGCCCGTAATTTCCGATATTTTCCAGAAATTCAAATCCTGTCCGAAAACATACTTTAGTGTCACTAAGGGCTTAGATAACAACATACTAATTTCCCATAATTTTCCGGGAATTAATCGTTAATTACAAACGTAACATAAATCTTCGGACCCTCGGAATAACATCGAAACGGTTTCCGATAAATTCGAAACCAATACTAAAATGTTCGTTACATTGTATAAGACAAAAGTCGTGTTGAACTCACCTTGAAATTCGGGTCCACGCACCCTCACGCGCCGCCGTGAGTGGCTGCGCGTGACCCCACGCGCCTGCTACAGTACTGCACAGTCGTCGTCCCTACCCGGCTAGCAGGTAAACGGGCCATTTCACCCGCGCCTCGACCCGATTCGATCCCTGCGTTAAACCATCTAATTTCTTCAATTGATCCCACGAGTAGACTCGAAATACACTCCATTAAAGGTCTGTATAAATTAATCCACTCGACACGGCCTAAAACCAACATAATTGAACTCGAGTCGAACTCGAAGTTCATCGTCCCAGTTCAACAGACCGTCACTGTTTCCCTCAATTAATTGGTTAGGGAGCATCACAGACTTACCTTGAGAATGATTTTGAAATCAATTTTGCAAGGGCTTACCTCCAATTGCACGAACACAAGCTCCTGTTTTCCTGAAATTCGTCGAGTCTGAACATGGCTCTGCGAGCTTCAAACGTCAACTTCCTTGACTTCGATCGACTAAAGAAGGTCCCATAAAGCTCATTCGAACCTAATTGGACTTTGGGCTGGCCTAAAACTGGTCTTCGAATTTGAAATTTCCCAGGGACGGTTCCCGTGTTCTAGGTGTATTCTCACTCAGCGACTCCGCTGCACTTCACCATTGGACTCTGAACACTCACTCACACCGCCTCGACTCACCCCTGGCTTGTTCTAATGGAAGGATAACCAACCTGCTCTCACGCTCTGTTTTTTCCCTCAGAGACGCCCACACTGTTATGAGTTCACCAGCCCGCATTGTGTACTCTCAGACCCAAATATCAGTGCCCTCACACCCTCTGAGCTCAGGCACCAGCACTACTTGATCACCCACTGAACAATTCGACTCTGCCTCTCTCTGTCCCTGCTCAACTGTCCCTGTTCTTCAGTATCGACAAACTCAGCCTGTGCACTGTCTGCCTCCCACGCAGGGCAAAACCCAGTCCCCCCGTGCTCTGATCACGCCACTAAGTAGCAAAACAACTCAAAACACTCACTCCCACACCTGACTAGAATCGAAGTGTTCCCCCAAGTCTCTGCTTCACGCCTGTAACCAACAACCCGTGCTAAAAACCCACCAGTGCACCAGTTTCAAACACACCTACACAATTGTTTAGTTTTCCCCATCCCAGTACACGATCTCGAGCCATTAATCCCTCATTTCTTAGTGACAAATGTCACTGATTTGCTAAACAATCCTCTTTATAAACAGCACTCATAGCACGGTTGCACAGTCCCTATTTTTCACGGTGGTGAACAGTAACCACCGTGTAAATGACCAAAATGCCCTCAGTTGGCAAATTACCAAATTGCCCCTCACCTTCCGTGACCCGTAACTTGGTCATCTGATGTCCGTTTCAAGCGTGCCGCCCGTCGTTGTACTCGAGACATCAAGACCTTCCTAACGGTCCTTGGCCCTCGGCCATCGGACCTCCCGATCAAAAAGTCAACATTTTCCCTTATTTCGTCCAAATTATGGAAATGCCCCCGGACTTTCGCACGTCATAACATTCACCCTGTTCGTCCGAATCGGACGTGCCGCTTGTCTATGAACTCGTGACGTCCCAAACTACGTCACGGTTATCGGGAAAGGTCCATTTGACCGCCCGAATAAAAAGTCAACGTTTTACCCACGACTAGGGGCAAAACGGTCATTTGCCACGTTCGTCCGATTCCACCCAACTAATCACCGGTTAACCCCCATTAATCATGGTTAGTTACTGATCTAATCCCGAATTCCGGGATGGGTAGTTACATACGACTCCCATAGGTGTAACAACCCGTCCCGAGAATTGGGATAAGTAGAGTGATTAAGGTGTGATTAGTAAGGTTAATCAAGGGTTAGGTGGTCCCGAGGGGTCCGGGAACTTAGAATGACGATTTTGCCCCTGGGTCGGGTAGAAATGTTGACTTTTATTTCGGGTGGTCAAGTGGGAGTTGACCGGTGACCAGGACGTAGTTGAGGATGTTACGAATCCGTAGGCAGGTGGCACGCCCGATTCCGACATCCGAGGAGGAAGTTGTGATGTTCGGAATGTTGAGGGCATAACCGTAATTTGGCGAAATTAGGGGGGAAACGTTGACTTTTTATACGAACGGGTTTTGGTAAGTTGACCTAAGACCGTTAGATAGATCTCGTCGTCCCGAGTTCGATGACAGGCGGCACGTATTCATCGGACGTACGATGTGGGAGTTACAGGTCTAGAAAGGTAGTGGCAAAGTTGTAATTTTGGGTAAAACAGAAGGGCATTTTGGTCTTTTGTGCTCTGGGGTGTGTGCAACAGATAAGGACAGATGAAGGGTTGAGATTGAGCCACATGTGAGATGAAGGGTAGGATGGTGACACGTGCTAAAGGTGGAGTGGTTTCTGGGGGGTTCCAGTATGTGCACGGTCCAATTATTTGGGTGCAACCGTGCAAGTGTGAGTTTTCTTCTACCCAGATAGAAACAGAGTGAGGCGGTGAGGAAAATTGGAAGGTGATCGTGGATGTTGTTGAGTTCTGGTGAGTGAAGAGTGATCAGAAGGAGGTTGAGAGATGCTGGGGTGGTGCTGAGAAGGTTAGAAGTGTGCAGGTGGTGTGTGAGTGAGTTGAGAGCCACGGGAACTTCAGAGAAAAACAGAGAGGAACTGAGGGAGCTGGTGGTGCTGTGGCCGTGTGTAAGTGTGATTGACCTCGAGAGGAGGCTGAGGCGACGTTGTGGACTCCAGGAACCGCGGCGGCGAGCACGGTGGTGGACGGTTGCAGGTAATCCCTCATCCTTGTAAACTTGCCCTGTTTTCCCGTCGAGTTTTGAATCGAAAGTCGTGAGTCTAGGGGTTGAATCGATGGGTCTATAGTGGTTTAGGGAATTTAGTTGAGTCCTAGGAACCGTCTGGTTGTGTTGCCGTGACGAGAGGTGCACGGTGGTGGTTGGCGCGACGGAGGGACTCTGTGTGCCCTGTTTTTCCGTTTTGTTTCAATCCAAGAGTCGTGATCCCAGGGACTGAGTCGAAGGTTTAGAAGAGTTGGATTAGGTTCAGTGAGGTCCTAGGAAGAGTCTGGGACAGTCACCGTGACGGGGGGTGACCGGAGTGGCTGGATCGTGAAACAGGGGAGTTCAGGCCGTCTGGTTCGAGCTTGAGTCGACGGTGTAGGGGCCGTGTCGAGTTCTAAGGAGGAGGGGGATGGATAGCTTAAGGTTGGACGATGAAGATGGTGAAGAAAGGAGGTGAAATGGTGGCCGAACGGTGGAGAACAGGTCTCGCCGGTCCGAGTTGCAGGCTACTGTTGCGAACCGGGTTGGCTCGAGGTTGACGGTGGCACTGTAGCAGGCGCGTGAGGGCCACGCGCAGCCACTTTGGGCAGCGCGTGGGGGCGCGTGCGGCGGTTCTGGGAGAAACGGTCAACATAGTTTTTGGTCTAGGAGTTGTTGTGAATTCGATGGAGTTGGTTTCGGGTCAATCGGAAGTCGTTTGAGTGTAGTTTCGCGAGGGAGGAAGTTTAGGGTCCCGGGTTCTTACGTTTAAGATTCGGGGAATTTTGAGGGAATTTAGGTGAACCTTCGTAGACGTGCTAGTAACGTAATTTGGCGGTGTTTGACAGGATCGGGATTTCCCGAGGAAGCCGAGGAACGGGCTAGACGTTCGGGACGCGAGTAGGGCTCAGTACTGTGAGTGGACCCTTTTCTTAAACTCGAGCATGCATAACTGTTTTTATATACGTATTTTATGGTTTTACTTATGAATCTATGTTTATTGAATCTGAAAGGATGATTTTATGTGTTTGCACGTTTTTCGAGAAAAAGACGGTTTTGGCACGTTTTTCGAGAAAATGTTAGTTTTCGGATTTTGATGCCACATTTGGGGATTTCCACCGATAAAGGTTTTCAAATCATGATAAATGGGTTATGAAATATGATTTGTGATTACATGTGGTTTTGGTATGAAAATGGATATTTGCCGGATTTGGGTTCGGAATGACGGTTCTAGATGCCGGGAGAGCATCGGACCAGTGATTTCGGATTCGGGTTTGGATGAGGATTTGGTAAATGGTTTTTAAATGGTTTTGGGATTGGATTTGCTGGATCTGGATATTGGGTTTAAAGACCCGGATATATGTGACGGGGGACCGGCCGGATTGGGTTTAAAGACCCGGATTGAGTTTAAAGACTCGGGAGTTTAAAGACTCGGATATATATTGATTTTCCCCCGTAGGCCTTGAGTTTAAAGACTCGGGAGTTTAAAGACTCGGATATGATTAAGGCCTGGATTGAGTTTAAAGACTCGGGAGTTTAAAGACTCGGATAGGTCCAGCAGGTTTGATCGGAAAAATGATGATTTGGGGATTATGGTTTTGATACGGTTTCTGATACTCATGTTATGATTTCTTACGGTATTTTATAGTGTTTCTGTTTCTTATGATGTTTTATAATGATTCTTTTGTTAATGTGTTTATAACTGTTGGTTATGCATGTGGTTTCAAAACGGAGGGTTTAACTCGGTTTTCTTATAAATTGGTTTTTGAACTTTTGTACTTTCTGGTCCACTCACATTTTCTGTTTTATTTGCCCTCCAGGTTGTGGAGCTAGCGCGGGGTCTTGACGTCGAGGCAGAGTCTGAGGCATAGAAGTGACGTGAGGGTTCCCAGAGTAGAGTAAAGGCTTCCGTGTGCGTGTAGTTATCGGTTTTATTTTCTTTGTATGTTCGTACTATGTTCTGTAAATGCTACCTTCGGGACGTTGTGTCTAATTACTCCTGCGTTTGACTAGATAGAATGTGAGTGAGTTTTACTTGAGTTTTGCGTTGGGGAGTCAGACGGGAGCGGGATTTACCTCGGGTTTCGGGGTGAAACCGGGGTGGGTCCTGACAATAGGCATGTCACCCTTCTGGATCGTCTTTGGAAAACCTTGCCATCTACTAGTGGAATTAGAGCATAGAGCCTATTGGGCAGTTAAGAATCTCAAATTTGAGATGAAAGAAGCTGGCCAGTTGAGAAAGCTTCAGCTTAGCGAGCTTGACGAGTTGAGGAACGATGCCTATGAACGTTCCCGTATCTACAAGCAGAAAACCAAAGCTTACCATGACAAGGCAATCCGTAGGAAGCCATTTGAGATAGGGCAGAAAGTTCTCTTATTCAATTCCCGCCTTCGACTATTTCCTGGTAAGCTTCGATCTCGATGGTATGGTCCTTTTCTTATCACTACATTTACCCCCATGGTGCAATGGATATTCAGAACATTCAAACATGGAACACATTCAAAGTAAATGGGCACCTTCTCAAGCCTTTCTATGATGCTTACCAACCTTCCACTGAAATTGTCCAGGCTTTGCATTCACCGCCATCCTCCTCTTACTCTCCAAGTACGTCGAGCTAAGACGTTAAAAGAAACGCTGATTGGGAGGCAACCCAATGGAGGAGAAAACACCATTCTCATTCTTTCACAGCTATGGTTTCTCTTCCCTATTTTTTCTTTTTGAGTTTTTTCCTTTTTCTTTTAGTCCAACTCTTTCCTTGTTTTCCTTGCTTATGCATTTGTTTTCCATTGAGGACAATGTTCGATTTAAATTTGGGGGAGAAGTTTATTGCTTTGAAAATAAAAAAACTCGATAAAAATTTAAAAAATAAATAAAACTAAAAAAAAAATACTCTATTTCATTTTGTTTTGGCACGTTTCTTTGATGTTTATGATGTGACAATCTTGAATATATGGTACTTTGAAATTGGATATAATTGACTTGTGACTTGCTCTCACTCTTATTTTAGCTTAGTTTCATGTTTAACTATACTCTAGAAGGTCACTTTGCACAACTCTATTAGGTATGATGAATGTTAATCCTAAGCTTGATAGAAAGTTGTTAGCTTGTATACCTGTGAGTTATTTGAGCCCATTGCTGATTATATCATGAGTGTATACTTTAACTCTTACTTTTTTGTCGTCATTGTCAATTTTTTAAATTTCGAAGCACAAGTGATCTACATATAATCGAGACTAATGCATGAATATAAGAATTATTTACAAGTATGTTTTTTATGCACAATTTACAAATATAACATGACAATTTACATATAACGTGACAATTTACATATAACGTGACAATTTACATATGAACAATTTATACAAGTATGAACAATTTATTCACAAGTATGATTTTATGTCAGGACCCACCCCGGTTTCACCCCGAAACCCGAGGTAAATCCCGCTCCCATCTGACTCCCCGACACAACATCCAAGTAAAACTCACTCAAACCCAGTCAGACGCAGTAAAACTCACTCAAACCCAGTCAGACGCAGGAGTAAGTAAACAAAATATCCCGAAGTTATCATTTACAGAGCATAGTACGAAAATACAAGGGACTAGAAACCGATAATTTACACGCACACGGAAGACTTTGAACTAGTCCGGGGATCCCTCGCGTCACTTCTATGCCTCGGACACTGCCTCGACGTCAAGACCCCGCGCTAGCTCCACAACCTGGAGGGCAATTTAAAACAGAAAATGTGAGTGGACCATAATAAATGAAAAGTTCTAAAACCATTTATCAGAAAAACTGAGTTTAGCCCCCCGTTTTGAAAACCACATGCATAACCCAGTTATTAAAACAGTTAGAAACCAAAGTACCATATACCACATCATAAGAAACATAAAAATTATAAAACAGTTAGAAAAACCACAACCTGTGAATCATAAAACCGTATCAGAATCCAGAAACAGCAATCATTATTTTCCGATCAAACCTGCTGGACCTATCCGAGTCTTTAAACTCCCGAGTCTTTAAATTCAATCCAGGCCTTAATCATATCCGAGTCTTTAAACTCCCGAGTCTTTAAACTCAAGGCCTACGGGGGAAATATCAATATATATCCAAGTCTTTAAACTCCCGAGTCTTTAAACTCAATCCGGGTCTTTAAACCCAATCCGGCCGGTCCCCCGTCACATATATCCGGGTGTTTAAACCCAATATCCAGATCCAGCAAATCCAATCCCAAAATCATTTGAAAACCATTTACCAATCCACATCCAAACCCGAATCCGAAACCACTGGTCTGATGCCCTTCCGGCATCCAGAACCGTCATTCCGAACCCAAATCCGGAATCCACTTTCCAACTTTAAAATCCACTTCATTTAATTACCAAATCATGTTTCAAAATCCCTTTGTAAACAATCAAACTAGTTATCCTTTAAAAATCCCAAAACCCTGGCATTTTACTCAGAAATCGACATTCTCGTAAAAAGTGCCAAATACCGTATTTTTCGAAAAACGTGCAATAATGTAAAACCAACCAAACATATTCAATAAACGTAGAATCATAATCAAAAGCATAAAACAATTATAGAAAACAGTTATGCATGCTCGAGTTTAAGGAAAAGGTCCACTCACAGTACTGAGCCCTACTCGCGTCCCGAACGTCCAGCACGTTCCTCGGCTTCCTCGGGAAATCCCGATCCTGTTCACTATCACCCAATTACGTCACTAACACTTCTACGAAGGTTCACCTAAATTTCCTCAAAATTCCCCGAATCCGAAACGTAATAACCCGGGACCCTAAACCTTCACCCTCGCGGGACTAAACTCAAATGACGTCCGATTGACCCGAAACCAACTCCACTGAACTCACCATAACTCCTAGACCAAAACCCATGTTGACCGTTTTCCCCATCGCCGCCGCACGCGCCCCCACGCGCCGCCCAAAGTGGCTGCGCGTGGCCCTCACGCGTTGCTACAGTGCACCGTCTTCCTCAGACGAACCCGGTTCGGCACAGTGGTCTGCAACTCAGACCGGCGTCAGCGGTTCACCGCCGTGCCTGCACGATTTCTCTCCCTTTCTTCACCTAAAGCTTCGTCCAGTTCCAATCTATCCATTCCCCAGCTCCTTAGACCTCGACACCGCCCCAAACCCGTCGACTAAAGCTCGAAACCAGACGGTCAACTCCCCCTGTTTCACGATCCAGCCACCTAGCTCACCTCCCTTCACGGTGGCTTCACCAAACTCTTCCCTGGACCTCACTGAACCTAAACCAACCCTCCTAGACCTTCGACTCAGCCCCAAGCTCGACGACTTTGGGTTTGAACATCACGGAAAAACAGAGCACCAGAGTGCCTACCGTCATCTGAGCTCCGCCGTGTACACCCCCGTCACGGCGACCATCCTAGTCGACGCCTAGGACCCTCCTGAACCTCGCCCTGACCTCCAATTCCCTCGACTCTCACCCTAGGTCCACGACTTAGCTTCTAAACCCAAACGACAAAACAGAGCAAAGAAACGGGGGTGAGGATTTACCTGTCCTCCTGCCGCCGTTGTGAGCTCAGCCGTGAGGTAGTAGCTCCTCCTGTCTTCCTCCGTCCTCTAAGCACTTCCCTTGACCTCGAGTGATCGATCACGGCTGCACCACCACCCAACTTCTCTGTTTTTCTCCCTGAGTTCCTCCCTGGTTCCCGTGGCTCACATCTCACACATACACACCCGCTGCACCTCTCAACCACCTCACCAGCTTCCCTTCGATCTCCCGTCCCTCACTCACTCACCATAACTCAGCAACAGCCACGACCACCCTTCAATTTGTCCTCAAAATCTCCCTCTGTTTTCTGTTTCTCTCTGTGTACACACAAGAACACGGGCACGGCTGCACCCCAATTATTTGGGCCGTGTATGCACAGGATTCCACCAGAATCCTCTACACACATGCCACATGTCACAATCTACTCCACACACTCCCACATGGCCCAATCTCAGCCGTCCATTTCCTTTCTCTGTGCACAAATCCCAATGTGCCACAAAGACCAAAATACCCTCAAATTTAACTTCTATTTACGGTTTTGCCACTAACTTCCTAGACCCATATCTCACACCTCGTAAGTCCGATAAATACGTGCCGCCTGTCATCGAACTCAGGACGACGAGAACTATCTAACCATCCTAGGTCAACGTACCAAAACCCGATTCTACTAAAAGTCAACTCTTCCCCCTAATTTACCCAAATTACGGTTATGCCCTCAGCCTTCCGAACATCACAATTTCCTCCTCGGATGTCGGCATCGGGCGTGCCACCTGCCTATGGATTCGTGCCGTCCTAAACTACGTCCTGGTCACTGGTCAAAGTTCATCGGACCACCTGTACTAAAAGTCAACGGTTTTGCCCGAACCAGGGGCAAAATCGTCATTCTAGGCTTACGGACCTATCGGGACCAACTAACCGCCGCTTAACCTCACTAATCACACCTTAAACAGTCTACTAATCCCGACTTCCGGGACGGGTTGTTACATTTTATGCACAAGTAATGATATTCACAAGTAAAGATTTTCACACTAACATATTGATTATGCACAAGATTTATTTACAAGTATATATGTACACTATCACAAAGTTAAGACTAGAAGAATTTGAAATTAATTTTTTTAGAATTTTTTTAATTAAAAAGGTAATGAAAACGTTTTCTTTATTTTAAAAACAATTTTTTTTTTATTTTTATAAATAAATACAAAAAAAAAAGAAAAAACTTAATTTAAAAAGAATTTTTTTTTAATTTACAAAAACAATTCAAAAGAAATAAAAAAGAAAAAAAAGAAAAAGTGAATAAGTATAATATACAATTTATGAACAAATATAATATGAACATTATGTACAAATATGAACAAATATCTACAATCGTAAACAATGAAAATATGAACAAGTATGTACAATCATAAACAAAAATAAAATGAACAAGTATAATAAGAATTTAAATTTACATAAACAATTACAATATGAACAAGTACTTAAAGAAAAATTATGAACATTTATGAACAAGTATAAATTAAAAATTATGAACAAGTAAAATATGAACATTATAAACAAATATAGTAAGAACAATTATAAGAATCAAAATTATGAATAAGCATAAAAATAAAAGTTATGAACAAGTATAAAAATAAATAATTTAATAATATACAATATAATATGAACATGTATAAAGATAAACATTATGAACAAGTATAAAAATAAATAAAAATAATATACAAATATAATATGAACATGTATAAAGATAAACATTATGAACAAGTATAATATGTACATGTATAAGAATAAAAATAAACAAATATAATATAAACAAGTACAGAGATTATAAACAAGTATATTATGAAAATTAAGAACAAAAATAATATGAACAAAAATAAAAATTATAAACAAGTATAATATGCACAATTTATATAAATACACTAGCAAATTAAAAATGATTTTCAATTTCTCTAACGACGGCGCCAAAAATTGATAACGCTCAAATTACACATTAAATTAAAACACGTAATTTAAGTAGTATGCAATTTAAACCCTTTTTGTGTAGATGTAGTATTGGTAAATAGAGATCGTTCTTAACCGAAGAAATTAGGGAACATTAGTAATATGTTAGTGAGGAAGAATGATGAATAAAATAATAATGAATAAAATAATAAATGAATTAAAGAATGAAAGAATTAATTAAATAAATGAATCAAAGAATAAATAATTAAAGAATTAAAGAATGAAATGGGGGGTTTTGAACAAAGTGTAATCTAAACTACATTTTAACAAACTAAGAATTAAAATGTAAATGCTCATGCTAATTAGAACTTACAAACCATAGAGTAGTTTTATAGACAAAACCGTCACTTTTACGTAATAATTTCAAATTAACAATCAAATTATTTAAACTACTCCTAAAATATATTTCCTTCAAATACAAATTTTATCAACACTCTAACATTTTACTCATATTGAACCAATCACTAAATCCTACCTTCATCATCTCGAATACTTGCATATATCTTTCAATATTATAAATGCATCAACCATTAATGTGTGTCAAATATCAATATGCTTCAAACATTTACAATATGATTCACCTTAAGTTTATAATTAAATGCGTCGACAACGATCACCATTTAATCTCTTCAATCCTAGTCTAAATGCACTGAACAACGGATAAAATATATAGCATCAAATTGAAGTTTAAGCATTAAGATATATGAAGCAAAAGAAATTCAGAAAGTAAAACACATGGAGATTGCATTCATACTTACAAAAGTTTAGAAAGAAAATACCATCACATGTATTGAATTATAAGTAAACCGAACCAATAACAAGAATTTAAGTAAATGGAATAAAGTTACACTTTCGGAACTCAAGAACAGCTTGTGATTCCGAAAGTGGATGGAAACAATGGAATGTTATTCATAAAATTCTTTGAACAATAGAAAGAACCTTATGAAGATGGAGGATAAAACATAAGAATTCGAACTTAAATTTTAGAATTACTTCGGAAATACTCGGCCTACAATTTTCTTAATGCATAAATTCATATTTAAAAGTGAAGTCAAGAAGTTAAAAAGAAAAGTTTACAAAGAAAATCTAAGAACTAAAATTAAAAGGAAATGAAACTTAAAAAATGAATCTAAAAACATAAATTAAAAGCCAAGATTTAGAGGAAAACTAATTAAGAAGAAAAGTTACAGGAAGTTACAAATGGTCCCAAAATAAATCTATAAAATAGAGAGAATATGAACTAAAAGAAGAGAGAAAAAAAATTACACAAAAAAGGACCAATGTTACATGAAATGGCCTCCCTATTTATAGAGGGAGTGCCAAAATTCAAATACAAAAAAATAAAATAAATAAAATAATGAAATGATGAACAATGATGAAAAATGATGATTTTGGGGTTGGTTGGAGTTGGAAAATGGCTGAAATTGCAAGAAAATCTACAAAAGAAGGAGCAGTTGGAACAGTTGGAAGCATGGCTGAATTTCCGATATGGAGCAGCTAAATGGGAGCAGGTGGGTTTGGCCAGAGCGGCTGGGAGCAGGGCATGGGAATTCGGTGAATCAGGTGCTGAGAAGCAGATGGGTTTTGGCACACGCGCACTATTAACGACATAGAACATTCGACGCACGCACACCAAAATATAAAAGGGATGTTCGGCGCACGCCCTCTGACGCGAAAGTGAGGTTGTCAGCACCTGCAACGCGGGTCTGGATGCGGGTTTGGGCCGGATTTTGGGTTGCGTGTTGTGGATTGGGCTACATACGTTTGGGCTTCGCTGGGCTTGGATTGTAGGCAAATGGGCTAGGTTTCTTGGGCTTGCACAGTGGGCTGGAGCTTGTTTCTTGGGCTGAAATCATTCGGCTGAGCAAATGGATTTTGTTTGGGCTTGCAATTAAATAGTTATCCGCCGAATTTCGTCCATAATTTCTTTGTTTGAACTCCGATCGGGACAATTCTTTCACCAAAATGCTCCAAATTCCAAGCTTTATTTAATTCTACAAAAATCCCACAAAATATATTATTATTTTTTTCAATTGTTTATTATTTTAATATTAAAAGTCAATTATAAAAGGTATAAAATAATATAAAATAATGTTTAATTGAAGACCTATCAAAAGACTCACCAAATTGTAAATCTCATTACTCTTGAGCTCATCGGATTACCACCACTTCATCTGTTGGACTCATAACCCGCAAATTTTTGGATAGCTCTGATTATTCACCGATGGGAAAAGATGTCCCCAATCAAGCTTGTTTTCAGATGAGTGATGAGAGGACTGGCTGCTGATAGATCGGAGAAACTCAAACACATTTATTAGCAACAATGTTGCCATCGCCCTCAAAAGAAGATAAGTTTTCTTGAGACATAGTGTCATGTTCTTGAAAACCTAGGGCATAGACCTATTGAGAAATGACACTACACTCTTGAGCTAGAAAAGCGAGTTTTTACTCTACTCTTCCTTTTGGAAACAGAATCAGGAGTCATGATTCCTAGGATAGTAGTGAAGACGAAAGAGGATTTAGGGATTATAGCATAAGCATCAAGAAGAAGGAGAAAGCGTATTTAGCTGCCAAAATGTAGAAGGTGGGACCGTTGAAGTTGCGAGTAGTGGGTTAGAGTGAATCCGAAAAGTTTTTATTCAACAGCTTTCGAATTCAGGGGGCAATATTTACACTCAAAAAATTACACTATGACCGAAAGTAAAGGACTCACCAAATTAAAGACCCAATTCTTCCAAGGCCTAGCCCAACTCACATCCACTTGTGGGATCATGGAGAAACACGAGCGTGATTAGCACAATCACACTGACAAGGTGCCGAAACTATCAGAAGGCAAAATGGGGGAGGGGGTATGGGATGAAATCATACCGAGGGAGGACCAAGTGTGTATGCACGTGAAGACCAAGCTCACTCTCATGATGCTTATAAAAGGAGGAAAATCCCTCTTCACGAAGGAAAACCAAAAAATCAATCAAATAAAAACAAATTTATCAAACTCAATCAATTTCAAAAACTGCAAACCTTCAAAATATTCTTTGTTCTTAAAAGCTCGCCTTCTTGGAAAAACCTATCTCTTTCGATTTAGGACCAAGATTCAATTCTCCTCTCAGCCTTTCTCGGTTCTTACTCTAAGAACAAAAAGATTTCTTCCATTCGACTTGCACCCCAAGTTCTGGTTTGAAGACTTTCTAACTACCCAACTTCATCCCTACTTTCTAAAATAGCTTGTCTTGAAGGCCACCAACACCTAACTTATTCTGGCTGTCCCAAAACAGTCTTTGAGACACCCATACACCTATACCTCATTACGTCATTCTAAATGCTCCCCTATACCTCATTATGTCATTCTAAATGCTCTCCCAAACTATGGCATGACTCTAACGGATGCTCATCCAATTGATAGTTTCTCGGCCAACCTTCTTGCCTTCTTGGTCAAGACTAATCTGTAAAAGAAATAGTTTACTTCCAACACTTGTAATTTACTACTCACTTTTAGTATTTAAGTATTTACTTTCGAAGTGTTTGTATTTCACCTCCATCTCAATATAATTGATTTCTTCAAAACTTATATAGATTTATGGGGTATACCAACCAATTCATTCTATGGCTGACTCTAAATAATAGAATCATCTTCGTGTTCTGGTCCAATATCAGCATTCCAACTTGAAGGGGTTAATCTGTCTAACATTCATCTAACTAAATAACAAACTGCTAACGTGAATAGTAATACAAATGCAAACACAAAATAACTTTTATGTCTACGCAATTAAACCGTTAGAGAGGGCACGGCTTTTCCTAAATTAGGTTCATTAATTACGTCTACTAGAAATTATTCTAGTACTATATTTGCATAGAATAAAGTTCTTCCTACCAAACAAAACCAGCAGTCATAGTGAGCAGAGCAGCAACATACATAATCAACTTATAATTCTTCAACCTGCCATCAATCTATCAAATAAAGCAACCTACAAATTCATTCAACTTGTATACAAGAAGTTGTGACAAAAAAAAAAAATTGAAACAAATATAGTAGACCGGAGGACAGCTGAGACAAGTAACGTTTTCGAACCTGAAAACAATTCTGTTCTGTTTTCTCTTTTCCTCGAAGTCACAAACTAAGCAAAGTGAACACCATCAAATTCCTTTACAAAACAGATTATCTTCACTTTACATACACTAACAGACGATTACTTCCCTTAGTCCCTCCCGATAGTCATTGATGATGCACAAAATTATACAGCCTGGAAGCCGCAAGCCCCAAGCCCCAAGCCAGGAGGCAAATCAACGAAGGTGGGGAGACTAGGAATGCAAATTGACTACACAAGATAGCCTTTTAAAGAATTTAGGCAACATTGTTGTCGTGAACATTACACTTTCCTTCATCCATTCTGGTGCTACCCTCTCAAGGGACCCCAATGAGACGATGTCGTACACAAGTTCTGCTTCCTTCCCACCACCAGTCTTCACCCATCTAAGACTGAACGAGTAACCTGTTTATAACAACCATATAGATACAAATATCTACAGTCAGAAAATTTCAATATCCAACAACCAATTCTTCACATCCATTCAAGATATATGTACTTCAAAAGACGGTAAGCACTATAGAATTATCACTCCCACCATGGGATTCTAGATGAAATACCACTTGATTCATGCACAGCTGAAATGCATATTTCTTCACTCTGATTAACCGTTGACAGCTTTAAACCCACCAGATACCCAAATATCACTTGAAACACGCAGTTAGCTTCGCCAGTTGTATTTACAATGTCACCTGGAAACAACATAACACCCAAAAAATAGCAACCCACTAGTACCATATGAACTCAAGTAATATAGCAGAAACATCAGTTTTAGACACGGAGACACATACCTGGACCTTCTAAAACTCTACAGCATTGCGGCTGACGGTTTGTTTTTTGGTCACAGAAGAATAAGGGGTCAATATATTTCTGCTAAAAGTACTTAGTTTTTATTGAATTATTATAAATACCTGCTGAACAGTTATAAGAGCCCCACTAGACATGGATTCCTTGTGCAAGTCCCTTTCAGGTTCTATTAGGATTACGTCATCTTGGCAACTGCTAGAAGGCGTAACTATATTCCCTGTCTCAGACTGGGAATGCCTCCTTTGTTTCCTTGTCTTTATTTGCGCTGAGTGCCGTATGCCTGCTTCTCTTGATACTTCACCACTTGCAGGTGTACCTCCATTGTCTGTTTTACCAACCTTTGATCCCACCTCTTGCAGCTTCCGAAGCCTCTCTACTTCTTCAGAAAGTTCTATATCTGCCAAAAATTTGAGCCTTCAATAAACAAAAAGAGGTATTGGAGGAGCATCACAGCTTGGGGGAAGTTTTACTACAGAAGTTTTTAAATTTTCTGTAAAGGTAAGGACATGCTGATCACTGTTGAATACGTTAACAAAAATACTTCCTAGAGCCAAAAGTTGAACTGTCAGTGGCCATAGAAATGGCCTTGTGCTCAAATTTATCACCACTATCTGAAAAATATTAGAGAAAATAAGAAGAGTATACCAAAAAATTGTTAAAATGATTTGTTGTTAGGAAAGAACTTAACGAATGAGGAAGATGAAAACGACATGTTCCTAAGTTGGATAGTACCAAAAGTTTTCTCTAGAAGTGGACAGGGAGCATATTGAAATTGAAAATTAAAGAATATTATGTTATGTATTCTATTAAAATTTGTTCATTACACTTATTAAAGAAGGAAAAATAAAGAATATACAAAGACACTGGAAAAAGGTGACAAAATTCTTTTGATATCCACTAGAGTTTACATTACACTAAACTAAACCCAACTTTTAAGCTTTTTCCTACCTATAATATTTACTTGATAATTGAATAAACAGGGTGGAATTGGATTTACATCATGTAATCTTGCTTCCCGTTCAACTGAATGGGCCATTTAGAAATTGAGGTTCTACCATTGAAGCCTTCAATTCTTCACAATAGCCTTCTGATAAAACTGACATAAGATATGCTACAATATAAATCATAATGATCAAACCAATCAAATCTGTAAGAAGCCCAAAAAATTCAAAAACTTTCCAATGCCATTCCTTCAGCATTGGATGTAAATGCCATGAAAATAAAAGAAGAAAGGTAGGCACAAGTTTTCTGACCAGCAGGGTTGGTCGTGTAACGCAGAAACATTATTACTAGCTTACTGCGATGGAATCCAGGTCAATGGTAATACAGATATCCTAATTACGTTAGAAGCTGCAACTTTAAAAATAAAATACAAAAACCATAGAAACCATAATTATATATATATAATACACACCCGCACACTCACTACATTTTAGTTCCCATCTGAACATAACCAAGTTTTCAATCCATAACGTAAGTAACAGAAAATTTCTATAAAGCTCATCTTGAGAACACAAGAAAAAAACCCGAGGATGCTTCCACATGGATTATAATAACTACCAAGCACAATAATTAAACAGATACTGGTGTTATCTTACACTTCCTGTTTTCTTCAATCAAGAGTTTCTGGTACTCAGTACATTTTTCATATGTGGCAGACCTGCAACCATCACGGCATGTTTTAAAAGCTTGTTATTTAGCGTGCAGTAAAGGTTGACTATATTCAATGCCAATGGAACTAAAGAACAGCATGCCTAATAGAAGCTAGTTCACTTCTCAGATCATCAACACTAGCATGCAACCGGTCATTTTCGGATGTCAAATGATCTATTAACTCCTCTGCAGCTGCAGAAGAGCAAATAAACAACAAACTTGGGTCAGAACGAAGCATTGAAGTTTTAACCCTGTTATTGTTTCGAAGAATAATCACGTTTAAAAAGATCAACAGAATAATTGTACCAGAGACATAATTCACGAACTTTATTTCTTGATCTTTATTAAGATCATCCATCTCCGAAAATTTCTTCATCTAAATAGGATAACAACAACCACTAGTTAGAGAGAAAAAAAATGCCTACACAATGAATTAGATTAAATAGAAATATATCTAATTTTCAAAATATTGGCGCCCTGTAGGTCCTCGTGAATATCTTTAAAATCAACTCAAAATTCATGAATTGTACAATAACAAAAATATTTACTTTTAGTTTTAATAACCAGAAATTTTCCTGAACAAATCGAATGAAAAATTAAGTGATTAAGTAAAAAGGAGCACAAAATATAGCAAGAACACCTTGAGATTCGTGTACTTGTCGTAAAGCTTCGAGTAGAGAGACTCCATCTGCCAACAAAATTAAAAAAGAAAATATATAAACCAAAATATCATGAGTAATTTGAAAAGGTAAAATGGCAGGAAATCCTAGGGTTCTCAAAAGCCATAACCAACTCGGGCTCTCAGTGGTGAAAGCCCTAACCCTAAAAGCCCTACTTGTAAACTATATAGGCAGAAGGAAGAGCAGAGGAAAGCGAAGAGGATTAGTGACAGGAGTCACAAGAACAGTTCATACCTCTGTGTGAGAGTCGGAGACTGAGGAAAGGGAAGGCGGGAAATTGGAATTTTGAAAAAGGAGTAGGACTCAGTCCGCAGTGTGAGCTTTCAGATCGAGACGCAGTGGCGGGCAAGGATAACTGAAAATATAGAACGCCTCCACACTATATCCGACGTCGTTTTATATTTCGGGGGAAGCCTGCCATAGTGCTGTGTTTCGGATTTTCGGTGTTTCCTTTCCAATCATTATTTATTTTTTTTCTTTCATGACATTTTCGTTTTTATTTATTTTTTAATACAAAAGTATTAGGACGGGTAAGTATACATATTAAAATAACATTGGTTAAAAAATATAAGTAACATAATAAGTCAATCACAAGATACTAAACTTTTCATTTTTATATTGCAGCCAATTTTTCAGCGTTATATTACAGCCATCTTTCAAGGGTCATATTACACTTGGTACAAAAACTTTGACACATTTATTATTTTTCGCTGCTTTTAGCACTTAAAAATAATCATCATGCAGTCCTCCCAAAATAAATAAATAAATAAATACAGAAAAAAAAATAAGAGGAAAATGGTTTTGTTTTAAAGTGCTAATAAAAATTCCAAAACTTTCATAATCTCATCTTGTGAAGTTGGGAGGATTCATACTAAATCACTTGCAGATACATGTTGATTGAATGATTGGTGAATAATCGAGATCTCAATTCAGTATGCACTTCACAAAGAAGAAGGAATTAAATTGAAGAACGAATCTAAAGAGGCAATACAACTGTGAATAAATATATTTTCAAAGGGATTCCTAATGCTTCAAGTGCTTTTCAGGGCTGATAAAGCATCCTTTGTTGCAGCTGAGATTACCGCATCTGAGGCATTTGGTAAGTAGTAATACTTTCCTGTAGAGCACAGATGATGAGATGATGAGATGATGTCACTGTTCTGTTCACATATGATGATGATGATGATGATGATGATGATGATGAGGAAGAAGAGGATGATGAGGAAGATGCGAGATAAGCTTGCTATGATGATGATGATGAAGAAGGTGCAAGATAAGTTTGGACAAAAAACCTTGCGCGACTCTGGCAATCTCCTTAGCAAAACCAGTTGAAACAAACTTATTTTCAGTGTCAATGACGAGGAGGGACATCCCTGATTTGCAGATTTTACCAGCAACCTCAAGAATCTCATCCTTTAGTTGACACAAAACAGAAAAAATGAGGGTAAAAATGTGAAATTACCACATACATTTTTTCAGCGTCTGAACTCTCATACGAGAAGGTCATCTCATAAGGAATTAGGAAGATCAAATCTGACAATTCAAAACCTATATACTATCCTTTCCTGTGATATTATCAAGTAGAGATTTCTGCAATCTCAGATCAGTTCTAGCCATTTATAAAATTTCGTAGCGAGGCTTGACATATACCATCACCACTGTAAGAACATGTGTTTTGAGGCCCAGTTTGGCTACAATTAATATGTGAAACAAAGTCCTTAAGATTTACCTTCAACTCCTGTGCCGAAGGTCTTGGAACATCATTAGCAGCTTCGGGGTCGTTGGATCGTTTAAGTGATATATTGGCTCTACCATCTGTTATTGCTACAACCATTATACGTCCAACATCACCACTCTTCTCTGCATTTAGTCCAACCCTAACAGCCTAGACCAGTTTATATTTAGAATATAATCAGTTAAGTGGGGGAGGGGGCCAGTACTAAAAGAAAGAATCTACATACCGTAGTTAGACCATGAGCAAGGGGAGAACCTCCTCCACATGGAAGTCTCTCAAGACGTCTTCTTGCCATTGCAATTGATCTAGAAGGAGGCAGAAGAACTTCTGCAGAATCTCCACGGAAAGGAATGATAGAAACCTATAAGAAATTACCAGTAATAAGTGACAAGGATATTACCGGCATAAATAACTTATTATGTCCGCTTTCAGGGTTTGCTCACCAGATACGCAGACAGTAATAGTATACCTAAATTAAATTCTTACAGAAATTTAAGGATCCGATTCATTACATGTATGAATTATGAAGCAAAAGGAAATTATGACTTCCTTTCTGAAGTGATTACTCCAGAATATGAGTGGTTTCTATATTCAGCTCTTATTATGTCCCACTGACTTTGTCAAAAGTGTTAATGCAGACAAAGATCACAGCCTGTTTTATGTGAAAAAATTTCCACTATTAATTGTTTTACTTTATAAGACATGCATATCCCATTATGACTAAAAGCACTAGCTTTTCGAAAGGTCTCCTAAAAAACTACAAGTATTCCCTTCTCAATTCTGTTTTTCTGTTAAATACTGTTTATAAGCCAATCAATCAATACCTAGTAGACTTTAACACTGAAAAAAACACTCTCCTTGTAGACTTTAACATAAACAAAGCTTATTTAGAGGTACGTATTTTTTGTTCAAAAAATAACTTCTAACTTGCCGATGTTTGATTACGGATGTGATGCAAATATTTCAAACCAGATCATTGTTTTCAAGAGTATGACGATCACAGCTTTTATCGCCAATGGATAAAGAAATTAATTCAACAAAATTATATGTCACCGTTTGCTTGGCACAAAATCTGCTTGTTCTCTACTCTTTTCTTTTGTTTTTATTTTTTAACCACGATATTGTCAGCAGAAATCTCCGTCAGACTAAACTAATATTAGTTGCATCGTTAAAATAAAACAAGAAATTTTTGCAACCTGATCTCTGCTTGTATAACTTTCTGCTAGTAACTTGAGTGCTGCACCTTTTGCATTCTGCATTCTATTCAATGCCATGCTTCCACTCGCATCAACAACAAATATAACCTACCATGATGTAAATTGAAAAAACTTCATCATTTTGCCTGGGTAATGTTTTGACCAACGTACTTGAATAATTATAAATGATATTAGAAAATAAGAGTCACTATATTGGTCAAAGTTTCTCCAATTCTAGGAAAAGCTGGTTAGCAAGCTTTATAGTTTCATAGAATATGGCAACCTATGTCAAAACTGCAGCTCAAAAAATCTAACATGGAAAATAGTGAAAGCAATTTTGCATAAAAAAACACACGCGTGTATGTTCATTTTAGGGTTTAGGGTCAATACCAGTGCTCCCGCCTTTCGTGCCATTCTCTTTGCTCTCATATCAGTTTTCTCCACAAAAACTTTCCTACCACTTTGAGTGTTATTTTCCCTACGCAACTTTTGATATGGTGCAGCAGCTCTAAGGGTTGCATCAACAGCTAATCTCCTTATAGGGCCCTGTTAAAGACAGCTTTTTCAGGAAAGATCAAGGCAGTCAAGCAAACTTTTCAAGAAAATATACTTTTCGAAATTTCTAATACCCTAGAATATGGGAAGGGTAACCTTTGGAAGCATCGGCTTAATATATCGACCTCTATCTTCTGAAAATATGACATTCTTTGCTCTCCCAGCCTTCCCTCTGCGTTTCTGTGCTTGTTGAGCAAAAAAGAGAAGCTTCTCATCCACCAAACCCCCTTCAGCATCAAAGATAAACTCTTCAGGTATTTGATCCTGCTCTTGTTCATTCTCTTCATCCTTTTCTTCAGCATTGTCATCCTGGTTGCATTGGGGAGTTAGCATCATAGTTAAACCCTTGTTTCCCCGTTGGATTCTCTTGTAGAAAAAGCTTAAAGCCAAGATTTGAATTGAAGAATACCACAACCACTTCATATGTTTTATATCAATACTCCCTTGTTTCCCCGTTGGATTCTCTTGTAGAAAAAGCTTAAAGCCAAGAATTGAATTGAAGAATACCACAACCACTTCATATGTTTTATATCAATACTCCCTTAAAAACAAAGGAAGCCTTCTGCACTCTTTTTTCTGTGAGGTTTATACTCTACACAATGGTGACTGATTTTTCTCTGAAATATTTTATATTTTATAAAATGATAACTAACCTCTTGTTCATCCTCATCTTTCTCTTCTCCAGATTGTTCATTTTGTGGAGGAGGTGGTGGAGGTGGAGGCTGTTGATTTTGCTGTTCTGGGGGCTTCTCAGAAATGTTTGAACGAGAAAGAATGACCAGCTCTACCTGAAGTAGGTAAAACCTCAGCACAAAAATTCGGTGTATATGGTCACCATACAAAATAATGATAAATAACAAAACTATTAAGATGCAAAGTGCAAAAGTTATTGCATTATTCAAATCGGCTGCTAATTCATGTAATATGATGAACAAATTGGGTTACATAAAACAGGTGCCCAGCTTGCCAATTTCAATGATGGCTTTCAAAGATGAGGGTGTATGCCTCATTTATTTTTCTACTTTCTGAAGATCTTCCTCTTTCTTTCAGAAGTAAATAAAGATAATAAAGAAGAGATATTAGGATATTCCTGCATAATTTTAGGGGAAAACAAAGATATGTATAGCATGAAAACTATCAATTTGAATGTGTAACCATTTTCCATAATCAATCAACCTCTTCCAATATTCCATGTGTCAAAAACATTTTAAGACTTCTATGCTTTTGTATTTTTCTTAGTGATTTTCATTTCTGTTAATATAAAGAGTTTGTGACTAAGGATTTTCAGATTATTAGATCAACAGCTTTTATCCTTCACAAATCTTTTTACTCCACACAACACCATAGCAACTTTGGTTCCGGCTATTTTCTTGGGAAAATCATATGGTTTATAGAGAATGGTGGATTATTTCCCCTTTTATTGCAGTTATAATGCTTCCCTACTCAAGATCAGTATCAACAGTAGTATATATAGCGTTGGCATTGTCCTCAAAGGGATATATGCTTCGAAGATTACTACTAACCCTGGTTTGAATAGTGATGTAAAAAATCTCTCGGGTAATAATACTGTGTAAGGAACAAAAAAAGCAAGCGCATGTGCATCTAGTTATCTATACAGATAAAATGAGTATAACCTTCAGAGGAATACTTAACAACATTCTTTTTGAAAGACAGTAGTATACTTAACAGCTTTTTTGAGGTCATCAACATTAACTTTTTCTCGTCCGTCTAGAGCAGCTAAGGATTTTGCAACACGAGCAGCATATAGCTCAGCTCTATGCCCCTGATATTCACAATAAAAATCTGAAGGTTAATTTGCCAAGATACAAGCAGCAATTTTCTTTCATCTATATAAAAAAGATGAGTAGGGGAACTAGAACATGTAAAATAAAAAAGGGGGGAAGACCTAGACAGCTCTACACCTGTTTTAAAAGAGGTTGTTTCTCTGACTAGACATGACCAGCAGAGTCTTTTAGAAGAATAAAAATCCTGGGGAAACCAAGTTATTTCTCTATTGTGTTTCCTGACTGTAAGAATCAGCACTGCTTTTTCATTTTAACATTCAATTTTACAGATCTCATATGTTTTATTGATGCTATGCTTCTATAGGCTGGGAAAGCTAGGAAATGAGTTAAAAATCTGGTCCCATGAAGTTTAGGTTCAATGGCAGCAATGAGGTGGAAGGAGGAGATCCTTAGGAAAATATACTCAGCTGGCAGCTCAAGATAGGTTGATATATAATGGAAGCATAATCCATGCCTTCACCTGATATTATTGAACAGAAAGGAGAGTACAACTAATCCAAAATTTATTCAATCTTAATAACAAGAAACACAGTATAAACCTGGCAACCTCCTCGAAGAGCTTCCAAAACAAGGTACTTCAATTGTTCTTTGCTTATAACGACATCCTTTAGGTATTCTCTTGCCAAGATAATCTGAAACATGTAATATTATGCAAATGAATGAAACATATTCCATCTTCAACATTACAAAACTCTATACAAACAAAATATAAAATATACCATGACATTCAATGAAACAAATTGATTGCCCACGAGTTGGGTACACACACTTCTATGTGACTATATCAATAATCTTCCAACCTATCTTAAGAGTGCAGTTAGTATTCAAGTTTCATAAATAGAAATTTCTCGAACCCTTTTTCCCTAATCAAGTACTCATTCATAGTGAACTTGTCAGGACTCAGGAGCTTTTTAAAGTGTGCAGCCCTGTAGAAAACTTAGTACAAGTGATGCCAAGGAAAATCATGGAAGACAACGAACCTATCAAAAGAGAAGGATTGTATACTGTTGCTTTTCTTTTTCTTGCATTACAGTTACATAATACTATAAGTTTCTGCCACCTACCACCATCTAAAGTATAAAATACTGGATTTAATACCAGTAATCTCTAAATACTAACCAAATAAATCTTAGGATTGGTATATAAAAAAAAAGAATCGAGGGACTGATAATGATGTAAGGATCATTAATAAATAGAGAACAAATCTCCCTTATACCCAGTAAGGGAAACAAAGCATCAATAAATTCTACAGACCAACACTAGAAGAAAATGCAACAACCACCATAGGGGTGTTAGTGAACATTTTCTTAATCATTGTGACACACTATGGTAGTCATGTCATTACTCTCAATGGAGCTCCTCAGGATTCTCTTTCTA
Organism: Prinsepia uniflora; assembly: GCA_032719365.1. Lineage (NCBI taxonomy): Eukaryota > Viridiplantae > Streptophyta > Magnoliopsida > Rosales > Rosaceae > Prinsepia > Prinsepia uniflora. The sequence continues at coordinate 60,722,444 of CM064861.1, read as the reverse complement.
TCATGCCCGTCCATCATGCTAATAACAAGCTAACTTGCAAACAAACGACTAATTTTTTACACCCTGTGTACCTGAGTTTTTACATATTCTGTTTCTTCTTGGACCATTTTAAAGACATCAGAACTATGTTCCTGAAATTGTGTTGCAATCCCCACAGCTGCAACACGATCATCAAAATTCATTTCAAGATCTGCGCTGCAAAAGAGGTGTGCACCATTAGTAGAATGAGAAGGCTTATTAAAAAAATAAAAGATAAGTAGTTTCACTAGGTAAATATAAGACCTGTACCTCAAATTAATAGCAATACGATCTAATAAGTGTTCACGAACAGAACCCTCTTCTGGATTATACGTAGCAATCAAGAGAGGCTTGCATGGGTGTCTAAAGCTGATTCCCTCTCTTTCCACAATATTAACTCCGTCAGTTAATACATTCAGAAGCAAATTACTGATACCCTCATCCAAAAGATTAATTTCATCAACGTATAATACACCTCGATGAGCTTCAGCAAGAAGGCCTGGCTGGAAAACAGTGGTTCCTGTTTTCACAGATTCCTCAACATCAACAGATCCGATGAGTCTGTCCTCAGTGACTCCAAGTGGAATCTGCAATGTGATAGTAGGGTGTTTACATCACGAAAGGTATATAAATATGAAAAGCTCTTTGCATGAAAAGTACCTGAACAAAAGGAGACTTGACAATCTGAGTCTTGATATTACCAGCAGAATCAAACTCCATGCAGTCTAGTAAAATATCTTCCCACCTATAAGAATACACCCAAACCATTATCCTTGAAAATGACTAATGTACAAGATCAACAGCAGAAACTGAAAATAGAACATCTGTAAAAAAATCTTTTATGGACACAGTAAAAGATGAATTAAAAATTTAAACTTTTAAACCAAGAGAAACTATTCCACCACTGCAAAAAAGAGTTTGATGTTTGGTTTAATTGCTATATGGGTCATTACAGTGACGTGATGGCAGGAAATGTAATCTAGAGATCTAAACATCAGGGAAGTAAACAATTACTACAAAATTCCATTCATCTTTCATTTGGTCTGATATTTTTTTCCAAAAGGATTTTCCTGGTTAGAAAAACATGTTTTAGTATTTGGGCAATTCTTATTCTCTGTGGTTCTAACTACAGAACTTTCTCAGACAGAAGGGATAAGCAAAGATAGAGAAATCTTGTCTTTTCTCAGAGTCACGCGTAATAAGTTGTGGAAGTAAATAAATCCAGTTTAACAACACCAAAATAGTGCATTCTGATATTAATATGATCTTAAAGCCTCAGAAGGCAGGTCTTTGACAACAAATTTTCAAAAAGAATGAGAAAACCATAAAGTGACCTTCCATTGACAGTAGTCTGATTATTATTATTTTTTCTCTCAGAAAAAAACCTTCGAAGAAAAGAGGTACCTAATCCTCAAGCGAACAGCTGAGGAGGAGAAGATAGAAAAATGACCAATGTCGAAAAGTGAGATGCAAATTGTAAATGTGTTCCATTGGTGCTTCTGGCTCAACTCACCGCAATGTAAAACATCCAAAAATGAGAGTTCCATAACTTCTCATGAGCCGAAAAGTTTGAAAATGCATTAGCTAAAATTCATTTTTGATTCAATGAAGAAAAGCATGTGAATCATGTCACTAACAGAGTCGACTTCCATAATGACCCCCACTATCTATGCTGATCACAAATAACCTGTAAGCGCTAAGTATCCTTACTCTTCAGGACAAGCTGGATCAGCATTTGCCATTGAACCAGCAACCACTTCAATAGGTGGTAAAATTGCATGCAACCCACGAGCCATTACCGTCTTGGCTGTTCCTCGCTTTCCAGAGATAGCGATTCCTCCGATTTCACGGTCTATAGCACCAAGCAACAAAGCAGTTTTGATAGCATCCTATAAAATAACAAGTATTCAAGTTTTGTGCATAGATGGAAATTTCACTGCTTTCCCAACAGTATATGTTGATTGTTATCCTAGTTATATATAGTAGCAGCCCAACAACAAATATCCAACTCATAGAAAATTCAGCTCCAACTGTATTCCTGATAAAAAGTATACCAAGCATACAGCTTCAACCAACAAAAGTGGGTAAACTCAGAACCCCACAACACAACATTTATGAGAAAACCACCCGAACATCAATTCATCCAAATGTGACACCATACAGGATGCAAAAGTAAATTGAAAATTGGAGGCACGGGGCATAACCACATCGGCCAGAAGGAATGCGTTCCCTTATGCACCCGAACTCCAATCCTCCTCCCCGCAGTTTTCCTAATAGCGTGTCTAAAGCAGTTCAGTTTGACTTTGTAGGTTGTGATTGCCTTAGGGGTCAATTCTCTGTTCTAAATTTATTCCCTTCTACAAAAAAAAAAAAAAAGAAGTAAATTTATAGACTCCCCGCAGTTAGTTTACTTTAAACTATAATATCTCTTTTATCAAAAATGAAAAAGTAAATTAAAAATTAAACTGGGCAGAGATCATTCCCTGAAGAAATCTAACCACCAGAGAAAACCCAGAAAACATAAAAAATAAAAAAATAAACCATTCAATTAATCTACATTTCATAATGAAAATACAGAATCGGAACGCTAAAGCGCCATTTTTAAAGAGAGAGAAAATGGGATTATACCTGACCAACAACAGCAGCTAAGGGAAAGAACTGCCGCCCATAGGTGATGGAGTCCAAGATCCTTTTTTTTTCTTGATTGAGCAAAGCACCATTGCCAGACTCAATAGCGGCAGTTGCAGTAACACGCATGCGAGTGTGACGACGACTGAAAGAGGAAGGGGAGAGAAGAAGAGGACGTGGTAATCTGAAAAGGGTAAGCAAGGAAGAAGATGATCGGAGGTGCGCGAGAGATATGCGAGGTGATGGTGAAACAGTGGGTGAGAAAGCCATTGAAATTTTGAGGGAGCCAATGACTAGCAAGTATTTTGCTCCCTTTTCTTATCTGTACATAATCATAATCTATTGATTTATGGGATATGCTCGACTCCTTGGTTTTGGGATTTTATAGCTGCGAACATAGTACCTCACTCGCTAATGAGCGCGTGTTATGCTGATGCCGTGGATTTGGTTTTTTTTTTGTTTGGTCAAATGTGGTACGGATGTTTGGCCTTTGCTTATTTGTTAACTATTATCGTCAGGAGTAGATACGGTGTGATTTGATATGTATATTAGTAATATTGAAATTTAAAACTGTTAAAATTTTAACAGTTCGATACTGTTTGAATTTTTTAAAATTAGAAATAAAACCGTTTCGATCCAAACTGTTACTAACGGCTCGGTTTGAAACTTTTTAAACATAAATGTAAGGATATAAAAAATAATAGAATTATCAATATTCAAAATTTTGTATATTAAACTTGCGAAGGATTGGATTGCAAACATTACCACTATATTAACATTTATCAAATAAACATTACTATTTAATAATATTTTATTATACTATTATCTGAATATACATGTATTTATTTGGATATTTTTTATTTTATTATTTTTACTTTGTATTAATAATATATTTAAAAATTAATATATTCTTTAATGGTTCGGTTTGGATTTAACGGATTTTTAACATGAAAATTCAAATCTAAACTATTACTAACGAAGCGGTTTAGATTCTTAAACCGTTTGACTTTTATCCGATTAAACTTAAACTGTTAGATAAATAACTGTTTGAAGTGTGTTGACACCATATCTGAACAGACCCACTAGACCGTATACCTAAAGCTCAAGCACCGAACAAGGCCCAAGCCCACAATACTCACATAGCCCCAATACTGGGCCCGATACGGGATGCCACTTGGAAGCCTATCCACCCTCAATCTATGTGACACATGTCAATACGCAGATCGAGGAGTATTTGTCTCACATCGAAACTATGGAAATCGAACATTTCACTTACCTATACAAAAGGGATACACATTTCTTAATAAAGGTAACTAATATTTACTATTCACTATTACTCTACCAAACTTACCATTTACTATTTCCTCTTACGAACAAAGTTACTGACTTGACCGTCGGAGAACCTTAGGCTGGTACCATACCCGTGCCCGTACTAACGGGAGTCCCACTACTCTCCTAGTTGATTTACGAGGAAGCACACGTGTCATTTGGTGATTGGACGACGAGTAATCGACAGTTGGAACATTTAACGCTTCAACAGTTTGGAGCCGTCTGTGGGAAACTGACTAAGTTTACCTACGCTCAACCAACCCGAGTAAGCACTTGTCCACGTCATACACTGAGAACCCACTCGCCCGATAGTGAACATGCAGGGCGACCACGATCTCGACGAGATCACACCTTGGCAAGTGTCAGGACCCGTCCCAAATATCACCTCGATACTCGGGATGAACCCTGCTCCCGTCTGACAATCACACTTACAATGCCAAAAATAAACTTAATACAACTATAAGCATAACCATCAGACGAAGGAGTAAGTATATACAACAGTAAGTCAGAGCATAGTTCTACAAAATGGGCACCAAAAGTCCTACAAGTCGAAGTCCGCAACGGAAGAACGTCGGAAGCCCTATGCCTCTATATCTGCCTCAACGTTCACCCCGGCGCTATCACCACGACCTGGAGGGAAAATTAAAAACAAAAGGTGTGAGTGGACCAAAAAGAATGAAAGTTTTAAAACCGTTTACCAGCAAATCAACGTAAGGAAATAAAATCATTTGTTCCCTCCGGTTTAAAACCAGGCATGCCAATGAAGTATTAGAAAAACCATAATATGAAAAACATCATAAGAAACAGAAACACTATAAATACCATAAGAAACAGATGCACTATAAAACATCATAAGAAACCAGAGTATAACCCGATCAAACCTGCTGGACCTATCCGAGTCTTTAAACTCAACCAGGCCTCACATATCAATCCGAGTCTTTAAACTCCCGAGTCTTTAAACTCAATAGGCCTATGGGGGTAATATCATAATATCCGAGTCTTTAAACTCCCGAGTCTTTAAACTCAATCCGGGCCCGTCCCCCATCAATATCAATCCGGGTCTTTAAACCCATATCCAGATCCAGAAAATCCAATCCATATCCAGTGTAAAACCAATTCAAAATCCATCGCCAAATCCGAATTCGAAATCCCCGGTTCGAAGCCCTTTCGGCGTCCAGAACCGACATTCCGAACCCAAATCCGGTGATCTACTTTTATACCCAAAACTCACGTTAAATCACAATTTATGTTTCACAATCCATTTATCATCTTCTGAAACACTTATAGATTAAAATCTCCAAACATAGCTTTAAAATCGGAAAATCAGCTTTTCTCGAAAAACGCGCAAACGCCCGAAAACGTCCCGAAAAACGTGCAAACATCTCAATCACATATAAACACATCTAAAAGCATAAAATATTAATAAAAACAGTTAGGCATGCTCGGAAGTAAGAAAAAGTCCACTCACAGTTTACAACACGTCACTCGCGCTCCGTGCGCTCCTCAACCGTCTCTGGTGTCTCCCGTCCTGTCAATAGATACCAAATAGGGTCACAATAACATCAAGGATACCTTCCCTATTTTCCCCAATTTTTCGGGAATTTAATAATATTTTAATCCTAAACCCTAAACCGCACGGATTCCCGAACCATTCCGTAACACCGTCCGATTAACCCGAAAACTGTACCATTGGATTCCTTAGGACATTTAGGGCTAAACTCATGTTGGACACTTAACCGGATTCCTCCCCACGCGCCCCCACGCGCCGCCCAAAGTGGCTGCGCGTGGGCCTCACGCGCCTGCTACAGTCCATCTTCAACCTCGAGTCACCCGGTTCAACACAGTTGAACCGGCGTGACCAGTTCTCCGCCGTTCACCCACCATTCTTCTCCAATTCAATACCTTTAGCTTCGTCCAATCCCCTACAACCAAACCCAGTCCTAAAATCCAGAAATCACGGCCTAAAACCCTTCGTCTTCAACCTCGAAAAACCTTGCCCGTGAGCTCTGTTTTCCTTCCCGGCCGTCCACTGCTTCCCCCTTCACGGTGGGGATACCAGCACCATCCTAGGACCCTACTTAGTCCTACCCAACTCACAGAATCCGTCGATTCATCCCCGAAGTCCACGACTTCAAGTTTGAAACTCACGGCTAAAACAGGGTACAGGGACCCGCCGTCGAACCACCACCCACCGTGAACCTCCCGTCACGGCAACCACCACAAACGACGCCTAAGACCTTCCTAAACCTCCCTTCACTCACCAAACCTGTCGATTCTAGCTCTAGGTCCACGACTCTTCAAATAAAAATCCACGAAAAACAGGGCAAAAGAACTTACCTTTCGATTCCGGCACCGCCGTGAGAACCGTCACCCACCACGGTGCTCGTGGGACTCCCCTCAACCTCCTGAGTCTCCTACCGCCTTGGTTTGCCTCACCACACGGCACAACAGCCTCCACCGTCCACGGTCTCCTCTGTTTTCCTCAAATGTTCGCCGCACCACCACCGTGCCGCCGTGCACGATTCCAGTCCCAAAACACGATCAGCACCTCACCCACGTCTCTCTGTCACTCTCACCAGTCACTCCTCACTCTCCCTGGCATCCAAATCGATCACCGCCTCACCCAATCCTCTCTCTGTTTTTCTGCTTCCTTCGAATTTGTGCACGGTTCAAAAATGACCAAGTGTGGCCGTGCACACTTAAGTTTCTCCTAGAACCATCTAGGGTCCCCCACGTGTCCCTCAGCTATTGGCCATCCCAAAAATATCTGCCACTTGCCCTTATCTAATTGGGCTGAGGGAAAATGACCAAAATGCCCCTCCTGCACAAAATTACCATTTTGCCCTCAGACTTTCCAGACCCGTATCTTTTCCGTCCGACGTCCGATGACAGCGTGCCGCCTGTCGTTGAACTCAGGACGTCGAGACCTATCCAACGGTCCTCGGTCTACGTGAAAATCACACATCCTCCAAAAAGTCAACATTTACGGTAACGCCCCCAACCTTCCGTACATCATAACTTCTCCTCCGATTGTCCGAATCGAACCTGCCGCCTGTCTACGGACTCGTGACGTCCTAACCTACGTCACGGTCAAGGGCTAACACTCATCCAATCAATATTACAAAAAGTCAACTTTTTGTTTACTATTCACAAGGGCAAAATCGTCCTTTTTACAAAACTTCACAAAAATTACATTTTTACCCTTCCCGTAGGTACGGGTTGTTACAGCAAGGGTCCAGAACATCGAGAGACCCCTCTGCGAACATTCTACAGATCATCCAAAAACTTCAGAGCGACATGGCCGAGGTGTCAGGACCCACCCCAGTTTCACCCCGAAACCCGAGGTAAATCCTGCTCCCGTCTGACACCCCGACACAACACCAAAGTAAACTCACGATAAACCACCAAACTACACAGTCAGACGCAGGAGAAACTATACAATACATATCCCGAAGTCAAAGTTTTACAGAGCATAGTACTAAATACAAGAGAAAGAAAACCGATAAACTAGATACACGCACACGGACAAGTTTAAAACACTCTGGGATCCCTCTCGCGACTTCTATGCTTCAGACGCTGCCTCGACGCCGACACCCTGCGCTAGCTCCACGACTTGGAGGGAAATTTAAAACCAGAAAAGGGTGAGTGGACCAGAATAAAAGTAAAGTTTCCAAAACCATTTTATAAGAAAACTGGGTTTTAGCCCTCCGTTTTGAAACCACATGCATAACCCAGTTATTAAAACAGTTATAAATCGATCACCATAAAACATCATAAGAAACATAAACACTATAAAACAGTTATAGAAACCATATCATAAGCATCATAAAACCGTATCATAAACCATGGGTATCAAATCATCATTTTCCGATCAAACCTGCTGGACCTATCCGAGTCTTTAAACTCCCGAGTCTTTAAACTTAATCCAGGCCTCAATAATATCCGAGTCTTTAAACTCAACAGGCCTATGGGGGAAATATTAATATATCCGAGTCTTTAAACTCCCGAGCCTTTAAACTCAATCCGGGTCTTTAAACCCAATCCGGGCCCGTCCCCCGTCAAACATAATCCGGGTCTTTAAACCCAATAACCAGATCCAGCAAATCCAATCAAAACCATTTGAAAACCATTTCAAAATCCATATCCAAATCCGAATCCGAAATCACCGGTCTGATGCCCTTCTGGCGTCCAGAACCGTCATTCCGAACCCAAATCTGGAATTCCACTTTTCAACTTTAAAACCAAATTCCGATTCTCGAAATCCAATTTTTAAAACCGAAAACCTTAGTTATCATATCACGTCTCAAAATCCATTTATAGTCATTGAAATCCCAAAACCATGGTATCAAAATCAGAATCCACATTTTATCGTAAAACGTGCTAAATACGTTATTTCTCGAAAAACGTGCAATAATGTAAAATCAACAAAGCATATTCGAGAATCATAGAATCATGATTAAAACCATAAAACGATCATAGAAAACAGTTATGCATGCTCGAGTTTAGAGAAGGGGTCCACTCACAGTACCAAGCCCTCAATCGCGTCCCGAACGTCTCGTACGTTCCTCAGCTTCCTCGGGAACTCCCGATCCTGTCAACAACCGCCAAAGTACGTTAGTAACACGTCTACTAAGGTCCACCTAATTTTCCCTAAAAATCCCTGGATCCTAAACGTAACGAACCGGAACCCAAAACCTTCACCCTCGCGGAACTAACCTCAAACGACATCCGAACATCCCGAAACCAAGTCTAACAGACTCGTCACAACTCTTAGACCAAAAACCTAGTTGACACCTTCCTCAAACGCCGCCGTACGCGCCCCCATGCGCCGCCCAAAGTGGCTACGCGTGGCCCTCTCTAGCCAGCTACAGTGCATCGTCTTCCTCGAGTCGACCCAGTTCGACACAGTGCCTGCAAATCGAACCAGCGAGGACGGTTCTCCGCCGTACTTGCACCAAAGCCACTCCTCTCTTCACCAACTACATCGTCCAGACCCAAGCTACCCTTTCCTCTCACTCAAACACCCCGACACGGCCTAAAACCTGTCGACTCAAGCTCGAACCACAAACCCGATAAACCCCAGTTTCCTTCTCCAGCCACCCAGGTCTTCCCCCGTCACGGTGGCAGTCCCAAACTCTTCCTAGGACCATCCTAAACCTCACCCAACTCACCAAGACCGTCGACTCACCCCCAAAATCCACGACTTAACGTCTGAAGCAAAACGGAAAAACAGAGAACACCGAGTACTCTCCGTCGTTCCAGCCTCCACCGTGCACTCCCCGTCACGGCTGCACAACCAACAGTTACCTAGGACCCTACTAAGTCCCCTAGACCTCACTAGACTCCTCGATTCTACCCTTAAAGCTACCACTTAGCGTCTGAATCTAGATGGCAAAACAGAGCATCGAAAGAGAAACAAGAAATTATCTGCCCTCATGTCGCCGTCGTGAGCTCAGCCGTGAGGCAGTAACTCCTCCCGTCCTCCTCCGTCCTCTGGACACTTCCATTGGCCTCGATTGATCGATCACGGCCGCAACACCACCCACAAACACTCACTTCCTCCCTGTTTTCCCGTGGCTCCCTTCTCACACACAAACAGCCACCACTCCTCCAACCTCCCTCACTGTCTCCCTCTCACTCTCTGGTCACTCTCACACACTCACAACTCACCAACACCCACGATCACCCCTCAATTCTCTCAGTTCTCTCCCTATGTTTCTCTATGGGTCGAAGAACACACACACGGGCACCCAAGCACCCCCAATTATTTGGACCGTGCACAAAATGCTGGAACCCTCTAGTTCCCCTACACGTGTCACCATCCTGTCCCTTCGTACACAAATGGCCCAATCACAGCCATCCACTTGTCCCTGTCTGCTGCACAAATCCCCAAGTGCAAAGACCAAAATACCCCTCCTTTTAAGCCAAAATTACGGTTTTGCCACTACCTTTCTAGACCCGTAACTCACACATCGTAAGTCCGATGAATACGTGCCGCCTGTCATCGAACTCAGGACGACGAGATCTACCTAACCATCCTAGGTCAACATGTCAAAACCCGATCGTACGAAAAGTCAACTTTTCCCCCTAATTTAACCAAATTACGAAAGTGCCCTCAACGTTCCGAACATCATAACTTCCTCCTCGGATGTCGGAATCGGGCGTACCACCTGTCTACGGTTTCGTGACGTCCTAAAATACGTCCTGGTCATCGGTCAAAACTCAATTGACCGCCCGAACTAAAAGTCAACCTTTTACCCGAACTAGGGGCAAAATCGTCATTCTACACTAACGACCCCAACGAGACTAACTAACCCCCGATTAAGCTCACTGATCCCATCTTAAGCACTATCTTAACCCTAAATTCTGGGACGGGTCGTTACACGAGGTTAAAACCAAAGGTACCTAGGCTAAGTCAAGATGTAAGGCACTCGACGACCAATACATTGAGGTGGCCAAACAACTTCGGGTCGTAAAAGCTAAACTTGCTGAGCACCGATCACGCGTCGGTAAGGATGAGGCCGACAGGTAGCCGAGCATGCCGAAAGAAATCGCCGAGCTGCGGGGAAAGAAAAGGTCCACACGGTCTCCGAGCCAAGCAAAAAGTAACAAGTTGTTGCCAAGCCGAGCAAGAAGCACACTCGGATGCTCATCATCCAGGGAAACCAACCCGGCGACACCAGGATCTACCGTGACGCCCTCGACGCCCTAAGAGAGGGCTCAGGAAGGCATCAGTTGGTCCTTGATCGCCTTACGCACCGACTGGATCTTCAGTAAGAGGAAAAAAAGGGTCACTGCCACCGAGCTAACATCACCGCTCGGTGGTCCCGTCCGAACAACAATCAAGGGTCATATTCTATGGAAGATAAGAGGACCCATCCCAAATCACCCCGAGATTAACGCGAGACGTGCCTGCTCCCGTCTGACTCGAAGTGTCAAACAAGGGATAGTTCCGACTTTAGCCCGTTCGGGGCTTCTAGAGTGCATCAGGATCGGAGAAGGAGTGTGATGTCTCGGTCTCCGCTACAGCCCTCATCCGCGATCAACCTGAAGGGCATTAAAACCATTAAAAGCTATGAGTGGATGAAACAACAGTTTATAAAATTCATTTCATAAAAAGACAATTATGCCCTTCACTAAAAAGCATGCATGTATTCGAAAACCATTTAATCAAACCATTAGGGCCTTGCCCCAAAATAGTAAACCAAAGCACATGGGAACTTAGCCCAAAATCAATACACGTGGGAACTCAGCCCAAAACCAATCCTCGGCATCCCTGATGCCTGACATCCTAGATGTCACAACCAATTCCACTGTCACGGTTCTAAGCTACGAGTGCTACCTGGTGTCTCAATCCTAAGTCTCCCCAGTGTCCACCCAGGTCAATGATGTAACGACCCGTCCCGGGAATTAGGGTTAAGACGGTGATTAGTGAAGTATTAGTGAGCTTAATTGGTGGTTAGTTGGTCTCGATAGGGTCGGTAGTGTAGAATGACGATTTTGCCCCTAGCTCGGTCAAATAGTTGACTTTTAGTTCGGGCGGTAAATTTGGTTTTGACCGATGACCGAGACGTAGTTTAGGACGTCACGAATCCGTAGACAGGTGGTACGCCCGATTCCGACATCCGAGGAGGAAGTTATGATGTTCGGAAGGTTGAGGGCATTATCGTAATTTGGCTAAACTAGGGGGAAAAGGTTGACTTTTTGGACGATCGGGTTTTGACACGTTGACCTAGGACCGTTAGGTAGATCTCGTCGTCCTAAGTTCAACGAGGGGCGGCACGTGTTCATCGGAGTTAGGATGTGTGAGTTACGGGTCTAAAACGGTAAGGGTAAAATGGTAATTTTGGCTTAAAAGGAAGGGCATTTTGGTCTTTTGTACTTTGGGCCTGGTGCAACAGAGAGGGACAAGTGGATGGCTGTGATTGAGCCACTTGTGAGAGAATGGAGAGTATTGTGACACGTGTAGGAGAACTAGAGGGTTCTAGGATTTTGTTCACGGGTCCAAATAATTGGGGGTGCCCGTGTGTGTGTGTTCTTCGACTCAAAGAGAAAACGGAGACTGGGATTTGGGGTGAATCGATCAAGCACGATAAGGGTGTGAGAGTGTGAGAGTGATCAGAGATTGAGTGAGAGTTAGTGAGTGAGTTGAGAAGGTTAGGAGGTGCAGTGGTTGTGTGTGGGTGAGATGTGAGCCACGGGAAAACCAGAGAAAACAGAGAACATAGAGGAGTTTTGGGTGGTGGTGCTGCCGCGTTCGATCAATCGAGGCCGGTGGAGGTGTCCAAAGGCTGAAGGTGGACTGGAGGAGTCGGGTCCTCACGGCTGAGCTCACGAAGGCGATCGGGGTGCAGGTAATTCCTTAACTTTTCCTCTATGCTCTGTTTTGCCGTCGATTTTCAAATCGAAAGCCGTGGACTTAGGGAGTGATTCGAGGGACTTGGTAAGTTGGGTGAGTATCAGTGAGGTTCTAGGAAGGGTTTAAGGTCGAAGCTGTGACGGGGGGTGACCTGGTTGGCTGGATGGTGAAATAGGGGAAGTGTTCGGGTTTTTGTTCGAGCTTGAGTCGACGGGTTGTAGGCTGAGTCGAGGTGTTTGGAGTAGGGGAATGGGTAGCTTAGGTCTGGATGATGAAGATGGTGAAGAGAGGGAGGAAAACGGTGCAGGCACGGCGGTGGACTGGGAACGCCGGTTCGAGTTGCAGGGACTGTTTCGAACCGGGTCGACCAGAGGTTGCTGGTGACACTGTAGCTGGCGCGTGAGGGCCACGCGCAGCCACTTTGGGAGGCACGTGGGGGCGCGTACGGCGGCGGTTGGGAAAACGGTCAACATGGTTTTTGGTCTAGGTGTTGTGACGAGACTATTGGAATTGGTTTCGGGTTGTTCGGACGTCGTTTGAGGTTAGTTCCGAGAGGGTGAAGGCTTAGGGTTCCGGTTCGTTACGATTAGGATCCGGGGATTTTGGGGGAAAATTAGGAGAGTCTTGGTAGACGTGTTAGTGACGTACTTTGGTGACTTGTGACAGGATCGGGGTTGCCCGAGGAAGCTGAGGAACGTACGAGACGTTCTGGATGCGATTGAGGGCTCAGTACTGTGAGTGGACCCCTTCTCTAAACTCGAGCATGCATAACTATTTTTCTATAATTGTTTTAAGGTTTTATATGTGATTTCATGATTGTTGAATGTGAGATGTTAGTTTTACATAATGGCACGGTTTTCGAGAAATAACGTATTTGGCATGTTTTACGAGGAAGTTTGGTTTCTGATTATGATGGTTTTGGGGATTCCAAATGATAACTGGTTTTCAATGATTATAAATGGATTTTGAGACGTAATTTGACAATCGAGGTTTTCGGTTTTAGAATCGGATTTCGGAAAGCGGAATTTGGTTTTAAAGTTGAAAAAATGGATTTCCGGATTTGGGTTCGGAATGACTGTTCTGGATGCCAGAAGGGCATCAGGCCGGTGATTTCGGATTAGGGTTTGGATATGGATTTCGAAATGGTTTTGATTGGATTTGCTGGATCTGGTTATTGGGTTTAAAGACCCAGATTATATTTGACGGGGGATGAGCCCGGATTGGGTTTAAAGATCCGGATTGAGTTTAAAGACTCGGGAGTTTAAAGACTCGGATATATTGATATTTCCCCCGTAGGCCTGTTGAGTTTAAAGACTCGGGAGTTTAAATACTCGGATATTATTGAGGCCTGGATTGAGTTTAAAGACTCGGGAGTTTAAAGACTCGGATAGGTCCAGCAGGTTTGATCGGATAATGATGATTTGGTATTTATGGTTTACGCTACGGTTTTATGATATGATTTCTGTAACTATTTTTATAATGATTCTGCAAATGTTTTATACTGATCTTTGTGTGATTTATAACTGTTTTTGGTAACTGGGTTATGCATGTGATTTCAAAACGGAGGGCTAAAACCCGGTTTTATTACAAAATGTTTTTCGGAAATTCTTTTCTTATTGATGGTCCACTCACACTTTCTGTTTTTAAATTTCCCTCCAGGTCGTGGAGCTAGCACGGGGTTTCGACGTCGAGGCAGCGTCTGAGGCATAGAAGTCACGAGAGCGACCCCGGAGTGTTTAATTTTTCCATAGTGCGTGTACTGTTTGTATCGGGTTTCCTTTTCATTTGTTTAGAACTATGCTCTGTAAAACTTGACTTCGGGGTGTTGTAATTATTTTTCTCCTGCGTCTGACGGTGTAGTTTAGTAGTTACTTTGGTGTTGTGTCGGGGTGTCAGACGGGAGCAAGATTTACCTCAGTTTTCGGGGTGAAACTGGGGTGGGTCCTGACAAATGACCTACAGATCAATGACCCTCCCTGGGGGAAGGTTTTAACCTCTAGCAATCCCTGCTCCTGAGTCACTATACAGACCGATCGCTCCGTACAATGACCCCTCGCATGCAATGCCCCGTAACTACTCCAAGATACTGCGAGACGTCTGGAAGAGACAACCCGCCACTTCAGGATACTACAGGAAGTCTAGAGGGCAACAGTTTGTGAGGATGGTATATGAAAAACCGTTTCACAAAATATCTCAAATCATTCAAAGGGCCACGCCCGGGTTTTCCATAAACCATCGTAAATCCAAATCTATTTGGGGTCCCTGACCCGAAATCATGTTTATAAACCATAACTGGGCCTCATGCCCGAGATAATAACCAACTGAGCCTCAAGCCCGAATTCGTAAACCAACGGGGCCCCCGGCCTGATATCATTCCCAATTAGGCCCCCGACCCGATATCATTCCCAATTGGGCCTCCAGCCCGATTTCTTATTAAATCAAGTGGACTTCATGACATGACCCGTCCCCGAAGGACATAGATAACCGTGCCCAGTCCTGGTCCCGTCTAACAAGTCAACTGAGGTTCCGAAATTACCCTCCAAAACTTGCCAAACAAGGGATAACTGCACTTGTGCCCACTCATACCTCCACCTCTCGAATAGCCTCGATCATCGCGCCACGACCTGACGGGTCAATAAAACAGAAAAGGTGTGAGTGGACAAAAAAAACTTTTATAAATACATTTACCAAAACACATTCTTACCCTCCAGTTTTCACAAACATGCATGCATATCATCAAACATGAGTAATAGAGTGAAATCAATCAAGTATGAATAGTGGACCGATAAAAAATCGAAACATGTTTCTAAATTTCGTGTCCACATTTTCCTTGAAACTCATGTTCATCAAATCAATTCAAATCTCAATAAATCCACGAGACTTATTTCCATATCCAATCTCATTAGTCACGTTATCCCTGCAACGTATGCAAATCAATAGGCTCAAGGACCGCTCAAAATCCGAGCATGTCGCTGTGAACACATCACCAGCCGACAATCCAGATCGTCGTGAACATATCACTCACCGATCTCCACATAATCCAGCACATCTGGTCTGAGTCGAGCCTCCCTCGGCTGCATGACAACAGACCGTGCTACGTGACCTCTCCGGGCGAACACATCCCATCCCGGAGGCGAGCGTTATCTCCAAGGTGCACTCCGGTAAAAACACATTCCCAACCGGAAGCCCTAATATCCACAATACAGGGTGCACTTCGGGCAAAACACATTTTCATCCGAAAGCCCTAAATATCCGCAACACATCACCATCATGAAAACCAATGAAAACAATTGCGTTTAAAACTCAAACCATTATCAACATAGGGTCTCAGCCCCAAAATATAGTTTCCTCAAATCCGGAAAACCAAAGTCCTGATTTATTCCATAAATCCGAAAATCATCAATATCATCATGTAATCACATGGTGTTGATGCAAAAATTGTACCAACGAGACTGTAAAAACACGCACGCACACCAAGACACAAGAAAGTACGTGGTTCACCCAAATTGGGCTACGTCCACGGTGTTGCCTCCCTCTCATTAATAATATGATATTTTGTACAAGTATAAGGCTCTGAGCCTTTGAAAAATAATAGTGTTTGTAGAAAGGATGAAGAGGTTCAGTCCCTAGAATAAGGGAGGAGGCTCCCTATTTATAGGAGTTATCTAGGGTTAAGTCATAGTTGTGATGGGCTTTAAGGAATGGGCCTTGTTGATGGGCCTCCAAGATGAGCCTTGAACATGGGCTTTAGTAATTCTCCCAAGTCGTCTTAAATGGGCCTATTGCTTGGTCAGATGCAGCGTCGACACATGGAAATACAAATCCAATAAAAATCACAATTCCATTGCGTCTCAAGCCCAAAATATCAATTTCACGTAATTCCCTGCAATCGTAAACCCGAGTTGCCACTTACACGTAAATCCATGAAATCAATCTCTGACTCATAATCCGAGTCAAAACATCATTTTCAATCCCCGACTCATAACCCGAGCCAAAACATCATTTTCAATCACGGGTCTACGTCCAAAACATCAATTTCATAATTTCTCAAAAATCGTGCCAAAAAAATAATAATAATATAATAATCCCAAAAATCGAGAAATCACCGGATCAAAACATCAATCATGCCAAATCATGTCAAATCATATGATAAAGCATTTAAATCATATATGTATGCATCACGGTTAGAAAACAAAGTCCATTCACACACACACACACACACCATCCAAACGGCCAGTTTCTGAGCTGCACATTTTTTCGTAAATTCTGGAAATCACAATTCTTGTCCAAAATCATTATCGAGGGTCACTAACACTTCAATATATCTCATATAATTTTCCCCAATTTTTATGGAATTTAAATACGTATTTAACACGTAAATCAAAACTTCGGATACACTGAACTTTATCGAAATGATATCCGATTTCCTCGAAACCAGTGTTTTTTGTAATGACCCGGACGTTCAAAAAGGGGAAATTTGGAAAATTTGAAGGAAATGACGATTTCGCCCCTAGATAATGGGTGAACGGTTGAATTTTTGCTCGGGCGGTCAAACGGACTTTGACCGATGACTGTGACGTAGTTCGGGATGTCACGAGTTCATAGACAAGTGGCACGCCCGATTCCGACATTCAAGGAGGAAGCTATGATGTTCGGAAGTTCAAGGGCATTTTCGTAATTAGGACAAAATGGGGAAAATGTTGACTTTTTGATTGACCACTACTTTTCATGCGATTCGAGAACCGTTAGGTAGGTCTCGATGTCCTGAGTCCGTAGACAAGCGGCACGCTGAAAACGGACGTCGAACGGTTGAGTTACGGGTCTAGAAAGAGGAGGGGCATTTTGGTAATTTTGTGCAGAAGGGTAAAACAGTAATTTCACAGGGGCACTATTGAAACCGTGGAAAACAGGGACTGAACCACCGTGCTTGGGTGGTCTGATCGACGAATTGTTAATTGTTAATGGCCTTGGGACATCCTTGAGTTAGTGGGAAGCTTAAACAAGTGAGTGAGTATGTGTGTGGCTATCCCTGGTTTGGCAAGTACTGAGGGTAATTTGGGAACTTCAGTCGACTTGCCAGACGGGAGCAGGACCGGGCAAGGTCGTCAATGACCCTTCGGGGGTGGTCCTGTCAACTTGGTATTAGAGCACTAGGTTGCTGATTCTGTTGCCACATCATGCCTCCGAAACGTAAGCCTCGTGCGTGACCTGGTAGTGAGACGGGTAAACAAAGGTGTAGGAGACCTCGTGATAGATCTCGGATGAGATTGACCCTGGATTGAGGGTCAGATGTGATGTGGAGTACACTGTGAACTACTGTTTGTTAGACGTAGAATTGTGTGGGTCGCAGAGGCGAATGAGTCTAGTGGCTAGAAAGGTGTTACACTCTTGATGGGATTATTCACGGTGGATTCTTTAAGTGGAATGTGTGTAGAGAGTATTGTAACAACCCGTCCCAAATTAACGGGATTAATTAAGGATTAATGACGGATTAGCAAGGCTAATCAGGGATTAGACGAGGATTAGCGGAAGTTCAAGGTAAAATGGTGATTTTGCCCCTAGAATGGGCAAAACGTTGACTTTTCGTTCGGACGGTCAAATGGACTTTGACTGATGACCGTGATGTAGTTCGGGATGTCACGAGTTCATAGACAGGTGGCACGTTCGATTCCGACATCCGTGGAAGAAGTTATGACGATCGAAAGATCAGGGGCGTTTTGGTAATTTTGGCGAAAAGGGGCCAACAGTTGACTTTTGACCCGAGAGGTCCGATGACCGAGGGCCGAGTGCCGTGACGTAGATCACGACGATACGAATTCGTAGACACGCGGCACGTCAAATTCGGACGTTTGACGGCGAAGTTACGGTTCACAGAAGTTCAAAACGTACTATTGCACGTTTTTCGAGACGGGAGCTTATTTGGCATTTAGTGGGCCCCAGCTTTTTCTCAGACCCAATGAATGAATGACAGATGTCATTCATCCATTCCTCATCATTTTCCTTCATGCACCAAACCCTTCCCCGTGCATCCATTTTCCTTCCATTTTTCCAAACCAAACCCGATCCCATTTTCCATCCCACACCGAAACCATTGACCCCTGAACATTGAGGAGAGGCCAGAGAGATGAAGAGGATCGGCTGGACGTGGTAGCTGGCCAGGCAGAGCCACCGTGCACGGTGGAGAAGAAAAACCCGAGCAAGGTATCAGTTTAATCCATTTTCAATCCATTTTCGATTTCGTGTGTTATGGGTCGATTTGGATGTTTGTTTTGAATTAATTAGGTTTCTAGGACGTCGTTAGGAAGGTTTTGGGAGGTTTTGGACGTCGAGGAAGCCCTGGGAGGTTTTTGGAAAATTTGAACCGTGAGGGTTCAATTGAACCGGTCGGGTTTCATAGGTTTTAGGGGTTCTAATCAATTGGGTTAGGTTCCTAGGACAATTATAGGAAGAATAGGATCGATTAGGATGAAAATCGGTGAAAAACTGGACCGGAATGGACCTGGACCGGTCACGCCGATCCAAGTTGCAAGAAAAACCGAACCAGACCGGTCGGCTGGAGGTTAGGGGTGACACTGTTCACTGGCGCATGAGGCCCACGCGCAGCCACTTCAGGCGGCACGTACGGGCACGTGGGGAGGAATTTGATGATGGTTCCAACATGTCAAATCATCTATTCAATGTAACGAACATTTTGGGACTGGTTTCGTGTCGATCGGACATCATCTCAATATAGGTCGGGCTGTCCGATGGTTTCGGGGCTCGTTTAAAAATAGTTAAAAATCCCGGAAAATTAGGGGGCTTTAGTGAGGGGTTAATTAACTAGTTAGTAATCCTCTAAAGTGTTTTGGACAAGTTTGGGAATCCCAGAGACGACGGTTAACCCGGAAAGGCGTACGGTGCGCATATCGAGGCAGAAACGCGGACAGTCTGTGAGTGGACTTTATTTCTGAAATCGATACATGCATAAATGTTTTATATATGTTTTAATATGTGTTTTGAGATGCCTTGAGTGCATTTTGGTGTGTGTTTACGTATGGGCACGTACTTCGAGGTTTTTGGGTTTTATACGTGCTTATACGCGCTTACGCTTTCGGTTTTCATGAAACGATTTTGAAAAGTAAAACGACCCATGTGGTCTTGATTAGTCAGGCATGAGACCCATTTGGATTCGGTTTTGACTCGGGCATGAGACCCTATTGACGACCCGTAGGTCAGAGTCGTGGTCGTGACGGGTACTATGTGCACAGCGACGGATGACGTGACGCTCACCTCCGGATTGGGATGCGTTCCTTCCGGAGAGGTCACGGTGCACGTCATGTTGTCGAGCAGCCTCTAGAGGCTCGACTTCAGAGTGCTGACGGTTTAGAGGATCGATCGACGACGTGTGCAACATGGTCTCGAGATGGTCGCGGCAGTGATGTGTTCACGGCGACATACCAGGATTGAGAGCGGTCTTGGATTGATGGTTGCACGCATCGCTACGATCGGGATCGTGACTGACCCTGAGATATCAGGCTCGATGCCCAGTTGATTTGAGTTCGGGCTCGAGGCCCAATTATTGTGAAATCGGGCGAGATGCCCTGTTGAGTTCTATGTTCGGGCTGGAGGCCCATTTGCTTTGTGTTATCGGGCGTGAGTCCCGCTTTTATGGGTTTTGATATACTGGTATGTATATGCCCTCCTTATGAGATGACTGATTGGTCTCCTCCAGCGTCGACCTGGAGAGTCACGATCCACAAACCAGAGTGGGTATCCCCATAGGGATCCCGTTCCAGGAGTGGAGGTTACTTATGATTTTGTGGACCCGGACTAGATTCCGGAGAGATATGTGGACTAGATCCAGAGAGAGGGAGCTCGAACTAGATCCATAGATTGAGCCTCCCAGATGGAGATTCCTGGGAGAAGACTTGCAGTGAGACCCCGAGTAGTGTGCACACTAGATAGATATGATGACATCGTGACTATAACGGGGATGTGATCCCTAGGGGTTGTGTGCCCCGAGATGGCATCTTCTCCGGAAGTGCCTAGGATAGGTTATATATGTATATATATATGTATATGTGGACAGGTTTTCACTGAGATGACGTTGGGCTGAGACCCACATGAGATGATTTTGGGACGAGTTCCCACGTGTTTTGGTTTGGGCGGAGGTCCCATGTGTTATTTGACTGATTTCGGGCTAAGACCCAAATGGTTTGATGGTTCATGACGGTTTATGGGAACCGGGCATGAACCCTAGAAATGGTTTTGAATGCATGCATATGTTTTTAATGAAGGGCATAAAGGTCTTTTATGAAATGTTTTTATAAAATTAATTGTTTCGTCCACTCACAACTTTTATGTTTTGAATACCCTTCAGGTTGATCGCGGATGTGGCTGTAGCAGAGACGAGACATCGCATTCCTCCTTCGGATCCTGGCGTACTCTGATAGCCCGGTTGGGCAAAAGACGGAAATATCCCTGGTTTGACACTTCGCGTCAGAAGGGAGCAGACACGTCCCACGCTAATCCCGAGGGATTTGGGGCGGGTCCTGTCATAGAGAGTCTAAATTGTGATGGGATACTTCTTAGGCCTTATCGGTCTTATAAGATATGGTTGAGCATTAGTGTTTGCTCGGCGACTGGGCATGTTAGTGATGACATGATTGATTGGTATGAGATTGGACTCAAGAGGAGTCGAGATATGGGTACGGGACTCAAAATGAGTCCGAATGTGGATTAGGAACGTGAGATGAGTCATGGTAAGGTATCAAGGCTCGAGAGGAGCCAGAAAGGCTGAGTAAGGAACGTTTGGCACTTGGGATGCCAAGGATGGGTATATGGTCAGATACTGTTGAGTTAGGAAATTGTGGCTTGATCTTGGTTAACTTTGTTTATTGGAATTTTGGGTGAGTGTCCTTAGTGACTGAGGTTCCAGCGGGGACCCGAGGTATACAAGGATTTGGACTTAGGAGATAGTCCAGTTCAGTGGGACACAAGTCGGGTCCACTGAGAGGTAAAGTGATAAGGGCATTGATATAGTAATAGTTGTGAGTGTGAGTTGTCTTGTCACGTCATAAAGATGGAGATGTAGATTGATGGATACAAGTGAGATGGCACTGTTGGAGTGTGATAGAGTGAGGATTGACTCCTATATCGACTGTTGAGATAACAGGCGAGGGAAGAGTTGGTGGGGCCCGTGATAGACCTTAGGGGCGTGGTCAGTTGGGACCACATGCACGGGAATTTGCAATTCCTTCGTAGGGATCCTGAGTAGCCTTGGAGTGATGACCTGGATACCCATTACTTGTGGTCATGATGTAAGATTAACCAGGACGTATGTATCGGGTAGGTCCCGGGCTATCCACTCTTCCTTGTCTTGAGATTGGCTATAGGTCGGATTTGGTGTTGTTGTGATTGGTTTTGGTATGGAAGTCGTTGAGCTGACTAGAGTTACCGATGTGATACTTGATATTAGTTATGTAGTAACCTTGGTATTTACATATGGTAAAATTGGTGAGACATAAGGGGGATAGACCTCTTGATGTGAGGTTACCCAGGATGACTGGTGTTATTCGCCTAGTGGCTGACTTAGATTTGGATGATTTGGATGTCATCCTTGGATTGGATTGGTTGATGAACCATGAGACCTCTATCGAGTATGATGATTAGAGAGGGACATGTGGAGTCTAGGATTCCAGAGGTTATGTTTCAGGGAGACTCGAGGGTGTTACCCTCTAAGATGATTTTGATCTTCACAACCAATAGGTGGTTGGTATGAAGTAGTCACATGTGTGGTGTATGAGCTTCGTGTATAAGACGCCTAGTGAGGGCTGAGGATGCCCAGATTTCTCAACATATTCCTGAGGTTTTTCCAGGATGAGGAATTGAGTTTACGATGATTTGAGGTTACATGTTGGTTATGGACGGTTTAATAAGGTAACGGTATGGAATAAGGATTCTGTATCACGAGTTAAGGAATTGTGGTTTCGTGGGAAGGTTGTGGTTAGTGACCTTATTAAGAGAGGCCAACAGGGTGGCGATTGTCGATTTTGAGTGAAAGAGAGAAAAGGATAATGTTCGGATTTGATATGGCTAAGGTTAGTGGATGGTGATACCCTGGGACAACCAACTGGGCTAGTCATAGCTGAGAGAGGAGGAGTCGGGTAGTCTGACCACATTTAGACGATGTATGGTACCATGATTGATGATTAGTTGGAGTACTTACATGTACCGTTGGGCGTGTGATGTACTGAACATGGGTGTTGAATGTGCCCTCGGAGAAAGAGATGGTTGAATAAGTGTTAGGTCTGATAGACCAGAGTAGGTTTGGGGAACGTGAGCTAGTCTGAGACTGTAGGAGACCCTAGAGGATTATAAATGGGGGGGGGGGGGGGGGGGGGGTTCTCTACCACGTTTCTCCAGTTATGGTGATTGACCCGGAAGGAGGTCAGAGTTATTGGAACTGAGAACTGAGTGTTGATTGGTTGGCGTCCTCCTATGTACATAGGAGTGTGTGAGATACTGGATAGATGTAGCGAATGCCTTAGGGCGAAACTTATGGTTAAATAAGTGTTAGTTCTGGTTAAACGAATAATGGTCGGGATTAGCGTGAATCCTAGGAAAAACAGACGTATTGGTCAATGAAAATAAGAACTGAGATAAAATGGTTACAGGTGGAGAGACGGTGACTTATGTTCGATCTCTCACTTTGAGTTTGGGGATTTGGTGAGTTGGGTGTTGATGCTAGTTAAACCCTTAGAATTTGACCTTCCTTGTGTGAGTTAAGACCAACCCACGGGGTTGAGAATGCAGAGGTCATATGCCTTTGGAAAGGAATGTACGAGTACGGCGTCAACCATCAGGATTAGTAAGATTGGATAAAAAGAAAGGCTTAATGCGTGATAAGGTGATGGTCGGAAAAAATTGGGATTACGACCACTTTGGCGGATCAGGTACTATTAGGGAAAAGATTGTAATGTTTGATAACTTGAGGATAGGTGAAATCCTGTTAGTTATGGAACTCCATAGGACTGGAGTAGCACATGATTCTGATGACTTGGACGGCTGACGTCCAACTACAGGACCATACTTAGTGTATGGTGGAGTCGAGGTTAAGAGAAGTGTATGATTTGCGATATAGTACGAATGAGATTGTACTGAGCGCTTATTGGCAATAGGAAGAAATCAGGAGGAAAGGTTGAAATCATTATACATAGTGACCCTGGGAAAAGGGATATGGTATAATTAACCTAGTGAGGGGAATGAGTTTCCGAGTTGTTGAACGTTATGAGTTTATTGGCCTGGTGGCCTGATGACACATGTGCGGATTTAGCAATGGGGTCATGTCACGAGTGGATGACATGTAAACGAGAAGATCTGACGGATTTTCGTGATCTTGGATTGTGGGAACTCGAACGGGAACTAGGCTACGTACTCCGAGCCTGCATGTGGTATGACTGCCCATGGGGCAGGGATTTATATAGAGGTTGAGACTTGCTGTATGATTGCTATAAGTTGGGTATGACATATACCCGGTTGAGAGTGATTATGTTTCGAGTACATCTTAGACGTGTTCCTGGGAAAAATTTTATGGCTCCTACTAATTGGAATTTCGACGACGAAATTTTTTAAGGGGGGTAGATTGTAACGACCCGGACATTCAAAAAGGGGAAATTTGGAAAATTTGAAGGAAATGACGATTTCGCCCTTAGATAATGGGTGAACGGTTGAATTTTTGTTCGGGTAGTCAAACGGACTTTGATTGATGACTGTGACGTAGTTCAGGACGTCACGAGTTCAAAGACAGGTGGCACGCCCGATTCCGACATTCGAGGAGGAAGTTATGACGTTCGGAAGTTCAAGGGCATTTTCGTAATTAGGATAAAAATGGGGAAAATGTTGACTTTTTGATTGACCACTACTTTTCACGCGATTCGATGACCGTTAGGTAGGTCTAGATGCCCTGAGTCCGTAGACAGGCGGCACGCTGAAAACGGACGTCGGACGGTTGAGTTACGGGTCTAGAAAGAGGAGGGGCATTTTGGTAATTTTGTGCAGAAGGGCAAAACAGTAATTTCACAGGGGCACTGTTGAAATCGTGGAAAACAGGGACTGAACCACCATGCTTGGGTGGTCTGATCGACGAATTGTTAATTGTAAGTGGCCTTGGGACAACCTTGAGTTAGTGGGAAGCTTAAGCAAGTGAGTGAGTACGTGTGTTGCTATCCCTGGTTTGGCAAGTACCGAGGGTAATTTTAGAACTTCAGTCGACTTTGCAGACGGGAGCAGGACCGGGCACGGTCGTCAATGTCCCTTCGGGGGCGATCCTGTCACAAAATGTTCGTTACACTGAGAGGATTCAAAGTCATGTTGACCTCACCTTGAAACAAGGCTTCACGCGCCCTCACGCGCCGCAGTGAGTGGCTACGCGTGACCACCACGCTCCTGCTACAGTGACAGGACCCATCCCAATCCACCTGGGATTAATGCGGGATGACCCTGCTCCCGTCTGACACGAAGTTTCAGACAAGGGATATTTCCGACCTTTGCCCTCTCGGGCTATCAGAGTACGCCAGGATCTGGATGAGGTATATGATATCTCGGTCTCTGCTACAGTCCACATCCGCTGTCAACCTGAAGGGCAGTCAAAACATTAAAAGTTGTGAGTGGACAAAACAAGAGTTTGTAAAAACATTTCATAAGAAGACATTTGTACCCTTCACTAAAAAGCAGGCATGCATTCGAAAACCATTTAACCAAATGGAACCATATGTGGGGACTAAGCCCAAAACCATAATCGAACGAACCATAAAGATTCAATCATACGGGCCACTGCCCAAAACCATGTGGGAATCAGCCCAAATCATGAAGAAACCAAGTACACGGGCCACTACCCAAAACTTGTGTCCATCACACATCATATATCATATCATATATCATATATACATATAATTCACACAACCAATCCTGTCACAGTTGCCAAAGCTACGCGTGTGCTACCTGGGGTCTCAAACCCAAGTCTCTCAAAGTCCAAGGTCAATGTCCGTAGACCAATGACCCGTCCTGAGGTTACGATCCATGCCTTCCTGAGAGTAAGGAACCCAACTGGGGGTGACTCCACTCAGTCGGGGCTCCGTGACTACTCTGGAGTCCACCCAAGCCAACGACTCTCCCCGGAGGAAATAATAGAAGTAAAGGAAGGTATATGAACATATATATATATATACATATAACATACACATTCATGCCCGGCCCCCCTGAACCGTCATGATCCATAATATCCATGCCATTCCTATATATATATATATATATATATAAAACATCCTCCATGCCCGGTTCCCATAAACCGTCATGTACCACAATAACCTTTCCAAGGTTCATGTCGGTCCCCATAAACCGCCATGAACTTGGAAATCCATCTAGGGTCCCTGACTCGAAATCATCAATGTAAAACAACTGGGTTTCTTGCCCGAACATATGACATCAGCTGGGCATCGTGCCCGATATCTAAGGGTCAGTCACGACTCCAATCGTAGTGATGCGTGCAACCATCCATCCAGGACCGCCCTAAATCCCGGTATATTGCCGTGAACGAATCAACCAACGCGACCACCACAAAATCATAGTGCACTCATCACCGATCGATATTATGAACCGTCAGCACTCCGAAGTCGAGCCTCCATCGGCTACCCGACAAAAGATAGTGCATCGTGACCTCTCCGGAAGGAACACATCCCAATCCGGAGACGAGCGTCGTATCGTCTGTCGCCGTGCACATAGCACTCGCCGCGACCACTATTCAGACCCGTAGGTCATCAGTAGCGTCATATTCCTGAGACAAAACCAAATGGGTTTCATACCCGAGTTTATTCTATTGGAAATCCAAAACCATTTCATTTAGACCAATACAGACATACAACCCGTATAGGCACCGTATAGGGCCGAACCCTCGAAATACATGCCTATACATAACCACACATCCAAATGCACTCATGGCATCACAAAACATGTATTAAAACATATAATAAACATTTATGCATGCAACAATTTAGAAAACAAGGTCCACTCATAGACCGTCCGAGCTGCCGCCTCGATTTGTGTGCCATATGGCTCTCCCGAGCCAATCACCGTCACCGAGACTCCCGAACCTGTCCAAATCGTAATAGAAGGTTACTAACTACTTAATTAACCTCCCACTAAAGCCACGTAATTTTCCAGAATTTTTAACTATTTTTAATCCCGATCCTAAACCTTCCGATGCCCAGAACATTATCGAGACGGTGTCCGATCGACACGAAACCAGTCCCAAAATGTTCGTTACATTGAAGAGAAGATTTCACGTGTTGAAACTTTCCCCAAAGGAGGGACCACGCGCCCTCACGTGCCCCTAGAAGTGCACTACGCGTGGGTTCACGCGCTGGTACTGTTCCTGCACCATCAACCTCCCGCCGGCTGGTTCACCTGGTTTGGCCGGTCCAGTTTGACCGGCGTGACCGGTTTGGTGCTCCCCACTCCTCATTTTTCGTCCAATCTTCTCCTTTTCAATCCTAAACTTCCTATTTCCTCATTTCCTATCATTTCCTATCAAGAAAACTAACTAAAACACCCTAAAACCCATGGTTCCAATTTGAACCCCACGGCCAAAACTCCCCAGTTTCTTCCCACGGCTCCCTCAGCCATGAACCACCCTCCAAACTGTCTTAAACCCTTCCTAGCAACCCATTAACCCTTATCCAAACATCCAAAATGATCCATAATGTCAAAACCGAAATAAAGGGGAAAATGGTCCTTACCGAACAATCGGTTTTCTCTTGGCCTTCACCACCTTGTACGGTGGTCCAGACAACTCCTAGCCACCGTCCTCAGCTCCCTCAGCCTCTCTCTCACTCTCTGGGTCTCACAGATGATCATATGGGGTGCAGGTTTGGATGTGGGTGGAAGTGAGATCGGGTTTGTATTTGGGAATGAAGGAAAAATGATCGTTGAAGATGAATGGTGAAATGCATGAAGGAAAAGGGATGGCCAGTGGATGGGTGACACTTGTCACTCATCCATTAGGCAGGAATTAAATATCTGGGGCCCACTAGAATCCAAAAGTTAAGTCGTTTCGTAAAACGTGCAATAGTTCCCCGAAACTTCCTTGAACCGTAACTTCGCCGTCGAACGTCTAAATTTGACGTGCTGCCTGGCTATGGATTCGTATCGTCCCGATCTACGTAACGGTCCTCAGCCCTTGGCCATCGGACCTCCTGGTCAAAAAGTCAACATTTCACCCCTTTTTACCAAAATTACCAAATTGCCCTTAAACTTCCGAACATCATAACTTTTTCCTCGAATGTCGGAATTGAACATGTCACCTGTCTATGAACTCGTGACGTCTTGAACTAAGTCATGATCATCGACCAAAGTCCATTTGATCGCCAGAATGAAAAGTCAATGTTTTACCATTCTAGGGGCAAAACGGTCATTTTGCATAGTTTGTCCGATTTCGCCCAACTAATCACGAATTAACCTCACTAATCATGATTAGTCACTAATCTAATCCTGGAATTCAGGACGGGTCGTTACATACAGTGTCGTCGTCCCAACCCGTATTCCTGCAATTCGGGTTCTGCAACCCGCGAGACGACCCTACTTATTCCCTGTCAATTCGAAATCAATTCTTTCATTTGATTTAGCTAACAACATCGTTTTAAGTCCAATTAAAGTTCTGTAAACTCAATTACATGGTAACTTACCTCAATCCAATCGATTCGAAGATGAACATTCGAAGGATATTTGGGCACTGTTCAACCTTCGAAGTTCATCAATCCCACCTGATTTCTTTCAATTGATCCATCCAAAAGCTTCATTGGACTATGATAAACTTGTTTCCCAACTCAATTTCATCATTTAATCCTTCCAAGATCACAACTCAAACCTGGTTCTTCTCTGTCACCAGGTCCGTTCAGAGCCAAATGGACACCAATTTCCTTCAATCGTGAGGAAATCCTGATCGAGGCAATCCCAGAAATCTCAAATCAAGCTCAATTTGAAGTTTCAGGACCTACAAATTCAAATTCGATTTTTTTGGAAGAATTTGAACTCTTACGGGTTTTGAGCATTTCGGGTTTGAGGTTTCCTCATCTTAGCTCTCCATAATAATTCTCTTAATTCCTTCTCAGCTATGGAAGGACTCTCAGCTATGGAAGGAAGCTCAGTGCTCTCACACACTAATGCTCTGTTTTTTCACGGTTCAAGGAAGACACAAAGAAGATGACTGATAATGAAGGAGAAATGATGATTAAGGATGATGATGATGGATGATTAAAGATGGATTAACGGGAAACATGGTCCATAATTTAGGGGCCTCAAAACATGGGATGAGTGACACTTGTCACTCATCCAAGGGTCCATAATCATTGATCACTGTTTAATATTTTATTATTATTTTAAGCGAAATCCCTGGACGTAAGTTTAATCGATTTCAGTTCCGGGACCATAACTTTCCCGTCCGATGTCCGATTTCGACCTGCCGCTTGTCTACGAACTCATGACGTCTCGAACAGTCATTGGCCAAAGTCCGTTTGACCGTCCGAGTCAAAAGTCAACATTTTTCCATGACCTTCAAAATTACCAAAATGCCCCTCGCCTTTGCAGACCCGCAACATTCACATCCGACCTCCGATTGACGCATGCAGCCTGTCTACGGATTCAGCGTACCGAGACCAACTCAACAGTCTCTTCGGAAAGTCCAAAAAGTGTTCCGATCAAAAAGTCAACTTTCAGCCCTTATAACCAGGGGAAAAATCATCATTTCCTTCAAATTTTCCTTTTTTGAATTTTCGGGTTATTACACTCCAAGTCCGATGGTTTCCAATCAAATGGGTCATACGCCTGAAAGATATTTCCAAAACCCCTTTCAAATTGTCTTTCAATTGGGACTCGTGTTGGAATCTCGATTTCACGTATCCCCGTGAAATCCTCAAAATCGTAAACCAGTTCTTCCATTTCACGCCTCTCCGTGAAACCTTCGGAATCATATATAAACCGTGTAAAACATATGCACGTAGTACACTTGGCCGAAGCCCAAACATTATATAAAACATAAACCTCGAACTACATGCACTAACGCATTTTCCTCCGAAAATGCCCTATAAATCATATTGAAATCATATGCACTCATGGCATCTCAAAACATGTTCATTAAAGCATATAAAACAGTTATGCATGCATCAATTTAGAAAGCCAAAGTCCACTCACAGACTGTCCTTGTTGCGCCTTAATACGCGCATCATAAGCCTCTCTAGGGCCAATCACCATCTCCGGAGTTCCCAAACCTGTCCAAATCATTCTAGAGAGTTACTAACTATTTTAATAACCTATCATTGAAGCCCCGTAATTTTTTCGATTTTTTAACTATTTTTAAACTCGGTCCTAAATGTTCAGACACACCGAACTATATCGAAATGATGACCGATCGACTCGAAACCTATCCCAAAATGTTTGTTACATCGAATAGATGAAAAGTCATGTTGACAGTGACCGGAGACAAGGCTCCACACGCCCTCACGCGCCCAGCATAGTTCATCTTCTTCCTTCGGCAGACCGGGTCCGATCGGTTCTCCAGCAATCCGGTCCGGCTGGACCGGCGTGACCGGTCCAAGCCCATATCTCTCTCATTTTGACCCGATTTCATCCCTTCCAATTCCTATAGTTTCCTCTAATCATTCCCTATCTTTCTACGGTCTCAAAACACACAAAAGGTCCAGAGTTTACCTGCCCGATCAAAGAACACACGACCCTGTATTCCAGCCATCCGTCTGGGCTTCTCCGTTGTCGTACTTCGTCCAAAGCCACCCCCCTCGACTCGCAAGGAACCCACGATCACTATCTAATCACCAGCACTCACTCAAAACGTACCAAATCGAAAGTCTAATCTTTGAACTCAATCGGGTTGTCAGGTTTCTTCCTCCGTCGTGGCTCAGCCATTCCCAGCCTTCCAACCGCCATACCGATCTCACTCGTCCCCTCTCAGTCCTTCCATGGTCAAAGAACAGAAGAGAATGGTGGTGTGGTTGTGAAGGTTGCACGATTTTTTTTGGGGGGGGGGGGGGGGGTTCAGGTTGGTCGATCGAATGAAAAGCAAAGGGATGGATATGCATGTATCTGTGTTAGGTGGGTAATGGATGAGTGACACTTGTCACTCATTCATTGGGATTGTTTCAAAATATCTGGGCCCACTGAGGACAAAACTCCACTCATCTCGTAATTCGTGCAATAGTTCCTTAGACTTTCCGTGACCCGTATCTTTCCCGTCGAACGACTGATTTCGACGTGCCCCCTGTCTATGGACTCATGACATCCCGATCTACGTCACGGTCATCGATCCTCGTGCTTCGAACCTCCCAGGTCAAAAGTCAACTTTTTACCCTTATCTAGGGGTAAAATCGTAAATTGTACCTGAACGTTCGATAATCCTCGGCTAATCCCCGATTTGCCCCAATAATCCATAATTAGTCTTAACTAATCCATAAAATCAGGGATGGGTCATTACAGAAGATCTCTTCCCCATCCCCGTCACTGAGACGGAGGACGCCAACTCCTCTCAGGAGGCCGAGAGCACCGCCAAGTCGGCTCGGCAGGCCCAATGCATGGCCGACCTTTCGTGAAAGGGCGAACAACCATCCAGATCTTCCTGTAAAGACACCAAGCGGTCAGACCAGCCCGGTCGTCAACAGGGGCACCCCCAGGAACACCCCCCCTCTGGAGGGACGCCAAGCTGTTATCCCAGCTCGGTCCAAGGCGCGGAGGCCCCCAGGAACCACCCCGCTGGAAAGAGACCAAGCGGTCATGACAGGTCGGCCACAGGTAAAATGGCTCCCAGGACCTGCCCCTTAAGAGGAATATTGAGCGGTCAAGGCAGTTCGGCTGCGACCAAGCACCTAGGGACACCGAGAGGACTGACCGTTTCGACCAAGGGGCACCATAGCCATCCAGAACCGACTCACTCGTCCAGCATCTCATGGACCGAGTCAGGTCACTTGAGGTCGGGATGTAAGACCCGTGTCCTAGAGGGAACGGTGAACGATCCCACTTTCCTGCGAGGGGAATGGTCTGGGAGAAGAATGGTGGTGTGCCTTAAAGGTGTAGGCACACACCTATCTAGCACAAGACCTTTTGGGAGCTTAGTGGATTTGGGTTCGATTGGAACTCCAAGTTAAGCGAGTGGAGGCTGGTACAATTTCATGATGGGTGACCCCCTAGGAAGTTGCATTGTGAGCTCCCGGAAAAAAAACCGTGAGGACGAGGAGGCCCAAAGTGGACAATATCGTGCTAGAGTTGGGTCCTGACCGAGGAGGGCCGGGTCCTGACTTGAGACGAAGCGAATAGCAAGACCAACTTGGTCAAAAACAAGTCAGGGGCCCTTCACGGAGAGAATCAATCAATTCATAATCGATCACGAGATTAAGCCTCTGAAGATCACACTCTACACTAGAAAGGACGACCCATGGAACCACCTGAACAACTTCTACTCGGCTGTTGCCCTAAAGAACATCGTAGACGAGGAACAATGCCTTATCTTCAGTTCCACACTGACCGAGGCAGCAATTAATTGGTTCTACAAACCGGAAGCCGGGTCCATCGACTCTTTTGAACAGCTCACATCCACCTTCATGAACCAGTTTATGATTCAAACTAACCGCCTATCGTCGACCGAAGATCTTTTCCAGCTAAAACAGGGTGAACACGAGCCACTACAGAGGTTCGTAGCCAGGTTCAATCACGAATACTCTCGATGTTCCTAAATGGACGACAAAGTAGCCTTCACGGCCTTCAAATGTGGCCTCCGAGACTCCCTCTTCAGGTATGCAATTCACACTCAGGGCTAGACTACATATATAAGATTATAAAACAGGCGGCGGTGCACTTTAAGGCTGAAACGCTGAGCCAAAAGTCTAACACAACCAACGCTTACCAACCTCCTCGGGCTGACTTGGTAAAAAATTACCTACCAAGCGGCCAAGACCAACAAGGCTCAGGATAGCGCCCTCAAGAGCAGGGGCAACATGGCTATGGGGGAAAATGGAAAGACTACCCTCACAGCAACAACCTATACAGCCCAGGAAAGAAGGGTCAAAACCCGAACCATCAAGAAAGACAGCAGGGGGAGCGGCCAAACAACGGGGAGAAGCGAGTTCCTCAATCCAAGTACGAGACCTACACCATCCTCAATACTCCTTATGAAAATGTCCTTCTCAACGTGGAGCACATGATCCCAAATTCTAACTGGGCACCTGTAAAAGGCAAGCTTGGCAAAGACACAGGGACCTACTGCCAATACCACAAATACAACGGCCACATCATCGATCAGTGTGTGGCATTCCGGGACCTAGTGGAAGCTCTGGCTCGAGACGGAAAAATCAACCAATTCCTTCAGCATACACCACCTCTACCTCGTAACCCACATATCAACACAATCTCAGAAGGGCCATCCATCTCTTGCCCTCTCACTTCCAACCGAGCGAAAAATAACTTTCTGAGAGTGACCAAACAAAATTACCAACTCTTCAGCATCGAAGATGACAGATCCAAGAAAACTAGCCGGCTCGGGTGGGCACCCATCACGTTCTCAGAGGAAGAGGAACGAGGGATCGTCTACCCTCACGACGACCTGATTTTCGTTATGGCAGAAATATCCAACTTTGACATCCAACGAGTGATGGTTGACACTAGAAGCTCTGTCAATATCCTTTTCATGAAAGCATTCAAAAAATTGGGCATACTAGAATCCAGCCTGGACCGTTCCCCCACACCACTCTTTGGTTTCACTAGGGACTTCATCATCCTTCACGGTACGGTTACTCTCCCACTCTCCCTCGGATCACATCTGCAGAGGGCAATTGTGCTCACACCTTTCTTGGTAGTAGACTGCCTCGCTGCCTACAACGCCATTCTCGGGCGGGGGATACTTAACCAGATGAAAGCCGTTGTTTCCACCCACCTGCTTTTGGTAAAATTCCCCACCCCCATGGGTATTGGCCAAGTTCGAGGGGACCAAATGGCTACAAAGGCGTGCAACTCCGTCACCTCGATCCAGCCGCCAAAGGAAACCATGGC
Source organism: Prinsepia uniflora (assembly GCA_032719365.1). NCBI lineage: Eukaryota > Viridiplantae > Streptophyta > Magnoliopsida > Rosales > Rosaceae > Prinsepia > Prinsepia uniflora. The sequence goes on along the minus strand of CM064861.1, from coordinate 60,689,029 downwards.
AGTGACAAAGTCAACGTTTGAGACTGACCTCATCAACCCTCAAGAGGCATAGAAAATACAGGATAGGCCGATTGAAGACCCTAGGGATCATTCGGAAACACCACACCCATAACCCATTGAGGAGGTTAAAGAGATCGTGATCTCCCACAATTTTGTAGACCGAAAGGTAAAGATCGGAACCACCCTCTCCCCCAATCTACGCTCGGGACTAATCCATTTTAAGGGACAACTCTGAAGTCTTTGCCTGGTCCTACGCCGACATGCCCGACATCTCCACTAGTGTTATTTGCCACCGGTTGAGTATTGACCCTTCTTACAAGCCGGTCGAACAAAAGCGTCGCCTCTACGACGTAGAGAGGACAGAGGCCATAAAGGCCGAAATCGTCACACTCAGCACCATCCATTTCGTCCTGAAGGCCATCTACGTTGACTGGGTAGCTAACGTTGTCCTCGTCAAGAAACCCTTCGGGGTGTGGCGAATATGCATTGACTTTACCGAACTGAACAAGGCATGCCTTAAGGACAGTTTCCCTCTGCCCAAGATTCACCAGCTGGTCGAAGCCACAGTCAGGCCCGAACTTCTAAGCTTCATGGACGCATACTCTAGCTACAACCAAATTTTTATACACCCGGCAGACCAAATAAACACAACCTTCTGGACAGGTCAGGGCTTATATTGCTATAATGTAATGCCATTCGAACTCAAAAATGCAGGGGCCACTTACCAGTGCCTAGTGAACTTCATGTTTGCGGAACAGATGGGGAAAACGATGGAGGTTTACGCCGATGACATGCTCGTTAAGAGTAAGTCGGCTGACCTACACATCCCCAACCTCTCGTGCATGTTCGATGTCCTCAAACAATATTGAATGCGGCTAAACCTAGCCAAGTACATCTTCGGAGTCGGCTCTAGGAAGTTCCTGGGTTTCATGATGAGTTAACGAGGTATCAAGGCCAACTTGGAAAAAATTAAGGCCTTGGTTGATATGGAACCCCAGCGAACCCAAAAGGAAGTACAAAGCCTCACTGGCCTAGTAGCAGATCTTACACGCTTCATCTCCAAAGCCACGTACAAGTGTGTGCCTTTCCTCAAAGCCCTTAAGAGCAAGTCCAAACACATTACCTGGACTGAGGAATGCACCAAGGCTTTCGCCGAGCTCAAGGAGTACATGGGAAGAGCACCGCTGTTGGCAAGACCCGAAACTGGAGAACCCCTCTACATGTAACTTTCTGTCTCCGCCTCTGCCACCAGTTTAGTGCTCGTTAAGCGAAAGGACGATGCTGAGCACCCGGCGTATTACGTAAGCAAGGCTTTGCAAGACACTGAGACAAGTTACTTTGACCTAGAAAAGCTTGCCTTCGCCCTCATCATGTCTTCTAGGAAGCTCAGACCTTACTTCCAGGCTCATTCCTTCATCGTCATAACCGACAGACCACTCCGGCAAATGCTCCAGAAGCTAGAAACGTCTGGAAGGTTACTTAAATGGGCAATCAAACTCAACGAATTTGACATCATCTTCGCCCCCAGTACAGCTGAGAAGGGGCAGGCCGTCGCGGATTTTATTTCTGAATTCTCTTATGTTCCAGCGGCACCCGCACAGGAGACCATTCTGCCCGCTCCTCCTTCAGCCTATTTGGCTCTTATACGTCGACGGATCAGCCTGCCACAATGGGTCCAGGTTGGACTTGTCCTCACCACACCAGACAAAGTCAAATTGGTATACGCTTTTCGTTTCCTGTTCAAGGCATCGAACAATGCCATTGAGTATGAGGCCTTCCTCGAAGGGCTCTGCCTTGCCAAAACCATGGATGCAAAGCTGATCAGAATATATAGCAACTCCCAGCTTATTTTCAACCATATCAACAACGAGTATGAGGCCAAGGACTCTTCCATGGCGGCATACAGAGCAATGGCGAGGTCTCTCTTGAGTGGTTTCCACAGTTATGCTATCACACGGATCCCCCGCTCCGAAAACAGCCACGCTAATGCTCTGGCCCAACTTGCATCCTCCCTCGATGAAAGAACAAGTCGCAACGTCCTTATGGAAATACTTAATCAACCCAGCACCTAGTGCCTTGCGGTCTGCACAATAAACGCTTACCCAACATGGATGACCCCACTGATAGGTTTCCTCACTAGGGAAACTCTCCCATCCAACAAGATCGAAGCTAAGAAAGTCTGACGACAAGCAGCACAGTATACACTCATCAACGACCAACTCTACAAGCGGGGCTTCACTCTGCCTCTCCTAAAATGTCTCATCCCGGACGCTGGCAGAGCCATCCTGGAAGAGATACATGCAGGTATTTGTGGGAACCACTCTAGTCCACGATCGCTGGCCTATACGGCCTTCCGGCAAGGCTTTTACTGGCCAACCATGCATAGAGATGCAGCGAAGCTGACCAAGCGATGTGATAAGTGTCAACGGTTCGCCCCTTCCTCGATTTACCTCCAAAAAACCTCACACCAATGCTCAAGCCTTGACCCTTTTCACAATGGGGACTTGACTTGATCGGAAAAATGCCAGCCGGGAAGGGCAAGACAGAATATGCAGTGGTGGCATGGGATTATTTCACAAAGTGGGTAGAGGCAAAGGCTATGGCCTCCATCACCACTACCCATGTCAAGACTCGTCCTAATCCCCCCGGGATTAACGAGAGACGCTCTTGATCCCGTCTGACACAGAGTGTCAGACCAGGAAAAATTTGAACCTTTAGCCCGAAGGCTTCCAAAGTACGCCAGGATCCGGAGGAGGTATGTGATGTCTCGGTCTCTGCTACAGTCCGCACCGTAATCAACCTGAAGGGCATTGAAAACAGAAAGACTGTAAGTGGACAAAAAGCAATAGTTTGTAAACACATTTTATAAAGACCTTTATGCCCTTCACTAAAAAGCATGCATGCATAGTAAAACCATTTATCCAATCACATATGTTTAAACAACCACATCCATACGGGCTCCTGCCCAAAACCATTTACAGAAAACCATAACATAGTAAACATATGTGGGATCTCAGCCCAAATCCATTTATCATCATAAAACACAATTTTGCAAACCAGTTGAAATCATGTTTATCCATATATTTCATATAACCAATCCTGTCACGGTATTCAGAGCTACGCGCGTGCTACCTGGGGTCTCAAACCCAAGTCTCTCCAGGGTCCACCCAGGTCAATGTCCGTAGATCAATGATCCTCCCTAGAGGTTATAATCCATAACCTTTCTGAGAGTAAGGAACCCAACGGGGGCGACTCCACTCAGTCAGTGCTCCATGACTACTCCGGGGTCCACCTAGGCCAACGACCCTCTCCGGAGGAGACAATCCATATATATAAGGATGGTATACGAAAACCTTTTGAAATCATTCTTAAAACCTTTCAAGGGTTCATGCTGGTCCCCATAAACTGTCATGAACCATAAAACCTTTCAAGGGTTCATGCTCCGCCCCCATAAGCCGTCACGAACCATAAAAACCTTTCAAGGGTTCATGCCGATCCCCATAAACCGTCATGAAACATAAAAACCATTTATGGGTCCCTGACCCGAAATCACAATCTTAAAACATAATTGGCCCTAAGCCCGAATCCACATACAAACTGGGCCTCCGGCCCGAATCGTAAACCAAATGGGCCTCGTGCCCGATTTCATAACTAAATGGGAATTGTGCCCAATTTCGTAAACCAAATGGGCCTTGTGCCCGATACGTAAGTTAACTGGGCATCGAGCCCGATACGCAAACCAATTGGGCCTCGAGCCCGATACGTAAACCAACTGGGTCTTCAGCCTTATGCCTTGTTAAATCAAATGGACTTCAGGTCTGAGAGTTCGTAAAACAAATGGGTCTCGTGCTCGTTCCATATTTTTAAATCCGAAATCGGTTCAAGAACCTATTGGGCCTCTAGCCCGAGAACGTAACTAAAAGGGACTTCGAGTCTGAGGGTTTCCAAAACAAATGGGTCTCGAACCCGAGTTTACCTTTTCAAATCCAAAACCATTTCATGAAATCATTTCCAAAACCATTAGTACAAAAAAATAAGTGTAAAACCGAAAACCTCGATTTACGTGCAAGCACGTAAATCGCCTCGAAATGCGTGAAACCATGTAATTCACCAATATCCAATTCAACATCATATAATCATATCCATAAAAAATATAAAAAATTTATGCATGCATCACAGTTTAGAAGTCAAGGTCCACTCACAGACCGTCCTAAGCTGCCGTCTCGATTCACGTGTCATAAGGATCTTCCAGGCCAAACACTCTCATCGGGACCTCCAAACCTATCCAAATCGGAATAGAGTGTTACTAACTACCTTATTAACCTCTCATTGAAGCCCCGTAAGTTTTCCGAATTTTTAAGTATTTTTAATCTCGATCCTAAACCTTCGGATGTCCCGAACATTAACGAGACGGTGTTCGATCGACACGAAACCAGTCCCAAAATGTTCATTACATCAAATAGAGTATTTCACATGTTGAACACTTCCCCAAACTATGCCCCACCCACCCTCACGCGCCGTCCAAAGGGGCTGCGCGTGAAAGCCACGCGCTAGTGAACAGTGTCACCCCTAACCCCTCGCCGACCAGGTTCGCTGGTTTGAACCGGATCGGACCGGTCTGGACCGGTCCAAGGTCCTATTTCATCCATTTTTGCTCCATTTTGTTCCTTTTTGATTTCTAAAGCTTCCCCTACTCAAAATCTAACTTCCTACGGTCTCAAAACACGAGAAAATCCTTGAAAAATTACCTCTCTGATCGAAGAACACGGTCAGATTTTCCGGCCGTCCGTCTGGGCTGCACTGCCGTCCCCAGCCACTTCTTTTGATCCCAAATGGTCCTTATGATCACCAGAAAGCCAACCCAAGTATTAGAATCGACCCAAAAGACCTAAAGCCCAAGTTCAAAAATTTGAAAACTTACCCATGGTTTCGGCTTTCCTCGCCGTCCACGGCGGCCACACCGTCCTGCTGCCCCTGCCGCCTCATGTCCATCTTAGTCTCTCACTATCTCGATCACTCTCACGATTGTACACATACAAACAAGGATGGTGGAGTGGTGTTGTAACACCCCGGAAATCCGAGGATTTTAATATTGTAATTTAATGTGTGATTTGACGCTTTTACCCTTGTGATTGGTATGGCCAAATTGTTGACTTTTTGATTGATGAATTAAACAGACTTTCACCTATGACCGTGACGTACTTCGGGATGTCACGAGTTCATAGACAGGTGGCACGTCCAATTCGGACGATCAGGGAGAAAGTTATGACTATCGGAAGTTTAGGGGTATTACCGTAATTTGGACATTTGGGGGTGGAAATGTTGACTTTTCGTTTGACAACTAATTTTCAGTTGACTCAAGGACCGTTAGGTAGGTCTCGATGTCCTGAGTCCGTAGACAGGCAGCACGCCGAAATCGGACTCCGTACGAGGAAGTTATGGTCAGAGACGTGAAATCAGGAGGTTCGTGTCTCGGTTTTCGTGTCGAATATTTTATTCTGAAATTTCTGAATGGAGGACACCTGGGGAGTGACAAGTGTCACTCACCCATTGGTTAGATTGGATCAAGCTCCACTAAGCAGGATTTATTCTGCTTTTGATCTCAGCCCTTCATTTCAAAACCCTCAGATTGCATCTCAGCCCTTGATCTCATTTCTGAGATTCAATCTGGGCCGTCCATCATTTCCTTCCATCTCTATATATTCTTCTACCCGACACCCACCTTCTGCCCATTTCAACCATCACACCTCCGCATTACAACCATTCTCTGTGTGCGTGTGAGTGTGACTAGGACTGAGAGACGACGGGGGGGCGGCAGGAACGGCGGTGGAGTCACGGTGGTTCACGGCAGGTGAGTAACCCGTGAGCTTTTTACTTTCAAAATTTGGAAGTCAACGTATAGTCGAGTTTTTTTCGCTTTCTTGCCTCTCATGAGACCTAGGGACTGAAACAGACCAGTAGGCTTGACTTCAAGGCTCGAGGTGGCCGGAATTGACGGGGAGGATAACCAGAAAATCTGAAGCTTCGGGTTTTGTTTGCAGGTAAGGATCTAATATTGTTCTCTTGTTTTTGATTCCATAGAACCCTTTCTGGGGCTGTGACGAACATGTAAGAACAAACTAGAACGAAAATGGTTGTAAACTGGTGAAATGGTGACCGGGTCATGATCGCGGGCCTAATCGACCCGAGTTGCAGAAATACGGGTCAACCCGTCTGAGGACAGAGGTGTTGACGTGGCACCCTGTCAGACTGTCAGGTGACGTGGACCAACCGTGAGTCGACACCTGTCACATGTCAGTGCACAGTCAGCACTGACATGTCAGTGACGTGGCCCAATCAGGGACTGCCACGTGTCGCTGACATGTCAGTGACGTGGACCAGTGCCGTGCTGACACGTGGCACATGTCAGATCTGACACGTGGCCTGATAGATCAGTAAGGTGGACCAATCGGGTGTTGACATGTGGCACTGTCAGAGTCTGAAATGTCAGACCTGACAGCTGTCAGATGACGTCATGCTGACGTCAGCAGGGACTGTTCCTGCGTTGACCGACGCGTTGACTGGCGCGTGTGGGCGCGTGTGAACAGTACTTTTGGTGGGACCACCACCATTCTTTAGGTTTCGACGATCCGGATCCAATGGCGGTAGTTTCGGGTCGATCGGTGATCATTAAGTTGGTCAAAATGAGGTTTATTGCATTGGGAAGCGCATTCGGGCGGCTTTCCCGGGCTGGTTTCGGCCTAGGCTTTCATGGTTGAATGTTGGGGGTTTAAATTGACCTTTACGAATACTTTGGACTTGACAGGGATTGTACATTTGTACCAGGACGAGGGTATACGTTCGGTTTCTAGCAGGATTGTACTGTGAGTGGGCCGTTTTCTTAAACCCTTGCGTGCATAAATGTTTTCTGGTTTTTATTATGCTTATTCATATGATAAAAACAATAATGGCTTTGATGATATGGAAAATATGGTTATGGCACATTTTACGGTATTTGGGCTTGAGGCCCGTCTGATGAAATGTAACGATCGGTTCGGATTTTACCTATGTATACATATATGTTTTGCATGTGGATATCAATAAAATGTATTTGGTACTACACTGTATAGATCCTTCCATATGATACTGTCTCCTCCGGATGAGGTACCCCGGAGTGGTCACGGACGTCTAGAACGTCCAGCGTCTATGACGCTAAGCATCGGGGATGCTGTACCCGAACGGGGTTCGGGGATTGAACTCGGAATTGAGACCCGAGTGGCACGCGTAGCCTTGTGATTGTGACCTTATAGGACGTCAGGGACGTCAGACATCAGGGATGTCGGGATTGGAGTGTATAGTGCAGTGGCTAAAATTATACTTATGGATTTATTACATGCCTTATGATTCATGTTATATGATTTATGATTTTAAATGATGATGCATGCATGTTTGGAAAACGGAAGGGGTAAATTATATGTTTTACTTATCAAATGATTTTATAAACTTGAGTTCGGTCCACTCACCCTTAATGTTTTTGGTAACCCCTTCAGGTCGTGATACTGAGGTAGAGGAGGAACCTGAGGCTGAGGCATAGATCTACTTCTGCGTACCTGAACCCCTGTTGGGTGGTGCACCCGCAGGTTTACTATAGAGTCGTGCTCGCAACTTGTAATTTTGGATTTCTTCCCTTGTCTGACATTTGTTAATTTGGATTTGATGTATGACTTTAATTTGGTTATTTATGCATTTGATGTTTTGAGGTTAAAATTGGTATGAATTATTGGGTGTCAGACGGGAGCAGGGCACGTCCCCTTGTGGTCCCTGTGGGATCGGGGCGGGTCCTGTCAGCTTGGTATCAGAGCACTAGGTTGTGGTCAGTACTAGGGTATGGTCAGCATGCTAGACTAGCGATTAGTACTAGTTACTTTTCGACTTTTAAGAATATCGTTATCTGATCTATGCCTCTTGACAGTTGGTTATGCCTCCTAGGAGAATTCCTCATACACGAACTGACGAGGATCTGGAAAGGGAGATGGAATGCGCGAGCATTGAAAGGGCTCAACGGTTGGGAGCCACTCCTTTCTGCAGGGGATCAAACCCTGAGGATGCTCATGATTGGATCACCAAGTGGGAGAGGATCTTCTCGGTGATGCACTGCCCTCCGGGCGAACGGGTAACTCTGGCGGCCTTCTTACTGGAGGGAAGAGCCTACCAGTGGTGGCACGGACTCGAAATGTCTGGGTGGTCTGTCCATACTACTACTTGGGAAGCTTTCCGTTCTAGATTTCTGGACCAGTACTACCCGCGATCCTTTCGCGCGGCACGGGAGGCTGAGTTCCTGCGGCTGGAGTAGGGGGATATGTCCGTTGCGGACTACGAGCAAACTTTCGGGAAACTTTCCCAGTTCGCTGCATCGTTCGTGAGCACGGAGGAGGACAAATGCCAAAGGTTTGAGCTTGGACTCCCAGGGGAGATCCGGGCAAGTGTGACTGCTGCTACTCATGCTTCACTGAGAGATTTGGCCGACGTTGCGGTGCGTGTTGAGGCCAGTCTGGCGGCACACCAGACACGACAGCCTTCAGGCGAGGGGCGACGTCAGGATCGCCCACATCGTGGGCCATCAGGCCAGAAGATCAACGAGGGAGGGGGCTACAGGGGAGCACCCTCATCCTTCAAGGGTCGTGGCTGGTCAGGTCGACGCGGAGGCTCTCAGGGCAGAGGATCTGGATACAACTCTGGGCAGCGCTCATCTTGGAGCGGTGCTTCTGGTGGGCATTCGGACAGGCCAAGGCCAGTAACTTGTTTTGCTTGCGGTGAGGAGGGCCATTATGCCTGTGATTGCCCGCAGTTGTCCAAGAACAACGACGTTGGGGGCTCTAGTGTGGTGCAGAGCACGGCTTCCCACACTAATGGAGGTCGCGGTCAGGGAGGTGACCGTGGTGCTGGGCGTGGCGCGCGCGGGCGCGGACGGAACGGAGGACCGAGGGCCCAAGTATTTGCCATGACCCAACAGCAGGCGAGGACTGCCCCAGGCGTGGTCACAGGTACGCTTCATATCTTAAACCTTCTTATACGTGTATTGATGGATGCGGGGGCTACACACTCTTTTATTTCGAAAAGTTGTGCTGGTATGCTTGATTGTGTGGTATCAGCTTTAGATTGCGAAATGGGTGTTGGCACCCCGATGGGCATCGTGTACCTTGTGAATCAGGTGATTCGGAGGTGCCCGGTAAGAATTGAGGACGTGGATTTACCAGCAGACTTAATTATTATGGATATCCACGACTTCGATATAATCCTAGGGATGGATTGGTTGTCGGAGCATGGATCGCTCATCGACTGTTGTAGCAAGCAAGTGATTCTGCGGAGCCCGGGTTTGCCGGAGGTTATCTTTCAGGGGGAACGTGACGGTTCGCCTCCTGAAGTGATCTCTTCACTTACTGCTACCAAACTTATACGGAAAGGATGCCAGTGTTACCTGGCGCATGTCGTGTCGGAACGGGTTGATACTCCGGGTATCGACAAGATACCGGTGGTGCGTGAGTTTCCGGACGTGTTCCCGGAAGACTTACCTGGATTACCGCCATCGCGGGAGATCGAGTTTACTATTGAACTACTCCCTGGTACCCGACCTATATCCCAGGCACCCTACCGGATGGCGCCGGCTGAGTTACGAGAACTCAAGACTCAATTGCAGGAGTTGGTGGATTTGGGATATGTCCGACTGAGTACTTCACCGTGGGGAGCACCGGTGTTGTTCGTGAAGAAGAAGGAGGGAAGTCTCCGTTTGTGTATTGATTATCGACAACTCAACAAGGTGACACTGAGGAACCAGTATCCTCTACCCAAAATCGATGACCTTTTTGACCAGTTGCGGGGAGCTCAGTGCTTCTCGAAAATTGATTTGCAGTCTGGGTATCACCAATTGAGGATTTCGGAGGAGGATATTCTGAAAACTGCTTTTCAACCCGTTACGGACACTACGAGTTCCTTGTTATGCCATTTGGTTTGACGAATGCTCCAGCAGCATTCATGGATCTGATGAACCCGGTCTTCCGACCCTACCTGGATAAATTCTTGATTGTGTTCATCGATGATATTTTGGTGTACTCGGGGAGTGCCCGTGCACATGAGGAACATCTACGGTTGGTCTTGGAGAGGCTGAGACAAGAAAAATTGTACGCCAAACTGAGCAAGTGTCAGTTTTGGCTGAGCAGTATTGGTTTTCAGGGACACGTGATATCGACGAATGGGATTTGCGTGGATCCCCAGAAAACAGAAGCGGTGACCAACTGGGCTAGACCGACAACAGTGACCGAGGTGTGGAGTTTCGTCGGGTTAGCAGGTTACTACCGGAGATTCGTGGAGGGTTTCTCCAAAATTGCTGCACCATTGACTCGTTTGACTCGGAAGGGAGTGAAGTTTATCTGGGACGAGCAATGCGATCGGAGTTTTCAAGAGTTGAAGGATCGATTGACCACTGTACCTGTCCTTGCATTGCCAGATGACAGTGGAGAATTTGTGGTCTTTAGTGATGCATCGCTGCAAGGTCTGGGATGCGTGTTGATGCAAACTGGCAAGGTTATCGCCTATGCATCCCGGCAGCTGAAGACTCATGAGTTGAACCACCCTACCCATGATTTGGAGTTGGCGGTGGTGGTTCATGCTCTAAAAATCTGGAGGCATTATCTGTTCGGCGCAACGTGTCGGATATACACCGACCACCAGAGTCTTAAGTACTTATTCACTCAGAAGGAGCTTAACATGAGACAACGGAGATGGTTGGAGCTACTTAAGGACTATGACTGTACGATCGAGTACCATCCGGGTAAGGCCAATGTGGTGGCGGATGCGCTCAGCAGAAAATCAGCGGGATCAGTTGCACACCTGGGGATGGTGTATCTTCCCTTACTGGTGGAACTCCGGAAGGCGGGAGTTATCTTGGGTACGGATGAGCATGGAGCTTTGTTGGCCAGCTTCCATGTACGACCAGTACTGATTGATCGGATCATCGAAGCACAACTTCAGGATCCGATACTCTGTATTTACAGAATTGTGGTCGATGCGGATGGGAGACAGGATTTTACCATCCGGGATGATGGAGCACTGGTGAAGTTAGGCCGTTTGTGTGTACCTGCAGTGGCAGAGTTACGGGCCGAGATTCTTGAGGAGGCCCATAGTTCGGCCTATGCTATGCATCCAGAGGGTTCAAAGATGTACCGTACCCTCCGGAACCATTATTGGTGGCCAGGAATGAAGAAGGATATTGCTGAATTCGTGAGCAGATGCTTAACCTGTCAGCAGGTTAAGGCGGAACGGCAGAGACCGTATGGGGCTATGCAGCCACTTCCGATTCCCGAGTGGAAGCGGGATCACATCACCATGGACTTCGTCTTTAAGTTGCCAAGGACTCAGAGTGGAGTTGACGGAGTATGGGTGATCGTGGACCGGCTAACCAAATCAGCCCATTTTCTGCCAGTTCAGGAGACCTATAAACCTAACCGACTGGCTCAGTTGTTTGTGAAGGAAATCATACGATTGCATGGTACGCCGGAATCGATCGTGTCCGATCGTGATCCGCGTTTCACTTCCAGGTTCTGGCGGAGTTTGCAGGCTACTTTGGGAACAACCCTACGTTTCAGTACTGCTTTCCATCCACAGACCGATGGACAGTCTGAAAGAACCATTCAGACCCTGGAGGACATGATGAGGTCATGTGTACTACAGTTTCAGGACTCTTGGGATACTCATTTGCCATTGATGGAATTCGCTTACAACAACAGCTATCAGGCAAGCATTGGGATGGCACCCTATGAGGCACTGTATGGTCGACAGTGCAGGACACCTATCTGCTGGGCGGAGATAGGAGAGCGAGCGGCAGTAGGGCCGGAATTGATGGACTTAACCATGGAGACTGTTCGTGTTATCAAGGAGAGATTGAAGGCGGCACAGGATCGCCAGAAGAGTTATGCCGATCGACGGATTCGAGACTTGGAATTTGAAGTGGGAGATTTTGTCTTCCTGAAGTTATCACCGTGGAAGGGGATTATCCGATTCGGTCGACGGGGGAAACTGAGTCCGCGTTTTATCGGACCTTATGAGATCGTGGAGAGGATTGGCAGAGTTGCTTACAGATTGGCGCTACCTCCAGAACTATCTAGAATTCACGATGTTTTCCACATATCGATGCTGCGGAAGTACGTACGTGATGCTTCTCACGTACTTGGGGAACAACCTGTCGAACTACGGGAGGATTTGAGCTTTGAGGAACAACGAGTACAGATCTTGGATCGGAAGGACAAGGTACTACGTCGGAAGACGATCCCTCTCGTGAAAATTCTCTGGAGAAACCAGAATGTGGAAGAAGCCACATGGGAGCCTGAGGCTCAGATGCGAGATCAATTTCCTCAGTTGTTTCTTTGAAATTTCCGGACGAAATTTCTTAAGGGGGGAAGGTTGTAACACCCCGGAAATCCGAGGATTTTAATATTGTAATTTAATGTGTGATTTGACGCTTTTACCCTTGTGATTGGTATGGCCAAATTGTTGACTTTTTGATTGATGAATTAAACGGACTTTGACCTATGACCGTGACGTAGTTCGGGACGTCACGAGTTCATAGACAGGTGGCACGTCCAATTCGGACGATCAGGGAGAAAGTTATGACTATCGGAAGTTTAGGGGTATTACCGTAATTTGGACATTTGGGGGTGGAAATGTTGACTTTTCGTTTGACAACTAATTTTCAGTTGACTCAAGGACCGTTAGGTAGGTCTCGATGTCCTGAGTCCGTAGACAGGCGGCACGCTGAAATCGGACTCCGTACGAGGAAGTTATGGTCAGAGACGTGAAATCGGGAGGTTCGTGTCTCGGTTTTCGTGTCGAATATTTTATTCTGAAATTTCTGATTGGAGGACACCTGGGGAGTGACAAGTGTCACTCACCCATTGGTTAGATTGGATCAAGCTCCACTAAGCATTTAAATAGAATTTATTCTGCTTTTGATCTCAGCCCTTCATTTCAAAACCCTCAGATTGCATCTCAGCCCTTGATCTCATTTCTGAGATTCAATCTGGGCCGTCCATCATTTCCCTCCATCTCTATATATTCTTCTACCCGACACCCACCTTCTGCCCATTTCAACCATCACACCTCCGCATTACAACCATTCTCTGTGTGCGTGTGAGTGTGACTAGGATTGAGAGACGACCGGGGGGGGGGGGGGGCGGCAGGAACGGCGGTGGAGTCACGGTGGTTCACGGCAGGTGAGTAACCCGTGAGCTTTTTACTTTCAAAATTTGGAAGTCAACGTGTAGTCGAGTTTTGTTCCCTTTCTTGCTTCTCATGAGACCTAGGGACTGAAACAGACCAGTAGGCTTGACTTCAAGGCTCGAGGTGGCCGGAATTGACGGGGAGGATAACCAGAAAATCTGAAGCTTCGGGTTTTGTTTGCAGGTAAGGATCTAATATTGTTCTCTTGTTTTTGATTCCATAGAACCCTTTCTGGGACTGTGACGAACATGTAAGAACAAACTAGAACGAAAATGGTTGTAAACTGGTGAAATGGTGACCGGGTCATGATCGCGGGTCTGATCGACCCGAGTTGCAGAAATACAGGTCAACCCGTCTGAGGAAAGAGGTGTTGACGTGGCACCCTGTCAGACTGTCAGGTGACGTGGACCAACCGTGAGCCGACACGTGTCACATGTCAGTGCACAGTCAGCACTGACATGTCAGTGACGTGGCCCAATCAGGGACTGCCACGTGTCGCTGACATGTCAGTGACGTGGACCAGTGCCGTGCTGACACGTGGCACATGTCAGATCTGACACGTGGCCTGACAAATCAGTGAGGTGGACCAATCGGGTGTTGACACATGGCACTGTCAGAGTCTGACATGTCAGACCTGACTGCTGTCAGATGATGTCAGCATGACGTCATGCTGACGTCAGCAGTGACGTCAGCTATGACGTCAGCAGTGACGTCAGCTATGACGTCAGCAGGGACTGTTCCTGCGTTGACCGACGCGTTGACTGGCGTGTGTGGGTGCGTGTGAACAGTACTTTTGGTGGGACCACCACCATTCTTTAGGTTTCGACGATCCGGATCCAATGGCGGTGGTTTCGGGTCGATCGGAGATCATTAAGTTGGTCAAAATGTGGTTTATTGCATTGGGAAGCGCGTTCGGGCGGCTTTCCCGGGCCGGTTTCGGCCTAGGCTTTCATGGTTGAATGTTGGGGGTTTAAATTGACCTTTACGAATACTTTGGACTTGACAGGGATTGTACATTTGTACCAGGACGAGGGTATACGTTCGGTTTCTAGCAGGATTGTACTGTGAGTGGGCCGTTTTCTTAAACCTTTGCGTGCATAAATGTTTTCTGGTTTTTATTATGCTTATTCACATGCTAAAAACAATAATGTCTTTGATGATATGGGAAATATGGTTATGGCACGTTTTACGGTATTTGGGCTTGAGGCCCGTCTGATGAAATGTAACGATCGGTTCGGATTTTACCTATGTATACATATATGTTTTGCATGTGGATATCAATAAAATGTATTTGGTACTGCACTGTATAGATCCTTCCATATGATACTGTCTCCTCCGGATGAGGTACCCCGGAGTGGTCACGGACGTCTAGAACGTCCAGCGTCTATGACGCTAAGCATCGGGGATGCTGTACCCGAACGGGGTTCGGGGATTGAACTCGGAATTGAGACCCGAGTGGCACGCGTAGCCTTGTGATTGTGACCTTATAGGACGTCAGGGACGTCAGACATCAGGGATGTCGGGATTGGAGTGTATAGTGCAGTGGCTAAAATTATACTTATGGTTTTATTACATGCCTTATGATTCATGTTATATGATTTATGATTTTAAATGATGATGCATGCATGTTTGGAAAACGGAAGGGGTAAATTATATGTTTTACTTATCAAATGATTTTATAAACTTGAGTTCGGTCCACTCACCCTTAATGTTTTTGGTAACCCCTTCAGGTCGTGATACAGAGGTAGAGGAGGAACCTGAGGCTGAGGCATAGATCTACTTCTGCGTACCTGAACCCCTGTTGGGTGGTGTACCCGCAGGTTTACTATAGAGTCGTGCTCGCAACTTGTAATTTTGGATTTCATCCCTTGTCTGACATTCGTTAATTCGGATTTGATGTATGACTTTAATTTGGTTATTTATGCATTTGATGTTTTGAGGTTAAAATTGGTATGAATTATTGGGTGTCAGACGGGAGCAGGGCACGTCCCCTTGTGGTCCCTGTGGGATCGGGGCGGGTCCTGTCAGGTGTGTTCGATTTGTGAAAGAAAAGAAGAAGAAATGATTTTGGTGGTCGCGGGTGAGAAGAGAGATTTGTTAGATGATGATGATGATGATCAGAAAAGAAAGAGAGAAATGGACGGTGAGGATTGAGGAAGGATAAGGATGGATGGCTAGGATTGAAAGATGGGATGGGTGAGAAATATAAAATAATATAATTAATATTATTTTAATCCAAATCTCACCAATCAATGTGAGATCCACAATTTGGGGATTAATGACGAATGGGATGAGTGACACTTGTCACTCATCCATGGGTCCCACTTAAAATCCAACCAATCAGATTTTTCCACCTAAACAACACCTCGTAATACGTGCATAGTGAAATCAAACTTTTGTGACCCATAACTTTCCCGTTCGAAGTTCGATTTCAGCGTGCCACCTGTCTACGGATTCGTATCGACCGGATCTACGTAACGGTTCTCGGCCCTCGGCCATCGGACCTCCCCAGTCAAAAGTTAACTATTTCCCCTTTTAAACAAATTACCAAAATACCCATGAACTTCCGAACGTCATAACTTCTTCCTCGAATGTCGGAATCGGACGTGCCACCTGTCTATGAACTCGTGACGTCCCGAACTACGTCACAGTCATTGGCCAAAGTCCATTTGACAGCCAGAATGAAAAGTCAATGTTTTTCCCATTCTAGAGGCAAAATCGTCATTTTGCACCGTCCGTCCGAAAGTACCCCACTAATCACCGATTAATCTCACTAATTGTCCCGGACAATGGAAAACAGTTTGATAACACGCGCTTCCGCGCTTTCTGTGACAGACACAACATCCGCCTCTGCTTCGCCTAACCAACTCATCCCTAATCCAACGGTCAGGTAGAGGTCATAAACAAAATCATCAAGCATTCGTTGAAAACCCAGCTCGACGAGGCCAAGGGCAAGTGGTCCGAAATCCTCCCCAATGCACTTTGGTTATACAGGACTTTCTATCAAACGTCCACAAATGAAACTCCCTTTTCAATGACCTTCGAAACTGAGGCGGTCATCCCCGCTGAGCTGAATTAACCTTCTTACCGAGTGTCGACCTACGAGCCCGACCAGAATGACCAGTAGCTTGCACTCAGCTTGGACCTCATCGAGGAACACAGGGAACAAGCTAACCTTAGAAACATTGCCTGTAAGTAGCGGCTTTGCAGTTATCACAATGCTAGAGTTAAACCCCGAGGTTTTCAAGAAGGAGACTGGGTCCTTCGGAAGGTCAGCCTTGCCACTAAAGATCATTCAGCTGGAACTCTGACAGGACCCATCCCAATCCCCCCGGGATTAGTGCGGGATGACCCTGCTCCCGTCTGACACGAAGTGTCAGACAAGGGATATTTTCGTCCTTTGCCCTCCCGGGCTATCAGAGTACGCCAGGATCCGGAGGAGGCATGTGATATCTCGGTCTCTGCTACAGTCCACATCCGATGTCAACCTGAAGGGCAGTCAAAACATTAAAAACTGTGAGTGGACAAAACAAAAGTTTATAAAACATTTCATAAGACATTTGTACCCTCCACTAAAAAGCATGCATGCATTCGAAAACCATTTATCCAAAACAAACCATATGTGGGACTAAGCCCAAAGCAGATATAAACTAAGGTCGAAAGGACCACAATAAAAACGACCATACGGGCCACAGCCCAAATCCATAAAGGACTCGGCCCCAAACCATAAAGAAACCAAGTACACGAGCCACTGCTCAAATCCTGTGCACACCTGTACACACCACATATCATATATCATATATACATCACATACATATATATAAGTCACACAACCAATCCTGTCACGGTATCCAAAGCTACGCGCGCGCTACCCGGGTCTCAATCCGAGTCATCTCAAAAGTCAAGATCAATGTCCGTAGACCACTGACCCTACCCGAGGTAATAGTAATCATAGCCTTCCTGAGAGTAAGGAACCCAACTGGGGGGTGACTCCACTCAGTCGGTGCTCCGTGACTACTCCGGGGTCCACCCAGGCCAACGACCCTCCCCGGAGGAGATAATAGAAGTAAAGGAAGGTAGACGAACATATATATACATAACATAAACATTCATGACCGGTTCCCCTGAACCGTCATGATCCATAATATCCATAATCAGGTAACATGCCGGTTCCCATAAACCGTCATGTACCGTAATAACATAACTAGGTAACATGCCGGTTCCCATAAACCGTCATGTACCGTAATAACCAATAAGGGTTCATGTCGGTTCCCATAAACCGTCATGAACCATGATACCATAACAAGGGTTCATGCCAGTTCCCATAAACCGTCATGAACCTGGGAATCCATTTAAGGTTCCCTGACCTGAAATCAAAACCGTAAAGTGACTGGGTCTCGTACCCGAACATAGGACACCAACTGGGCACCGTGCCCGGAATCTGAGGTCATATGCCCGAGACAAAACCAAATGGGTCTCATACCCGAGTTTATCATTTTGAAATCCAAATTCAGTTCATTTAAATCAATAAAGAAATACATACCCGTATAAGCACCGTATAAGGTCGAAACCTCGAAATACGTGCGTATACGTAACCACATACAAATGCACCCATGGCATCATCAAACAAGTAATAAAACATATAATAAACATTTATGCATGCACCAATTTAGAAAACAAGGTTCACTCACAGACCGTCCGAGCTGCCGCCTCGATTTGCGTGCCATACGGCTCCCCGAGCCGATCACCGTCACCGGGACTCCCAAACCTGTCCAAATCGTAATAGAAGGTTACTAACTACTTAATTAACCTCCCACTAAAGCCCCGTAATTTTCCCGTATTTTTAACTATTTTTAATCCCGAACCTAAATCTTCCGATGCCCCGAAACATATCGAGACGGTGTCCGATCGACACGAAACTAGTCTCAAAATGTTCGTTACATCGAATAGAAGATTTCCCGTGTTGAACACTTCCCCAAATTATGGACCACGTGCCCTCACGGGCCCCTAGAAGACCCTGGTTACTGTTCATCACCAGCATCCTCAGGAAAACTGGTTTTTCCTGGTTTTTCGGTCCAGGCACTGTGCTGAACCGGCGGAACCGGTTTAGCGTTCCTACTCCCTCAAATCTCGTCCGTTTTCTTCCCAATCGATTCTAAACTTCCTAATATGATCCTAGGAACATGTTTGGATGATCAAAACAAGGAAAAACCCACAGAACCCGAGGTTTGATTTTTGAACCTCACGGTTCAGTTTTTCCATTTTCCTCCCACGGCTTCTCAGCCGTCAACCACCACCAAAACCGCCTTAAAATTGTCCTAGAAACCTAACTAACTCATCCTAATCGTCAAAAATCAACCATAACGTCAAATCAATTAAAATGGAAATTTGGGCCTTACCGTGCACCCGCACGGGTTTGTGGCTCCGCCGCCCACGACGGCGTCTTCCTGGGCCGGCCACCGCGTCCTACATCCTCCCTCACTCTCTGGTCTCAGTCCTGGTCGAGATGGGGTTGGGTTGGTTGGGTTTGGGTTGCACAAAGAGGGAGAGAAATGGTGAGATCGGGTATGGGTTTTGGGGTGTTTGAAATGAAGGAATGATCGATGCACGTATGTGGGAAGGTGGACAATGGATGGGTGACACTTGTCACTCATCCCTTGGCCTGCCAAAATATCTGGGTCCACACTAAAGACAAACTGTCCTCGTAAAACGTGTCGTCGTGAATAGTAACTGGGAACTTCTGTGAACCGTAACTTCGCCGTCGAACGTCCGAATTCGACGTGCCGCCTGTCTACGGATTCGTATCGTCCTCATCTACGTAACGGTCTTTGGCCCTCGGCCATCGGACCTCCCGGTCAGAAAGTCAACTTTTGACCTCCTATTCACCCAAATTACCAAAATGCCCCTAAACTTCCGAACGTCATAACTTCTTCCTCGAACGTCGGAATTGAACGTGCCACCTGTCTATGAACTCGTGACGTCACGAACTACGTCACGGTCATCAGTCAAAGTCCATTTGACTGCCCGATTAAAAAGTCAACGTTTTGCCACCATCAGGGGCAAAACGGTCATTTCGCACCGTTCGTCCGATTTCGCTCTACTAATCACGGATTAGCCTCACTAATCGTGATTAGTCACTAATCTAATCTAGGAATTTGGGACGGGTCGTTACAACCTTCCCTCCTTAATTAATTTCGTCCTCGAAATTCCAACCGACCTAATCTAACCGTTCTTCCCTCCTTAATTTAGTTCCGTTCTCGAAACTCCAACTATCCTGATTCCACAACCTCCACCTCGTGTAAATAATTCGATCTCACGACACGTGTACACCCGTACACCCACTAAACAGAATAATCCTTACTCGTCTACAGCCCGACGTGCCACTAACGCTCTCGTCGTATCGACTACACTCGACCACGTCGAAGAACAGTAGCCACACGGTCCGAATTGACACTACTTGTCAAATCTACCATCTTGTTGATACAACAACTAGACGGTTCCCTTCTCAATCACTAATCTATCCTGACGTCTGCTCCCACTGGAAGTTATCAGACCTCACTCAACGATCCACGCTGACACCTCCGACAGACCGTCACCACTTGACAGTCGTCAGTCGAAAACTGACACTATACCCATTTGTGGTTACACTAACCACCAACCTACTCAACTTGAGTATACATCTACCCACAAACACTCGACCTGTGTGTAACTGGACCCACCAGAAATACTATGACCCAATGCACAAGATCCAATGTCCAGTTCACGACCACAACTAATCCCATGGTATCAGAACTAAGCCGACTACCAAACAACTACCCATCAATCAGCCTACACCCACCTAGGTTGTAGCCAATCACGTTTCTATAATGGAGTTCATATGTCCAATCCAGTATTAGACAAATCGAAACTCCGACCCAACATCTATTTCCAATTCCAAATCCGAATCCGCAATTTCGTAAGAAATCCCGAATCCAAATCCAGAAATCATATCCATAATCATGTCCAAATTCAAATCCGAAATCATTATTCCGTAGACTAGTATTAGGAATGACCATTCCGAACCCAAATCCATAAAAGAAAATCCACAGTCAAGCTTTAGAATCAAATCCTGAATCGTCACCCAGAATCCGATTTCAAACCCCAACTCCAGAAATCCTCTTTCAAGTTCCAAAATCAAATCCTAAATCGTCATCTAGAAATCTGATTCTGAAACCTGAAATATCGTTCACGTCTACCGAGACATACCAAAACCAAACCTATCGGTTACTCGCTCAACCGATTACCACAATACGATCGATTGACTTCATAAGGAAGTCAATCCCAACATCAACACAACACTAGGTCAGACAAAATCCGACCTCGTCAGACACCTACTCATTGGACAACTACTCAGGCGAGTAGTAAGCCATATGGGATTTACCTCGAAAAGAAGTTCAGTCCCATCATGCTTCACTCAACATCCAAGTAAGAGTAATAAACTCTCCACCTATCTGGATACCCAAATCACGATCCAGATCCAACACTACGTCAACCGACCATAGACATCACGATCGAGGATCGTCTCGCCAACCAAAGTCCTAGACCATTTCCCACATCTTAAATAGATTAGTCTACGACGAGACACGCCGAGACTGTGGGTTCTCACTGATTACCTCGTATCGATCCTTGTCATTCAACCAAGGAAAAACAAGAATGATCGAATAATCCATCCTACGTGAATGCAAACAACACTCGATGCACTCACCACGTCAGGTAACCTGACATCGTCTGCCACCAAGTAGAGAATGAGGAATCTCAGTCACCTAACTTCGATATACTCATCTCTTCCTGATGATTCAGAACAGATCCCGGGTCCACCAACCAATACACGATCAGTGTACTAGTGGTAACCAACAACATCTATATCATCAACGTCATCTACCATCATCATTCATGGTAGAATCTAAGAAGTCACCCAAAATGACGTCGAAATACCCGATACCAATGCGGAAAACCCGTATTCCTCTCGTCACCTCAATCGCAAACTCCCGCGATTCCGAAGTTCCAACAAGATTGGAAACAACATACCCGGACATCAACCACGTGTCCCTTAACCACTTTAACCTTATCTGAGGTCCACTCTAGAACCACAGATACCGAACATATGCCCATCTCGTCAGAGCCACATCCCGACTCGTGACTCACCGTCATCACAATCACCCGCACCGACACCAGCACTAGCACTAGCACTAGCACTAGCACGAGTACCAGCACCATCACTACCACCTGTCAGCATCAGCACACAAGCATCCTCACTAGCATCAGTACTGACGCTAGCACACCGTGTGAAAAACTGACACCTTGGATCTCCGCTCATACCAAGCGACGATCGCGTACCTTTGCTCGTATAGGAGAAACTCAGTCTCCCTCGTACCTAACAATTATGAGTACAGTCATCCTGACAACTCATGCGAGAAAAGGAAAACGTCCCCTGAACGTCCCCGATTCCCAACAACCACAGCTACAACCACTCTCGGTAGTAGTGCCTTCCACAGACTCGTGCAGACCTCACTACCAGACCTCGCTATCGAGACCTCGCATCCAACGGAATCACTCGCCCGTACCAAATACTCCGTATCCCCGCTCCGGGATTCCATCGACAAGTACCAACCCTGGTAACTTGTCCAACAATCTCTATCCTGTCGTAACTTGACTAAACCATTGTCGTCTACCAGGTCATCCACGACCTTAGTTGCACCAACCCACAACTGAAGTAGCACGACAACCAACTCGGTCTAACCGATACGTACAACCCTGACTGCGAAGTGCAGTCCCAACACAAGCTGACATGACTAGACCGACTAACGAATCCAAATCCGAATAGTCGTCCAAGTCAAACCACCAGTCAACTCACATTTCCGAACCATACACATAAGGTAGGGTTCCACAATCAAGCCCTAGGGTCACTCTGAACCCAACTGCAAAAAACAGTAAAATCAACAATCTGACCGACTCCGCGGTCTTGACATCGTAATGACGTCAATCCAATCCTACCGTAAGTCCAATCAGGATCCTCGAATCCGGCTGCTAACTGCCGACTGCAGTAAATCCATTTAACTCAACATAATCTGACCATCTAATGGTCACAACATCGGATCAGTAGTTGGAACCGATCCTATGACCTTGTTAAGACGATCCCAACTAACCGTCTCACGATCACACTTCAGAATATGAACACGTTAATCCTTCCGTAGGGTCCCACACTGTCAACCTTGACAGAACTATGGCAACCCCGGCATCGAGTGCCGAACCAAGAAATCCATGATTCCATCCTACTAACTATCGTACTGGCACCCTAACTATCAGGTTGACCACGAACTGCAGCCCCTTGAGATATCACATCCTCGACCTGCGTACATACTCCAAGAGCTGCACGGTTGCTCGAATAGAGACAACCCCGCTCTGATACCACGCTGACAGGACCCATCCCAATCCCCCCGGGATTAGTGCGGGATGACCCTGCTCCCGTCTGACACGAAGTGTCAGACAAGGGATATTTTCGTCCTTTGCCCTCTCGGGCTATCAGAGTACGCCAGGATCCGGAGGAGGCATGTGATATCTCGGTCTCTGCTACAGTCCACATCCGATGTCAACCTGAAGGGCAGTCAAAACATTAAAAACTGTGAGTGGACAAAACAAAAGTTTATAAAACATTTCATAAGACATTTGTACCCTCCACTAAAAAGCATGCATGCATTCGAAAACCATTTATCCAAAACAAACCATATGTGGGACTAAGCCCAAAGCAGATATAAACTAAGGTCGAAAGGACCACAATAAAAACGACCATACGGGCCACAGCCCAAATCCATAAAGGACTCGGCCCCAAACCATAAAGAAACCAAGTACACGAGCCACTGCTCAAATCCTGTGCACACCTGTACACACCACATATCATATATCATATATACATCACATACATATATATAAGTCACACAACCAATCCTGTCACGGTATCCAAAGCTACGCGCGCGCTACCCGGGTCTCAATCCGAGTCATCTCAAAGTCAAGATCAATGTCCGTAGACCACTGACCCTACCCGAGGTAATAGTAATCATAGCCTTCCTGAGAGTAAGGAACCCAACTGGGGGGTGACTCCACTCAGTCGGTGCTCCGTGACTACTCCGGGGTCCACCCAGGCCAACGACCCTCCCCGGAGGAGATAATAGAAGTAAAGGAAGGTAGACGAACATATATATACATAACATAAACATTCATGACCGGTTCCCCTGAACCGTCATGATCCATAATATCCATAATCAGGTAACATGCCGGTTCCCATAAACCGTCATGTACCGTAATAACATAACCAGGTAACATGCCGGTTCCCATAAACAGTCATGTACCGTAATAACCAACAAGGGTTCATGTCGGTTCCCATAAACCGTCATGAACCATGATACCATAACAAGGGTTCATGCCGGTTCCCATAAACCGTCATGAACCTGGGAATCCATTTAAGGTTCCCTGACCTGAAATCAAAACCGTAAAGTGACTGGGTCTCGTACCCGAACATAGGACACCAACTGGGCACCGTGCCCGGAATCTGAGGTCATATGCCCGAGACAAAACCAAATGGGTCTCATACCCGAGTTTATCATTTTGAAATCCAAATTCAGTTCATTTAAATCAATAAAGAAATACAGACCCGTATAAGCACCGTATAAGGTCGAAACCTCGAAATACGTGCATATACGTAACCACATACAAATGCACCCATGGCATCATCAAACAAGTAATAAAACATATAATAAACATTTATGCATGCACCAATTTAGAAAACAAGGTCCACTCACAGACCGTCCGAGCTGCCGCCTCGATTTGCGTGCCATACGGCTCCCCGAGCCAATCACCGTCACCGGGACTCCCAAACCTGTCCAAATCGTAATAGAAGGTTACTAACTACTTAATTAACCTCCCACTAAAGCCCCGTAATTTTTCCGTATTTTTAACTATTTTTAATCCCGAACCTAAATCTTCCGATGCCCCGAAACATATCGAGACGGTGTCCGATCGACACGAAACCAGTCTCAAAATGTTCGTTACATCGAATAGAAGATTTCCCGTGTTGAACACTTCCCCAAATTATGGACCACGTACCCTCACGGGCCCCTAGAAGACCCTGGTTACTGTTCATCACCAGCATCCTCAGGAAAACCGGTTTTTCCTGGTTTTCCGGTCCAGGCACTGTGCTGAACCGGCGGAATCGGTTCAGCGTTCCTACTCCCTCAAATCTCGTCCGTTTTCTTCCCAATCGATTCTAAACTTCCTAATATGATCCTAGGAACATGTTTGGATGATCAAAACAAGGAAAAACCCATAGAACCCGAGGTTTGATTTTTGAACCTCACGGTTCAGTTTTTCCATTTTCCTCCCACGGCTTCTCAGCCGTCAACCACCACCAAAACCGCCTTAAAACTGTCCTAGAAACCTAACTAACTCATCCTAATCGTCAAAAATCAACCATAACGTCAAAATCAATTAAAATGGAAATTTGGGCCTTACCGTGCACCCGCACGGGTTTGTGGCTCCGCCGCCCACGACGGCGTCTTCCTGGGCCGGCCACCGCGTCCTACATCCTCCCTCACTCTCTGGTCTCAGTCCTGGTCGAGATGGGGTTGGGTTGGTTGGGTTTGGGTTGCACAAAGAGGGAGAGAAATGGTGAGATCGGGTATGGGTTTTGGGGTGTTTGAAATGAAGGAATGATCGATGCACGTATGTGGGAAGGTGGGCAATGGATGGGTGACACTTGTCACTCATCCCTTGGCCTGCCAAAATATCTGGGTCCACACTAAAGACAAACTGTCCTCGTAAAATGTGTCGTCGTGAATAGTAACTGGGAACTTCTGTGAACCGTAACTTCGCCGTCGAACGTCCGAATTCGACGTGCCGCCTGTCTACGGATTCGTATCGTCCTCATCTACGTAACGGTCTTCGGCCCTCGGCCATCGGACCTCCCGGTCAAAAAGTCAACTTTTGACCTCCTATTCACCCAAATTACCAAAATGCCCCTAAACTTCCGAACGTCATAACTTCTTCCTCGAACGTCGGAATTGAACGTGCCACCTGTCTATGAACTCGTGACGTCACGAACTACGTCACGGTTATCAGTCAAAGTCCATTTGACTGCCCGATTAAAAAGTCAACGTTTTGCCACCATCAAGGGCAAAACGGTCATTTCACACCGTTCGTCCGATTTCGCTCTACTAATCACGGATTAGCCTCACTAATCGTGATTAGTCACTAATCTAATCTAGGAATTTGGGACGGGTCGTTACAACTCTCAGCCCAAATTAGGAAGGTCCCTACTGGGAAACAAGGATCTACCAGCCCGACACCTATGAATTGGAGGACTCGGAAGGTAGGCAACTCGGCCACCCATGGAACGCCTACCACCTTAAGAAATATTTTATTTCACTTTGTATTTTCTTTCACCTTGTGGCTTGCAGTAATTTGCCGACTTAAGCACACATTATTAATGAATACTCTTCCATTTGCCCAATGCTTATAGTCCGCGAAAAATACCTAGACTCAAACATATGAGTCGGGGTATGGTCTTACTCGACCTACACCTCAACACTTGCTATTTTGACTCAAACTTTCGAGTCAGTGTACAACCCTACTCGGCTTACACCAATACTTTGACTCCAATATACGAGTCGGGGTATGGTGTAAGACCCGTGTCCTGGAGGGAACAGTGAACGATCCCACATTCATTCGATGGAGAATGGTCTCTGAAGGGAATGGTGGTGTGCCTTAAAGGTGTAGGCACACACCTATCTAGTATGAGGCCTTTTGGGAGCTTAGTGGCTTTGGGTTTGGTTGGAACTCCAAAGTTAAGCGAGTTGAGGCTGGCGCAATTCCATGATGGGTGACCCCCTGGGAAGTTGCACCATGAGCTCCCGAAAACAAAACCCGAGGGCAAGGGCAAGGAGGCCCAAAGAGGATAATATCGTGCTAGATGAGTCGGGTCCTGACCGAGTAGGATGGGGTCCTGACAGAATGGTATCAGAGCCAGACCCCGACCCGGAAGTGTGCTAACGTGGACGATGGGCCCTAAGGGGGGTGGATTGTAAGACTCGTATCCTAGAGAGAACGGTGAACGGTCCCACATTCCTGCGATGGGAGAATGGTCTGGGAAGGGAATGGTGATGTGCCTTAAAGGTGTAGGCACACACCTATCTAGTACGAGGCCTTTTAGGAGCTTAATGGCTTTGGGTTCGGTTGGAACTCCAAATTTAAGAGAGTTGAGGCTGGTGCAATTCCATGATGGGTGACCCCCTGGGAAGTTGCACCGTGAGCTCCCGAAAACAAAATAGTGAGGGTAAGGGCAAGGAGGCCCAAAGCGAACAATATCGTGCTAGATGAGTTGGGTCTTGACCGAGGAGGGTCGGGTCCTGACATACGGTCTTACTTGGCCTACACCCCAACACTCGTTATTTTGACTCAAACATTTGAGTCGCTGTACAGCCCTACTCGGCTTACACCAACACTTTGACTCTAATATACGAGTCGGGGTACGGTCTTACTCGGCCTACACCCAACACTTGCTGTTTTTTACTCAAACATATGAGTCAGTGTATAGCCCTACTCGGCTAAACTTTGACTCCAACATACGAGTCGGGGTTCAGTCTTACTCAACCTACGCCCCAACACTTGCTATTTTGAGTCAAACATATGAGTCGGGGTTCCGTATTACTCAGCTTACAACCCAACACTTGCTATTTTTTCCTGGCTTACCCCCATAGTCGGCCTACATCTATGGATCGATCAACAAATATTACTTTCCATTACTCAAGGTTACTTCCATTAGTTGAGGCAAGGTTGATTTCATTCATTATGCAGACCTATTATGCTCGGTCTGCAAAAGCATTACAAAATTTTTAGCTCTCGGCTATTCTACAAATTGGCCAACAAAAAAAAAATAAAGGCACGAAGGCCTGCTCTAAACTAGCTCTTCCATTTCTGGCTCCTCGGATTGTGGCGCTGCCTCCGATTTTGACTCCAACACTCTGGGAGGACTTTTCAGGTCGGCCTCTGGCTGGGCACTTGGCTAGTGCATTCCTTCGACAACCACATCCTCATCCCCCAACTCGTCCTCAAACATATCGGCTGTTATATCATGACCGAGCCAGGGAGTACGAATGGACAAGCTAGGGTTGTACAAGAACAAGTTCTTGAAGAACTCCTGCTCGCAGTCAACTGCATAGTCGTCTTTTTATCTGCTCAAACGCGGCAGATTTCTTGAAGTCGGCCACCGCCTGCTCTTGGGCCTGCCCCAAGTTGGATTCCGACACCGACTTGACACGATACAGCTCCTTCTAGTGTCGTAGTCGGACATTTTCCTTGGTCTCGAGCTCGGCATTGACCTCGTCCTTGGCGGCCATCGCCTCTTGAACCTTTCACCTCTCGGCTTCGAGCTGTCGAGTTAGGTTGGAGGCCTATTTGATGGCCAGTTCAGCCTCTTAAAGCTTCGAGGTAAACTTCTCTTGTTGTTTCTTGAGTTTCTCTTTATCCCTCCGAGTCGCGGCCACTCTCCTCTGAGCGGTGCCGAACTGCAGATAGACCTCGTCGAGGGCCTGCGCATGAAAACTGTTAGCATCGACTCAACTCGGTATAAAAAAATGGCTAAACTTGTGCAAATCACTCTCATTGCTTAGGAGCAGTAAGACCTTCTCCATCTTCTGGTCGGCTGACTTGCACTGCACCTCCGCCAGCTCGTCTAGGGGGATGGAGGCCCCTTGACAAACCCCGTTCAGCAATGGTACCATCTGCCTCGGACAGCAGAGGGTGGCTTGGACGTCGGAGGACTCACCTACCAGCTCGCCCTTGGTGAAGATGCCCAGGTTCACATCCCCCCGTCTCCTCAACATGTCCATTATCCTCATGTCAAGACAAGGGGGACGGGAGAGGATTGAAGTCCTGGGTCGGTAGGGTCTTCTTCCCACCCAGGGTCTCTTGGGTCGACAGCACCACCTCGGCCTCCTACCTCGCCTTCATTCGTCTAGGATCAGGTGAAAGCACCTGATCCTTCTCGGGCTCTTTTCTCTTTTCTAGGGGAGACTGAGGGGGGCTTCTTGATTTTGGCTTCAACGATTGACCCCGCTTGGACTGCTCGGTATGCTCAGTCTGTTTTTCCTTGCTCAACTTTTTCTTCAGCATCTGATCAAGACGCCAACCAGCCCTCCCAAGTGATTCTGACTCTTTCGCGTTCTTGTCGGCCTTCATTTTGAGCAACATGCAGTCTTTGTAGATTCTTGTACCGAGATGCTGCGGAACTACACCACAACACATGTAAGTACAAAAAATGCACTGCAAACAGACATGTCACTCGGTCACGTGTGCTTACCTTCGTCAGTGTCGATTAAGCCTGCCTTGTGTTGAAAACTAGGAAGTCGAAGTACGCGATGGTTCCTTTCCACTCGTCCAAGCTCGTCCTGATGGCCTGGATCATCTTTTTTTCCTCGGAGAAAATGTCCTCGGGGAAGGGGGAACAAACCTGTACATCGAGAAACCAGTCACCATATAAAAGACACTTGACAGGAAAAAAGAAAACAAAGAAGCTACCGTGCAACCAAAATTAGTCTGTCCTCCAACCGCACACCTTTCGTCTGAAACTTGCTCGGTATCGCACCCCCCTTGGTACTCCCCTCCCACTCCCCACCGATCAGAAAATACTTTGTCTTGTAGGACTTCTAGGAGGTCGGTAGGTCGAGTATGAACTCTCCTCGCTTTCTCTTCTTGCGGTGCCGCACGAAGATCCACCTTGTGCTCTGCTTTTGGAACCCAAACTCATATAGGTACATAAGTTGGGCGTAGGTCGACTCGGGCTACTCGGCCCAGCTGAAGGCCATATACAATGAGCAGAGCACTATCCAGATGTTTGGGTTGAGATGACTGAGAGCCACCCCCATTCTCTTCACCATCAGCCACAGCCGGGTGCAACGACAACACCCCGTGGTGCATCAGCTCTGTATAGGACAAAGCCATACCAGCCGGAGAGTTGCTCGGTAACTCACTCTTCTTCGGTAACCGAGTGATCACCGACTTTGGCACCCAGAACTCCACATATTTTCATCAGACCCTTCTCGGTTTCCTTGTTCACCATCGCGTCCACGGTGAATACGTCCCGTTCAATGGGGACTGCGTCCAACACTGACCCACCACTGGTCGGTTCCTCTTTGCTCATTCGTACCGAGCCTCTCTCCCAACCGTGAGATAACTTCAGGGCCTTGTGCCCACCTACCTTCACTATGGTCCCCGGGTCTACCAGGATACTACCCCCACCCGTGCGGTCGGCCACCTTTACCTCGGTTTCTAGCTCGTCCCTTCGGCCAGCGCTCTCAGCCACCTCTTGCGCCTACTGGGTCTTATTCTCAATAGGGGCCGAGTTGGCTTCGTCCTCACTCCCCGACAGGGGAATGCAGACCTCCACGCTACTATCAGATGACTCGTCGATCTTTGAGTCGCAGCACCTCCTTCCACCCCCGAGTTACTATCCTCGGACATCTATAAGAAAATGGGAGAAATACAACTCAGAGATCGACTTAGACCTACAAAGATCTGACCACAAACTTCTTCCAGTTCTTCACCAACTTCTAGTTTAATCTATACTATGGAGAACAAGGGATGCTTACCGTGTTTTTCACGTAGGAGTTGTCTGTTGGAAATCGCACCACCGTGAGCACCGTCGCTGAGAGCTAATCGGAAATTACCTTTTCACCTTGACAGAGTTTTCCCTCTTTTCTCAAAAAAGCAAGTGAGGAAATCAGTGAAAAATTCCTCATATTTATAGAGCTTGGCACGGGCTACGAGGCGTCACCCCTCTCAGTGGCCGACACATGTCACGACACAGAGATCCGACTAACACGTGTCACCCATCCATCCGTGGGAGGCCAACCGTCCTTCCCAACTCCACCACCGACCTCTCACAGGTCCCACCGAGACAAGTACACCGCTCAGTATCCACCACTTCCTACAGGCGCTGGAACACCGCCCACCGAACCTCCACGGTTCCTCGACGGATCCAGATATACCGCTCGGTTTTTCACCCCTTCTGCAGGCCTGGGCCCTCCTCACTAATCGTGGTTCCAACATCGAGCTACTTTCAGATCATGACCAACCAACCTGGCTCCGCCAAGCCACCTTCTCCTGGGACTGACCACTTACCACTTCTCCGCCGTGACAGAGACAAGCTCGGTGGACTCTCTCTCTAAGAAACTTGGGGGACTGCAGGTATACTCCCCACTGGGTCTGGGAGAATGAGACAAGTCCCCGACTGAAAAATTCCAGCCCAGTCAAGAACTTGGGGGACTTCTATTGACATCATATCTGAAAAGACCCACTGGACCGCATACCTAAAGTCCAAGCATTAAACAAGGCCCAAGCCCACAGTACTCACATAGCCCTAACACTAGGCCCGATACGGACTGCCACGTGGAAGCTTATCCACCCTCGATCTGCATGACACATGTCAGCAGGCAGATCGAGGAGCATTTGTCCCACATCGAAACTATGGAAATCAAACATCCCACATACCCATACAAAATGGGTACACATTTCCCAATAAAGGTAACTAATACTTACTATTCACTATTACTCTGCCAAACTTACCATTTACTAT
Source organism: Prinsepia uniflora (assembly GCA_032719365.1). Taxonomy (NCBI): domain Eukaryota; kingdom Viridiplantae; phylum Streptophyta; class Magnoliopsida; order Rosales; family Rosaceae; genus Prinsepia; species Prinsepia uniflora. Next base: position 60,658,116 of record CM064861.1, on the reverse strand, counting down.
TTTTTCTTACGAACAAAGTTACTGATTTGACCATCGGAGAACCTTAGGCCGGCACCACACCGGTGCCCGTACTAACGGAAGACCCACTACTCTCCTAGTTGATAGGTTACGAGAAAGGACACACGTCATTTGGTGATTGGACGACGAGTAATCGACAGTTGGAACATTTAACGCTTCAACAAAGTGGATCGATTAACAATTTTAACGGATTTATACACACTCATAATTCTCGAGCCTCGATTGAGAATGTTTTATAAGGGACAAATTACAATTTAATAATTTATTAGCCTCACTATTTTTAACATGAAAATTCAAATCTAAACTGTTACTAACGGAGCGGTTTAGATTCTTAAACCGTTTGACTTTTATCCAATCAAACTTAAGCCGTTAGATAAATAACTGTTTGAAGTAAATCGATTAAGAATTTTAACGGATTTATACACACCCATAATTCTCGAGCCTTGTTTGAGAATGTTTTATAAGGGAAAAATTACAATTTAATAATTTATTAGCCTCACTACTTGCACGGAAGTATTTATTAGCCTCACTTCTATTAGTGTGGTTTAGATATATAAGAGGTAGAGTGAATAAAATTATGACTGTTGATAGAAAACATATTTGATTATCTTCATAGAGAACTTTCCTTATAATTGCTAGTTTCACATTTGGTTTGAATTTCTTTAATTTTTTTTATTCTATTGTTGTAGTTTAGATTTATATTATTTAACTGCATGATGGTTGTAGTTATGAAGAAACTGTTATTGTGAATTCATTTGTCCGTTGCTCCAAAATAATGGCATATTATCACTTAACCCTCTCAAGTGGTTTGGCATTTTTATTTAAATTATTTTGTATTCCAATTTTCGTATAGATTCAAAGTTGGGTTATTTTCATTGTTTTGGATTCTCTTTTTTTGGTTGTCTTAAATTTGTGATGGGTTAGTTATCTATCTGGAAAATTGTGATAGATTAACTCAGTTCAGGTTATGCATCATAAGTTGCTATTATATTTTGCAATTGATATTTCAAGGAAGTGTCATTTGTTCATACTTAGAATGATATACTGATTCTGAAATTTTTATAATAATTGATAAATTAAGCTAACCAAAATTATGACGTTCAATGTTATCAATATTGATTCATCAATTTTTATAATAACATGCTGAATATATGCGATTGTTTTTAGGTTATCGATAACTGAATTTGAAGAGTCGATGGCAAAAGTAAGTTGTAGTTATGTATTGTGGTTTTTTGTCGTGCATTTGTTATTATAATTCAAAGTTATGTACAGCAGTTCTTATAAAAGAAAGTAACAATCATGAGATTGGTAATCTCTGCAGGCAATCTTTGATTTGGTGTTTTATAAACATTACTTAAATCCATTTTTTTTCTTACCATTTGTAACTTGGTGTTTCATCATTGTTTTGATTCAATTTTAGAATTATTTTGTTTTTCTTTTTGTGAAGGACTAAAGGAAAGAAAAATTTGTGCAGAAATTTGGTGAGATCAATACTGCTTCATAGCAGTTTGGATCTAACATCTTCAACTGTGATTTCCAAGTGTAAGTTATCAAATTTCAGTAATTTGTTACTTATAATATTAAATATTTAAACTTGGATGTATATTTGATCGATATAAGTATAATGGAAGCTGCATGCTCAATGGATTAAGACAATATATATTCATGCTTGACATCTACTGTTATTTCAGCCGATCGATAGTTTTCTCGACTCCACTTTAATTGCTTCAAGCTTTCAGTTTCCATGCCAAAGTTCCGATTAGCACCAACCATCATCCTTGCTTACGGTAAAATTTTGATTTTCCTATTCAAAAGTTTAATTTCTGGGTTTCATTTGTTTGATCATCATTTTATTTTCGGACTATAATTGCTTATCATCAGTTTTTCTTTACATGTTTTACTTTTCATATACAAAATCCTTTTACAAACCCGCAGCATCACACCGTCTATCTTGCTAGCAATATACTAAAGGGCATAGTATGGGACACTGTTCATATCAACGATCCAAGGCCTTGCCTTCTCTTGGCCTAACTGTCCATTTCTTGTCTTCAATCACCCATCACCGTGTTAATATTCTTTAATTGAATTGAACATCAATCTGCTCATATAGTTAGAGCGGCATTTGGCCGAGGTCTGCTAATATAATTTTTGTGTGAGAAATCTCTTTGTTTTCCCAATTTTATCTGCTCATATAAGTAGAGCAGCATCTACCTGGTAACACTCACTACGCCTTCGACCTTCTAGCATTTTTCCCAATTCGATCTCTCCATTTTTTATTGCTACTCATTTGATTATTTATTTCTGCAATTATAATATAATTTTCGCTCATGAGTCATGCCATCTTTCAGCATCATGTTTATTTGTTTTTTGAACGAATTTTGTGAGTTAATGTTCTGCAGTACATTTTGATGATGGAAAGTAGCAAAAATCTAGGTTTTAGAAAACAAAATTTGATTGGTAATTGCTTACCTTTCTTCTTTTCTGTAATTTATTTATACTGTGATGATTGGATGATGATTGATTTAGTCATTGTGAGTGATTGGGAGTTTTCTTATATATTTGATTGAATTGTATTGCATTAATTATATCATTGACACATATACTATCCTGTTCATAATCTCTTCGTTTTTCTCTCTTTTGCTATGTGGTTTCCATTTTATTTTTACTTTGTTTTCATGCATAATTTAATTTTGTTGGTTTTGTGATTTCATAGATGTTTTCCAAGTTTTAAATGGATTGAATGATCGTAGGGGTTCTTATAGTTTATATAAGTTGGCCCATTGGAGAATTAAGATTAACGAATTCATTGATTGCAGAGTTATTTGCACCTGCAAGAAAATTACAAGTTCTTCATAAGTCCTATGACATAACCAGATCTTCAAAGATAAATTCAATACCATCTACTTGAATCCCTTTCTATCAAATTCATGCTCTCAACCAGAGGATGAGTGAATATCTTGGTTTTATTGTAGTTGTTGTTTCAAGTTATTGTACTTATAGCAAACCACATATTAAATTCTTATGTTTGATGAGTGAATATCTTGATTTATGCATATCACAAATTCTTATGTTTGTTGTTACTCTGTTCAAATCTTAATTGACATCTGGATTATGATCAGTTAAGACTTTGGGCTACATTAAGGATCATTTGGTGCCTAATTTTTCCTTCAAAAGGTTAGTTTTATATTTCATTTTTAGCTATTTAATTTTAGAAAATAGTAGTATTTGAATATAATTTCGCTGCAATGAAATCCATTTTTATCAAATATACCGTTTTTCAGTTTTATTAATGTGTTATATATCGTTTGTGTTTTTTGTTATATAAATTTTGTTTATTTGTAATTGCAGTTTCTAGTTATTCTACTTATAGTAAACCACATATCAAACAGCTCTCAATTCTCTTTCCAAGTCATAAAATCTGATTACATTGCTATGGATTCCTTTTATTTTCTTACATAGATATCAAACTACTTACATCATCGACAAATATACTATTTGTTCATATTCCTTACGTTTTTCAAGTTATGAGAACTTAAGCTCACTAGGCAAATGAAAATTCATTATTATCCTTCTCTCTAATTTGATACAAATTTTACATCAATTAATTGAGTGAAAACATAAAATTCTGTAAGTTTTTAATTTCGATTCAATTAATTGATCATTAAATTAGATTATTTTTTTATATTTTTTGCATTGATTATTTGCATCTTCATTTTTTTGTTTCATGGATTCATTACGAGTCTTATCCCTATCAATCGTTTTTGCTTCCGTTGAGAACATCACATGTGTTAACAAATTAACCCTTCAATGCAGATATACTTTTCTTATCACAAAAATGTTTAAGAAAATCTCAGGACTTTCTAATGCAAATCAATTAGACCAATTACTAAATGTAAATTTACAGACAAGATAAGACATCACATCAATAATATAAGAATTATCTTTTGAGTGATTCTTCACTATGAGTTTGCAGAGAGAATTTTCTGATATGTTTGATTGAATTCAATTATATTACTGGCATGATTTACAGATAGACTATCCTCTAGGAGAGTAAAATTGATTGAATATATTAGTTCAGTGCACTTTCCATTGGGTGTCGAATGGATTAAAATTGTATTTCAATTTTTTTTGCTTAATTATGTCTTTCAATTAGCTGTTGATTTTTTATTGTCTATCTTTTCTTCTTCTGACTTTGAATTAATACGCCCATAATAGTCTTCATTCATGACAATATTTTCTTACCCAACTAGAGGGAAAAATGGGAAGTGAAAGTAAGCGTAAAGGGAAGAATGAGGTTGATAGATAAGAGAGATTGTGTTGAGTGAGTGTAAGTTTGTGAGATACTGAGATATGAGTTTTGAACTTTGAGAGTTGAGAGAGAGATAATGCAGTTAGTAAGGAGAATCGGAACGTGGAAACAGTTAAAGTTGAGTGAAATTTATTTAAGTATGTGGACATAGAGTTAGCCGGTTAGAGTTTGTATTGAGTATTGACTATTGAGTTTTCTTTAACAAATTAGGTGGAATTGAGATTGAGATTTGGATTTGGGCTGAAATATTAATATTAAAAATGAGTTAGGTATTAATTCTTAAATAATAAGAATTTTATATATTCAGACTTATGAATCGAATTTATACAGACAGGTCGGATTGAGCTTACCGAGCTTTATCAAGCTCGGGCCTATCGAATTTGAACACTATAAGCCCAAGCCCAGCCCGCTAACTCTCAGACCGGGCCAACCCACGACCCATAACAAGTCAAGCCGGGCTTTTGTCCACGCCTATCGAGCTTCCATAAGCCCATAGGCCAAATGGTGAGGACTACTCTTACTTATTCTGCTACGTGATGATGAGTAGCGACTGGTTTTAGCTTAGGTGGACGGCAACTAAGCGCCACATGTTCATTGAAGAGAGGTTCTTTGACAAACTACTCGAGATGATACAGAGCGAAAATTTGATTTCAGTTCTAAACACAAAATTGAGTAATACCGATACGAAATTTAAGGCTACAATCATGTTTGTAAGTTGTATATATATAATAAACTCACAATCTCAATGATAATGGGCCTTGTTTTTGCTAATGACTTGCATAATGACTTTTTTTTGGGGTGCCAAGAACACCACCCTTGTATCGTATTATGATCCATCTATGCTGCATTATGCACAACTTTCTAAGTGAAACATAAATGTTATTTACTCAATTTCCAGAGACATGTAGTGTAGTATCATTGTAAAGTAATAAATTAATAATATAAACCAAGCAGACAACTGAGTCCATCCACAGAAGCTCAAAATAATAGCTACTGGTTGCATCTCCTATGTCTGTCTCATCTGCTGTCTACCAACCCATCCCCTAAAAGTTAAAACCATGATGTCTACTCAATTTCATTAATAAATGTTAGCCAGCTAATATTAAAACTAAACATGATCATCCTTCCTACCTTGTACGAGATGAAAAATGCAGGCCTCAGGGACATGTTACAAATAGAAAACCTGCAACAAGCCAAAAATTACACATGAGCCTTTTATAACGAGATAGTCACTACAAAACCAAAAGCTTTGAGATATCAATAATAGAGCTAAGCTTCTTATAGGAATAGACCCAGCAGAGTAAAGTAAAATCTCATCATGATACCACAAAAGCAAGCAATTCCATGTTATTAAGTAAAATCTCATCTTGATACCACAAAAGCAAGCAATTCCATGTTATTAATTTAAAACAAGTTATCAAGAAGGCATGAGTAATACATACCACTTCAGCCCCTTTGCCGGTTCATTTGATCTATATATGCTTCACTGCCACAACTTCATCACACAGGAAGCACCTTCCCTTACAATATTCCGATTCTCCTAAGAAAATAAGCTTCAATGTTGTTGAAAATCTTGAGTTGAAGATTATTCAACCCATTGAATTACCCATCTTCAAATGCCAAAAGTAATCAATTGCAAGTGATCTGCAATTTTAGTTACTTGGTATGTAAATCACAGACTTTGTATTACTTATAATACGAATGATAAATATTACTACTATCAACAACTCAACGTCTAATCTAAACCGTTACATTTTTCTTATGCAAGAAACACAAACCTTACTAATAAAAGTACAAGACCAATACAAGATGGATGAGAAGGGCATCCATAAATCATTTGACAACATCAAACCCAAACACATTCACATCTACACTCAAGAGTCAATACAACGGCCCCAAATCAGGAAAAACAGTCGCATTCAGAGTTGCACTACCTTTGAAATAGTTTTTGAAAGAAAGCTAAAAACAAAATCTAAAAGTTTAAACCTATCACCAACTAACTCCACTTCACCCTCAGGCATTCAACAACCTTCTTAGCCACACGGATGTTACTGTCTAATAAACAATGAAAAATTAAAATAATCTCGATAATTTCCATAGGTTAAGGACACTCTTGAGATATCATACTGTTAGCATTAGGCAGACTGAACTAAACACAATTTAATACCATACTACTAATCCCAAAGTGATATAATCTTAACAAAGTGAAGACAGATATTTTTAATTAGTTGGCACATAGTAAAAAATCTGGGATAAATCTTACAATTAAAGTTTGTCATGCATATATACCTCACTTAGAGGCAGGACTGTGTTAGTTACTTCCTCGGAACAATCAACAGCACCATCATTTTGAGCTTCATCCAATTGGGACATATCGGTTTTCACAACTACCAAATGGGGGCAGACAGGAGGTTTACTTTCACGACATGTGTGGCACCTAAAACCAATAAGCTTATTGATGTTCTCTGAACCCAGTCCAAAAGCCTCACCGTGAAACCACACTGCATGGTAAAAACGAAGTGAAGGAATATGTTGAAAGAAAAATGTAAATTGCAGAGGAATTATATCTAGCTGTGGAGATTAATAGCATGGTTCATGACGTACCAGATCAGAGAGCCAGCAATTCAAACAGAACTCTCCGAACCAACACTAACTCAAATTAAAATTTAAAGTGCACTGACATAAGTATTCGTATTACCTCCACATATTTCACAAGAAATGTAATTCAAAGCAGACGAATAGCTTGCTTCACAACAAAGGGGGCATTTGAGTTGATCAAGAATGACAGGAGCACACCCAGAATGCGCAAGGAGTTTTTTATCCCTAAAAAACATAGCACGTTCATCACTAGGCTTTCTGGACAGCAACAGTCCATTAAGCCAGTAACTATGATAAACTTCTGTTCTCTTCCTCTGCTGAGAAGTAACCGTCTTTGGTTTTTTATATGTCTCCTTATTGGATTGGCTTTTTTTCCCTTTCTGGTGTTTGCTACGCTTTTTATTTTGCAACAGAATACATTTAGCTTTCCTAGGCGATCGACGTAGAGGTACAGTTGCTGGAACTTTTTTGCTACGTTTCAACCTTACTTGCTGTCCTCCACCTAAAGATTTCTTTCTGTTCTGTAAACGCAACGATTTGCGCTCTGTTTGAGAACCGTTACATTTCTGAGACGATAACTTCCCTGCTTTTGTTTCAATTTTCTTTCTTTTTGTGCCAATTTTGGCACACACCCTATTCTGGCATCGGTGGCATGTGAGTTTACACTGAGCAACAATAGTCCCACCAGACTTCCTGACATGTCTTTTGTGGAAAAATCCTGAAATTTATACCTTAATAATCAGATATCAATTTTAAGAATAAATGAAAACCATGAAAGGCATCTAGCATAAAGTTGTACTTCCTAATGTTTTTCACTAGAAACAAAACAAAAAATGAAGCATGCTGTGTGTGAATAGGTAATGCATCTTAATTACATGGGAAAAAAATCAACATATAAACAAAAAATGAATGTCGAAAGAACTGCCAGTAGAAAATATATCTAACTAGAAAGTGAAGAACAAAAGGAGCATGATTGTCAGCCAAATAAAGAGTGGAGAGAGAGATGAAATCACACCTTTGCAGTATTGGCAGCTCACAGCTTCCCTGTTATATGAAAACAAACTACAATAAGTAGGGGGAAAAAAAGGAAAAAACAAAAGTAAAATCACATTCAATATGTAACATGACGAGCTAATATCAAAGAATTGGTCTTTTAATAAGACTTGTTAGGAAAAATAGATGATTATCTACTCATATCATAGAACCCACTCAAATATCACAATGGATGTTCCAAATAACCTACTTTTCTTCACAGGGACCTCATTGTTTTGATAGCACAAACAATGTGAGAAGCTGATGAAACTTCATTAGTCCAATGTATATTTCTATCCTCCAGATATCAGAAACAAAAACTTATTGCAATAACTTGAAAATCAATGGTTTCAGATTGAAGACATTTTCACACTATACTTTAAGGGCTCTTTGGTGAGTCAGATGATTGGATAGCTCATCAAATTCAATGTTTTTTTAATGTAAAAATGGATGTATTGTCATGGTAAGGGATTCAAGGGAGTAGACATAGAAGAAACTTTATCCAATACATTTAACTTAAATTAGCAGAATTAGAAAAGGTAAGTTTCCTTCTATGTCTGATCCTATATAATCCTCGTTCAATGAAACTGCATCCACTTTAAAATTCTAAATACATTGAATTTGGAGAGTTATCCAATTCAATCCTACAGACTAAACGTGGCCTAACGGCAAGAAAACAAGCTATCAAGGTAAATAAAAAAAGTGATGAGCAGAACAGCAATATGAAATGATAACTGCATGAAAGGGAATAAAAAAAATACTACCTCATCAGGACATCCTTGTTGCAGTGTCCACATTTATAATACTCAGATCTTTCTGCTTTTGAAAACAAAAACATAAATCCCTTGTTTTCACGGCGCCTCTTTGTTACTCGACCAAACTCAAGAACTTTACCAGACTTTGTATCACTAGACTTGCGGGCAATTCTTCTCTCCTCAAAATTTTTCAAAAGATGCAAGGGAAGATATGATTCGCTTAGCCAATACCTTTTCTTCTCACTAGACGGTTCTGCAAGCAAATAACCATGTTTCCTTACAATGTCAGGAATAGCTCTTCTCTTGCCAAAGTCAAGAAGATACTTAACCACTCCCCCTTCAGAACACTTCCTGCGGACAATAACTTTCTTGAACAGCTTGATCGATTTTCTAGATTCTTTGTCTAATGTAGGGAGAGGGCGTGCATTCTCAATATCATCCCATTTAATGTTTGAATCAAGCTCTCTAACCTGAAATTATAGAAAGAGTTTATGGACCAAAAGTCATGTTAGGACTCAAGACCACATTCAGGTTGGGGAACAATCAACAAAAAAGAAACGCACGCACTCATACACATGAAAATTAAAGAAGATAGACACGGAAACACCTGAACATCACAGATTAAAGGAAACAGACATGGAAAATATACCTGCAAAGCAAGTTGTTCAGCGCTAGTTGATAACTCAACAGCAGCTCGCCAGGCAACAGATTTGCTTCTCTTAGCATATTCTGAATTTTCAGGATATAATATACCGAGTATCTTTGTACACCCAGCTGCAGAATTTCAGAACTTCGAACTAATTCAGAATAATAATTCAGTTGATTGTAAGAAATCACTACTATGCAAAATTACACATAAGAGAAAAAATTTAGCGGACCTTGTCTGGCAGCCTTGGAAGTCACGGAACGAGGCAAGAACTTCCAACTGAACACCTGACGAGAAATCCTACCACCCCTCCACCAAAACATTCCTAATCCACTGGCAGCAGCTGATGAGGGGTTGGACTCGGTATCTGAGAACTTGAGCCTTCTTCTAGTAATCATGTTCTTTGAGTATGCACGTAATGAAGTCACAACATGAGAAGCTGAGCCCATGGTAGCAGCAGAATCTCCATGTTTCAACCAGTCTGCTGAAAGTGCAGAATGACGCAGATTTGCCTCTAGCTGTGTCATTCATATCAACAAAAATAAGAAGGCATTAATAAAAAATCAACAAAAGATATCCACACAAATAATCCAAAAGCCCCTTTGCAATAAATCAATGAGCTATTTTACGATACATGGAAAAACACTAACAAACATTTTTTTATTTTCAAATTTAATGATATTTAAATTTATATCATAACATGATATTTCCTAGACTAAGTATGAATATAATGTAATAAGGCTTACAAATGTCGGCTAATAAGTGATCTGAGACAAAATAAAAACCAGAAACGCAAGGCAAATTCTGAACTGTTAGGTATATTTGAGTTATGCCAGCCTAAATTTTAATCAGATGCAAATTAACAAACTGACTCAGATAAAAATTAAATTAAAACATACCATGAGCAATAAATTCTTAATAGAGGAAATATCAGACGCCTTAAGAATACTTTCACGCCACAGTTCCCTGTGATGAGGATTCAACCATGGGCCCAGTAGAAGTCCCTGCAGACGATCATGTATAGATAGGATTTGACAAGTGACAACATTAAGATGACCTTTCCAGCCCTCTTTAGATTGAAAGCCAGCTAAATTACTATTAGAAACATCCCGAATAGGCCCCATACTCATGATAAACAAGCAATCCCTGTCATCAGTAGGAAATTTGCAAGAAAAGCACCAACCACATTTCTCTTGCTGTGCATCTTTATTTAGGTACTCAATATTTTGCCAGAAAAACTTGGAAGATTTTTTTAAAATGGCCTTCATCTGTGCTGATATTATTTCCTCTTCCGTTATTATTGTACCTTCCTTAACTTTATCAGGTGACTTACGCGTCAACTCCTCTGCAACATATGAAGCAATTTGGCCAAAACAGTAATAGTTCATGTAACCAATTCCATAATGAACTTCTGAAGTGTCCCCCGTTTTAGTGGTCATAGAAGTAGATGTCAAAGAACAGTCTTCAGGGTAACGGCTTCCCCGTGAGTTTGGTTGATTTAAACAATCAGCCGATTCTTCAGAAGTTATAGGACTTACAGCCATGGTCACCGAATCTAACAAGTTAACATGTGAGCCAATATTACAATAACTCTCTAGCCGTGGCTCCAGAGGCATTGAGGAGCCAATGTTACTATTTGCTCCATTTAAGCTAATAGGAATATCCCAGAGCTTATAGATAGCCTCTAATATCCCACCATTGTAGAGATCTGAAGACCTTAGCACTTCAATAACTTTATTCATATCATCTCTGTGGTAGTAGTTGAATTTAGATTCAATATCACAAGAATCTGATCTGCAAGTGAAACATCCATAGACAGATGAAGCCAAACACATACCAAACTGAGGAAAGGAGACAGTAAATATTTCAAAGAAACAAGAATACAACACCGTACATTTTTGTTTTAATCAACAACAGTCTCAAATAATATCTCGGAAACGAAAGAAAATAAATGATCATATTAATTCACACAAGAATCCAAGAATAGCTCGATAATTAAACTTCCAAGTAGCATCAACCCATAAGAAAACTAACAAAGAAAAATTATTTTCCAAAACACAACAGCTAGAATACAATGGCTGATAATTTCATTTTAACCAGCCACTTTAAACTCAGAAAGATTGTTCAGAAAATTATCTTTCATATAAGTTTTGATAGGTCATCTTTGGTTCCACCATACAGTCAATGTTCTATCTAGCCCCGTTCATACTTCTTGATATATTGGGTTTTTAAAGATCTAACAATGGGATAACTACCAGAACTTTCACGCTTCATCGTATATAGAGGTTTTCAATATATATCATGGAGATCATTATAAATATTAAAATTCAAGTTTGTTTCTCATAAATAATGAATGTAGCCAATATTATTTTGATGCGGAATGGTTAAGGACAATTTAGTCTTTAGGGTTTTAGGGTTTTAGTATTTTTCTGTTTTATGTTTTAATAAGGAATAGACATGTTTCCATGTTCTATTAGGATTAGTTTATTTGTTTTCTGCTTTAATTAGGAGTAGGCATGTTCCCATGTTCTACTAGGATTAGGATATTCTTTCTAATTTCAGTTTAATTAGGGTTTCTAGTTGTTTAATTCCCTATAAATACCCCATTGTAATTCAATGGAACAGAGATGAGTTTATGAATAAAGTTTGAGAATATTTTCCTACGAAAGGATTATTTTGGGTGCGAAGCCCCTAGAGCAATTCCAGATTATTTTGGTGTGAAAACAAGTTTTGGTGTGAAGCCAATTTCGGGTGTGAAGCCCCTGGAGTGATTCCAAACCTATCTTTTAAGTTTTATGTTTGTTTTCTTAAAGTTTGCTTCTGTTAGTTTGCTAAATCGTAGGCTTCAGATCTGTCATACGTCAAATTTGGTATCAGAGCAGATTCTTTCTCCTCTGGGCACAGTTATATGTCCACAATTCGTAGTGATCGGGCATATACCCATCAAACATGGCCATTAAACGGATAACACAACTCCTAGAGAAACGATCCAAGGATGTTGCTGCAATTCGGACCACAACAAGAATTTGCCGCCACATTGCAAGAATTCACCGCCACACAGCAAGAGCACTCCATCGCCTTGGGAATTCGTCAGGGCAGAGACCATGATGGAGGAAGAGAAGGCAAGAATTCTTGTCAACCAACCGTTATTGAAAAGGTTATGAGGCCAAGTAAAACTGATGAGATATTAGAGTTTGTGGCTGAATGGAGGGGTAGACAAAAAGAAAAATTTCAAGAAAAAACCACCTTGGAAAATCAGGTTGCACACCCAACTGAACAAGAATCAATGCCAGCCCTGATTCAACCAATAATAGAGAAAATATCAATTCAATTGGATAAGCAAGAGCCAACGTTACCGGTGATCGAGTCAATGCCTATTTGTGCACCAATTCTGCCAGTGGTTGTTGTTCCTTCTATTCAGGAACCAAGTAGTATAATTCTTCAGATTCCTCTTATGACCCATCAACTTAAATTCAAGAAAAAGCAAGTGCAACTTTCAAGTACAGAGGCATTCATGAGAAGATCCAAGTCTTTATAGATAGCTGGGAAAATTGCACTTAAACAAGTGAAAGACTTATGCTGTAAGAGCATGAACGAATTGGGAAAAGGTGGAGAAGAATTCTGACTCTGCATGCAACCATTAATGCCAAGAATTATCCTTTTGATGTTGGTTGATGTCCAAGCTTTTCGGTTAACACGCCGAAGTCAAGTTTTTCAACCAGGGGAGAATGATGCGGAATGAACAAGGACAATTTAGCCTTTAGGGTTTTAGGGTTTTAGTATTTTCAGTTTTATGTTTTAATAAGGAATAGACATGTTTCCATGTTCTATTAAGATTAGTTTATTTGTTTTTTGTTTTAATTAGGAGTAGGCATGTTCCCATGTTCTACTAGGATTAGGATATTCTTTCTAATTTCAGTTTAATTAGGGTTTCTAGCTGTTTAATTTCCTATAAATACCCCATTGTAATTCAATGGGAGGGAGATGAGTTTATGAATAAAAGTTTGAGAATATTATCGTGCGAATGGATTATTTTGGGTGTGAAGCCCCTGGAGCGATTCCAGACTATTTTAGTCTGAAACCAAGTTTTGGTGTGAAGCCAATTTCAAGTGTGAAGCCCCTGGAGTGATTCCAGACCTATCTTTTAAGTTTTATGTTTGTTTTCCTAAATTTTTCTTATGCTAGTTTGCTAAATTGTAGGCTTCAGATCTGTCATACGTCAAATTTGGTATCAAAGCAGATTCTTTATCCTCGGGGTATAGTTATATGTCCATAATTCGTAGTGATCGGGCATATACCCATCAAACATGGCCACTAAACGAATAATACAACTCCTAGAGAAACTATCCAAGGATGTTGCTGCAATTCAGACTACACAGCAAGAATTTGCCGCCACACTGCAAGTATTCGCAGCCACACAGCAAGAGCACTCCACCATATTGCGAGAACACTCCACTGCCTTGGGGACTTCGTCAGAGCAGAGACCATGAAAGAGAGAGAAAGCAAGAACTTCTATCACCCAGCTGTTGGTGAAAAGGTTATGAGACCAAGTACAACTGATGAGATATTAGAGTTTGTGGTTGAATGGAGGGGTAGACAAAAAGAAAAATTTCAAGAAAAAAGAACCTTGGAAAATCAGGTTGCACAACCAACTGAACAAAAATCAATGCTAGCCATGGTTCAACCAACAATACAGGAAATATCCATTCAATTGGATAAGCAAGAGCCAGTGATCGAGTCAGCTCCTATTTGTATACCAATTCTGCCTATGATTGGTGTTCCTTCTACTCCGAGGCATAGTAATATTTTTACTAAGATCGCTACTATGGCCTATCAACATGTGAGGATACAAGAAGAATTGCAGAATTACTTTGGTCATGTTAAGAGCCTTGGACTATTATATGACGTTGACATCAAGGAAGTAATTCAATTCCAACGCAACCTTTATGTCATTGATGAACAACATTATCCTTTTGATGTTGGTTAGCCGCTGATGTCCAAGCTCCTCGCTTAAACTTGTCGGAGTCAAGTTTTTCAACCAAGGGAGAATGATGCGGAATGGTCAAGGACAATTTAGTCTTTAGGGTTTCAGTATTTTTCTGTTTTATGTTTTAATAAGGAATAGACATGTTTCCATGTTCTATTCGGATTAGTTTATTGGTTTTCTGCTTTAATTAGGAGTAGGCATGTTCCCATGTTTTACTAGGATTAGGAAATTCTTTCTAATTTCAGTTTAATAAGGGTTTCTAGTTGTTTATTTCCCTATAAATACCCCATTGTAATTCAATGAAACAGAGATGAGTTGATGAATAAAGTTCGAGAATATTTTCCTACAAAAGGATTATTTTAGGTGCGAAGCCACTGGAGCGATTCCAGATTATTTTGGTGTAAAACCATGTTTTGGTGTGAAGCCAATTTCGGGTGTGAAGCCCCTAGAGTGATTCCAAACCTATCTTTTAAGTTTTATGTTTGTTTTCTTAAAGTTTGCTTCTGCTAGTTTGCTAAATCGTAGGCTTCAGATCTGTCCTACGTCATATTTGGGTAGTATAAATTAATAGCAAAGTGACCTATGAATAAGAAGAAATAGCATTGTGCTAGGCATTTTAGACAGAGTAGTGTAAAGATGAAAACGGATGAACTTACACCAAAAGATAACCGCAGCTTTTGAAGTATAGCCGACCATGATGATCAATTCCTAATAACTCTGCACCTCGAAGTGACTTTTGTGGTTCCATCCAAGGTTTATGCCTGTCAATCAAACACTCGGGACAATACCAGTCACCGTTTGGCAAAAGATCATTAACAACACCAACACATTTTGAGTGGTATGCAGCAGGACATCCATCACAGCATATTAAACTTCCATCCATTTTACAGAAGCAGCATTCATCACTATTCCAGTCAGTGGTGTCAGCAACAACCTCATTATCGAAATAAGAGGTGCCAGCACCATCCACAGGAGCCTTCCTTTTCTTGCAAACCTGAGAGTTTACATTCCGATCAAAAACGATGTCAGGTTCAGCTACCAAAGACCTTCTATTAATCTCCGACCTTATGGCTTCCACTTCTATCAAATCATCGCATAGACACTTAAGTATCTCAATCTTAACAGAAGCAGGTTGTTCATAGTAATCATTTTTTAATAGCTTGAAGCAACTGACATCAAAACCAGGTTTCAGTCCAGAAACATGGATCAGAAAATACTCAATCATAAAAATTGGCCACGTAATCAAGTCCAGAAAATCCCAATTGAGGCTCCTACATCAAAGATAAAAAGAGAAAGTTAAGGACCAATAAATGAAGTTTCCAATAAACTAAGTGACATCAGATCTAAATAGTAAACGGGGCCAAATAATGCACCTCAGACAATCAGAAGCAGATTCGGAACCTTCGTTTGCAAGCCACTCCAAATGCTTTTTCAATGCTTGCAAAATAGAAACATGAACATAATCAACTAATGAGCTCGGAGACTTGCGCTTCAGTGCTGCCACAAAATCCTCCAATTTGAAGGGACTCAGAAATAAAAGAGTGCTAAATGATCTTAAACAAGCATAAACAGTGAAAATATCAAGTATGGGAATTCCATCTAGATTTAAATGATCTGATGAAGGAGGTAATTCTGGCTCCTGAGGTAGAATACTAGGCTTTTCAGCCTCCTCACAACCAGAAATCACTGGTTTTTCCTCTGTTATTGCACTAACTGCAGAAGAGGACAATGGATCACTGACAGAAACTGATGCAATTGAGACGTGATTTTGAGTAGACCCTCGACGACTGCTTCTCCTCAGAACTGTCTCTGTAGTAGTAGATTTCAAACCGTCCAGTACTTTTCTTCTCTTTCTACGACTATTTTTTTGAGTGCATGGACTTCCTGAATTGCCTAGGAAGCCATGAATCAATGGAGTGCCAGCTTCCAAAAGACTATCTTTCACCTGAACTTCCTTTAGATGACTATCTCTCAAAAGATCATCTTTCACCTGAACTTCCACCAGACCACAATCCTTAAAGCAGAAATTATCCAAAACACGAAGAGAATTTTCTGCTTCCAAATCTCCACTGGAACAACAATTTTCAATATTAAATCGTTCACCAGCTGCACATTCAATGGGATCAACACTTCTCATGGGAATATCTTCATTAATATTGATATACACATCCTTCCAGTTCTCATCAGCATTACAATCTTCAATAACCTTCTCTTCAGCATCTCCACTCCCCTCTTTCTCGTGATTTGTTTCGATCATCTCAAACCTGGAACAGATCTTGAATTTTTCTTCAGTGTCACCCTCTGTATCACCCTCTGTATCCTTATATTCTTCACCAACCTCTAAATTCAGATCAAAATGGCAACCCCTCCTCTGGGTTCTACTGGTTACCACAGTTGAACCGCCCAAACTATCCCCATTCAAATTCTCAACAAAATCACCACATGCATCCAAATTCAAGTCAATACAATCTCTTTTTCCTGCAGTTTCCTCCTTATCAACATCTAGATCAACATTTAAGTCACATCCACCATTCAAATTAAAATTAAAACCAGCATTCAAATCAATCCCATCTTTCAAATTGTCAACTCTATTCACATTCCCATTAACATCTAACACATTCTCCTGTTCTGGGTTATCAAACCCATTACTAGAACAAACATTTTCATTAAAATTCCCAGTAACTGCCACACTTTCCCTAACATTGCCTCCAAATCCATGTCCCATTTCAAGATATTCCCCAGACCCATCACGCAAATTACAATTTGAATGAAAATCCCCATCAAACCAAGAATCATTTCCAAGGTTTACCGGAGCAGCATTACATGTATTACCTCGTATTCCTTGCTTCCTTTCGATACCCCGCCGTTTCAAAGGCTTCCGGCCAGGGCGGCTGGGCTTGATTTGGGCGTCAACAAGGTTTGACTCGGCACCACCAAGGAGCAAAGAAAGCTCAGCGAAGTCCAATTCCTCAGAATCCCCATCTTCATAAAGGACCTCGAACAACCCAGATAAAGGGGCGTACGATTTCACAGTTCCCGTGAAGAAATCAAAGCCTTTGAACTTTTTCCTCACAGTTCTGCCCACGAACTCCATTTTCTGTGATCCAAACTCGAAAATGAGAAGAAAACCCTCTGCTTCTTTCTTCTGCTCGAATTGCTTCCTTTTGGGTCGTTGTAAGAGAGGAAGAGAGAGAGAACGAGGAGAGATGAAAATTTGGTAACCTTCTCTCTCTAGAAATGCCTTTCAACTTGCATAGCAAACTGTTTGACTCTGACTACGGAGATAGAATGGTGTGCGTGTGTGCGCAAGAAAGCTGGTGCTACACGTATAACAAGCGCGGATAATTATTATTTATCTAAGGTTGTTTACACAGAATGGTACCGCCTAGTCATTGGGCCGGGTCGGGCAAGCCCGGCCCAAAATTTTTGGATTTGGATCGGATTGGGTTGGACCTATTTCATAATTTAAAAAATATCGGGCTGGGTCGGGCATGCTTGATCATAAATATGAAAGCCCATGCCCTTTGTCGGGCCGGGTTTGGGTCGGACTTTTATCGGGCTTTATGGGTCGGGCTTTTATCGGGCTTTACGGGTCGGGCCTACTAAGCCCACTTGGGCCGGACCTACTAAGTCCATTTGTACCTACCTAATTGTAAAAAAATAAATGAGTTGAGTTTAAATATTATTATCGAATATTGAAATAAGCTAAGGATGGGTACTATTGGATTTGGAGAATTGACTTAAATTTTTGACCATAAAAGCCGAGATAAGATAAGCAGGTCACTAAGAAAGTCAGAGACCTAGTGAGTTTTTTTGAATTTAGGGTTAGGGTTTGGTTTGGGCATTGGGCTTTTAAATGACACTAGGTTGAGATTTGGTTAGAGTTTTGGATTTTGGCTATAATAATAGTAACAAAATTGGATTGGGTATCAATTCATAATTTATAATTATTTTATATTTTCGAGTTTATGGGTCGGGTTTACCTGGGCGGGTTGGGCTGGGCTGGGCTTACCGGGCTTTATCGGGCTCGGGCCTATCAGGCCTAGCGGGCTTGAATACCCTAAGCCCAAGTCCAGCCCGTCAACATGCGGGCCAGGCCAGCCCACGGCCCATATCGGGCCGGGTCGGGCTTTTTGTCATCGGGCCTATCGGGTACCTATAAGCCCGTGGGCTTTTGGGCCAAATGATGAGGGCTACTTTAAACTATCATTTTTTTCTCAAATTGTACCCGAACCTATTTTGTGTCAAAATGCACCTCAAAATCATATTAACATTCCAATGTGTTCTTTTTCTGTCGGAGGGGTTGAAATAAGGGTTAAATTGATCATTTTGTACAACTAAGCATCTAAAATATAAATTTAAACCAAGTGGCTTCCACATCATCAACTGATGTGGCCAAATTAACCCTAAATAATGGGTCTTAATTCTTTGGTCGTGGAAGTCTAGAAGAGAAGCAATTCGTAAGCAAACTGAACGGAATCTCCAAACTGCAGAGAATGTCCCCGCAAGCAGAACCCATTAAGGTTCAAGCGACGACCACTAGTGGAGCAGCCGATAAGCTCCCCGCGAGTAGTAGAGAACCTCCTCGTTGTGTCGGCAGAGAGAAGCCAAAGCTCCCCGAGAGTAGCAGCGAACCTCGTCGGGTCGGCAGACAGACCGCGAGCAGAAGGACGATGATGAGGTTCTCTGCTGACGATGATGAAGACCCGGAGATGGGAGCAGAAACCACTACCCCCACATTCCCACCAAAGCTTTATGAAACCTACTTTCCTTTGTCAACTCTCAAACACTCCAAGATCCTTGAGGCTTTCTTCTGTGCCAATGTGTTTCCCAAAAGGGTTAATTCAAGCAATGCCGATACCATTCCTACCTCAATCATCGTTTGCCTATTGCCAAATGCCTTGTGTGCCATTACCATCAAAATACAGGATGCCTTCTCATGGGACCCCGGGGAATCATTCCAATTCAATGCATTAACCAATATAGGGAATGCATCTTTGACATCGCTAATTGCTTTTCCGCCTTCAAGGACAAATACCATGTTGCTTAGAATTGCAAGTATCCTTTCATTGATTTCCATATCTCCAAGTTAAGTGAGAAAAAAATGGGATCAAATTGGTTTCTAATATAAACGAAATAATGGTAAGGAAGATTGAAAGATTGTAGAGAGCCCCCAAGGCGTCTTGCTTGGCTTGGGAGCTACTTGTGTTGTCCATATTCTTCAGGGTTTTAACCAAGAAAGGTATGGCACCATAAGCCCCAATAATAGGTTTATTAGAGTCCAAAGCACTCAAGCTAAGAAAATTTGCGATTATAGCTTCTGAAATTGGTGGGTCTGGTGGGTTTGGTGGTTCAATGAGCTTCGGCATTTTGTGAACCGCACTTGCGGGGAGAATGGCAGCTTTGTTTCTGCAGATGAGTGGTCCAAAAAGAATTGGTACATTTGTCTTAAAATTCAAGCAGAGGATAAAAACAATTGACATATTTCATCATTTTCACAACATGCAAGACTAAGACTGTCAGCCAGAAGATAAGAACAATTAATAGAAATATAAATAATATTTTAGAATTAAAAAAACAGAGAAAAATCTTAAGCATGAAAATGACGGAAGAATCAAACATGGTGGCATTATATGACAGAAAATAGAAACGGCGATTAATGAGCTGAATTAATCAAAGCCAAGAAGATGACAAAACAAAACTTGCATGTAGGAAGAACAAAATTAATCACTGAGAGAAAGTTTGATGCTGCTCGCGGCCTTTCTGCCTACGCGATGAGGTTCGATGTTGCTTGCGGGGAGCTTCAGCTTCTCTTTACCGACACGATAAAGAGGTTCTGACACGACCCACCCTCAATCCCTCGGGATTAAGGGCTAAGTCATGCCCCCGTCTAACTTATGAGTGACACGAAGGCTAAACTGACGTCCAACCTCTGTGTGACACGTAAGTCGGACAAGGGATTCTTGACTAAACTGCTCAAAACTTTCGGACTTCCTAGAGCGTGCCGACTCTACTGTGGATCGCATATGTGATGTCTCCGTCTCTCTCGACTAACAGCTTGCACCGTAACAACCTGGAGGGTATCGAAAACACGAAGAGACTATGAGTGGACAAAAATAAAGTATAGTTCAAAACAGTTATCAGAAAACATAATTACATTTATACCCTCCGTTTAAAACCAATGCATGCATATCACAACCATGTCATAAAATCATTCTATACTCAAGTTGTTCAGACCATGTAAGAAAAACCAAATTCATTTTCTTTTATTAGTCCCGGGCCTCAGCCCAAAACTATCGAAAACTGTATCATCCGGGCATAGCCCAAAACATCGGAAAACCATTATCGAAAACCATCAGCATAAAGTCTCTGTGAAATCCAAACACATTTAAAACCACATTTCCATTAATCGAACTTGCTGGATCTATCCGAGTCTTTAAACTCAATCCAGGCCTCAATATAATCCGAGTCTTTAAACTCAATCCGGGTTTTTAAACCCAATCCAGGCCCGCCCCCGTCATATCATATTCAGGTCTTTAAACCCAATAACCAGATCCAGCAAATCCAAATCGAAAACCACTTGAAAACCATTATCCATTTTTGAATCTGAATCCGCAATCTCATCAGGATCCCGGATTCAAACCCAGAACTCATACCCATCATCCATTTCCAAATTCGAGTCCGAAACCATCATCCTGTAAGCTGGCATCCGGAATAACCATTCCGAACCCAAACCCGAAATCCACTTTCAAGTCCCAAATCGAATCACGAATCGTCATCCAGAAATCCGATTGAAAAACCCAAAATCACGTTTCTTAAAACCACTTTCTGATCTGGGCTTCGAGCCCGAAAACACTTTTCCGAAATCCATTTTAAATCATTGATATTAAATCATATTTCAAATCCCGAAATCGAATCCTCAAAACCAGATTCAAATCTCAAACATGATCGAAATCTCGTAAAACATGCATTTTCATAAATTCCTCGAGATTCGTGCAAAACCATAAACCATCAAGATCATAAATCAAATCATAGAATCACGTATAGAAAACATATAAAAACATTTATGCATGCATCATAAGTTAGAAAGCAAATTCCACTCACATACTATTTCGCCGCCGCCTCGATACGCACGCACTTACGCCGTTCCCGGCTAATCCGCTATCACCGACTTTCCCGAACCTATCCAAATCCCAATATAAGGTCACTAACTACTTCATAAAGCTTATACTCAAGCCTCGTAATTTTTCCGAATTTTTAACTATTTTTAACCGAGGCTTAAAACCTTCGGACAACCCAAAACCTATCGAGATGATGTCTGATTGACTCGAAACTAGTGCCAAAATGTTCGTTACATCGAATACTTTAAAAGTCGTGTTGGAAGATTCCCCAAACTACCCTTCACGCGCCCTCACGAGCGTCTGGAAGCTTCTGCGCGTGAGACCTATGTGCGTGAACAGTGTCGTCGTCAACCTCAGGTGAACTCGGTTGACAGGACCCATCCCAATCCCCCCGGGATTAGTGCGGGATGACCCTGCTCCCGTCTGACACGAAGTGTCAGACAAGGGATATTTTCATCCTTTGCCCTCCCAGGCTATCAGAGTACGCCAGGATCCGGAGGAGGTATGTGATATCTCGGTCTCTGCTACAGTCCACATCCGATGTCAACCTGAAGGGCAGTCAAAACATTAAAAACTGTGAGTGGACAAAACAAAAGTTTATAAAAACATTTAATAAGGAAGAAATTTGTACCCTCCACTAAAAAGCATGCATGCATTCGAAAACCATTTATCCAAAACAAACCATATGTGGGACTAAGCCCAAAGCAGATATAAACCAAGGTCGAAAGGACCACAATGAAAACGACCATACGGGCCACTGCCCAAATCCTGTGCACACCTGTACACACCACATATCATATAACATATATCCATCACATACATATATATAAGTCACACAACCAATCCTGTCACGGTATCCAAAGCTACGCGCGCGCTACCCGGGTCTCAATCCGAGTCATCTCAAAGTCAAGATCAATGTCCGTAGACCACTGACCCTACCCGAGGTAATAGTAATCATAGCCTTCCTGAGAGTAAGGAACCCAACTGGGGGGTGACTCCACTCAGTCGGTGCTCCGTGACTACTCCGGGGTCCACCCAGGCCAACGACCCTCCCCGGAGGAGATAGTAGAACATGTAAAGGAAGGTAGACGAACATATATATACATAACATAAACATTCATGACCGGTTCCCCTGAACCGTCATGAATCCATAATATCCGTAATCAGGTAACATGCCGGTTCCCATAAACCGTCATATACCGTAATAATATAACCAGGTAACATGCCGGTTCCCATAAACCGTCATGTACCGTAATAATATAACCAACAAGGGTTCATGCCGGTTCCCATAAACCGTCATGAACCATGATACCATAACAAGGGTTCATGCCGGTTCCCATAAACCGTCATGAACCTGGGAATCCATTTAAGGTTCCCTGACCTGAAATCAAAACCGTAAAGTGACTGGGTCTCGTACCCGAACATAGGACACCAACTGGGCACCGTGCCCGGAATCTGAGGTCATATGCCCGAGACAAAACCAAATGGGTCTCATACCCGAGTTTATCATTTTGAAATCCAAATTCAGTTCATTTAAATCAATAAAGAAATACAGACCCGTATAAGCACCGTATAAGGCCGAAACCTCGAAATACGTGCTTATACGTAACCACATACAAATGCACCCATGGCATCATCAAACAAGTAAATAAACATATAATAAACATTTATGCATGCACCAATTTAGAAAACAAGGTCCACTCACAGACCGTCCGAGCTGCCGCCTCGATTTGCGTGCCATACGGTTCCCCGAGCCGATCACCGTCACCGGGACTCCCAAACCTGTCCAAATCGTAATAGAAGGTTACTAACTACTTAATTAACCTCCTACCAAAGCCCCGTAATTTTCCCGAACTTTTAACTATTTTTAATCCCGAACCTAAACCTTCCGATGCCCCGAAACATATCGAGACGGTGTCCGATTGACACGAAACCAGTCCCAAAATGTTCGTTACATCGAATAGATGATTTCGTATGTTGAACACATCCCCAAAAACCCTAGCACGCGCCCGCACGCGCCGCCTGAAGTGGCTGCGCGTGGGAGCCACGCGCCGCTACAGTGCATCCCCTTCCTTCGATCGAACCGGTCCGAACCGACCGGTCCGGTCCGACCCCTGCAACTGGACCGGCGTAACCGGTCCAGGCCTTCTTCTCCCTCATTTTTGGTCCGATTTCCTCCATTCTAATTCCTAAATTCCTATTTTCTCATTTCTAATCTATCCTAATCAAGAAAACTAGGAAAAACGCCACAAAACCCGTCCGTCCAATTCTCCCATAATCGGTCCAATTTTTCCGATTGCACCCAGGGCTGCTCAGCCCTTCACCGCCGTCCAAACCACCCTCTACGCCTTCCTACAACCTCAATAAACTCATCCTACTCATTAGAACTCAGCCCTAACACCTAAAACCCGAAAATGAAATTTGAATGGAAGACTTACTCGCTCGGGTTTGTCTCCTCCCCGCCGCCGTGGACGGTGGTTCCGGCCGTCCAGCAACCTCCACCAGTCCTCAGTCATCTCCTGTGCCAGCCTCAAGTGAAACCAAGTGAAGAGAATGGGTTGGGTTGTTCAGAGGAGAAGAAATGGTGTGAGATCGGGTAATGGTTTGAAATGGAAGGAATGATCGATCGATGCATGTATGTGGGAAGGTGGGCAATGGATGGGTGACACTTGTCACTCATCCCTTGGCCTGCCAAAATATCTGGGTCCACACTAAAGACAAACTGTCTTCGTAAAACGTGTCGTCGGGAATAGTATCCCGAAACTTTCGTGAACCGTAACTTCGTCGTCGAACGTCCGAAT
Source organism: Prinsepia uniflora (assembly GCA_032719365.1). Classification (NCBI taxonomy): domain Eukaryota; kingdom Viridiplantae; phylum Streptophyta; class Magnoliopsida; order Rosales; family Rosaceae; genus Prinsepia; species Prinsepia uniflora. The sequence goes on along the minus strand of CM064861.1, from coordinate 60,633,849 downwards.
TCGACGTGTAGCCTGTCTACGGATTCGTATCGTCCTTATCTACGTAATGGTCTTCGGCCCTCGGCCATCGGACCTCCCGATCAAAAAGTCAACTTTTGACCCCCTATTCACCCAAATTACCAAAATGCCCCTAAACTTCTGAAACGTCATAACTTCCTCCTCGAATGTCGGAATTGAACGTGCCACCTGTCTATGAACTCGTGACGTCACGAACTACGTCACGGTCATCGGTCAAAGTCCATTTGACTGCCCGATTAAAAAGTCAACGTTTTGCCACCATCAGGGGCAAAACGGTCATTTCGCACCGTTCGTCCGATTTCGCTCTATTAATCACAGATTAGCCTCACTAATCGTGATTAGTCACTAATCTAATCTAGGAATTTGGGACGGGTCGTTACAACTCGGTTCACCTGGTTCGAACCGGTTCGGTTGACCAAACCGGCGGTCACGGTTTTCATCCAATTCTCAGCCATTTTCAGTCCTACTTAGTCTATTAGGTTCTTCCTAAGCTCTAAAAACAATCCCTATAACAAAAACATAAAATCAAGTCCTAAATGATACCTTCCAGATCGAAGATTACACTCCCAAAATTTTCTCCTTTGTTCGGCCGTCAAAGACCTCCATTCACCGTGGTTTTGATCCCATTCGTCTTCTGGTCACCTCCAAGACATTATTCACAAATTAATATCAATTATCAAATACTGAAACTCGTTTTACTATTTTTGATTTCAAAGTCGATTTTTAAGGCACCTCTACTTACCGTCTCGTTTAAGCTTCAACTTCGAGTTCAATGAGCTCAACTCAACCTTCCAAACAACTTTCATTCAGAAACCATGAGCTTATGACCACGATTGAGGGTAAGAAAACTTCTTGATTCCTCACGATTTCACATCCCCTGTTTTCTGTTGTTTCCTCACGGTTGGAGCCACCGTTCACGACCACCACGATGGTGGCACCACCCTACCACCACCTTACTACTCAACTCACCTACAAGCCCAAATGAACCCGCACTACACACACACACGATTGCTCTGTCTTTGTCTCTGTTTCGGGTTCTAACTGGGAGAAATGGGGGAAAATGGTTTTACTCGATCAAAGTTAAAACAAAAATATCAAATGGAAGATGGGGATGGAACCAACCAGACCTCTCCCACGTGTCCACATCCCTTTGGTCTAGGCTAAAAATATCCATTCCCTCAAGGACATGTGTCCTCATCCCAAAACTCAGCACCAAAAACAGGTAAAGGACCATTTTATCCCATGCCTTGCAAAATTACCATTTTACCTCTCGCATTCCTAGACCCATAACTAATTCATCCAAAGTCTGATGACGATGTGCCGCCTGTCGTTGTACTTAGGGGATCGAGACCTACCTAACGGTCCTCGAATTACGAGAAAATTCCATGTCGTTTGAAAAGTCCACAAATTGCCCCTATTTCACAAAATTACCAAAGTACTCTCGAACTTCCAGACGTCATAACTTTCTCACCGAATGTCGAAATCGGACGTGCCACCTGTCTATGAACTCGTGACGTCCCGAACTACGTCACAGTCTTCGATCAAAGTCCATTTGACCGCCTGAATAAAAAACCAACATTTTGCCCATTCTAGGGGCAAAATCGTCATTTTGCACCGTCCGCCCGAACGCATCCAACTAATCACCAATTAACTTCACTAATCCGTCATTAACAACTAATCAAATCCCGATTTCCGGGACTGGTCGTTACAGGTTCTCTGCTGCTCACGGGGAGCTTCTCGGTTGCTCCACTGGTGGCTGTCGCTCGAACCTCGATGGGTGCTGCTTGCAGGGACGTTCTCTACAATTTGAAGACTTCATTCAGTTTACTCGCGAGTTGCTTCTCTTCTAGACTTCCACGACTGAAGAATTAAGACCCATTATATAAGGTTAATTTGGCCACATTAGCTGATGATGTGGAAGCCACTTGGTTAAAATTTTTATTTTAGATGCTTAGTTGTACAAAATGACCAATTTAACCCTCATTTTAACCCCTTAGACGAAAAAATACAACATTGGAACGAGAATGGGAGTTCAAGGTGCAATTTGACACAAAAATATATTCGGAGTGCATTTTGAGACAAAGATGATAGTCTAGAGTGCATTCTGAGTAAAAAGCCTTTATCTAATGTGATTGTTCAAAGTATAGGAAAATGTCGATTCTATTCTCGCATTAAATTATTTTTTCATTATTACTTTCCTTAGCTAATATTTCAACCCACAGGAAAATCTAGCATTTACCTTTGCTTTTGGTGCCCCCATTAGGTTTAAAAAGGCTTCATCTAATCATTTCCCTCTTATTAGTTATTACCATAACAATGAAATATTTATACCTATTTTTGTATAACTTTAATCCTTGTTAATTGCTCGTAGAGAAAAATACTTCCATCTTATTTCTAAAATATTTATTTTTATAAATAGTTACAATAAAGATAAATGAGTAAACTAATGTATTAAATTAAAATTAAAATTACAAAAAATGATAGATACAATGTCTTTAGACTAGAGGGAATTGTTTAACTTCCACATCCAACCTCGCTAAATTCTGCTATCATGCGGTTGTCAGTTTTGGACAACAAGGAAACACTAGGGTTTTCTCCCTATTTCTATATTCTAGGTCAAAGATTTTTTAGGGCAAAATTTTGCAACTATGGACCTCAAGCCTCTGATAGCTCGAACAAGTGGAAGCCACCCTCTAGAGCATCTTACAAGCTCAATTTTGATGACATTGTTATAAGTAATACGTGAGCGGCTTCAAGATATATTATTTAGGATGACAATGAGGTCCTAATTTGGGCTGGAACCAAACAAACTAATGATATTAATAATATACTTATTATTGAGAAAATGACCCTACCTCTTATATGGACCTATATATTAGTATCATTTTTATCATTTATTTGTTTAATCGTCCTCAAAAGTGTGACCTACTAAATTACTGATATATAATATATTCGATAATAAATTGGAATATGCTTATGTAAGTACACTAAAACATTACTCATGAGTACACTAAAAAATTATTCATATCATTAATCATTTTATGATCTAATGTTGATCCAAAGATGAAGCATAAAATGGTCAACAGTTCGATATATTCAATGTTACTAAATGTGATGGATGAATTCTATAGTCCCTTTATTCTTGCCCAAAATGTTTTTCTCGTTTTAGAAGCTGAATTTTCCGAGGCATCCTTTACTGGACTTCTATGCAGAAACTGGTATGCGGAGCGAGAGAGGCAAACCACTCGTGGAGATCTCTTTTCTTGTGAATGGTGAAGTGTAGAGATGTTGGATGGGTTGAGCGTGATGGGCTTGTAGCTACGGTCGATCCCTAGATAGGTAGACCATGTAAAACTCATGCTTGGTGTATGGTGAGGAGTCTCATATCGCCCGGGGGAAATGGGAGATGCGTCTTATATGTGTGGGTTCGTCCCTATCTAGTTAGATACTTTTTGCAAGTGGGACCCCCAGGAGAAAATCCATGCGGGGTAGGGGCCCATGTGCCAGCGAGTCGGTTGGACTAGTAGTGCCGACGTGTAGCGGGGCCCAAAGCGGACAACATTTAATTAGAAGGGGCGGGGCGTGATAGACCAGGAAGCAACTGGATCATTCAATTCATGGCATGGCACTAGTAGAGAACTGCTAATAGACAGTGTAAATGAGTTTTGTTTTCGGCCCAAGAACCTTTCTTATGATCAAAGCGATTGTGAGGCAGGCAGACAAGAATTAGCCTGCACTGTTCTTTTCTATGACTTTTTCAAGGACTTAAAATATTTTCTTTTTAGCGTAGTCCAAGTTTAGAAGTCATTTCTCCATGATATTCAAGTTGGCGATGTTATTTCAGTAGTCAAATGGTCAGTGGTCCTAAGTTTTCTTGAGTTGGAATCAAAGTATTCGGATCAATGCATAAAGATGGTATCCTGATTCTATAAGTCGTGAACCACACTTGGGTGATGTACCCTGAGTACCAATTACTACTTAAAAAAATCTAGTTTGTATTGAAATGGAAAAGGAAGTACAATTACATGAATGTAAAAATAGGGGAATTGAATATCAATTGGATTTATATGACAGGACCCTCCCCGTAATCCCCCTCAATTAGTGTGGGAAGACCTATTTCCGTCTAGTACACTAATTAAGGGGGATTACGGGGAGGGTCCTATCATTACAAATATAGAAAAATAGATTATTTCCTTCGCATTCAAGCCCATAGCAAGCAAGAAATTCCAGAAATTATCAACTGAAATAAATAGCAGTCGAAAATCATACCATGAGATGGCAGAGCACTCAAAAGCAAGGACAAGACATCAAAAAGAAGGTTTGAGTTCCTCAGTGACCAGCCATGAGCTGATAGTCAAGACGACTTTTCGTGAATCAATAGTCGGAATGACTTTCCGTCAGTCGGTAGTCGATGACTTTCCATGAGCCAGTAGTCGAGATGACTTTCCATGAGCTGGTAGTCGATATAATCAACCCTTATGGCACTGAATAGTTAGAAAAAAGGTTAATCTTCTGCGAACCTTGATCTACAATCCAAGAACTGGAAGTTGGAAAGAGGGCAACCCATTTGACACTGAGTGATCAGAAAAAAGGTTAGTGCAGGGAGGTGAAGCCAGCCATTAAGACATTGTTGCGGGAGCGATTAGAAAGACGGATAGGCAGTTGCATAAATGACTTGAGAGGGTAAGAAGAGAACATGCATCTTGATTTCCTAGGTTGAAAGAAGCAATTTTTGCCACAAGGAAAACCTTTTTAAACCATGAAACCTTGGTTAAAGGTGTTCATAGGTTCATAAATTGATGGAGATTAATTTTCTGAGTTTGATTGGTTGATGTTGGTCCTTTGAGAAGCTGGTTTGTTCTATATTTATATATGGTGAAGAAGCTCTCAGCTTGCCGAGTCGGGTTTTGTGTGGGTCTCATGCTGCCTTTTTTCCCTTTGAAACAGTTCCCCTTGCCTCTATTTTCTCTGTGTCTGTCAGCACTGCCTATGCTTTCTTCTTCTCCATACTCGTAGCTGTTAGGGCTGGGTTTTTTTTCTTTCTATTTTGGGCATTTAAGTTCCGTGAGTCATTGTCTTTGTCCCATATGGTATTTTTTCGAGTGTAAACAATGCCCCTTGAATTTAAAACATTTTGATTACAGAACGTTTTACATTCTCTCGATCTCACTTTCTCACCCATCTTCTGCTTCCACATGTCGCTTTGGTGGTTCAAATTACAGTCTCCCATAGCTCTGTCATCCTCGTTGTGAACTTGTCGCTTTCTCCCATACATAGACAAAATCATAACCTCCAAGCTCATCCCTCAGTGAAAAAGATAAGGATGATTCTCCAAGCATTCCTATCTCCGAACCCACCGCTATGACTCATTGGGTTTGCGGTGCGAGCTTTGAACCCCATTCAAGAGCTTCTCATGATATCTTGGGGTTTCTTGAGGATGATGGTGAAGTTTTTCATGACCCATGTTTCATGATTAACTATGATTCTCGTTTTGCTCTAGGCCCCTGTTGGAAAGGTTCTCCCTCAAATAGGGCGATCGCTCTCATCCTTTATTTAAGAATCTTCCAAGCTCCCTTCATATATCAATGGAGGTCGTTTCTGTGGGCGAATCTGGACCTTGCATGGAAGCATATTTTCCCTTCTCTAGGTCATGTAAACCTTGTGTGTCCTTGGAAATGGTGAGTCAAAAGGATACAACAGATGTATCCGGATAAACTCATAAGCAACATGATATATCATTTGGTAAGCCTTTCCACTATTTCCATTACTCCTGACTCTGGACTCCTACACTTTGTGCTTTGCTTTTGGAACAGTAGTACGAATATGTTTAATTTTTGAGTTGGTCTTATGACACCGACCATCATGGATATGGCTATCTTGTTTGAGTTCTCCTTATCAAGGGACACAACCGATTTTACTTGGGGTTTGAGTTGGTCCCATATGTGCTTCTTCTTTCTCTGTTTCTATCTACATTCTATCTGTTTGACTGGAATGGAGAACCCAGGACCGAAAGTGAGTTCAAAAATCTTGGGTTCGTAGGTCCTTACTTAGGGTCCGTATATGAAAAGATCCAGTTCTATTGCTTTTTCTTGGACTGGTTTGTGTTTCCTAATACCATGAGGAATCCAACGCTGGAGTGGACCCCCATGGTCCACTTTCCAATTCGGCCTCTAATAATAGGCCGAGAAATCATGAATTTCATCAAATATGTTTTGGTAAGTATATGAACCAAGGATGGCAAAATATAATGCCTAAGTTTGGTCACTGTAAATGACAAGACCCATCCCGATTATCCCTCGATAACCGTGAAAGATCCTGCTCCCGTCTGACAATAACTCGAAAGTACAAAAAAGCAGTTTCACATATATACATATAGAACATACAAACGATAAACATTGTCAGACAAGAGATAGTTCAGTATTCCGAGACCGTTGACCTAGTCAACATGGTTTACAGAGCATAGGAAATATTTACAAGTAGGGATCAAAATCCTACGCTGCAAAGTGTCTGAGTACGCAACGGTCTGTTTAGTCCTCTGCCCCGATATTAGCCTCAGTATCCGTGCACTGGCCTGGAGGGCAATTAAAACATTAAAGGTGTGAGTGGAAAAAAATAAAGTTTAGAAATACATTTATTAAAATACTATCTTACCCTCTAGTATCACAAACTTGCATGCATATCATAACTTATAAATCAGATAATCAAGATATGAACATAAATCTCAAACAGAAATAAAAACACAAGATCCAAGTCCAATATATAGTCACGTTATCCTTGCAACGCGTGCAAATCAATAGGCTCAAGGACCACTCAAATCCCGAGCATCCGCCGCTGTGAACACATCACCAGCCGGCAATCCAGGTCGTCATGAACATATCATTGACTGACCTCCATATAATCCAGCACATCTGGTTTGAGTCGAGCCTCCATTTCGCTGCACGACAACATACCGTGCTACGTGACCTCTCCGGGGTAAACACTTCCATCCCGGAGGCGAGCGTTATCTCCAGGGTCCATTTCGGGGGAAACATATTCCACACCGAAAGCCCTCATATATCATCATCATGAAAACCAGTGAAAACAGTTGCATTTAATATCAAAACCATTTTTGAACTGGGCTTTAAGCCCAAAAACACTTTTCTCAAATCCAAAAACCAATCCATGCAAAACTGCGCAATCACAACCTCATTCATGATATAAATCCATCAAATCTAATACCAGACTCATAATCCGAGTCAAAATCAAGTTCAAACCCCGAGCCTGAGCTCGAAATATCAGTTTCACGGTTTTCTCAAAAATCATGCCCACAAGCACATAAAATAATATAATATTCCAAAAATTCGAAAATCGTTATACTGAAACATTAGTCATACCAAATCATGTCAAATCATATTATAAAACATTTAAAGCATATATGCATGCATTTAGGGTAGAAAACAAAAGCCTAATCACACACCGTCCAGATTGTTCAGTTTCCAGCTGTTCGTGTTCCTCCGACGTCCTGGAAGTATTCGGGCCTGTCAAACAAGGAATATAAGATTACTAACGTATTACATAATCTCCGGTACGAATTTCCCAGTCGTCGGAATAAAATAATATTATTTTAAACGTAGCCTATACGCTTCGGGTATACAAAATTACTCTCCGTTCATATCCGATTGACCCGAAACCAAATCTAATAGGTCCGTATCATCGAGAGCATCAAAAAGTGTGTTGAACCTTCCTTCAGATTCCCGGTCACGTGCCCTCACGCGCCGCTGCAAGCGGCTGCGCGTGACAGCCACGCGCCGTGAACAGTAGCTGCTACAATTCTCTCTCTCTCGCCCGTTTTCCTGATAAACGGGTCTGCAACCTGCGATCAGACCCGACTCGATTTCCTTTGATTTGAACTCAATTCCTTCCGTTCTTTCACTCACTAACATCAATTCAATCCAATTTACGGTTCAGTAACTTCAATTTAATTAATTAAGCCCTAAAACGTCTCGACTCAAGATGAACACCCGTCGGGTTTGAATTCGGGTTCTACCCAAAACCAGCCTATTTCCTTTAATTGTTCATACCAGAAGCATCATAGGAACATTATAAACACGAAATCGAAATCAATTTCATGAATTATTACCTCTAAGTAACTCAACTCAAGCTCGATTTTCCGAAATAGTTGCAGAGTTTGTTCATCACCAATTCAGCTCCAATTTTTGTTCCAGTTGATTGGGTTCAAGTCGTTCAGCTCCCAGAAAGCTTAATATCACCTCCAATTCGAACGAAACCGTCTCAAAATTCGAAATCGAATTTAGGTCCTTCAATGGTTGTTTCGGGCATTCCCAGTATGGGTTTCCCTTGAGTTCTTTTGGTTTTCTTTCGGTTTTTTCACTCCAACCTACACCAATTAATCACTCTAATTCACTGAATTTCCTTTGTTTTGCTGCTAATTGATCACACGGTTTTGAGGAGGTTTTTGGTTCTCTGTTTTGTGTTCTTAGTCGACTGCACTGTTTCCCCTTCCATTAGCTGCTAACTACAATTAATTAATTGTAACACATAACCCAAGTGCCACTAATCTTTATTAACAAGTGACACTTGTCACTTGATGAAGGATGTGACTCATTAGGTAGAATGAATCAGCAGGTGATAATCATCTCATTCACCGTTTAATCACAATCCACATAAAATTACCATTTTACCCTTGAGGTCACAAATGACCATTTTGCCCCTGCACTTCCCAGACCCATAACTTCTTCATACGAGCTCCGTTTTCGACGTGCCACCTGTCTACGGATTCAGCGTCTCGGGACCGACACAACGGTCCTCGAAAAATGCACAAAAAGTATTTTAAACGAAAAGTCAACTTTTAGCCATATTCCTCCAAGGGTAAAAACGTCATTTTCACATTATTTTAATATTTTACAATTTTTTGGATTTTCGGGGCGTTACAACCTTCCCCCCCCTTAGGGAATTTCGTCCCCGAAATTTCACGGAAACAAGTACGGGTACTGCTCCCGCATTTGAGCTTCGGGTTCCCACGTAGCTTCTTCTACATTCTGATTCCTCCAAAGCACTTTCACTAGGGGAATTGTCTTTCGGCGGAGTACCTTATCCTTTCGATCCAAGATCTACACAGGTTGTTCTTCAAAGCTTAGGCCTTCCCTGAGCTCAATAGGCTGCTCTTCTAATACATGGGACTCATCATATACATATTTCCGCAGCATTGACACATGAAAGACATTGTGAACTCTGGAAAGCTACGATGGTAATGCTAGTTGATAAGCAACTCGGCCAATCCGCTCGATAATCTTATAAGGGCCGATGAAACTGGGGCTTAATTTCCCGCGTCTGCCAAATCGTACTATGCCCTTCCAAGGGGATAACTTTAGGAAAACCCAATCTCTCACTGCAAATTCAAGATCTCTGATTCGCCGATCCACGTAGCTCTTCTGTCTATCTTGGGCTGCCTTGAGTCTATCCCGGATGAGCTTAACTTTCTCTATCGTCAGATCAATCAATTCGAACTTAGACAATCTCCTTTCGCCTACCTCTGTCCAACACAAAGGGGTTCGGCACTGGCGTCCATATAGGGCTTCGTAAGGTGCCATCCCAATACTTGCTTGATAACTGTTATTATGGGCAAATTCCATCAATGGCAAATGTGACTCCCAAGTACCCTGGAATTGCAGAACACATGCCCTCATCATATCTTCCAAGGTCTGGATGGTCCGTTCAGATTGTCCGTCTGTCTGAGGGTGGAATGCTGTACTAAAATGCAATCTTGTTCCAAAAGCTTCCTGTAGACCTTTCCAGAATCTAGATGTGAATGGGGGATCTCGGTCTGAAACAATGGAGGCAGGTTTGCCATGTAACCGAATAATCTCATTGATAAACAAGTTAGCATACTGGGTCATCTGAAAGTCTTCCTTCACAGGTAAGAAATGTGCTGACTTGGTAAGTCTGTCTAAAATCACCCAAACTCCATCGTGGCCTCTAGGCGTCCTCTGAAGTTTAAACAAAAAATCCATGGTTACATGATCCCATTTCCACTCGGGGATAGGAAGCGGTTGTAGTGCTCCATAGGGTCTCTGTCTTTCAGCCTTTACTTGCTGACATATCAAACATTTACTCACATACTCAGCAATTTCTCGTTTCATGCCAGGCCACCAGTAATATTCTCGGAGCGTACGGTACATTTTCGTTCCTCCTGGATGCATAGCATATGCAGAACTATGGGCTTCGGTCAGAATCTCCTTTTTCAAGGCTTCATCTGCAGGTACACATAATCTCCCTTCCATGGTTAAGGCTCCGTCCTCATTTACTGTATAAACCTGTCGTTCTCCTGCTTCTACTTCAATTCGAAGGATACATAAAGTCGCGTCTTGATATTGAGCATCAATGATCTGATCAATAAGGATTGGTCGCACCTGGAAATTTGCTACCAAACCATCTTGACTATCAAGTCCCAACGCAACACCCGTCTTACGCAGTTGTATTGTCCGTAAATGGGCTACTGAATGTGCTGATTTCCGACTCAATGCATCAGCCACTACGTTTGCCTTTCCAGGATGGTATTCAATCGTGCAATCATAATCCTTAAGCAATTCCAACCATCTTCTCTGCCTCACATTTAGCTCCTTCTGGGTGAAAAAGTATTTCAAACTTTTATGATCCGTAAACAGTCGGCAGGTCTCACCATATAGATAATGTCTCCAGATCTTCAGCGCATGCACTACTGCAGCCAATTCCAAATCATGGGTAGGATAGTTGCGCTCGTGCGGTTTTAATTGTCGCGAGGCATAATCAATCACTTTCCCATGCTGCATCAACACACACCCTAAGTCGTGTAAGGATGCATCAGTATAGATTTCAAAATCGCCACTGTCATCTGGAAGAGCCAATACTGGAGCGGATGTCAACCGTTTCTTCAATTCTTGAAAACTCTGCTCACAAGTCTCGTCCCAATTAAACCGAACTCCCTTCCTGGTCAAACGAGTCAAAGGAGCAGCAATCGTAGAGAATCCTTCCCCAAAACGTCTGTAGTAACCGGCCAAGCCCAAAAAGCTTCTCACTCCAGTCACTGTTGTGGGTTGTTCCCAATTTGCCACTGCTTCGATTTTCTGGGGGTCAACACAAATTCCTTCCGCAGAAATCACATGCCCCAGAAATCCCACACTCGTCAGCCAAAATTGGCATTTACTCAGTTTAGCAAAAAGTTGATTCTCCCTTAGAGTTCCAAGCACAAGCCTTAGGTGCTTCTCGTGCGCCTTCACAGTTTTTGAATACACTAAAATATCATCAATAAACACAATGACAAACTGATCAAGATATTTCCGGAATACTCGGTTCATCAAGTCCATAAATGTTGCCGGAGCATTGGTTAACCCAAAGGGCATCACAAGGAACTCATAATGACCATACCGAGTCCGGAAGACTGTTTTCGGAATATCCTCTTCTCGAATCCGCAGCTGATGGTAACCAGAACGAAGATCAATCTACAAAAAATATGTAGCTCCCCTTAATTGATCAAATAAATCATCAATTCGAGGCAAAGGATACTTATTCTTGATCGCCATCTTGTTTAGTTGCCTGTAGTCCATACATATTCTCAAACTGCCCTCTTTCTTTTTCACAAACAGTACGGGGGCTCCCCATGGTGACACACTCGGTCGAATGAACCCCATATCGACTAAGTCTTGCAATTGTACCTTTAATTCCCTTAACTCAGATGGTGCCATACGATAAGGCGGTAAAGAAATAGGTCATGTACCAGGAATCAAATCAATGGTGAACTCCATCTCCCTATGCGGTGGCACTCCTGGTAAGTCCTCAGGAAACACATCTGGGAACTCACATATGATAGGGATGTCCTCGACCCTAACTGGGGTATCCCGTACATCAACCACGTGTGCTAGATAACCCTGGCAACCCTTTCGCAACAATCTTTCTGCTGTAAGAGCTGATATGACTTTGGCAGGTAACATTCGCCGATCTCCCTAGAATATGACTTCCGGTAATCCTGGACTTCGGAGCATCACCCTCTTATTGAAACATTCGATAGAGGCATGATGGGTTGTTAGCCAATCCATCCCAAGGATAACATCAAAATCGCATAATTCTAACAAAATTAAGTCAGCCACGAGATACACACCCCCTATCAATACAGGATAATTTCGTATCACCTGGTTGACTACATAAATATCACCAGTCGGCGTACCGACTCCCATATCCCAACCAAGCGCAGAAACCTCTCTATCATCTAAGGTTGCATAAGTGCGAGAAACAAATGAATGAGTAGCTCCCGGGTCTATTAAGGTACAGGCATCATGACAAAAAATAGGAAGCATACTTGTCACCACTCCTGGGGTAGATCGAGCCTCCTGTTGAGTAACAGCAAATACTCTAGCCTGTGGTCCCGAAGTCTGACCACGTCCTCGTGAGTTACCACGTCCTCGGCTAGCTCATCTTCCCCCAGTCGTATCAGAAGTCGATGCCGTACTCCGACTCTGCTCTGCAGTACCCCAACCGGTACCACTACCAACCAAACGTGGGCAGTCCTTCTTGAAATGGCCCGGCTCCCGACAGTAAAAGCAAACAAGCACATTACCCCGATTGGGCCCGCTACTCTGTCGGTTGGCTGATCCCACTGATGCTTCACTAGATTGCACGGTTGCCGAAGATTGAGACCCAAATCTCGATGTATTCCCACAACCATAACTCGAACGAGTACCACCAGATGATCCAGAACTAGAACCACCCCTTTTTTGTCCATCTCTAACTCGGCGCTCCCTGATACTGTGGCTCTCGGCGCCTACCGTAGCCTGAAAACTGTTGTGGTATTGGTAAAGTCACCTCAACTCTGGCGGCTGCATCAGAAAACTCCCTCAAAGAAGCATATGATCCCATTGTCACGGCACCACGGATCTCATTCCTTAACCCCTGCTCAAACCTTCTGCACTTATCCTCCTCGGTAGACACATACAATGGGGCAAAATTTGCTAAGTTCAAGAACTTTTGCTCATAATCAGCCACATATAGATCTCCTTGTTTTAGTTGAAGAAACTCCACTTCCTTGGCGTTACAGTAAGAACGAGGATAAAACTGATCTAGGAAACGGTGCCTGAAATCCTCCCAACTCAGGGTGTTGGCATCCAATCCCGTCAACTGCAATCCACGCCACCATCGATACGCCTGACTACTCAGCATAAACGTGGCTAAAGGAACCATGTCTCCTGCTGGACATCGCATGATTTTGAAAATCCGTTCCAACTGTGTAACCCAATCATAAGCCTCATCTGGGTTAGTCTGGCCCGTAAAACTCGTGGCCCCCAAACGTTGAGCTCTCTCGACGTATGGACCCTACATTTCTTCGCCAAGCTGTGCACAAGGCTCGCGCCGCGGAGGCATCTAGAGGTATCTGTACGTAAAACAGATCAGTTAACGAGACATGCACACAATGTACAAAACTCAGACTGCAACCTAGTGCTCTGATACCAATTGACAAGACCCATCCCGATTATCCCTCGATAACCGTGAAAGATCCTGCTCCCGTCTGACAATAACTCGAAAGTACAAAAAAGTAGTTTCACATATATACATATAGAACATACAAACGATAAACATTGTCAGACAAGGGATAGTTCAGTATTCTGAGATCGTTGACCTAGTCAACATGGTTTACAGAGCATAGGAAATATTTACAAGTAGGGATCAAAATCCTACGCTGCAAAGTGTCTGAGTACGCAACGGTTTGTTTAGTCCTCTGCCCCGATATTAGCCTCAGTATCCGTGCACTGGCCTGGAGGGCAATTAAAACATCAAAGGTGTGAGTGGACAAACATAAAGTTTAGAAATACATTTATTAAAATACTGTCTTACCCTCTAGTTTCACAAACTTGCATGCATATCATAACTTATAAATCAGATAATCAAGATATGAACATAAATCTCAAACAGAAATAAAAACACAAGATCCAGGTCCAATATATAGTCACGTTATCCTTGCAACGCGTGCAAATCAATAGGCTCAAGGACCGCTCAAATCCCGAGCATCCGCCGCTGTGAACACATCACCAGCTGGCAATCCATGTCGTCATGAACATATCATTGACTGACCTCCATATAATCTAGCACATCTGGTCTGAGTCGAGCCTCCATTTGGCTGCACGATAACATACAGTGCTACGTGACCTCTCCGGGGTAAACACTTCCATCCCGGAGGCGAGCGTTATCTCCAGGGTCCATTTCGGGGGAAACATATTCCACACCGAAAGCCCTCATATATCATCATCATGAAAACCCAGTGAAAACAGTTGCATTTAATATCAAAACCATTTTTGAAGTGGGCTTTAAGCCCAAAAACACTTTTCTCAAATCCATAAAACAATCCACGCAAAACTGCGCAATCACAACCTCATTCATGATATAAATCCATCAAATCTAATACCAGACTCATAATCCGAGTCAAAATCAAGTTCAAACCCCGAGCCTGAGCTCGAAATATCAGTTTCACAGTTTTCTCAAAAATTGTGCCCACAAGCACATAAAATAATATAATATTCCAAAAATTCGAAAATCGTTATACTGAAACATTAGTCATACCAAATCATGTCAAATCATATTATAAAACATTTAAAGCATATATGCATGCATTTAGGGTAGAAAACAAAAGCCTAATCACACACCGTCCAGATTGTTCAGTTTCCAGATGTTCGTGTTCCTCCGACGTCCTGGAAGTATTCGGGCCTGTCAAACAAGGAATATAAGATTACTAACGTATTACATAATCTCCGGTACGAATTTCCCAGTCGTCGGAATAAAATAATATTATTTTAAACGTAGCCTATACGCTTCGGGTATACAAAACTACTCTCCGTTCATATCCGATTGACCCGAAACCAACGCTAATAGGTCAGTATCATCGAGAGCATCAAAAAGTGTGTTGAACCCTCCTTCAGATTCCCGGTCACGCGCCCTCACGCGCTGCCGCAAGCGGCTGCGCGTGACAGCCACGCGCCGTGAACAGTAGCTGCTACAGTTCTCTCTCGCCCGTTTTCCTGATAAACGGGTCTGCAACCCGCGATCAGACCCGACTCGATTTCCTTTGATTCGAACTCAATTCCTTCCGTTCTTTCACTTACTAACATCAATTCAATCCAATTACAGTTCAGTAACTTCAATTTAATTAATTAAGCCCTAAAACGTCTCGACTCAAGATGAACACCCGTCGGGTTTGAATTCGGGTTCTACCCAAAACCAGCCTGCTTCCTTTAATTGTTCATACCAGAAGCATCATAGGAACATTATAAACACGAAATCGAAATCAATTTCATGAATTATTACCTCTAAGTAACTCAACTCAAGCTCGATTTTCCGAAATAGTTGCAGAGTTTGTTCATCACCAATTCAGCTCCAATTTTTGTTCCAGTTGATTGGGTTCAAGTCGTTCAGCTCCCAGAAAGCTTAATATCACCTCCAATTCGAACAAAACCGTCTCAAAATTCGAAATCGAATTTAGGTCCTTCAATGGTTGTTTCGGGCATTCCCAGTATGGGTTTCCCTCGAGTTCTTTTGGTTTTCTTTCGGTTTTTTCACTCCAACCTACACCAATTAATCACTCTAATTCACTGAATTTCCTTTGTTTTGCTGCTAATTGATCACACGGTTTTGAGGAGGTTTTTGGTTCTCTGTTTTGTGTTCTTAGTCGACTGCACTGTTTCCCCTTCCATTAGCTGCTAACTACAATTAATTAATTGTAACACATAACCCAAGTGCCACTAATCTTTATTAACAAGTGACACTTGTCACTTGATGAAGGATGTGACTCATTAGGTAGAATGAATCAGCAGGTGATAATCATCTCATTCACCATTTAATCACAATCCACATAAAATTACCATTTTACCCTTGAGGTCACAAATGACCATTTTGCCCCTGCACTTCCCAGACCCATAACTTCTTCAATTGAGCTCCGTTTTCGACGTGCCACCTGTCTACGAATTCAGTGTCTCGGGACCTACACAAGGGTCCTCGAAAAATGCACAAAAAGTATTTTAAACGAAAAGTCAGCTTTTAGCCATATTCCTCCAAGGGTAAAAACGTCATTTTCACATAATTTTAATATTTTACAAATTTTTGGATTTTCGGGGTGTTACAGTAAAATACAATGCTAAGAAAAACTTCGTAGTAGGAGAGAAATTCCTTTCGGTGGCCCCTGGCTTGCTTTTTTCCCTCATTATATTTTTTGGCCAATAGGCTACCAATAGAATTCTCTATGGCCAAGATATAGAATCTAAGTGAGCGACCTTGTTTTAGGGGAATGAATACTGGCGGCCTGGTCAAATAGCTCTTGATTGGGTCAAAAGCTTTTTGGTGGGACTCTTCCCATCGAAACTTATCCTCCTCTTTAAGTCATTACAAAGAAGAGAAAGATTCACTTTTTAAGGCTGAGTTGGGAAAAATTCTTTTATGAAAAAGGTCGGCCATGAGCATTGTATACTCATCCTTCGGAGTTGCAAAATTTAACTTACAAAAATTCTTATTGCTCCGATTTTCTTTTTTACTCGTACAATATTTGAAAACCATTCTACATACCTAGTTGGCCTAATAAATTTAGCTTTAAGAAGCTATAAAATCTCTTCCTTGACCTGCAATTTTACTTCTGCTGCCATGCGATGGGGTGGCTGCTTGAGTAGCTTATAGTCCTATAAAATAAGCAAACGGTATTCCACCAAATCTCGGCTCAACCCATGCATCTTGGTGTAATCGCAAGCAAAGTAATCCTCGAATTGCCAAAGAAAATTTTCCATCTTGGTCTGCAGGCTTGACACCAATAGGCCACTAATGTAGATTGGCCTTGGTCCTTTTTCAATTCTCAAATTTATTTCTACCAAAGGGTCTTGAACTTTGGTCTTCGAATCATCTATCTTGGTCGGTGCTAAGTCAATCTCTTCAATTTCAAGGGCATCATTCTCAAGGCCTTTGATAAGCCTTTATTTAAGCACCATTTTAATGACATTTTGTACCCTTTATACTTATCTTTTAAGGTAATTTTTTCCATCAATAGGAGAAAGTGATGTTTCTTGTGAGACTTGTGTAGAATTAGAAATTAGGGTCAAAATAAAGAACATTGCAAAAGGAATGACTCAAATCGGACATGGAATAAAGAAAAGGCCCTAAGATGAAGTTTAGGTCCCAACCATTGTCAGTAGCCATGTCACTCGCCATGTCACTACATCATGTCACTAGGCCTAGTTGGGTTCCAGTTCCAAGTTCCTACCGATCTCCTATCGAGGTTCATGTCACTAGATCATGTCATCAAGTTCATGCACTTGTACCATGTCACTGGCTGGTTTGGACCTTATCAGTATTGTGTATCACTATTGTGTCCTTGGCGTGCCACTAGTGTGTCATTGGGATATCACTACCTAGCCCGTGTACCTGATTTCTGGCCCTGACTGGGCATAGAACCAGTAGTTCCACTGTTTTGGCCTATTTAGTTCAACAGGTTAGGAGGGAGTTCTGGGTGTGATTTTCATACATAATGCTATACTTTCAACACTATTTCCAACTGTACAATTAGGACCAAGTTCTGTGGACATATTTATCTTATTTCAAAGGAAAATTTGGGATTTTGAGAGGGCCTTGGCTTAGTTCAAGTACTTCTTAATATCTAAAACATGATCAGGCTGCCCAGTTCACTTACATAAGTCCTAATCGCAGTTTTGATGAAGTAAAATTGTCCAAGATCGACCAAGAAATGTTTTCCCTTATCACTTCTCCTTGTTTATAAGACTTATGTCTGGGGAAGTAAGATCGGTGTGCAAGAACCGTGAGCTTGGAAATCAAGACTGGCGAGCAAGACCAGTGAGCTTAGGAAGTAAGAAAGAAGAACAATCCCACATCACTCGGGGAGGGAAATGTGAAGTGCCTTATATGTGTATGCACGTATCTATCTTGCAAGGGGCCTTTTTGGTAACACACTAGCTTTGGGATTGGTTGGAACTCCAAAGTTTAAAGAGAATTATACTGGAGCAATCCCAGGATGGGTGACCCACGTGAAAGTTACGTGTGAGTTCCCAAAAACAAAACTGTGAGGGTATGGCCCAAAGCAAACAATATCGGGCCAGGGAAGTTAGGTCATGATAGAATGGTATCAGAGTTGGACATCGACTGGAAGTGTGCCAGCGAGAACGATGGGCCCCAAGGTGGGTGGATTGTAAGACCTGTGTCTTGGGATGCAAGATCGGCGTGCAAGGCCCGTGAGTTTGGGAAGCAAGACTGGTGAGCAAGACCTGTGAGCTTGGGAAGTAAGAACGGTGAATAATCTCACATCGCTCGGAGAAGGAAAGGTGAATTTCCTTATATGTGTAGACATGTATCTATCTAGCATGAGGCCTTTTGGGAGCTCATTGGTTTTGCGTTTGGTTAGAACTCCAAAGTTAAGCGAGATTGGACTAGAGTAATTCCAAGATGGGTGACCCACAAGAAAGTTGCGTGTGAGTTCCCAAAAACAAAACCATGAGGGCATGGCCCAAAGTGGCCAATATTGTGCTAGGAGATTTGGGTCGTGACATTGTCCAACTTGAAGACCCCTTTCCTTGCCGCAAAAGGTAACCAATCCTTTTTCTAATTGGTTTTGCGCATCCTATCCGAGAAGGACAAGTATCCCTATTCGAGTCCTACAACGATTGCCCTGTTAAAGCTTCTAGATAATTTATCCCTCTATAAATAGCCTTTTAATTCACAATATAAAGGATGCAATATTTAATACAATCTTAGATGCCGCATAATTTGTTTTCGGGATAGGACTTGAAGCTCTTGAAGATTTGGTCGTGCCTTTCCACCTTCTTCTTCTTTTGATTTGTTGTGTAAACCTTAGTTTTGTATTTTATATGATGTTTTAGTTAATTATATGTAACTAAACTTACATTAGTTAGGGGTTGTTTTGAAGCCCTAAGTTATGTGTTAAGTTAATTGTTTTATTTCCCATTTTTGATACTATGCTTGTGAATGATTGATTTTATAAAAAAAAAACCTTGTATGTTTATTGATTAAGGGTACACACGTAACTTGACAAGCATATAAGTGTAGCTAGGACGTAGGAATTGATTCATATAGCATGTGTTCGGTTCTATGTCCACAAGTAGCAATAATCATCACAGTTTATTCAACTTCAATTTGAATTAGAAGGAGATGACGTTCATACTTTGACTAACTCAATCTTCAATCAACCCTTTTTAAAACTTAATGATCTTAGGCTTGGCTAGAATTTTCTACGTTGTTCATGTCTTGAGATGGCTTGCTTAAGAATTATTTAGGCTAAGTGCGCTACTGGGTTAAAGTAGGTTAGGAAGGTAATAAAGATAGAAAATATGTTGTGCATGCTCTATTCTTGGCTGAAGGCTTTCACAGGAATAGTTAAGGACTTTGGGTTAAAATAATGGACTTGGAATAGACTTAGGTGTGCAAAAATGTGCCTTTAACTAGTTCCTTCTCATTCACTTAAATTTGTTCTTTTACATTCTTGCAAACAAACAAAATTAAACAATAATCCCCCTTTAATGTTTACTTAAATTCGTATACTTTAATGAATTCTGTGTGAAAGAGTGTACCCTCAATCTTTGGCATTTGAATGATACTTTGGTTTCCTATACTACGACTACATTGTGCAAGGGTTTAATTTATAGGTTCGTATTGGGCCTATCAACTTTTGGCGCTGTGTCGTCGGGGATTTAAAAATCATTCTTTCCATACTTTGTGTTTTTACCTTGTTACTTGTGTTTCTCTTTTTTACGTTTTTGCCATTCACTATTTTTCGTTGTGTTTGTATAGGTACATGCGCACTCGGTGCAACCTCCAAGGTGAACTAACACCTTACCACCCGAAAATTGAAAGGCAATTCCGAACTTTGAAAAACACGGACTGAGAATTAGGTTCTACTGTGAACCTAGACCGTTAGCTACATTCTAATTCTAGTTCTAACTCTGATTCAAGACCACCATCACCTTGCATTGTAATTGTTGACATATCTTCGATCCAAGAACTCTCTTCTTCGAATATCATTGGTGGTGTTCCATCATGCATTCAATACCCTACTCCTGTCGAAGGTAAGTTAGCTGACTTGGAACTCAAGTCAAGTTTGCTACATAGGATTCTAATTTTTCATGGGTTCTTAACCGAGAACCCCAATATGCACTTGACAAAATTCTAGTTTGTGTGCACAAGTATGATCCCTACGTGTAACGACCCGTCCCGAATCTACGGGATTAATTAAGGATTAATCGAGGATTATCGGACGATTGGGGTAAAATTACGACTTTACTCTTGAAAAATGTGAAAAAGTTGACTTTTGACCTGAAAATTCTAATGCACGTGGATCGAGGTTTATTACATAAATTGAGATGATACGAGTCCATAGACGGGCATCACGTTGAAATCAGATGTCGTATGGGAAAGTTACGGGTCAAGGGCGGATTTCTATACTATTCATAGTTTCACAAAAATATAGAAGAGTTGACTTTTGGGAAGTAGACGAGTCATTGGGAAGAAAAATAGAGGAAAAAGGTGGCGTAACGGTAGAGTTCTGGCCAGGTCGAGGTTGCGGGTCAAATCAACCCGTTACAGTCAAACGGGTCGACCCGTTTGAGGGTTGAAGATGATGACGTGGCACGTCATCCTTGTTAGGCCACGTGGCCAACCAAAGGGTGACACGTGGCCAGGTGTCAGTTCAGTCAACAACTGACATGGTAGGTCCACATCAGCCATGTTAGACCACGTGGAATAGTGAGAGGGTGCCATGTGGCAGGGTGTCAAGATCTGTCAGGTGATGTGGCAGTCCACATCAGCATTGTCAGACCACGTGGACCAATAGAGTGGTGCCACATGGCAGTGTGTCAAAGAGATGGCAGACTTGTCAATGACATGTGGCAGGGTAAGTGACACAAATTAGGGTGTGCCACGTGGGAGCTGTTAGAGTTATCAGATATGAGACCTATCAGGCTGACGTCAGCGTTGACTGTGGTTGACCGGGATTGACCAGCTTTGATCGCCATGGATCAGACTTTGATCAGAGCGTGAGGGTGTGTGGGCATAAATTTTGAGGTGAAATTGGACTTATTTGAAAAGTGTTGATGATCTGAATCCAATGTTGGTGGTTTTAGCTCGATCGGATGTTGTTTGAGAGGTCATTTAGAGGTTTTTAGCCTCAGGAAGCGTGTTTGGGACACGTTGACTATTCTGGGAGTTTTGAGGGTTTATGATTTGGACTTGTATAGATCGATAGTGACATTTGGGTATGATTTGGACAGGCCAGGACGTCCCAAAGATTGTGGATTAGCTTCGGAATGGCTTACGGTCGGATTGTGAGCCCGCAATATGGACGGTCTATGAGTGAACTTTGTTTTATAACTGTCAGCATGCATAAATGTTTTAAATGCTTTATTACATGATGTGTTAATAATTTGGCATTATCATAGAAAATGTGATATTGCTCGTATTTCGAGATTTCTGTTTTTATATGATACTTGGGCTTAGGCCGAGTATTCTACATGCATGTGATTTATGAGAGGCGTGAAATTGAGGATTTGACCTCTCAGTTTTGAGTGATTTCACAGAGATGCGCGAAATTAACATTTCGGGCTTGAGTCCCAGTTGGTAAACCTTTCACTGTTTGTGATTTGGAAAAGTGTTTTAAACTGTGAAATGGTTTCCGAATTTGGAAATGATATTCGAGCATGTGGCCCAGTTGATTTATGGTTTGACTTAGAGTATAGTCAAACTTGATACGATGGTATATCGGGTCTTGACCTTGTTTCAGATTTATGAAAGATATATAGGGCTTGTGACCCAGTTCTGATTTTTGATTTGATATATTGGGTTTGTTACCCTGTTGTGGATTTACAAGTTTGCATTTGATAGGATTCGAGGAATCTTGGATTTGATAAATGTTTTGAACATTGTTTTTATGATGGATTTGTGGAAACTTATTTAATGAACTATATTCCGAGCGTGGGCCCTATTGAATTTTTTTGAGATTTGTGAAATGTTTTCAACATTACCATCCTCTATGATTTGAGTGTAGCCTCCAGACTTCATAGACCCTGGAGAGGTTACGGTGACACTACTTGCAGGAGTGTCAGAGATGGACATTTTGCAGACGTCGAGTCAGGGGTTCCGAGCCTGTAGATGTCATCGCTCAGACGTGGAGCTAGGGGTTCCGAGCCTGAGTTAAAACACCTAGACGTCAAGCCACGGGCTCCAGAGCCAGGTGTATATTCAGATGTGCAATCTCGAGTCGCACGCGTAGCGCTGATATCGTGACTAGTGAGATGATTTGAATATTGGATAAAGATGATTGGTTGATTATGTGTCAGGACCAGTCCCAAATCCCCTCGGGATTAATGGGGGAAGCGCCTGATCCCGTCTGACACGAAGTGTCAAATAAGGGAAATTTTCGACTTTAGCCCCACCGGGCTTCGAGAGTATGTCAGGATCCGGAGGAGGAGTGTGATATCTCGGTCTCCGCTATAGCCCGCATCCGTGATCAACCTGAAGGGCATTAAAACCATTTGAAAGCTGTGAGAGTGGACAAAACAAATAGTTTATAAAATTCATTTCACAGAAAAGAAAACATTTATGCCCTTCACTAAAAAGCATGCATGCATTCGAAAACCAGTTATCAAACCAAACCATTAGGGCCTTGGCCTAAAATAGTAAGTTAAACCATATGGAACTCAGCCCAAAATCAAATACTGTGGACTCAGCCCAAAACCAAATCACGTGGGTCTCAACCCAAATCCAGTACATGTGGGTCACAGCCCAAAACTGATACCAATGGGTCTCAGCCTAAGAACCAATCATCGACATCCTTGATGCCTGACATCCGAGATGTCACAATCACACCTGTCCACGGTTCCAAGCTACGCGTGCTACCTGGGGTCTCAAATCCCAAGTCTCCCCAGGGTCCACCCAGGTGAATGACCCTCCTTGGGGGGAGGTTTTAACCTTTGGCAATCCTGCTCCTGAGTCACTATACGACCGGTCACTCTGTGTAATGACCCCTCGCATGCAATGCCCCGTGACTACTTTTGGATACTACAAGACATCTGGAGGAGACAACCCGCCACTCCAGGATACTACGAGACGTCTGGAGCGCATCCGTTCATGAGGATGGTTTATGGAAAACCGTTTCAAATCATTCAAAGGGCTACGCCCGGTTTTCCATAAACCATTGTAAATCCAAATATGGGTCCCTGACCCCAAATCATGTTTATAAATCATAACTGGGCCTCATGCCCGATATTATAACCAACTGGGCCTCAAGCTAGAATTCGTAAACCAACGGGGCCCCCGGCCCGATCATATAACTCAAATGGGCCTCCAGCCCGATTTCTCATTCAATCAAATGGACTCCAAGTCCGATAGTTTCCAATCAAATGGTCTCATGCCCAAATCCATGTTTTCAATCCAAAACCCGTTCGTCAAACCATCATTGAAAACACAGTACGTATAAGCATCGTATAAAACTAAAAAACCTCAAAATACGTGCAAATACGTAATATTAATTACCATAAACATATGCACTCAAGGCATCACAAAACAAGTTCATTAAAGCATATAAAACATTTATGCATGCATCAATTTAGAAAACAAGGTCCACTCACAGACCGTCCAAAAGTCGCGCCTCGTACACGTGCTATACGCCCTTCCTGGCCAATCACCATCTCTGAGGCTCCCAAACCTGTCCAAATCGTAATAGAGGGTTACTAACTACTTAATTAAGCCCTCATAAAAGCCCTTATTTTTCGGGACTTTTAACTATTTTAAAGTCGATCCTAAACCTTCGGACAACCCGAACTATATTGAGACGATGTCTGATCGACTCGAAACCAGCCCCAAAATGTTCGTTACATTGAAAGGATGATTTCACATGTTGGAACCTTCCCCAGAAAGTGGGCCACGCGCCCGCATGCGCCTCCTAATGTGCTCGTAGGAGCCACGCGCCCTGCATAGTTTTCTTCTACCTTCGGCCAGACCGGTCCCAACCGGCCCACCTATAAAAACCGATCCAACTGGACCGACGTGACCGGTCCAAGGCCACTCCTTCCTATTTTTCATCCTTTTTCTTCTTCTTTCCACAATCTTCCTTAATCTATGTTTAGGAATCATTTTATGCAATCAAAACCAAGAAAACAATCCTAAAACCCCTTGGTTCAGAAACCCATTTGAACCCAAATGTTCATCCCTTGGTTTGGGTACTTCCACAGGCTAAAACTCAATCCTAAGGGGTCTATTAAACTCCTAGGATCCTAAGAAAGAGATTTAGGGCTTGGGTTTGGGCTTACCTTGCCAAATGAAGATTCCTGTTGCCATCGAATTCCCCTCACGGCCGTTCCACCCGCCGTGCTTGCACCACTGTGGCCGCCATCCGTCATGTCTCAGCATCCCCTCTCACTTCTCTGTTCATACCATCAGCAAATGATGAAGGTTTGTGTGGGTTAGGGTGGATTGTGATGGTGTGTTTGTGTCTTGGTCCAGAAGCACGAAGAAGGTGAATAAAACAGAGAAGGGGAGATTGGTGCATGTATCTGTGTTGGGTGGGCAATGGATGGGTGACACTTGTCACTCATCCATTGGGCCTGATTCAAATATTTAGGGCCCACTTGAGGACAAAAGGCCTCCGTCTCGTAAAATGTGCAATAGTTTCTCGGAACTTCCGTGAACCGTAACTTTCCCGTCGAACGTCTGATTTTGACGTGCCACCTGTCTACGGACTCGTGACGTCCCGATTTACGTCACGGTCATCGGCCCTCGGCCATCGGACCTCTTGGGTCAAAAGTTAACTATTCTCCCTTATTTAGGGGCAAATTTTAATTTCGCCCTAAATGCCCGTTAATCATCGGCTAATCCCCGATTCGCCTCACTAATATGTAATTAGTCTTAATTAATCCTTAAAATTAGGGACGGGTCGTCACATTATGTTTTCATGAGACTCCGAGAGTGAGTCTTTGTTTCGGCAGCGGCCCTATTGAGATAATCTATGAGATTGTTTTGGGCTGAGGTTCCACATGGTTTTAATTTGGGTTGAGGCCCTATTGAGTCTATGTTTCTAATGCATGCATGTTTTTATGTGAAGGGTATAAATGTCATTTTCGATAAATGATATTATAAACTTTTTTTTGTCCACTCACAGCTTTTATAATTTTTTATACCCTTCAGGTTGATCACGGATGTGGGCTGTAGTAGAGACTGAGACATCCCATGCCGCTGGGTACTCCACAAGTCACTGCGTACTCGGACAATCCGCGGCACTCGGGCAACCCAGAGTAGATTACGGTTTTATTCCTGGTCTGGCACATGGTGTCATACGGGAGCAGGGCACATCCTATGATAATCTAGGGGGATGAGGATGGGTCCTGTCAGTTTGGTATCAGAGCACTAGTTTGCTCTTGTGGTGTTGCGTATGTGTTGGATGTGATGTCTCTGGGCTGTCGTCATCCCGTCATCAACTTGATAGTGAGGGTAAGAATAGGAAAGTTAAGTGAAAATGAACCCCGGATTGATTCTGTTGGGCATTGGATGCCGTGGTTAGTAGTATTGGACTCGAGGAGGGTCTAGTTTCTGGTATGCCCAGCGGTTGAGAGGCCGTATATTTACTGATGGATTGGATTCCAGTACTGCCACTTTTCAGAGTGGTGACCGAGGATTGGCCAGGATTGATATGCTACTGGTAGCAGCCGAGGTCATTGATGACCCTAGTTCGAGATTGGTTGGACAACTTACCAGAAGAGTGGGACTTGTGGATCGGATCCCGAGGTGGACCGTTCAGTGGATTATATGCGCTAAGCGGATGGTACATACATTGAGTTGAGTTGTGCTCAGGACTAACAGAGCGTAAGTACCGGTAGTGGAGTGTTTCTTGGATTAGTCTGCACGAGGTTTATGGCTGACATTGCTATTGAATTACGAGACAAATTAACTTTTGGGCTCTAGTGGGCCCCAGATATTTAGTTCCTACCCTATGGATGAGTGACAAGTGTCACCTATCCACTGGCCATCCCTTCACATACATGCATCGATCATTCTTTCTTCCATTAAAAAACACAACCCGATCTCACACCCACCATTCTTCATCTCTGTGCAACCCAAACCAATCCAACCCTTCCCATTCGACCATGACTGGGGATAGAGTGAAGTGAGGATGTTGAGGAGGTTGATGGGCGGCCAGAACCGCCGTGGACGGCAACAGGAAGGAGAAACCCGAGAATATTTCACGGTTAGGCCATTTTCTCCCTTTAAATCGATTTGTGCATTATGGTTGGTTTTTGATGGTTTTAATGAATTAAATGGGTTCTTAGGATTGTGTTAGGATTCTTTTAGGAAGCTTAGGACGGCTGTGAAGCCGTGGGAGGAAGTTAGGAACATTGAACCGTTTGGTTGAAAATCAAACCATGGGATTTAGATGTTTTTGGTTGAGTTAAGGATTGGAATTGATAGAAAACATCAAATTAGGAAGAAAGGAATCGAAAAGGAAAAAGCAGGATGAAAAATGAGGAGTCTAGAGCCGTGAACCGGTCACGCCGGTCCAACTGGACCGGCCAAACCAGGTGAACCGGCCGGACCGGTCGGCTGTGTGGGGAAGATGATAAATAGTGCACAGGGACTCCTTGGGGCGCGTGAGGGTGCGTGACCCATAATTTGGGGAAGTGTTCAGCATACGAAATCATCTATTCGATGTAACGAATATTTTAGGACTAGTTTCATGTCAATCGGACATCGTTTCGATAGGTTTCAGGGTGTCCGAAGGTTTAGGTTCGGTTTTAAAAATAGTTAAAAATATCAAAAAATTACGGAGCTTTGGTAGGAGGTTAATTAAGTAGTTAGTAACCTTATAGTACGATTTGGATAGGTTCGGGAGTCCCGGTGATGGTGATTGGCTCGTGAGAGGCGTATGGCACGCAAATCGAGGCGGCAGCTCAGACGGTCTGTGAGTGGACCTTGGTTTTCTAAATTGGTGCATGCATAAATGTTTATTATATGTTTTTATACATGTTTGGAAATGCCATGGGTGCATTTGGTTGTGGTTACATATAAGCACGTATTTTGAGGGTTCGGCCTTATACGGTTCTTATACGGGTCTGTATTTCCTTATTGGTTTTAATGAATTGGATTTGGATTTCAAAAGGATAAACTCAGGTATGAGACCTATTTGGTTTTGTCTCGAGCATATGACCTCAGATATCGGGCACAGTGCCCAGCTGATGTCATATGTTCGAGCACGAGACCTAGGTTACTTTACGGTTTTGATTTCAGGTTAGGGAACCTTAAATGGATTTACCGGTTCATGATGGTTTATGGGAACCGGCATGAACCCTTGTTATGGTATCGTGGTTCGTGACGGCTTATGGGGACCGGCATGAACCCTGGTTATGTTATTATGGTACATGACGGTTTATGGGAACCGGCATGAACCTTGGTTATGTTATTGTGGTACATGACGGTTTATGGGAACTGGGCATGGAGGATGTTATATATATATATATATATATATATATGAATGGAATGGATATTATGGATCATGACGGTTTAGGAGAACCGGGCATGGATATTTGTGTGATGTATATATATATATATGTTCATATACCTTCCTTTACTTCTATTATCTCCTCCGGGGAGTAGGGGTGGCAATGGGTCGTGTCGTGTCGGGTTCGTGTCGTGTCATGAATTCTGTTTTACCCATTTATGCCCAACCTGAATCCAACCCGTTTAATAATCGTGTCAAGAATGTCCAACCCGAACCCGACCTGTTAATGACCCGTGTAACCCGTTTAACCCGTTTAACCCATTTAATAAACAAGTCATACTCAAAACCCAATTAACCTATGACTCGTTTGACCCGTTTAACCCATTTAACATGTTTAACCTATTTAAATTATAAAATTTAATAGATATTTAGGTAGTAAATGGGTAGATATATGGGTTAGTAATGACACGTTTATTAAATGGGTCAATATATAAGCCAATATACGGGTTAACCTGTTAACCCGAAATCTACCCATTTATTAAACGGGTTAACAGGTTGACCCGAAACCCACCCGTTTAATAAACGAGTCATAACGGGTTGACCCAAAAATGACCCGAAATTTTAATCGTGCGGGTTAATCCGCATAAATTTCGTGCGGGTTTCGAGTCGTGTATCGGGTCGTGTCAAAAATTGCCACCCTTACCGGGGAGGGTCGTTGGCCTGGGTGGACCTCGGAGTAGTCACGGAGCACCAACTGAGTAGAGTCACCCCCCAGTTGGGTTCCTTACTCCCAGGAAGGCTATGGTTACTATAACCTCAGGTAGGATCAGTGGTCTGCAGACATTGACCTTGACTTTGAGAAGACTCGGATTGAGACCCGGGTAGCACGCGCGCCGCTTTGGATACCGTGACAGGATTGGTTGTGTGACTTATATGTATATATGATATATGATATGATATATGAGATGTGATGTGTGGTTACACAGGTTTTGGGCTGAGTCCCGTATGGTTTTGGGCAGTGGCCCGTATGGTTGAATCTTTATGATTCTTTGATATGTGGTGTGCACAGGTGTGCATAGGATTTGAGCAGTGGCTCGTGTATTTGGTTTCAGTATGGTTATGGTTTTGGGCTGAGTCCCTTATTGGTTTCTTATGGATTTGGGCAGTGGCCCGTATATTTGATTTGATTATGATTTTGGGCTTAGTTCCCACAGATGGTTCCATTTGGTTAAATGGTTTTCGAATGCATGCATGATTTTTAGTGAAGGGTACAAATGTCTTCTTATGAAATATTTTTATAAACTCTTGTTTTGTCAACTCACAACTTTTAATGTTTTGACTGCCCTTCAAGTTGATAGCGGATGTGGACTATAGCAGAGACCGAGATATCACATACCTCCTCCGGATCCTGGCGTACTCTAATAGCCCGGGAGGGCAAAGGTCAGAAATATCCCTTGTTTGACACTTCGTGTCAGACGAGAGCCGGATCCTGGAGATGCTGCAGAGGAGGGGGGATGTGAACCTTGGTGTGTTCACCGAGGGAGAGGCCATCAGCGAGGGGTCCAGTGCCGAGGCCACCCTTTGTTGTCCAAGGAAGATGGTGCCGTTTCTCAACGGAGTCTGTCAGGGGGCCTCCACCCCTTTGGACGAGCGAGCCGAGGTCCAGTGCTGGTCAGCCGAACAGAAGATGGAGAAGGCCCTGCTGCTGGTGAGCAATGTGAGTGGTTTTTTTTTTTTAAATTGCAAGTGTTGTATATAGGCCGAGTGGGTATGTACTAAGTTGTGTTTTGTGTAGGCCCTCGGTGAAGTCTACCTCCAGTTTGGGAATGCCCAGAGCAGGGTGTCTGCTGCTCGGCGGGAAAAGGACCGGCTGAGGAAGAAGCAGGAAGAGCTCACTCCTAAGCTTCAAAAGGCCGAGAGGGCGATGAAGGAAGCGTCCGACCTCACCCGTAAGTTGGAAGTCGAGAGGTGGAAGACTCAGGAGGCCCTAGCCTCCAGGGATTTGATGAAGGCCGACTTGGAGGCCAAGGAGAAGGACCGACTGCGGTATTGGAAAGAGCTGTGCCGTGTGAAGTCGGCTAAGGAGGCCGACCTGGAAGAGGCGAGGAAAGCTACTGTGGCCGAGTTTAAAGCGTCCGAAGAGCTGGGCCAGCTGAAGAATGAATATGCCGCCGACTGCGAGCAGGAGTTCTTCCAAAACCTTTTCCTGCACAACCCGAGTCTGACCGTAAAGACCCCCTGGCTCGGCCAGGATATCACCGCCGACATGTTTGAGGACGAGTCGGGGGAGGAGGAAGAGGAGGTTGCCCAGCCGAGTTCCCAACCGAAAGCCGACCCGATAATTTCTAACAAAGAGCCAGAGCCATGGGTCGAGGTTGTAGAGGCCGAGGAGCAGCAGATGGAGGAGCTAGTGTAGGATAGGTCTCTGTGCCTTGTAAATTTTTTTGCTTTTTCAGTAGTAGTTAGGACGACCGAGAGGTTGTAATTTTGTAATGCTCTTGCAGACCGAGCATAATAGGTCTGCACAATGAATGAAATCTGATTTGAACCATTGAATAAGAGTTGTAGACCGAGTGATCTTTTAACTTACCTGTTTGTCTGAGTGTTGGTGTAGGCCGAGTAAGGCTATATACCGACTTTAATGTTTAAGTCAAAAAATTAAAAGTGTTGGGGTGTAGGCCGACTAAGACCGAACCCCAACTCGTATGTGTGAGTCTAAATATTAGTGCAAGCCGAGTAAGGCTATACACTGACTCGTATGTGTGAGTCAAAATAGCAAATGTTGGAGTGTAGGCCGAGTAAGACCGAACCCCGACTCGTGTGTTTGAGTTTAAGTGTTGGTGTAAGCCGAGTAAGGTTGTACACCGACTCGAAAGTTTTAGTTAAAATAACAAGTGTTGGGGTGTAGGTCGAGTGGGACTGAACCCCGACTCGTGTGTTTGAGTCTAAGTATTGGTGTAAGCCGAGTAAGGTTGTACATCGACTCAAAAGTTTGAGTCAAAATAGCAAGTTTAGGGTGTAGGTCGAGTGAGACCGAACCCCAACTCGTGTGTTTGAGTCTAAGTGTTGGTGTAAACCGAGTAAGGTTGTACTCCGACTCTAAAGTTTGAGTCAAAATAGCAAGTGTTGGGGTGTAGGCCGAGTAAGACCGAACCCCGACTCGTATGCGTGAGTCTAAATGTTGGTGCAAGCCGAGTAAGGCTATACACCAACTCGTAAGTTTTAGTCAAAATAGCAAGTGTTGGGGTGTAGGTCGAGTAAGACCGAACCCCGACTCGTGTGTTTGAGTCTAAGTGTTGGTGTAAGCCGAGTAAGATTGTATACCGACTCGAACGTTTGAGTCAAAATAGCAAGTGTTGGGGTGTAGGTCGAGTAAGACCAAACCCAGACTCGTGTGTTTCAGTCTGTTAGCTTTAGGTTACAAATGCTGGGTAAATGGAAGAGTTCATAAATAACGCGGGCCATAATTGGCAAATTACAACAAATTATAAGATGAAAAAATACAATGGGTTAAATGAAGTATTTCTTCAGGTGGTCGGCATTCGATGGGTGGGCCAGTTTTCGCCCACTTGAGTCTTCCAATTCATAGGTGTCGGGCTGACAGATTCTTGTAACCCGACAGGGACCTTCCCAATTTGGGCCGAGAGTTCCGGCTGAGCTGTCCTTGGTGGCGAGGCTGACCTTCCGAAGGACCTAGTCTCCTTCCTAAAAACCCCGGTGTTTGACTCTGGCATTATGGTAATTGCAGAGCCACTGCTTGCAGGCAATGTTCCTGAGGTTAGCCTACTCCCTGTGTTCCTCAATGAGATCTAGACTGAGTGCGAGCTGATGGTTATTTTGTTCAGGTTCATAGGTCGACACTCAATAAGAAGTTTCGTTCAGTTCAGTAGGGATGACCGCTTCCGTTCCGAAGGTCAGTGAGAAGGGGGTCTCATTTGTCGATGTGCGGTAGGAAGTCCGATATGACCAGAGTGCGTTGGGGAGGATTTCAGACCACTTGCCCTTGGCTTCGTCTAGCTGTGTTTTCAGTGTGTGCTTGATGATTTTGTTAATGGCTTCTACCTGTCCATTGGATTGAGGGTGAGCTGGAGAAGCGAAGCAGAGACGGACATTGTGTCTGTCACAAAATGCACGGAAGCGTGCGTTGTCGAATTGCTTTCCGTTGTCCGTGACAATTGTGTGCGGGAGACTGAAACGATAAATAATGTTTTGGAAGACGAACGTTTCAATCTGGGCCGTGGTGATGGAAGCCAAAGCCTTTGCCTCTACCCACTTTGTGAAGTAGTCCACTGCTACCATTGCATACTCTGTCTTGCCCTTCCCTGTTGGTATTTTCCCGATTAAGTCAAGTCCCCACTATGAGAAAGGCCAGGGGCTGATCATGTGTGTGAGGTTTTCTAGAGGTAAATGGAGGAAAGGGGCGAACCGTTGACATTTATCACATCATTTGATCAGCTCCGCTGCATCCCCATGCATGGTTGGCCAGTAGAAACACTATCGGAAGGCTTTATGGGCCAATGATCGTGGTCCAGAGTGATTTCCGCAAATGCCAGCATGTATCTCTTCCAGAATGGCTTTGCCTATCTCTGGGACGAGACATTTTAGGAGGGGCAGAGTAAAACCCCGCTTGTAGAGTTGGCCGTTGATAAGCGTATACTGTGCTGCCTGCCGCTGGATCTTTTTGGCCTCGATCTTGTCGGAAGGGAGAGTTCTATTTGTGAGGAATCCCAGCATCGGGGTCATCCACGTGCAGTTAGTGTGGATCGCGTAGACCGCCAAGCATTGTGTGCTGGGTTGATCAAGAATTTTGACCAGTACATTTCGACTCTATTTCTCATCGAGGGAGGATGCAAGCCGGGCTAGACCGTCAGCGTGGCTATTTTCGGAGCATGGAATCCGAGTGATAGCATAACTGTGGAAACCACAGAGAAGAGATTTTGCCAACGCTCTGTATGCTACCATGGAAGAGTCTTTGGCCTCATACTCGTTGTTGATCTGGTTCATGATAAGCTGTGAATCACTGAAGATTTTGATCTGTTTTGCCTCCATGGTCTTGCGAGGCGGAGTCCTGCAAGGAGGGCCTCATACTCTACGACATTTTTTGAGGCCTTGAACTGAAAACGAAGGGCGTATTCCATTCGGACCTTGTTCGGTGTGGTGAGAACAAGTCCGGCTCCGGACCAATTGTGGCAAGCAGACCCGTTGACATAGAGGAGCCAAGTCGGCCGAGCAGGGTCGGTCTGGGGGCTCTCCTCATCCAAAATATGTGTTATGGATGGAGGAGCAGATGGTGTCACCTCATAAGAGGCCACCGTTGGAACGTAGGAGAATTCGGAAATGAAGTCCGCCACGGCCTGCCCCTTCTCGGCGGTGCGGGGTGTGAAGGTTATGTCGAATTCGCTGAGTTCTAATACCCACTTGAGTAATCGCCCCGATGTTTCGGGCTTCTGGAGTACTTGTCGAAGTGGTCTGTCGGTCATCACAATTATGGAATGAGCCTAGAAGTATGGCCTAAGCTTTCTAGAGGACATGATGAGGGCGAAGGCGAGCTTCTCTAGGTCAGAGTATCTCGTCTCGGTGTCCTGTAAAGCCTTGCTGACATAGTACACCGGGTGCTAGGTGCCATCCTTGCGTTTAACTAGTACCGAACTAGCAGCAGAAGCGGAGACAGATAGGTACATGTAAAGGGTTTCCCCGGTGTCGGGTCTCGCCAACAACGGCACTCTACCCATGTATTCCTTGAGTTCATTGAAAGCCTTAGTGCACTCCTCCGTCCAAGTAATGTGTTTGGACTTGCTCTTTATGGCTTTGAAGAAAGGTACACACTTGTCGGTGGCTTTGGAGATGAAGCGTGTAAGGGCTGCGACCCGGCCGGTTAGGCTTTGCACCTCTTTCTGGGTTCGCGGAGGCTCCATATCGACTAGGGCCCTGATTTTTTCCGGATTGGCCTCAATACTTCTCTGACAAATCATGAAGCCCAGGAATTTCCCATAGCCTAATCCAGAGACGCATTTGGCTGGGTTCAACCTCATCCGGTATCGTTTGAGGACGTCGAACATCCGCGAGAGATTGGGGATATGCAAGTCAGCTGATTTACTCTTAACGAGCATGTCATCAATGTAAACCTCCATCATTTTCCCAATATGGTCGGCAACATGAAGTTTACCAGGCGCTGGTAAGTGGCCCCTGCGTTCTTGAGTCCGAAAGGCATGACATTGTAGCAATATAATCCCTTATCTGTCGGAAGGTTTTGTGGATCTGATATGCCGGATGCATAAAAATCTGGTTGTAGCCTGAGTAGGCATCCATGAAGCTCAGGTGCTCATGCCCTGCGGTGGCATCGACCAGTTGGTTTATCTTTCGTAGAGGAAAACTGTCCTTGGGCCAAGCCTTGTTCAGGTTAGTGAAATCGATGTACATTCGCCACGCCCCCGAGGGTTTCTTGACGAGAACAACGTTGGCTACCCAGGCGGCATAGACGGCCTTACGGACAAAGTGAATGGCTGAGTTTGACGATTTCTGCCTTCATAGCCTCGGTCCTTTCTGCGTCATAGAGGCGACGTTTCTGCTCGACAGGCTTGTAGGCAGGATCGATACTGAGCCAGTGGCAGATCACGTCGGTGGAGATGCTGGGCATGTCGGCGTAGGACTAGGCGAAGACTTCAGAGTTGTCCCTTAAAAAACGGATCAGCTGTGATCGTAGATCGGGCGAGAGGGTTTTGCCAATTTTTACCCGTCGGTCTGCGAAGTCGTGGGAAAGTACTATCTCTTCAACATCCTCAATGGGCTGCGGATATGGTGTTGTTGAATGGTCCCGAGGATCTTCAATTGGCCCATCTTGTATTCTCTGTGCATCCTGAGGGTTGACGGGGTCAGCCTCAAACGCAGATTCTGTCACTGCCATTGTTTCCTTTGGTGGCTGGATCGGGGTGATAGAGTTGCAAGCTCGTGCAGCCATTTGGTCCCCTTTGACTTGGTCAATCCCCATAGGGGTTGGGAATTTTACCAGAAGTAGGTGGGTTGAGACGACTGCCTTCATTTGGTTACGTATTCCCCGTCCGAGAATGGCGTTGTAAGCCGCGGGGAAGTCCACCACTAAGAAGGGTACAAGCACGGTTGCCCTCCGTGGGTATGTTCCGAGAGAGAGGGGAAAGGTGACTGTGCCGTGCGGGACGATGGAGTCCCTAATGAAACCGAAGAGCGGCGTAGGGGAACGGTCCAGATTAGATTCTGGGATGCTCAATTGCTTGAAAGCTCGCATGAAGATGACGTTGACCGAGCTTCCAGTGTCGACCATCACCCGCGCTCTTCCTCCTCTGAAAACGTGATGGGTGCCCATCCAAGCCAGTTTTTTTTTTCTTAGCTCTGCCATCCTCGATGCTGGAGAGCTGGTGAGTGGGCAAGAAATGGATGGCCCCCTTGAGATTGTGTTGATCTGTGGGTTGCGAGGTGGAGGTGGTGCGTGCTGGAGGAATTGGTTGATCTTCCCATCCTGGGCCAGAGCCTCCACCAGATCCCGGAATGCAACACATTGGTTAATGCTATGGCCATTGTACTTGTGGTATTGGCAGTAAATTTTTGTGTCCTCGCCAAACTTGCCCTTTGCTGGCGCCCAAGTAGACTTCGGGATCATATGATCCACGTTGAGGAGGATGTTCTAATAGGGAGTATTGAGGATGGTGTAGGTCTCGTACCTGGAGCGAGGAACTCGCTTTTCCCCGTTGTTTGACCGCTCCCCCTACTGTCTTTCTTGGTGATTCAGGTTCTTACCCTTTTTTCCGGGGCTGTACAGGTTGTTGCTATGGGGGTAGTCTTTCTGTTTTCCCCCAAAGCTCTGTTGCCCCTTCTCGTGTGGGCGCTGTGCTGAGCCTTGCTGATTCGGGATGCTCGGTATGTATGTTTTTACCAAGTCAGCCCGGGGAGGTTGATAGACATTGGCTGCATTGGACTTTTGGCTCAGTGTTTCAGCCTTGGCGTGGACCGCCGCCTGTTTCATAATTTCATTGTAAGTTGTCCAGCCTTGGGTGTGAGCTGCGTACCTGAAGGGGGAGTCTCGGAGGCCACCCTTGAAGGCCGTAAAAGCTGCCCAGTCGTTCGTCTCAGCGCACCGAGAGTATTCGTGACTGAACCTTGCTGCGTACCGCTGCAGCGTTTCGTGTTCACCTTGTTTAAGCTGGAAAAGTTCCTCGGCCGAAGATAGACGGTTAGTCTGGATCATGAACTGGTTCATGAAGGTGGAGGTGAGCTGTTCAAAAGAGTCGATGGACCCGGATTCCAACTCGTAGAACCAATTGATCGCCGCTTCGGTTAGTGTGGAACTAAAGATGAGGCATTGTTCCCCATCCACGAGGTTTTTAAGGGCAATGGCTGAGTAGAAATTGTTCAGGTGATTCCACGGGTCGTCCTTCTCGGTGTAAAGAGGGATTTTCAGGGGTTTATCTCGTGATTAGTCCTGAACTGATTGATTCTTTCTTTAAAGGGGCCCGTACTAGTTTTTGACAAGGCGGGTCTTGTTACCAGAGCCGTCCCAGCTTCGAGTGTCCGGACTTGGTCCATTAGGTGCTAGACGAGTGAGTCGGTTCTGGACTGCTGGGTGGTCCCTCGGTCTTTTTGTTCGATCCGCCGAGTATCCCTGGGTGCACAGTCACAGACGATCCCGTATGACCGGTTGGCGTCCCTCCCGCTCGGTGATCTCTAGTTGGGCAAGTTTCGGGATCCACTTCCCCTGTGACCGACCGGCCTTGACCGCTCGGTGTCCCTCGGGCGGGGTGATTCTTGAGATTTAACGTTTTGTCGGCCGTCCTACCGTGACCGCTCGGTACTCCGTCGGCGGGTTGGTTCAGGGCAACGGTGTGCAAGGCCGAGATGGGTTGACCGCTTGGTGTCATCGCAAGAGGACCTCGATGTTTGCCTCTCTCGGTGCGAGTGGTCGGCTCTGTGGCCCAGATGCCAAGTCGACTTGGCTGTACTCTCGGCTTCTAGGGATGAATCGGTGACGGTGATGGGGTCTCCCGTTGAAAAAGTTCCGCGGCTGTCGCCTGGACGGGACCACCGAGCGGTGATGTGTGCTCGGTGGTGATGTCTCTTACCTACTTCTGGACGAGGGTCGGGTCGGTGCGACTGGTGGTCATTGACCGACCGATTCCATCCCCCTCCCTCGCTTAGGGCGTTGTGGGCGTCTCAATAAATTCTTGTGTCACCAGGCTGGCTGCCGGGGATGATCAACATCCGAGTGTGTTTCTTGCTTGGCTCGGCGTCCGCTTGCTTACCTTTATGTGGCTCGGCGGCCGTGTGCTCTTTTTCTTTTCGCGCTAGTCGACGATTTTTTTCAGCACGCTCGGCGCACTCGGCCACCACTTTGTCGGCCTCAGCCTTACTGACGCGAGCTCGGTGGGCAGCGAGTTCTGCCTGCGCGACCCGTAGCTGTTCGACCACCTCAGTGTACCGATCATCAAGTGCCTGGCATCTCGACTCAGCCTGGGTACCCTTAGTTTTGACCTCGGCCATGTCGCTCTGGAGTCTCTTGATTATTTGTAAAAAGTTAGGAGATGGGTCTCTCATTGTTCTGGGGCCTTACCCGGGCGTGATATCACCGAGATCGTGCCGGCCCTGCATGTTCAGTGTTGACAAGTGTTCTCGCGGCGTGATAAGTGGATGAGTCTCAACTCGGTCTGGTTGAGCATAGGTAAACTTAGTCAGTTTCCCACAGACGGCACCAAACTGTTGGAGCGTTAAATGTTCCAACTGTCGATTAATCATTGCCCAATCACCGGATGACGCGTGTCCTTCCTCGTAACCTGTCAACTTAAGTGGATCGCGGGTTCTCCGTTAGTACGGGCACCGGTGTGGTGCCAGCCTAAGGTTCTCCGACGGTCAAGTCAGTTACTTTGTTCGTAAGAGGAAATTGTAAACGGTAAGTTTGGCAGAGTAATTGTGAATAGTAAATATTAGTTACCTTTATTGGGAAATGTGTACCCCTTATGTATGGGTAGGTAGGATATTCAATTCCCATAGTTTCGATGTGGACAAAAGCTCATCGGTTTACGTGCTAACACGTGTTACATAGATCGAGGGTGGATAGACTTCCACGTGTCATCCCACATTGGGCTTGGTGTTAGGGCTGTGTAAGTACGGTAGTTTTGGGCCTTGAACGGAGTCTGGGATTTAAGTATACGGCCCAGTGGGTCTGGTCAGATATGATGTCAACAAATAATAATTTCATTAATTAAATAATATAAAAAAAATTATTAAATTATGCCCGACAAAATATGGGTTTATTACCTGACGAATCGGTCAATGTAACCTGACGAATATCTTGATTTGGTGGATAATCGCCGAAAATTCTTAATTACTATTCAAATAGTTACCCAACAAATAAGTTAATATAACCCGACGAATATCTTGATTCGTTGAATATCCACCGAAAACTTTTAATTACTGTTCAAAGTGTTACCCAATGAGAATGTAAACGTAACCCGATGAACAATTTGGTTCGGTGAATATCTACCAAACTACATATGGCCCGACCAACATGATTTTTTCGTTGGGCGTTTTATGTTGATCAGTTATTACCCGACGAATGTTCACCGACGATCGTTGCTTCGGGTGAAATGACTGTTACCCGACAGTTTTCGTTAATTCGTCGTTAAAACCTCTAGACCAACGATGATGGCTCGACGGCTTGCTGCCCGATGCTAGCTCGTCGGGTTTGGTGTTACTCGGCGAGTTTGTAATGTTACCCGACAGGTGCTTTTTTTTTCGGGTAATAACTTGTTTCTTGTAGTTTAATGAGAGTAAGCGATAGAAAAAAAGACTATAATTGATCATATTTGTTGTAGTGCATGCCTAAGAATGCCCTTTTTTGTTTTGGTTGATGCTTTATGACGAAATAATTTGTCATAAGGTTCATCTTATGAAAATAAGAATTTTTTGTCTAATGATAGATGCTGACAAAAACGTGAATTTGGTGTCAAAATAATTTGTTGTAGTGGGCCTCAACTTGGAGTAATGGCATCAAAATAGGTTCATCTGACGAAATAGGTTCATATGAAGAAAATACTTCCTGATGGAATATTTTGTTACAATGGGACTCAACTTTCATTTTAGAGGGAATGCGAGCCAAATTATATTTGGGTTAATTTTTTTTGGATTAATTAAGGTAGATTATGAAAAAAAACACGAATTCTGTTGAAAAAAAAGTAACGATGCAATTATAAATTTGTTACGAATATAACTTATATCAAATAATTTTGTTGGTTAAAGTAAAACTTTTGTGGCAAATATTGAGCTAAAATATGGACAAAAAATATAACGATTTTTTGTTGACACATTGATTTTTTTTCTTATAGTAGGCGTCAATCTTGGAGTCATGGCGATGGAGCTTGGAGGCTGGCTCAGCAGCCTCGTGCTTAATTTTTGAGTTGCATAATTAATTTTCAGTTTCTTTTTTCAATGTGATTTTCCATAAAAATTGTGAACTCGATGATAGGGGAATTTGGGTTAAAATCAGTAACTAGATGATGACGGTGGAATGAAGGATGGTGGATGGTGGATGAATCTGATGATTGTGGAATGGAGGATGATGGATGAATCTGGTGGAGTGGAGAGAATGATTAAGAGTAAATGCTTTAAATCTTAGAGATCAGAGAATCGCAGCTCACTTGAAACTTAGTGGCAATCAATCAACGTATGGAA
Source organism: Prinsepia uniflora (assembly GCA_032719365.1). Classification (NCBI taxonomy): domain Eukaryota; kingdom Viridiplantae; phylum Streptophyta; class Magnoliopsida; order Rosales; family Rosaceae; genus Prinsepia; species Prinsepia uniflora. The sequence continues at coordinate 60,594,632 of CM064861.1, read as the reverse complement.
GCAGGTATGGTACTCTACCCGCATGATTCACATACTAGCCGAAGAATGAATGTATCGGGTTTAGCCTGTGACTAGATTAGGTGTTTGTGATTGTTTCTTCTTTGAATCGAATGAAGATGCTGGTGATTGATGAGTGAAATTAGTCTATGAATACTATATACTCTACCTATTTGATAAAATTCACAAAACAGATTGATAGTATTTTCTTCTCACTTTTTCACTCTAAACACAAACACACACACACACACACACACACACACACACACACACACACACACACACACACACACACACACACACACACACACACACACACACACACACACACACACACACACACACACACACACACACACACACACACACCTCATCCATTAGATGCTCACACCATCACACATTCTTATGGCAGCCACACACACTCCTCATCCATTAAATGCTCACACCAGCACACACTCTCTGGCTGCCATATACTTCGATAGTTACAGAGATTCTTGCACAATACGTATGCATACATACTCTCTCTATTATGTTAGAGTTGCCTTTCAGATCACTCATTTTCACACTTTGACAGTTCTATCTATCACACCATAAATGAGCATAAAACTATCAAGCGCTGCCATCTCAGTATCCTTGTGGACAGTTTAGTCACCAACATACCCTCCTAAGCTTTTCACAGGTACCACACGAAGTAAACCTCTAAGTAGTTGAACCTAGTCTAAGGTAGAGATTTAGTAAATATGTCTACAATCTAGTCTTCAGATTTGGAGTATTGAAGAGTCACTTCACCATTCTAAGTGGCTTCTCTGAAGTAGTGAACCTTCATGTTATGTGATTTGTTTTCTGATGGAAAACAAGGTTATTTTCCATAGCAATGGCTGACTGATTATCACACATCAAAGCAGTAGGGTCTAGTTGTTCTTATCCAAAGTCTTTCAACATAAACCTTAACCACACATCCTGAGTTATTGCTTCACAAGCACTCACACACTCAGCTTCAGTTGTAGACAAAACAATACTTGTACGCTTGACAGATGCCCAAGAGAAGACGCCACTACCAAAACTAAAAGCATACCCAGAGGTGCTTTTGCTGTCATCTATTGAGCCTTCTCAACTACTATCACAGAATCCTAGTAAGATAGATGCCTTCCATTTCTTGTACTCTAGGCCATAGTTTAGGGAACCTTGCACATATCTAAGCACTTTTTTTTTCCGTTCCAAGGTGTTTCTTGGTAGGATTGGGTAATCCCATCAGCTCTTTGCAACTTGTCATTGGTTGCAAGTAGTGTTCCTACTGGTTTGCAACATTTTAATCCGAACTTTTCCAGTAGCTTTTCAGCATATTATCTTTAATGAATGTAGATACCAGATCATGATTGTTAAACCCTCATTCCTAGAAAGTGGTGTAACAAACCAAAGTCTATCATTTCATACATCACCATCATTTATGACACGACCCACCCCCAATCTCCCGAGATTAAGGGCTAATTCATGCTCCCGTCTAACTTACGTGCGACACGAAGGTTGACTGTCGACGAACCTCCATGTAACACACAAGCCGGACAAGGGATTAACAAACGAACCATCCAAAAACATCCAGACTTCCTAGAGTGCTCACGCAGAATCTATTGTGGATCACATGTGTGATGTATCCGCCTCTCTAACAACAGCCCGCATCGCAACAACCTGGAGGGTATCGAAAACACAAAAGACTGTGAGTGGACAAAAATAAATCGTAAGTTTAGAAAACTGTTTATAAGAAAGTACATTTATACCCTCCACGAAACCAATGCATGTATATGAAAACCATTCCATAAAACCATTTCATATCCAAGATAGGAAACCATGAATGAAAACAGGAATCATTCATTTTTTTCTCAAATCCGTAACTCAAATCCAGGCCTCAGCCCAAAATCATAAATCCTCATCAAGGTACGGAACTCCGCCCAAAACTCATCAAATCCAAATCATCCGGGCTATTGCCCAAAACATCGGAAAACCAGTGAAAAACATCATTCAATCAAGTTGCTGGATCTCAAGTGCGCCCGAGTCCTTAAACCCAAAACATATGCGCATAATCCAGGCTTCCCGGGATATCAACAAGTCTTTAAACTCAAAACACAACCAACAGACCTCGGGGGATATTACAATAACCGAGTCTTTAAACTCAAAACATATCAATCCAGGGCCCTCCCCCATCAATCAGCCGAGTCTTTAAACTCAAAACTAGATCCAGCCATTTTCCGGTTCTTTAAACCCAAAACCAGTTTTCAACGGGTCTTTAAACCCAAAACCAAGTGAAAATCATAGACAATCCATATCCGAATTCGCAATAATGATTCCGTAAGTTAGCGTCCGGAACCATCATCCCGAACCCAAATCCATAATTTCTCTTTCAAGTTCCAAAATTGAATCCAAATCATTTTTCCGAAATTTGATTCCAAAACTGAAATCATGTTTACCGAAATCACATGAACAGGGCTTCAAGCCCGAAATCACTTTTCCAAAATCCATTAGAAATCATTGAAATCCAATCAAATTTCAAATCCCAAAGTCAAATCATCAAAACCATGGTCAAATCACAACATAAATCGTAATCTTGTAAAAAGTAAAAATACGTAAATATCTCGAACTACGTGCAAAACCGTAAATCATCAAGTTCATATCATAAGCAGAGAAATCATGTATAGAAAATATATAAAACATTTATTCATGCATCATAAGTTAGAAAGAAAAGTCCACTCACAGACCATTAGCATCGCCGCCTCGATACGCGTGCATTTACGTCGTTCCCGGCACATCCAATAACACCGGCTTTCCTGAACTTGTCCAAATCCCATAATAAGTTCACTAACCACTTCATTAAACTTATACTAAAGCCCCGTAATTTTTCCGAATTTTTAACTATTTTTAACTGAGCCCTAAAATCTTCGGACATCCCGAAACATATCGAGACGATGTCCGGCCGACTCAAAACCAGCGTCAAAATGTTCGTTACATCAATTAACATTTCACATGTTGAACACTTCCCCATCAGAGGTCCCACGAGCCACCCAAATGGGCTGCGCGTGGGTTTCACGCGCCAAGCTACTGTTCATCTTCAACCTCTGCCCAATCCGGTCTGAACCTGTTCGAACCGGCCCCGTTCGACCGAACCAGCGTAGGCGGTTCAACCTCCTAAACCGTCTAATTTCGATCCGTTTTCAACTCTAATTGGTTCTATAGTCTTGTCTCAGTCTTTGCAATTCAATTAACACTTAAAGCCATGAATTTAACCCTTATACCTCACCTCCTTAATTAGAAGAACGAACCGGCCATGTCCTCCTCTCTGTTTTTCACGGTTCTGGCCATCCCAAGGTTCGATTTTAGGCTCTATAGGTTCCTACCACATGCCAAAACAGGTTCCAATTACTAGAATTACTCAATAACTACTCAATTCCAACTTGCCATTTTCGAATGGAAAAACAAAAGGCCATGGGAACTCACCTATCTTCCATTTTTAGGCCTCAAAACTAAGCTCAAAGGCTTCCTAATGATCTCAACAACATGACCCAATTAATCAATTCGATCCTTAGCCTATAAATCCAATTTCCTGATGTTCAAACATAAACAGGGGACTTCTCTGGTTTTCTCAGCTACCACCGTCGTCCTCTGTCATCGTGCCTCGTCGTGGCCACCAGTCGTCTCCGCACAACCTCCCTCCCATCTTTCCTTCACACCCCAACTACAAGTGATCAGGTTTGAGAGGGTTGGGTTCTCACGATCACGTGAGAATACTGTACCTACCAGTCCTCGATATACGTGAAAATAACTCGTCGTACAAAAGTCAACCATTTGCCCTTTTTCACTTAAATTACCAAAATACCCTCAAACTTCCGAACATCATAACTTCCTCCTCGGATGTCGGAATCAGATGTGCCACCTGTCTATGAACTCGTGACGTCCCGAACTACATCATAGTCATCGGTCGAAGTCCATTTGACCGCCCGAACTAAAAGTCAATATGTTTGCCCATTGCAAGGGCAAAATTGTCATTTCGCACCATCCGTCCGAAAGCACCCAACTAATCACCAATTAACTTTACTAATCTATCATGAACTACTAATCTAATCTCGATTTCCAGGACGGGTCGTTACAATCTCCCCCTTAAAGAATTTTGTCCCCGAAGTTTTGAATCTCGTACGTTCGCAACTTACTGGGGGAATTCCAACTGATCTCACACCTGGGTCTTCTACCCGGTGTCCATCACCTGCCAATCTACTTATCCTGACGGTTCCCAAACTGGCACCACATCTGGGCCAAGTGAACCAACGCATCCGAACTTCAGTCCATCTAACGATCATCTCATTCTCACCAAGGTCAACACATTCCAGATCGTACCCACGATACCTCTAACGTCACACCAGTTGACTCTCATAGCTCCACTTACACCTAGTCGTGACGCATGACTACCAGTCATCTCATCCTTGACTCAGTTTCGAGTCATGCGTACCGCATACCAACGTCTCAGTCAATCGTGCGAGTCTATCGTCAGCAGGCACGAATCTCACCTTACAAACCAATTTTCAAGAAGGCATCTACCTACCCCGATACTTCCGTTCATCGATATCCGTTACACGGTTCGTACTACTTCCATCAGTGATCCGTGCTGACCTTACCATAGTCACAAGGTACTTGCTCACACCACTAACTCAACCAATCATCTCACCGGCAGTTCCACTAACCACCAACACTGCCAACCTGTGGAACCTTCATCCACATCCTACACCACCTGTCTGCAACTGGACCTTATCACATACCTGTCAAATCTTGATCACGCATCTCCATATCAGGGTCCTACCAGCCACTCATGGCTCTGAGCATCCAACTCACATCAGTACTGGATCCTACCAACCAGTCAGATCACTCGGATCGAGTCCATATATCAACCGATCAATCACATCGAAACTGTTTCGATTCACCAAGACAACAAGCAATCGCAACCACATCGGGACATCTCTCAAATACATGCACCAATCACAACCAACCAGAATCACGGTGCATACCACCAAACACACGGAACCACAATCCTACGAATTTTGAATCAAATAGTGATATTTTAGAATACCTCAATCATAGATCATACGGAACATCCTCAATCACTTCCAACGACATCCAACGGTAAGTCCACCGATCAACCATATCAGCATCAGCCAAACTCTAATTCACCCAAAGTCCAACACCTTAGTGTACCCGTCACCCTCATAGGGTATCTCCAGGGCACACAAACACCCTCGTAACTTTACTGATTACTAGCAGCCTATAAACCAATCACGCTTCACTTTTACAGTCCGTCGGTCCAATCCTACCTATAGGATGAACTACAAGTCTTCCGGGGAAATACAACTCAAATCCCTTCTAAATCTTACGGTCTCTTGGGTATCCCGACCAATAATCCAACCACAACCCAACCACGAATACAGAGCAGACCCAATACTAGTTCCAAGTCCAATATCCATACGTATGCGAGAGGGACCACACACATCCTGCATAACTCTAAGATGGTCAAGATTTCCAACCTATGTCTCACATACGATCCTCCTAATCCACAACAACTCAATCCTGAGCTAGAAACAATCCAATCCCGATCCACTCACTCCTAAGTGGATCCCGCTTACTGTGTATCCGACCACCGCATTGAATCAAATCGATCAAGAAGACCACACGTCTAAAGGCACGTCTAGATTGTGGGTTCTCTTCAATAACGTCATATCGATTAGTTATAATCATTCCTTCTTCGATTCCTTCCGTCATCCTTCAACGGAACACACAATGGTCCTCAACCATGTCATCATAAGTTATCCTACCTTAATCCATCTTAACACAATCCCATGACAGTCGCCACCTAGGCCACGCTTGGCATCAACTCCTGAACACATCCACACGTCTCCACGATCAAGGGGGCTTATAACTCCTGAAGTGCCTATCATGACTTTCCCTAACCGATTCCAAAGTATCCACCACTCAACATGTAACACCAACTCGGAATCCACACAACATCTCATCATCTAAACCACAACATCTCCTGATTCTGAGATGCTAACCATGTTGGAAGTATGTCCATTTTTTCCAACCATGGGACTCCATCCTCAACAAGACTACCATTACTGGACTAACCATCCAAACGTCAACTCCTCTACCACACTTAGGAAATCCACAACTCCTACGGATCACAACCACGTGTCCGTAACCAAACCAACTCACCGACCAACTCGCCTGTCGGTTATCACCGTTTATGCACATCCAAAAGGATGTCAATCAACACTCCTTCTGATGATCGCATCTTAACCTTTCCGAAGTTCAACTCCGAGCACCACTATCATACTTGTAACCAACTCTCCGGATCACAATCACCAATCACTCACCTCGGACTCCTGAGTCCCTAACCTCGAGGTCGTCAATCCCTAGTCTCGAGGAGTCACCATGTACCAGCCTCGACATCAACAACTACTAATACACCCCGACACTGCCACTCATCTGCTGACTCATTAGTTGCATCCTGCGGTAGCTACGTAGACCAAACTCACTCATGGTCAACCTGACCATACCAACCTAGCCCGATCCAACAAGAAGCATAGGTCCACCGCACTTCCGCTGCGCCACTCTGATCGACCTAACGGCGTCCTGACCGTTCGTACCAAACATGACTTGCCCATGGTCATCACATCTCCCGGCTCTGTTCGTGGTTTCTACTAGACACCGGTACCTCACGACTGGCCACAACCTCAACTCACGATGTGCCCATCGTACCATTACAGGCCTCCTGGCTCGTGGCACATCATCCTCTATCTCGTGCTCACAACACACCAGTCCCGAACCTCTGCTCTTACCGAGCCAAAACCCTCAATCTACCCTCGATTCGGGGGAACTGACATCCCTCGTAATCCACAACTCTGAGTAACTCAATGCTCAACCAACGCCGCAATCTCACTTGACTCGTCCAGAGTCGTCCACCAACCATCCACTACCTCGGCTGCATCTCGCAGCACCATTTCCAATTCGGCCGTAAATCGGCCCAATCACAACAACTATCTAACAATAAACCCCAACTCACGGTTTTCCAGACTAAGCACTTACTCTGAGGTTTCTCACTATGATATTCACAGGGATAAGCCATGCCTCACAACAGGGTTCCTCAAATCCTCACTCAGGTTATCAAAACCCATGGCATCCACTAGCTCACAACAACCTCCACTCGGGTCGTCACACACGGCTAAGACCATCCCTTATCCTAAAGTCTACACACCAACGTCAACCAGTAACCAGGGGGAAATCCCTCAAATCCTCAAAGTATTTTCCTATACCCCGTCACTCGAGGCATCCGGCTACTCGTAGCCGCACAAATCCAATCTCAACCAAACTGACCAAAAGATCACCACTCCAGACTATCATCATCCAATCGCCACCAGGCCCAATAGGCCACCATCAACCGGCCTCCTCGGCCCACGTGCACCATCAGTACAACAGGCTATCATCAAGCTCCACATGTTGACCAGTCGACCATCTATCGACACTACTCCATCTGACCCTAAAGGCCAACCGACTATCGAGCATATCCAGCGTTAAACACGCTATCCTTTCCGACCCAAAGCTGGCAAGTAACACATCCAATCTCGTATCGGGCAACGCATCACCCAGTCGCTCGTACTTTCGCCACTAATTAAGCCACAAGCAATCGTACAACTACTCGTTATCACTCGCGTCTCCAGGTTGATAACGGGATATTCCGCGTCGAGACATCACAATCCACAATAGCATCACAACACCCAAGTCGACGAACCAACGACTATGGGAGCCAAACCTCGCGCAGAGCGTAAAAATCCTGCTCTGATACCAATTTGACACGACCTACCCCCAATCCCCCAGGATTAGGGGCTAAGTCATGCTCCCGTCTAACTTACGTGCGACACGAAGGCTTCCTGTCGACCAACCTCCATGTAACACATAAGCCGAACAAGGGATTCCCAAACGTACCATCCAAAAACTTCCGGACTTCCCAGAGTGCTCACGCAGAACCCACCGTGGATCGCGTGTGCGAGGTCTCCGTCTCTCTAACAACAGCCCGCACCGCAACAACCTGGAGGGTATCGAAAACACAAATGACTGTGAGTAGACAAAAATAAATCGTAAGTTCAGAAAACAGTTTATAAGAAAGTACATTTATACCCTCCACGAAAAACCAATCCTTGCATATGAAAACCATTCCATAAAACCATTTCATATCCAAGATAGGAAACCATCAATGAAAACCGGAATCATTCCTTTTTTTCTCAAATCCATAACTCAAATCCCGGCCTTAGCCCAAAATCAAAAATCCTCATGAAAGTACGGAACTCCGCCCAAAACTCATCAAATCCAAATCATCCGGGCCATTGCCCAAAACATCGGAAAATCAGTGAAAAACATCATTCAATCTAGTTGCTGGATCACAAGTGCGCCCGAGTCCTTAAATCCAAAATATATGCGCATAATCCAGCCTTCCCGGGATATCAACGAGTCTTTAAACTCAAAACACAACCAACAGACCTCGGGGGATATTATAATAACCGAGTCTTTAAACTCAAAAAATATCAATCCAGGGCCCTCCCCCGTCAATCAACCAAGTCTTTAAACTCAAAACTAGATCCAGCCATTTTCCGGTTCTTTAAACCCAAAACCAGTTTTCAACGGGTCTTTAAACCCAAAACCAAGCGAAAATCATAGAAAATCCATATCCGAATTCGTAATAATGATTCCGTAAGCTAACGTCCGGAACCATCATCCCGAACCCAAATCCATAATTTCTCTTTCAAGTTCCAAAACTGAATCCAAATCATTTTTTCGAAATTCGATTCCAAAACTGAAATCACGTTTACCGAAATCATATGAACAGGACTTCAAGCCCGAAATCACATGAACAGGGCTTTAAGCCCGAAATCACTTTTCCAAAATCCATTAGAAATCATTGAAATCCAATCAAATTTCAAATCACAAAGTCAAATCATCAAAACCATGGTCAAATCACAACATAAATCGTAATCTTGTAAAAAGTACAAATACGTAAATATCTCGAAATACGTGCAAAACCGTAAATCATCAAGTTCATATCATAAGCAGAGAAATCATGTATAGAAAATATATAAAACATGTATTCATGCATCATAAGTTAGAAAGAAAAGTCCACTTACAGACCATTAGCATCGCCGCCTCGATACGCGTGCATTTACGTCGTTCCTGGAAAATCCAATAACACCGGCTTTCCCGAACCTGTCCAAATCCCATAATAATTTCACTAACCACTTCATTAAACTTATACTAAAGCCCCGTAATTTTTCCGAATTTTTAACTATTTTTAACTGAGCCCTAAAATCTTCGGACATCCCGAAACATATCGAGACGATGTCCGACCAACTCAAAACCAGTGTCAAAATGTTCGTTACATCAATTATAACATTTCACATGTTGAACACTTCCCCATCGGAGGTCCCACGAGCCACCCAAATGGGCTGCGCGTGGGCTTCACGCGCCAAGCTACTGTTCATCTTCAACCTCTGCCCAATCCGGTCTGAACCTGTTCGAACCGGCCCCGTTCGACCGAACCAGCGTAGGCGGTTCAACCTCCTAAACCGTCTAATTTCGATCCGTTTTCAACTCTAATTGTTTCTATAGTCTTGTCTCAGTCTTTGCAATTTAATTAACACTTAAAGCCATGAATTTAACCCTTATACCTCATCTCCTTAATTCGAAGAACGAACCGGCCATGTCCTCCTCTCTGTTTTTCACGGTTTTGGCCATCCCAAGGTTCAATTTTAGGCTCTATAGGTTCCTACCACATGCCAAAACACGTTCCAATTACTAGAATTACTCAATAACTACTCAATTCCAACTTGGCATTTTGGAATGGAAAAACAAAAGGCCATGGGAACTCACCTATCTTCCATTTTTAGGCCTCAAAACTAGGCTCAAAGGCTTCCTGACGATCTCAAAAACATGACCCAATTAATCAATTCAATCCTTAGCCAATAAATCCAACTTCCTCATGTTCAAACACAAACAGGGGTCTTCTCGGGTTTTCTTAGCTACCACCGCCGTCCTCCGTCGTCGTTCCTCGTTGTGGCCACCAGTAGTCTCCGTACAGCCTCCCTCCCATCTTTTCTTCACACCCCAACTACATCTGAGCAGGTTTGAGGGGGTTGGGTTCTCACGATCACCTTTGTCTCTGTTTTCTGTATTTTCATTCCAAACCATCGTGCACAATTATCATTCCCATTTTAAACATAATTGAGACGATGGGGGAGACTTCTATGACCTTCCAGTGATAGACAAGTGTCCCAAATCTGGTGGGTCACCATCCCTAGGCAGCCGCATATCCACTTTTGACTGGGCACAAATCCCAATGCAACCAAAAGACCAGAATGTCCCCAAATGACAATTTACCATTTTGCCCCTAGTGGTTTTAGACCAAAATCCGAATCTACCGACGTCCGATGATAGCGTGCCACCTGTCGTTGTACTCAGGGGATTGAGACCTACCCAACTGTCCTCGAAATACGTGAGGTTAACTCATCGTACAAAAGTCAACCATTTGCCCCCTTTTCACCTAAATTACTAAAATACCGTCAAACTTCCGAACGTCATAACTTCCTCCTAGGATGTCGGAATTGGACGTGCCACCTGTCTATGAACTTGTGGCGTCCCGAACTACGTCACAGTCATTGGTCAAAGTCCATTTGACTGCCCGAATTAAAAGTCAACATTTTTGACCATTCTAGGGGCAAAATCGTCATTTCACACCGTCCGTCTGAAAGCACCCAACTAATCACCAATTAACTTTACTAATCTGTCATGAACTACTAATCTAATCCCGATTTCCTAGACGGTTCGTTACAATTTACAACTTCAACTCATTCATCATTGATTCAATGTCACCTATGTAGATTATGTCATATATATATATATATATAGACAATCATCATCCCTACTTCTGATGCATCTTTATAAAAATTGTAGCCACACTTGAACTTCTTAGAAACCACAACTAAGAAGGTAGGAATTTCTTCATACCAAGCGCCAGGAGCTTGTTTGAGGCCATACAAGGCTATTTAGCTTATAAACCTTATTTTCTAGTCCATGTACCTCAAATGATAGGACCGCCCCCGAAGGGACAATGATAACCGTGCCCAGTCCTGCTCCGGTCTGGCAAGTCGACTGAAGTTCCTAAATTACCCTCAGTATAGCCACACACGTGATTACTCATGCCTCCGCCTCTCGATCAGCCTCGACCAACGCGCCACGACCTGGAGGGTCAATAAAAACACAAAAGGTGTGAGTGGACAAAAATAAATCAGTTTATAAAACAGTTACAGAAAGACATTTCTACCCTCCACGCAAAACCAATGCATGCATTCGAAAATCATTTCGCAATCCGTTACATTTTCATCATAAGAAAGCCGTGTGCAAAAATCAAAATCCTTTTCCTTTTCTTAACCTTCGGGTCTTAGCCCGCAATCACAAACACAAGGTCTCAGCCCAAAATCATGAATCAAATCTAAGTACACAATATAATCCAAAATCATCCAACCACATAAACCGGGCAACTGCCCAACACATCCGAAACATCAGCAATCAACAGTAATTCACAAGTCAAACAATCTGCTGGATCTCAAATGCGCCCGAGTCTTTAAACTCAAAACTATGCGCATAATCAGGCCTTCTCGGGATATCAACGAGTCTTTAAACTCAAAACAAAATTAATAGGCCCCAGGGGGTATCATACCGAGTCTTTAAACTCAAAACAGTAACCGAGTCTTTAAACTCATTAAGGGCCCTCCCCCGCCATCAATTAACCGAGTCTTTAAACTCAAAACATGATCCAGTAATAGCACCAGGTCTTTAAACCCAAAACATAATCCAACAATAATACCGGATCCTTGAACCCAAAACCAGTTTCCAATGGGTCTTTAAACCCAACCATTTGTAAATCACAACAAACACGGGATTCATCGTGATCCAAATTCCAAAACCAATACGAAAACAAATTTTATCAAAATGGGACTCATGTCCGAATTTCACATTCAAATCCCCAATCATATCCGTCTTCCATTCCTAAATTCGAATTCGCAATAATGATTCCGTAAGCCGGCATCCAGAACCGTCATTCCGAACCCAAACCAGAAATCCATTTTCAGACTTCCGAAAACCGAAATCTCGTTCATCAAAATTTACTTTTATACCCTGGGCATCAAGCCCGAAATCATCTTTTTTAAAATACGTTTTAAATCCTTGAAATCACATCATATTTCAAATCCCGAGGTCAAAACATCAAACCAAAATCAAATCATCAAAATCACGGTCAAACCACAACATAATCGAAATCTCGAATTACGTGTCAAAATCGTAAATCATACTCACAATCTTAAACGAAACATCATTAAAACACGATACGCACAAATCATATAAAATCATTCATTAAACCATCACCAAGGCATAAGAGAAACCATAGTCTCGAAATACGTGTAATTACGTATGGCATATCAAAATATGTATAAATACGAAAAATCGTAATTATCACAAGTCATAATCATAATCGTCGAAATCATAGAAATATTTATGCATGCATTAAATTTTGAAAGCAAAGTCCACTCACACACCGTCCGCATCGCTCGTTTTCGCGCTGCACGCGTTTCCGTAATTTCTGACCTTTTTCAGAAATCTTGAATCCTGTCCGAAATCATTCTTTAGTGTTAATAAGGACCCAAATAACATCATACTAATTTCCCATAATTTTCCGGGAATTAACCGTTAATTAAAAACGTAACATAAACCTTCGGACCCTCGAAACAACATCGAAACGGTGTCCGTTAAGTTCGAAACCACCGCTAAAATGTTCGTTATAATGTATAGGAAAAAAGTCGTGTTGAACTTACCTTGAGATTTGGGTCCATGCGCCCTCACGCGCCATCGTGAGTGGCTGCGCGTGAAACTCACGCGCCAGCTACAGTGTTGCTACAGTTCATTGTTCTCACCTGGCCGGCAGCTAAACGGGCCATTTAACCCGCGTATTGACTCGGTTCGATCCCTGCGAATCTCAAGTTGTTTTCTTCAATTGATTCAGTATAAAGCATCGTCATGAATCTAATTTGGGGTCTGTGACTTTAATTTCATTATACTTTACCTTAATCCGTCAACCCAGCTTGAGTTTCCTATGGACCTCCGACCACCGTTCATTCCTTGAGGTTCATCAATCCTCCTCGTTTTCCTTCAATTGCTTGAACCAAAAGCTTTGCAGGACTACCAGAAACCTGTCTTCGATCTCAATTGCAAGCTCGAAACCCTCAAACCATTACAACTCAACTGGAATCTCTTAAGCTGAACTCAAATGTCGTCTGGGCTCATCCCTTCACCATTTTCTTCACTGTCGATCCCGTTCGACTCGTTTGGGCATCTAGAAGACCAAACTCACCTCTGATTCCATCAATTTTCCACCCAAATCAAAATTTTTGAGTTCGTAATTGGGGTTTTCGGGCGGGTTCAGTGTTCCTAGGTCTTCCTCCCCGTTTTTCCTCTCCATTTTAATCCTTCTGCTTCACTCATTCCTCTCTAGCTCTCATTTTCTCCCAAACCGTTATTGGGGAGGTCGAAATAGCAATGGTTCAACAGTCTCTATTTTTCCATTTCAAAAGTATCAGCACAGTTCACTGTGCAATTGTTCCCCGCAATTCACCTCTACCAACACAACCGTGCTCTGTCTTTTATCTCTGTTTCCTCACTAACTGCATAAACAATTTGACCACCACAGTGTTCCATTCCCAACCTCACTCGTGCACCCCCACAGACTCCTGCCCATACTCTGATTTTCACCTCAAAAACACCAGCACCGTTTATAAAAATACCAACCCGCACACTGTGCAAGCACAGCCACTCACGCCCCAAAGCCACTAACCAATAAAAAATCGACTGGACAGACCACCCAAGCACGGTGGTTCAGCCCCTTGCTTCCCGGTTTCAAAATAGTGCCCCTATGAAATTACTGTTTTGCCCTTGTGCTCAAAATTATCAAAATGCCCCTCCTCGTTCCAGACCCGTGACTTGTCCGTCCGACGTCCGTTTTCAGTGTGCCGCCTGTCGTTGTACTCAGGGCATCGAGAACTACCTAACGGTCCTCGAGTTGTGTGAAAATCAGTGGTCAATAAAAAAGTCAACATTTTCCCCCCTTTTCGTCTAAATTATGAAAATGCCCTTGAACTTCCGAACGTCATAACTTTCTCCTCGAATGTCGGAATCGGGCGTGCCACCTGTCTATGAACTCGTGACGTCCTGAGCTACGTAACAGTCATCGGTCAAAGTCTGTTTGACTGCCCGAGCCAAAAGTCAACCATTCGCCCATTACATAGGGACAAAATTGTCATTTTCTTCAAATTTCTCCTTTTTGAACGTCCGGGTCGTTACAATCTACCCCATTTAAAGAATTTTGTCCTCGAAATTCCAATTAGTAGGAGCCATAAAATTTTCCGAGGAAACATGCGTATGCTAATCCCGAATCATAATCACTTTCAACCGGGTATAAGTCATACCCTACTTATATACATCCTACAACTAGTCTCATCCTCTGTATAAAACCCTGCCCCATGGGCAGTCGTAACACATACCTGCTCGAAGTACGTAGCCTAACTCACGTTCGAGTCCACACAATCCAAGAAACACAAAATCTGTCATCTCTTCTCATTTTCAAGTCATCCGCTCGTGACATGATACCATGGCTAAAGCCGCACACGTGTCATCAGTCCACCAGGCCAATAAACTCATAAGGTCCAATAACTCGGGAACTCGTTCCCCTCACTAGGTCAATCACACCATATCCCTTCCCAGGGTCACTACGTATAACGATTTAACCTTTCCTCCTGACACCATCCTATTGCCAATACACACTTCGTACAATCATTCATACTATATCGCAAAACGTACCCCTTTCTTAACCGCGACTTCACCATACACCAAGTATGGTCCTGCAGTTGGAGGCCAACCGTCCAAGTTATCAGAAATCAGAAATCAGGTGTTACTCCAATCCTATGGAGTTTCATAACTAATAAGATTTCACCTATCCTTAGGTTGTCAAACATTACAATCTTTTCCCTAATAGTACCTGATTCGCCAAAGTGGTCGTAATCCCAATTTATTCCGACCATCACCTTATCACGCAATAAGCCATTCTTTTATCCATCAATACTAATCCTGATGGTTGATACAGTACTCGTACATTCTTTCCCAAAGGTATATGACCTCTGCATACTCAACCCGGTGGGTCGATCTCAACTCATACAAAGAAGGTTAACTTCTGAGGGTTTAACTAGCATCAACACACGACTCACCGAGTCCCAAATCTGGTGGTACATTTCAATATACACACAGGAGGGATCACCATGGAACATAAGTCACTATTCCTCCAATCGTAACCATTCTACCTCAGTTCTCATTTCCAAAAACTCTGACCTTCTTCCGGGTCAATCGCTAGAATTGGAAAAACATGGGAGAAATCCCTACAATCCTTTGGGGGTCTCCAACAAATCTCAAACCAGCTCACGTTTCCCTAGCCTACTCTGGTCCATCAGACCTACACTTATTCAACTATCTCTGAGGGCATATTCAATTCACCTATTCAGTACATCACACGCCCATCGGTACATGTAAGTACTCCAACCAATCATCAATCATGGTACCGTGCATTACTCAAATGTGGTCAGACTACCCGACTCTCATCTCTGACTAGACCCAAATGGTTGTCCAAGGGTGTCACCATCAACTAACCCCAGCCATACCAAATCCGGCCGTTATCCTTTTCTCTCTTTTACTCAAACTCAATAGTCACCGCCATGATGGCCTCTCTTATTAAGGTTACTACTCACAATGTAACGACCCGTCCCAAATTCCTAGATTAGATTAGTGACTAATCACGATTAATGAGGTTAAACGGTGATTAGTAGAGCGAAATCGGACGAACGGTGCGAAATGACCGTTTTGCCCCTGGTGGTGGCAAAACGTTGACTTTTTAATCGGGCGGTCAAATGGACTTTGACCGATGACCGTGACGTAGTTCGTGACGTCACGAGATCATAGACGGGTGGCACGTTCAATTCCGAAGTTCGAGGAGGAAGTTATGACGTTCGGAAGTTTAGGGGCATTTTGGTAATTTTGGTTAAAAGGGGAAAATAGTTGACTTTTTGATCGAGAGGTCCGATGGCCGAGGGCCGAAGACCGTTACGTAGATAAGGACGATACGAATCCGTAGACAGGCGGCACGTCGAATTCGGACGTTCGACGGCGAAGTTACGGTTCACGGAAGTTCGAGTGCACTATTGCACGAATTACGAAACGAGTTAACTTTTGGACTTTAGTGGGGGCCAGATATTTAAGGGAGGCCCAATGGATGAGTGACAAGTGCCACCCATCCACAGGCCACCTATATTGATTCATGCACCGTGTAAACCATTCCATTTTCTCCATTTCAAACACACACAAAACACAACCCGATCTCACCCATTTTCCTCCCATCCGTGCAACCCAAAACCCATCCACTCTTCACCCATGACTAGGCAGAGGACCAGGGAGACTGAGGAGGTTGCTGGGCGGCCAGAACCACCGTCCAAGGCGGCGAGAGGAGAAGGAACCCGTGAGGTTCACGGTTAGTCCATTTTGACCCCTTTTTCCATTTTTGTTGTTATGGTTGGTTTTTAATGGTTTTAATGAGTCCATTAGGTTGCTAGGGACATGTTAGGAAGGTCTAAGGAAGCTTGGGATGGCTGGGCAGCCATGGGTACAGTTTTGGAAACTTGAACCGTTTGGTTCAAAATCGAACCATAGGATTTAGACGTTTTCGGTTGCGTTTAAGGATTGGAATGGATAGAAAACATCAAAATAGGATGAAAGGAACCAAAAAGGAAGAACTATGATGAAAAATGGGGTGTCTAGGGCTGTGAACCGGTCACGCCGGTCCAGTTGGACCGGCCAAACTAGGTGAACCGACCATGAACAGTAAAATCGGTCTACTGGAGGTTAGTGCCGATGAACAGTGCTTTCGACTTTCTAGGGGCTCGTGAGGACACGTGGGCCATAATTTGGGAAAGTGTTCAACACGGGAAAGCTTCTATTCGATGTAAAGAAGATTTTGGGACTGGTCTCGCATCAATCGGACATCGTTTCGATAGTTTTCGGGGTGTCGGAAGGTTTAGGGTCGGTTTAAAAATAGTTAAAAGTTCGGAAAAATTACGGGGCTTTAATGGGAGGTTAATTAAGTAGTTATTAACCTTCTATTAAAATTTGGACAGGTTTGGGAGTCCCAGTAATGGTGATCGGCTCGGGGAGCCGAATGGCACGCAAATCGAGGCGGCAGTTCGGACGGTCTGTGAGTGGACCTTGTTTTCTAAATTGGTGCATGCATAAATGTTTATTATATGTTTTAAATACTTGTTTGTGATGCCATGAGTGCATTTGGATGTGCGGTTACGTATAGGCACGTATTTCGAGGTTTCGGTCCTATACGGTGCCTATACGGGGCTGTATGTCTTTATTGGTCTAAATGAAATGGTTTTGGATTTCCAAATGGATTATGAATATGATTTTATGATGTTGATTTGGATGCTTGTGAATTATATGGTTTCACGTATTTCGAGGCGATTTACGTGCTTGCACGTAAATCAATTTTATACTGATTTTCCGTACTTATGGTTTTGGATATGATTTCATGAAACGATTTTGGATTTGAAAAGGTAACTCTCGGACTTGAGGTCCATTTGATTTACGGAATCGGGCCGGAGGCCTAGTTGGTTTACGATTCGGACTTGAGGTCTAGTTTCTATGTGGATTCGGGCCTAGGGCCCAGTTATGTATTACAAATGGTTTTTATGGTTCATAACGGTTTATGGGAACCGGCATGAACCCTTGAAATGGTTTTTACAGGTCATGACGGTTTATGGGAACCGGTATGAACCCATGAAAGGTTTTATGGTTCATGACGGCTTATGGGGGCCGGACATGTATTCATATACCTTACTTTACTTCTATTATCTCCTCCGGGGAGGGTCGTTGGCCTGGGTGGACCCCGGAGTAGTCACGGAGCACTGACTGAGTGGAGTCGCCCCCAGTTGGGTTCCTTACTCTCAGGATGGGCATGGTTCGTTACCTCCAGGGAGGGTCATTGATCTACGGACATTGACCTGGGTGGACCCTGGAGAGACTTGGGTTTGAGACCCCGGTTAGCACACGTGTAGCTCTATTATACCGTGACAGGTTCTGGATATGAAATATAATGGATAAACATGATTTCAATTGATTTTGGGAAATTGTGTTTATAATGATAAATGGTTTTGGGCTGAGATCCCATATATGTTTACTATGTTATGGTTTTCTGTAAATGGTTTTGGGCAGGAGCCCGTAGAACTTGTATTTATAGAATTTGGGGCTGAGACCCTAATTATGGTTGATTAAACTTATGTGTTTGGATAAATGGTTTTACTATGCATGCTTGCTTTTTAGTGAAGGGTATAAAGGTCTTTTATGGAAATGTTTTTATAAACTCCTTATTTTTGTCCACTCACAGTCTTTCTGTTTTTAATACCCTTCAGGTTGGATACGATGTGGACTGTAGCAGAGACCGAGATATCACATGCCTCCTCCGGATCCTGGCGTACACTGATAGCCCGGGAGGGCAAAGGTTGGAAATATCCCTTGTCTGACACTTCGTGTCAGAAGGGAGCAGGGTCATCCCACGTTAATCCCGGGGGGATTGGGATGGGTCCTGTCACACAACCTTCCCACGAAACTACAATTCCTTATCTCGTGATACGGAATCCTTATTCCTTATCTCGTGATACGGAATCCTTATTCCATACCGTTACCTTATTAAGTCCTCCAAAACCAACATACAAGCTCAGATCATCGTAAACTCAATCTCTCATCCTGGAAAAAATCTCAGGAACATGTTGAGAATTCTGGGCATCCTCAGCCCTCACTAGGCATCTCATACACTAAGCACATACACCACACATGTGGCCAACTAACTTGCATACCTCATACCAACCATATATTGGTTGTGGGGATCAAGATCATCCTAGAGGGTATCACCCTCGAGTCTCCCTGACACAGGACCTCTGGACTCCTAGATTCCACATAACACTCTCTAAAACAACATTCTCGATAGGGATCTCATGGGTCATCAACCAATCCAAACCAAGGATGACATCCAATTCATCAAAGTCTAAGTCAGCCGCTAGGCGAACGACACCAGTCATCCTGGGTAACCTCATATCGACAGGTCTTCCCCCCTTTATATCTCACCAATTTACCATATATAATTACCAAGGTTACCACATAACTAGTACCAAAGTATCACATTGATAACTCTAGTCAGTTCAACGACTTCCATACCATAACCAATCACAAATAACACCATATCCGACCAATAGCCAATCTCAAAACATGGAAGAGTGGATAATCCGGGACCCAACAAGTACATACTTCCTGGTTAATCTTATATCATGACCACAAGTAATAAGTATCCAGGTCATCACTCCAGGGTTACTCAGGCTTCCTACGAAGGAATTGTAAATCCCCGGGCATGTGGTCCCAACTAACCACACCCCTATGGTCCATCACGGGCCCCACCAACTCTCCACACTCTTGCTATATCAATAACCAATACAGGAGCCAATCTTCACTCTAACACATCCCCAACAGTGCCATCTCACTTATATCCATCAATCTAAATAACCATTTCTTTAAGGTGTGACAAGACGACTCAAAATAATCAATATTACTGCATAATTACCCTTGTTACTTTACCTTCCATTGGACCCGACTTGCGTCCCACTGAACTGGACTATCTCCTAAGTCCAACTCCTTGTAGCCCTCGAGTCTCTGCTCGAACCTCAGTCACTAAGGACACTAACACGTCCCATAAGTCCAAAATAAGACCATGCCATCATTTCTTAACTCCCCAATACCTGACCATATACCAGTCCTTGGCATCTTAAGTGCCCAAAGTTCCTCAATCATCCTTTCTGGCTCCTCTCGAGCCTTGATACCTTACCATGGCTCATCTCGCATTTCTAACCCATATCCGGACTCATTTTGAGTCCCACATCCACATCTCGACTCCTCTCGAGTCCAGTCTCTTACCCATCAATCATATCATCACTGACATACCCAGTCGCTGAGCAAATACTAATGCTCAACCACATCTTGTACGACCGATAAGGCCTAAGAGGTTTCCCATCACATTTTAGACTCTTTAAACACACATTCCACTTAAGTAATCCACCGTGAATAATCCAATCACGAGTGCAACTTGCTCGATTATGCAACCCTTCTAGTCACTGGGCTCATTCGTCTCCGCGACCCACACAATTCTACGTCTAACAAACAGTAGCTCACAGTGTACTCTACATGACATCTGACCCGCAATCCAGGGTCAATCTCATCCGAGATCTATCACGAGGTCTCATACACCCTTGTTTACCCGTCTCACTACCAGGTCGCGCATGAGGCTTACGTGTTGGAGGCATGATGTGGCAACAGAATCAGCAACCTAGTGCTCTGATACCAAATTGATAGGACCGCCCCCGAAGGGACATTGATAACTGTGCCCGGTCCTGCTCCCGTCTGGCAAGTCGATTGAAGTTCCTGAATTACCCTCAGTACTTGCCAAACCAGGGATAGCCACACACGTGCTTACTCATGCCTCCTCTTCTCAATCAGCCTCGATCAACACGCCACGACCTGGAGGGTCAATAAAAATACAAAAGGTGTGAGTGGACAAAAATAAATAAGTTTATAAAACAGTTACAGAAAGACATTTCTACCCTCCACGTAAAACCAATGCATGCATTCGAAAATCATTTCGCAATCCGTTACATTTTCATCATAAGAAAACCGTGTGCGAAAATCAAAATCCTTTTCCTTTTCTTAACATTCGGGTCTTAGCTCACAATCACAAACATAGGGCCTCAGCGTAAAATCATGAATCAAATCTAAGTACACAATATAATCCAAAATCCATCCAACCACATAAATCGGGTAACTGCCCAACACATCCGAAACATCAGCAATCAACAGTAATTCACAAGTCAAACAATCTGCTGGATCTCAAGTGTTCCCGAGTCTTTAAACTCAAAACTATGCGCATAATCAGGCCTTCCCGGGATATCAACTAGTCTTTAAACTCAGAACAAAATTAATAGGCCTTGGGGGTATCATACCGAGACTTTAAACTCAAAACAGTAACTGAGTCTTTAAACTCATCAAGGGCCCTCCCCCGCCATCAATTAACCGAGTCTTTAAACTCAAAACATGATCCAGCAATAGCATCGGGTCTTTAAACCCAAAACATAATCCAGCAATAATACCGGGTCCTTGAACCCAAAACCAGTTTCCAACGGGTCTTTAAACCCAACCATTTGTAAATCACATTTTATCAAAATGGGACTCATGTCCGAATTTCACATTCAAATCCCCAATCATATCCGTCTTCCATTCCCGAATTCGAATTCGCAATAACGATTCTGTAAGCCGGCATCCGAAACCGTCATTCCGAACCCAAACCAGAAATCCATTTTCAGACTTCCGAAAACCGAAATCTCGTTCATCAAAATTTACTTTTATGCCCTGGGCATCAAGCCCGAAATCATCTTTTTCAAAATCCGTTTTAAATCCTTGAAATCACATCATATTTCAAATCCATAACGATTCCGTAAGCCGGCATCCAAAACCGTCATTCCAAACCCAAACCAGAAATCCATTTTCAGACTTCTGAAAAACCGAAATCTCGTTCATCAAAATTTACTTTTATGCCCTGGGCATCAAGCCCGAAATCAACTTTTTTCAAAATCCGTTTTAAATCCTTGAAATCACATCATATTTCAAATCCCGAGGTCAAAACATCAAACCATAATCAAATCATCAAAATCACGGTCAAACCACAACATTCTCGAAATCTCGAAATACGTGTCAAAACTGTAAATCATACTCACAATCTTAATCGAAACATCGTTAAAACTGTCAGGACCCGTCCCAAATATGGCCTCGATACCCGGGACGAACCCTGCTCCCGTCTGACAATCACACTTACAGTACTGTAAAAACAAACAAACAACCTTCACACAACTATAAGCATAACTATCAGACGAAGGAGTAACATATACACAACAGCCAGTCAGAGCATAGTTCTACAAAATGAGCACAAAAGTCCTACAATGCTAGTCTCGCAACGGAAGGACGTCGGAAGCTCTATGCCTCGATATCTGCCTCAACGTTCACCCCAGCGCTATCACCACGACCTGGAGGGAAAATTTAAAACCAAAAGGGTGAGTGGACTAGAAGAACCATAGTTGCAAAATCAGTTTATCACTAACTCGAGGTTAAGGAAAAATAAGAATTTGGGTTCTCTTCTTTCTTAATACAGGCATGCCCAACGAAGTACTAGAAAATCATAACATGAAACATCATAAGAAACAGAAACACTATAAAATCTCATAAGAAACAGATACACTATAAAATACCATAAGAAACAGAAACACTATAAAACGGATAGAGAAATCATAGTTCAGCATCAAATCATCATTTCCGATTAAACCTGCTGGACCTATCCGAGTCTTTAGGCCTTAAATGAAATCCGAGTCTTTAAACTCCCGAGTCTTTAAACTCCCGAGTCTTTAAACTCAATAGGCCTTTGGGGGTAATATCAACATATCCGAGTCTTTAAACTCCCGAGTCTTTAAACTCAATCCGGGCCCGTCCCCCGTCAATCAATATCCGGGTCTTTAAACCCATATCCAGATCCAGCAAATCCAATCCAAATTCAAAGTAAAAACCAATTCAAAATCCATCGCCAAACTCGAATTCGAAATCCCCGGTTCGAAGCCCTTCCAGCGGTTCGAACCGACATTCCGAACCCAAATCCGGGAAACCATTCTTATACCTAGAAATCACACATAAGCACAAATCATATTTCATAACCCATTTATCCTTATCAGAAAACATTTATAGGTTGAAGAAAATTAGCTTTTTCTAGAAAAACGTGCAAAATCTCGGAAATGTCTCGAAAAACGTGCAAACTCATCAATCACATATAATCATTATTCAAAAGCATAAAAACATATTTAAGATCATAAAACATCAATAAAACAGTTAGGCATGCTCGAAGGAAAGAAAGAGTCCACTCACAAATTCAGAACGAGTCACTCGCGCTCCGTGCGCTCCTCGACTGTCTCGGGTGCCTCCCGTCCTGTCAAAATGCACTAAATAGGGTTACAAATACATCAAGGATCCTAATCCTAATTTCCCCAATTTTTCGGGAATTAAATAATATTTTAATCCTAAACCTTCAACCGTCTAGATTCCCGAACAACTCTGTAACACCGTCCGATTAACTCGAAAACTATACCAATAAACTTCTTAGGACATTTAGAACCAAACTCATGTTGGACACTTGGCCGAATTCCTCTCCACGCGCCTCCACGCGCCGCCCAAAGTGGATGCGCGTGGGCCTCACGCGCCTGCTACAGTGCCCTTCAACCTTGAGCAGACCCGGTTCAGCACAGTGGTCTGCAAACTAAACCGGCGTCAGCGGTTCTCCGCCGTACCTGCCCAATTCCTCTCCCTTTCTTCACCTAAAGCTTCGTCCAGTTCCCTCCTATCCATTCCCCTCACTCTCCTGGTTCGATTCACCACTCAACTTCACAACTGAAGCTCGAAAGAAACACACAGACGGCCCCTGTTTCACGATTCAGCCACTCCGGTCATCCCCCGTCACGGTGGCAACACCAAACGGTTCCTAAGGTCCTTCTACATCTAACCCGACTCACCTTGACCGTCGACTTGTGCCCAAACGTCACGACTCGCCGTTTGAACCCACGGCCAAAACAGAGTACAGAGTACTCTCTGTCGACTGGCTCCGGCGTGCACGTCCCCGTCACGGCGACCATCCCACACTCCTCCTAGAACCTCCCTGAACACCACTGCACTCACCACTCCCTTCGATTCTCAACCTATCCTCATGACTTTTGAATTGAAAAAGCACGGGAAAACAGAGTAAAGAAGTTTACCCGTCGATTCCGTCTCCGCCGCAAGCACCGCCGCGTACCACGGTGTTCGTTGGACTCCCTACAGCCTCCTGAACGTCCCACGGTCGTGATTTGAGCCACCACACGGCGTAGCCACCACCACGATCAACACCTCACCCAAAACACGATCAACACCTCACCCTCGTCTCTCTGTCACTCTCACCAGTCACTCCTCACTCCCCCTGGCACAAAATCGATCAAGCTCTCCTCGAACTCTCACCCTCTGTTTTCTGTGTTCTTCGAAGGGTGCACGGTTCTAATTGTGCAAAATGTGGCCGTGCACATTTTAGAACCCTGTGGAACAATCCAGTGCCCCCACGTGTCCATCAGCCATAGGTTAGCACAAAAAATCTCTACCACTTGCCCTTATCTGATTGGGCTGAGGGAAAATGACCAAAATACCCCTTGTACAATTAATTACCGTTTTGCCCTCGAACGGTCTAGACCCGTATCTTTTCCGTCCGACGTCTGATGACAGCGTGCCCCCTGTCGTTGAACTCAGGACGTCGAGACCTATCTAACGGTCCTCGATCTACGTGAAAATCCCAAGTCCTCCAAAAAGTCAACATTTTCCTCATTTACTCAAAATTACGATAACGCCTCCAATCTTCCGAACGTCATAACTTTTCCTCCGGTTATCCAAATCGAACCTGCCACCTGTCTACGGACTCGTGAGGTCCTAAACTACGTCACGGTTAAGGGTCAACACTCATCCAATCGGTAATTCAAAAAGTCAACTTTTCGTCTACTATTCACAAGGGCAAAAACGTCCATTTACACAAAATTTTTACACAAGTACCTTTTTACCCTTCCCAAAGGTACGGGTTGTTACAAAAACACGATACGCACAAATCATATAAAATCATTCATTAAACCATCACCAAGGCATAAGAGAAACCATAGTCTCGAAATACGTGTAATTACGTATAGCATATCAAAATACGTATAAATACTAAAATCTTAATTATCACAAGTCATAATCATAATCATTGAAATCATAGAAATACTTATGCATGCATTAAATTTTGAAAGCAAAGTCCACTAACACACCGTCCATATCGCTCGTTTACGCGTTGCACGCGTTTCTGTAATTTCTTGCATTTTTCAGAAATCTCGAATCCTGTTCGGAATCATTCTTTAGTGTTACTAAGGACCCAAATAACATCTTACTAATTTCCCATAATTTTCTGGGAATTAACCGTTAATTAAAAACGTAACATAAACCTTCGGACCCTCGAAACAACATCGAAACGGTGTCTGACAAATTCGAAACCAACGCTAAAATGTTCGTTACAATGTATAGGACAACAGTCGTGTTGAACTAACCTTGAGATTCAGGTCCATGCGCCCTCACGCGCCGTCGTGAGTGGCTGCGCGGGAAACTCACGCGCCAGCTACAGTGTTGCTACAGTTCATCGTTTTCACCCAGCTGGCAGCTAAACGGGTCATTTAACCCGCGTATTGACCCGGTTCAATCCCTGTGAATCTCAAGTTGTTTTCTTCAATTGATTCAGTATAATGCATCCTCATGAATCTAATTAGGGGTCTGTGACTTTAATTTCATTATACTTTACCTTAATCCGTCAACCCAGCTTGAGTTTCCTATGGACCTCCGACCACCGTTCATTCTTTGAGGTTCATCAATCCTCCTCGTTTTCCTTCAATTGCTTGAACCAAAAGCTTTGCAGGACTACCAGAAACCTGTCTTCGATCTCAATTGCAAGCTCGAAACCCTCGAACCATTCCAACTCAACTGGAATCTCTCAAGTTGAACTCAAATGTCGTCTGGGCTCATCCCTTCACCATTTTCTTCACTGTCGATCCCGTTCGACTCGTTTGGGCGTCTAGAAGATTAAACTCACGTTTGATTCCATCAATTTTCCACCCAAATCAAATTTTTTGAGTTCATAATTGGGGTTTTCGGGCCGGTTCAGTGTTCCTGGGGTCTTCCTCCCCGTTTTTCCTCTCCATTTTAATCACTCTGCTTCACTCATTCCTCCCCAGCTCTCATTTTCTCCCAAATAGTTATTGGGGAGGTCAAAATAGCAATGGTTCAACAGTCTCTGTTTTTCCATTTCAAAAGTATCAGCACAGTTCACTGTGCAATTGTTCCCCGCACTTCACCTCTACCAACACAACCGTTCTCTGTCTTCTGTCTCTGTTCCCTCACTAACTGCATAAACAATTCGACCACCACAGTGTTCCATTCCCAACCTCACTCGTGCACCCCCACAGACTCCTGCCCATACTCTGATTTTCACCTTAAAAACACCAGCACCGTTTATAAAAATACCAACCCGCACACTGTGCAAGCACAGCCACTCATGCCCCAAAGCCACTAACCAATAAACAATCTCCTGGACAGACCACCCAAGCACGGTGGTTCAGCTCCCTGCTTCCAGGTTTCAAAATAGTGCCCCTATGAAATTACTATTTTGCCCTTGTGCTCAAAATTACCAAAATGCCCCTCATCGTTTTAGACCCGTGACTTATCCGTCCGACGTCCGTTTTCAGTGTGCCGCCTGTCGTTGTACTCAAGGCATCGAGACCTACCTAACGGTCCTCGAGTTGTGTGAAAATCAGTGGTCAATCAAAAAGTCAACATTTTCCCCCCTTTTTCGTCCAAATTACGAAAATGCCCTTGAACTTCCGAACGTCATAACTTTCTCCTCGAATGTTGGAATCGGGCGTGCCACCTGTCTATGAACTCGTGACGCCCCGAATTACATCACAGTCATCGGTCAAAGTCCGTTTGACCGCCTGAGCAAAAAGTCAACCATTCGCCCATTACCTATAGGCAAAATCGTCCTTTTCTTCAAATTTTCCAAATTTCCCCTTTTTGAACGTCCCGGTCGTTACATCAAAACCTTCAGGTTGATTAACATAGACTTCCTCCTTTAAAACTCCATTAAGAAAAGTTGACTTCACATCTAGCTAAAACATCTTCCATTCCTTTTGTGCAGTTAAAGCAATTAAGGTTCTGATTGTGTATAGCCTTGAACCAGAGGAAAAAGTCTCATTGAAATCAATCCCTAATTTTTGAACATATCCTTTGGCCACCAATTTATACTTTTGTACTAGCCCATATAAGTTCAACTTAGTTTTATAAACCCATTTCACACCTATCACAGGTTTCCCAAGTGGTATATCAACTAACTCCCAAGTATCATTCTTTGTTATCATCTCTAATTCAGCTATCATAGCTTTCTGCCACAACTTGTCTCTAGTAGCATCTAGATAGCTTTTTGGTTCTATGATACTCATATGATACCTTGCATATACATCACTTAGATCTCTGAACTTAGGATGAGGCACATAAAGGGAATTAGAATCTAATTATCATGAGTAGGTTGAACTTCACTAGTAGGTTGATCAGGTGTTTCATTCTGATATCAAAACTATAGTTAAACACCACTGAGCTTCCTTCACCTGTCTTGGAAACATTCCACTTCCACTTAGCATCTTCATCAAACACAACACTTCTAGAAATTGTAATTTTGTTATATTGCAGATTGTAGAGTCTATATGTAACGCCCTAGACTTTCAAAAGATTGGAAATGACTATTTTGACCTTAAGAAGTCAAAAATTTTAACGTTTTGATCAGAGTATTGTGTAGATATACCGAGAGTACCATTGGGAAGGTCTCGACCTATTGAGTTCGTAGACGGGCGACACATCAAAATTGGAGACCGGAAAGGTTGGTTATGGTTCAAAGAAGGATAAGGGTATTTTGGTAAATTACTTGAGAGGGAAATTTGGTAATTTTACCAAATTAACATGTGAACCATGTGCTAATTTCTGGATGGTTTTCTAGCCTAGCCGAATAACGGCCAACCACCCCAAAACACTAAACCGTGAGATTGAGTGCATTAGAGAGGAACAAAGATGAGAGGAATGAATTTGGCTGAGGAAGGGGAGAAAACGAGAGAAAAGGGGAGGAGAAGGATGAACAAAAATCATGGACTCGAGTAGGTCTTCGTCAGGTTCCTCTTTCCTAAACAGGAAAGCAAGGCCGAACGACCTTGATGGCTCGTACGACGTTGCAGGGACAATAACCTTGAGCGTTGGACGTGGAGAAGTCATTAGACTGGTTTTTGGGCGCCATAGCCACGGAGGTTAAATCTTGAACAGGGAGATTGAGGTACGGTATCTCGCTTTTGAGCTCATAGATTGGTTATTGGGCTTGAATAATCAAGTTTAGGCTAATAGAATATGGGAAATAGACGTGAATCGTGCGCTTTAGAACTAGGTCGGGTTGCCGGGTTGGGCGACCCAAAAACCAAAGAATCAGGTGAGCACGATGATGAACAGTGCCTGCACTATAGCTGGCGTGTGAGAGGGTTTCTGGAAAAACCGTCAACACGATAAATGTGCAGTCCATTTTTCTGAGTTTATTGGTCTAGGAATCTCGTTAGTTTGACTTCATATGGTGACGATATGATTTTACAAAGTTTTATGTGTTATTAATGAGTTATTATTAAATTTGGCAATAAATAATGGGTAAAAACTGAAGAAATTATATAAAAAAGTTAGAGGATTTAATCAATATTATTTTATGAATTTTTAAGTGGAATTTATCTAAGGATACGATAAGTTGATATTTTGATGTATGGATAATAATAAGGAAAATGGGTTATAAATGAACATATTTAGGGAATATTACCACTTGTCGGGAAACGGGAAGGATGTGGGTGTTAACCCAGCAGTGTGGAAGGATTTTGGGATAAATTTGAGTAATCCCTTGTCTGACAAAGAATTTTTCAGACGGGAGCGGGGCAAGTCCAGTTTCCACGAGTTTTGGGACGGGTCCTATCACTATAACCCTTCTCACAGCTACCATAGCCCATAAAAACACACTTGGTACTTTTCTCATCCAACTTGTGTCTTCACTGGTCAGGTATATATGAATAGCAAACGGAACCAAAAACCTTCAAGTGTTAAACTCCTGGTCTTGTACCAGTGAACTGTTCATCAAGTGGAGTCTTTCCATTTACAACCTTTGTAGGACACATATTTTGAAGATAACAAGCTGTATTTTCAGCCTCACCCTAGAATTTGTAGGGTATGTTCTTCTCATGCATCTTTGTCATAGGAACCTTAGCTACTTTCTGAGTTAGCTCCTTATCCTCAAAGATAACCACTGTATGATCCCCAAATACTAAGAAATATCCATTCTCAATCATCTGCCACACACATAGGAGATTTTCATCCAACTTTGGCAAAAGCATGACCTCCTTAAAATTTCTTTCCCCTTGCTTGGTATGAATCACAAGTGTTCCTTTTCCAACAACTTGGACTAGATTTCCATCCCCTTTCTTCACCTTAGCCATGATATATAGATATGCCTACAATGACTAATAGGGATTCCTTCCTTGTCATGTGATTACTACATGCACAATTGAGGTACCATTTGCTGTTATCTTTCACTACTGCAGCATTGCAAGCATAGAATAGATTAGGAATAGCTTCTGTCACTTCCTGTGCTTTGTTTCGTGCTAGTTTCACAGTACAATTTGTGAACATATGGCCATACTTCTAACAGTTTTACCATTTCACACCGCCCTTGTACTATCAATTACCACAGTGATGCCTATCACATTACTTACATAGTGGTATGCTTCCACTATTCTCACAGGATAACCATGAGTAGGCAAATTCACATGTTGTTTCTCTGATCCTCCATCATCATCTACTCTTGCTCATTCAGGTAATCCTTCTTCAACATTTTCCCATAGATCATAAGCAAGTAACACTGTTTCTATTTTCATTCTCAAGAAATCATATTTGTTGTTGTTCAAGATTGGTGTCTTCAACTATCCACTACTATGTTTGGCCATCTCAATTGAGTCACACAACACACAAAAAATTCTTACACACACACACACCCCACACTCTCCACACCCCAGATATGATGATCATAAAAGATTTGACACCATCTTGGAGATCAAGGAATCACAGCTAACTAGAAACTCTGTAACGTCCCGATTTGTAATCACGAGATTACAAGGAGATAATAGAGAATAATCACGATTGGTCGAGGCAAAATGATAATTTTGCCCTTGGAGAGGAGAAATTATTGACTTTTGACCCAGGAGGTTATTTGCACGTGGATCAAGGTCTATTACATAGATCGAGGGATTCTGAGTACATAGATAGGGCAAAATTTTGATTTTGGACATCGTATGGTGATTTTACGGGTCAAAGATAGTTTAATCGAATTTTACGGTTGCACATTTTATGAGAAAATGCTATTTTTAGTTTGTGTTTTGTGGCACAGGACCCAAAAATATCTAGGCTGGTCTGTAGGATGAGTGACAAGTGTCACTCGCCCTATGGTCCATACCCTTACAACACCTCTATCTTGTTTGAATTCACCCGAAACCCACCCCACCATTTCTACATCATCCTCATCAATCTGGTTTCTGCGTGAGGGAGAGAGAGTGAGGTTGAGAGGCTGTGAAAGGCAAGATAGACGGTGATAGACGGCGGAGCCATGGAGGCTGCTCGTAAACCTAGGGAAACAGGTAAACATGTGATCCCATAAGCTTGGATTATTAGGTTTTGAATTTTGGACATTTAAAACTTAGAACTAAGGACATGTACGTATTCTTTGAGGTCGTACGAGTGACTAGGAATGAAATAGGATTGAAATGGACGTGTGGACTAACTTTGGGACTGGTTCGAAGGTTGGTTGTGAATGTTCGAGCTTGGCTAGGAAATTCCACGTATGTTCTTCTTGTTTTAAGGCCATGGGTCGATTTGTAACGAACCAAACCTTGATTATTATTATTTTATTGTGAAATGACTATTTTGCCCCTGAAGGGGGGAAACTTTGACTTTTAACCTGGGAAATAATTTGGACCTTGACCCATGACTATGACGTAGATCGGGACGTCACGAATCTGTAGACAGGCGGAACGTCGAAATCTGAGTTCGTATGAAAAAGTTATGGTCACATAAGCGTTTTAGTGAAATTTACGAACCGAGAACAAAATGTAAAATAATAATTAAATAATCAAATCTTTGCAATTCCCTAGGATTAATCTGAGCCGTCGGATGAGTGAAAAGTGTCACTCATCCTAGAGATTACTATTCCAATAAAGTTGGGTCTACACCTATTGGTCAATTTTTAAATATTAAATTTCCCTCATTTAA
Source organism: Prinsepia uniflora (assembly GCA_032719365.1). NCBI lineage: Eukaryota > Viridiplantae > Streptophyta > Magnoliopsida > Rosales > Rosaceae > Prinsepia > Prinsepia uniflora. The sequence continues at coordinate 60,563,351 of CM064861.1, read as the reverse complement.
CCCCAGCCCTCCATCTTTCCTGCCCAGGTTCATCTGAACCGTCCATTTCCTCTCCCCTTTTCTTTATTTTGCACGACTCACCTCTCTCTCTCTCTCTCACACACACACACACACACATTTTCCTCACCGTGAAGAGCACACGGTTGCACTCTGCACCAAACGCCCAGACGACAACCGACCACCATCCTTGCCACCAGACGACGACTACCGTCCTCACCATCATCATCTTCATCTCCACCGTGAACCACCAACCCTCATCCCCTTCCTCTCTGTCTGAAAACCCAGAACATACCTCCAGAACGAGAAGGAGACACGGATCCAGAAAACCCAAACACCCTCAACCCATCTTCCCGACTCGAACCAAGTCCAAGATAAGACCGCTAGGACCCCAGGAAGACAGTGAGGCAGTCGACACGGCCTACGGCGGTGACACGACGAAGGTAAACAGCGAAACCCTAGAAGCCCAATTTTTCTAAGTTTTCGAGTGAGAGTCTTTTAACGTCTGGGTTTCATTTCTTTTGTTTGGGACACGATCTAAGGACGGTGACGAGCCGTTGGGAGCTGGTTTCGACGTTGGAAACTGACGAGACAGCCAGAAAAGACGACCGGAGAAACCGTCAGTTTTGTTCGAAGCCCAGGTATAGATCTCGTCATTGTTTTCCATTTTTGAGGTCCTATATCCATAGAACAGACTTATACGATCCTTTAGGAACAAACCCTATCGAAAATGGTGGTCAGAAATGGATTCTGTGACCGGTTCAAGCCGCGGGTCAACGGCGACCCTGTTTCAGAAATCCGGGATGACCTGGTACTGTAGCACTGATGACGTCATCATGCTGACGTCAGTAGTGACATCATGATGACGTCATCATGTTAGAGATTTTCAGACCAGGGGCCAACCAGAGCGTGACATGTGTCCTCTAACATGTGTCAGAGATGACGTCATGCTGACGTCAACAACACTGTAGCAGCTTTGACCATGCGAGTGGAGGTGAGTGTGAACAATAGTTTTGGTGGGGCCAGTACCATTTTCAAGTTTCCGACAATACGGATCCAATTGCGGTGGTTTCATGTTGATCGGAGATCGTTAGGAAGGTCAAAATGAGGTTTGTAACCTCGGGAATAATGCCCGGGCTATGTTTTAGGGACGAATCTGTTCTTGGGTTTCAGTATTGAACTAGTAGGGTCCTTTAGTGACTCATGGATATGTTAATACAGGTTTTAGGCAATCGTTGAGCAGCGAGGACCGTGTGTGTAAGACCCGTGTCCTGGAGGGAACGGTGAACAATCCCACATTCCTGCGAGGGGGAATGGTCTGGGAGAGGATGTTGGTGTGCCTTAAAGGTGTAGCTACACACCTATCTAGCACTAGGCCTTTTGGGAGCTCAAGTGGCTTTGGGGGGGGGGGGGGGGGGGATTGGAACCCCAAAGTTAAGCGAGTTGAGGCTGGTATAATTCCATGATGGGTGACCCCCTGGGAAGTTGCACCATGAGCTCCCGAAAACAAAACCGTGAGGGCGAGGCCCAAAGCGGACAATATGGTACTAGATGAGTCGGGTCCTGACCGAGGAGGGTCGGGTCCTGACATTTGGTATCAGAGCGAGACCCCGACCGGAAAGTGTGCCATCGAGGACGCTGGGCCCTAAGAGGGGTGGATTTTTAGACCTGTGTCTTGGAGGGAACGGTGAACAATCCCACATTCCTGCGAGGGGGAATGGTCTGGGAGAGGATGGTGGTGTGCCTTAAAGGTGTAGGCACACAACTATCTAGCACTAGGCCTTTTAGGAGCTCAAGTGGCTTTGGGGGGGATTGGAATCCCAAAGTTAAGCGAGTTGAGACTAGTGCAATTCCATGATGGGTGACCCCCTAGGAAGTTGCACCATGAGCTCCCAAAAACAAAACCGTGAGGGCGAGGCCCAAAACAGACAATATGGTGCTAGATGAGTCGGGTCCTGACCGAGGAGGGTCGGGTCCAGACCAAATGGTATCAGAGCAAGACTCCAAAAGGAAAATGTGCTAGCGAGGACGCTAGGCCCTAAGGGGGGTGGATTGTAAGACCCGTGTCCTATAGGGAACGGTGAACAATCCCATATTCCTGCGAGGCGGAATGGTCTGGGAGAGGATGGTGGTGTGCCTTAAAGGTGTAGGCACACACCTATCTAGCACTAGGCCTTTTGGGAGTTCAAGTGGCTTTTGGGGGGGGGGGGATGGAACCCCAAAGTTAAGCGAGTTGAGGCTGGTACAATTTCATGATAGGTGACCCCCTGGGAAGTTGCACCATGAGCTCTCGAAAACAAAACCTAGAGGGCGAGGCCCAAAGCGGACAAGATGGTGCTAGATGAGTCGGGTCCTGACCGAGGAGGGTCGGGTCCTGACAATTTGGTATCAGAGCCAGACACCGACCGGGAAGTGTGCTAGCGAGGACGCTGGGCCCTAAGGGGGGTGGATCGTAAGACCTGTGTCCTGGAGGGAACGGTGAACAATCCCACATTTCTGCAAGGGGAATGGTCTGGGAGAGGATGGTGGTGTGCCTTAAAGGTGTAGGTACACACCTACCTAGCACTAGGCCTTTTGGGAGCTCAAGTGGCTTTGGGGGGGATTTGAGCCCCAAAGTTAAGCGAGTTGTGGCTAGTACAATTCCATGATGGGTGACCCCCTGGGAAGTTGCACCACGAGCGCCCGAAAAAAAAAACCGTTAGGGCGAGGCCCAAAGGAGACAATATGGTGCTAGATGTGTAGGGTCCTAACTGAGGAGGGTCGGGTCCTGACAATTCGCTGACAGGACCCATCCCAATCCCCCCGAGATTAACACGGGATGACCCTGCTCCCGTCTGACACGAAGTGTCAAACAAGGGATTTTCCGACCTTTGCCCTCCCGGGCTATCAGAGTACGCCAGGATCCGGAGGAGGCATGTGATATCTCGGTCTCTGCTATAGTTCACATCGTATCCAACCTGAAGGGTATTTAAAATAGAAAAACTGTGAGTGGACAAAAAGTAATAGTTTCAAAAAGCACATTTCATAAAGACCTTTATACCCTTCACTAAAAAGCATGCATGCATAGTAAAACCATTTATCCAAACACATATGTTTAAACAACCATCATTAGGGTCTCAGCCCCAAATTCCGTAAATCCAAGTCACACGGACTCCTGCCCAAAACCATTTACAGAAAACCATAACCTCATAAACATATGTGGGACCTCAGCCCAAATCCATTTATCATCATAAAACATAATTTCCCAAACCAATTGAAATCATGTTTATCCATTATATTTCATATCCAAGAACCTGTCACGGTAAAATAGAGCTACGCGCGTGCTAACCGGGGTCTCAAACCCAAGTCTCTCCAGGGTCCACCCAAGTCAAAGTCCGTAGATCAATGACCCTCCCCGGAGGTAACGAACCATGCACATCCTGAGAGTAAGGAACCCAACTGGGGGGGTGACTCCACTCAGTCAGTGCTCCGTGACTACTCCGGGGTCCACCCAGGCCAACGACCCTCCCCGGAGGAGACAATCATATATAAAGGATGAAATATGAAAAACCTTTTGAAATCATTCTTGAAACCTTTCTAGGATTCCTGCCCGGTGCCCATAAGCCGTCATTAACCATAAAATCCTTTCATGGGTTCATGCCGATTCCCATAAACCGTCACGACCCGTAAATCCATTTCAAGGGTTCATGCTCGTTCCCATAAACCGTCATGATCCGTAAAAACCATTTGTAACACATAGCTAGGCCCTAGGCCCGAATCCACATACAAACAGGACCTCAACTCCGATTCGTAAACCAACTGGGCCTCGTGGCCGATTTCGTAAATAAAATGGGTTTCAAACCCGAGTTTACCCTTTTCAAATCCAAAACCATTTCATTAAACTATTTCCAAAACCATAAGAAGGGAAAATGAGAGTAAAACTAGAAATCTCAATTTACGTGCAAGCACGTAAATCGCCTCGTAAAGCGTGAAACCATATAATTCACAATCATACAAATCAACATCATCAAATCACATTCATAATCCATATAAAACATTTATGCATGCATAACAGTTTAGAAATCAAAGTCCACTCATAGACCGTCCGAGCTGCCGCCTCGATTTGCATGCCATAGTCTCTCTCGAGCCGATCACTGTCACCGGGACTCCCAAACCTGTCCAAATCGTAATAGAAGGTTACTAACTACCTTATTAACCTCCTACCAAAGCCCCGTAATTTTCCCGGACTTTTAACTATTTTTAAACCGAACCTAAACCTTCAGACAACCCAAAACCTATTGAAACGATGTCCGATTGACACGAGACCAGTCCCAAAGTGTTTGTTACATCGAATAGATGATTTCGTATGTTGAACACTTTCCCAAATTATGGCCCACGCGCCCTCATACGTCCCTAGAAGCCGATGTGCACTGTTCATCGTCTTCATGCTTCAGCCGGTTCAGGCGGCTGGTTAATTAATTTCGTCTTCATCGCCCTCACTAATCATGATTACTCACTAATCTAATCTTGGAATTTGGGACGGGTCGTTACAACCTTCCCTCCTTAATTAATTTCGTCCTAAAAATTCCAACCGACCTAATTCCAACCGTTCTTCCCTCCTTAATTAGTTTCGTTCTCGAAACTCCACCTATCTTGATTCCACATCCACCCCGTGGAAAGTAGAATCGACCTCGAAACTCGTGTACACTCGTACACCCACTAACCAGAACGATACTCGTCTGCAGCCAGACGTACCACTAACGATTGCGTCGCATCGACTACACTCGACCATGTCGAACGACTGTAATCGCACGTTTCGAATTGACACTACTTGTCAAATTTACCATTTCGCTGACACAACAACTTGACAGTTCCTTTTTCAATATCAATCTATCCTGACATCTGCTCCCACTGGGAGTCATCAGACCTCACACCACGATCCATGTTGACACCTCCGACAAACTGTCACCACTCGACAGTCGTCAGTCGAAAACTGTCACGATACACACTCGTAGTTACACTAACCACCAACTTACTCAACCTGAGTAAATATCTACCAACAATTCACTCGACCTGTGTGTAACTAGACCCATCAGAAATACCATGACCCAACACACAGTATCCAACGTCCAGTCCACGACACCGACTACTCCAATGGTATCGGAACTAAGCCGATTACCAACACGCTCTCCAACGTACCCATGGTATAACCTATATACCGTCATTAGGCACGACCAATTTGCTTAGTATCGTACCCAGGACAACGTACAAAGTACGTACATCTACCCCTCAATCAGCCTACAACCGTCTAGGTCATAGCCAATCACGTTTTAATTATGGAGTCCATCTGTCCAATCCAGTACCAGACAGATCAAAGCTCCGACCCATTATCCATTTCCATATCCGAATTCGAATCCGCAATTTCGTAAGAAATCCCAAATTCAAACCCAGAAATCATATCCATAATCATATCCAAATTCGAATCTGAAATCATCATTCCGTAAGCTAGCATTTGAAATAACGATTCCAAACCCAAATCCATAAAAGGAAATCCACTGTCAAGCTCCAGAATCAAATCCTGAATCGTCACCCAGAATCCGATTCCAAAACCCAAATACAGAAATCCTCTTTCAAGTTCCAAAATCAAATCCTGAATCGTCATCCAGCAATCTGATTCCAAAACCTGAAATCTCGTTCTCGTCTACCGAGACATACCAAAACTGAACCTATCGGTTACCTGCTCGACCGATTACTACATTACCATCGATTGACTTCATAGGGAAGCCAATCACAACATTAACACATCTAGGTTGACTAAATCCGACCTCATCGGACACCTACACGCCTGAGTAATATAACATACGGGATTCACTTCGAAAAGAAGTTCAGTCCCAACATCCCCAACTCAAACATCTGTCAGAGCGACAAGCTCTCCACCTATATGGACCATCAAGATCACGATCCAGATCCATCACTACGTCAACCGACCATAGACGTCACGATCGAGAATCGTCACGATGCCCAAAGTCCTCAACCATTTCCTACATCTAAACAGATTAGTCAACGACGAGACACGCCGAGACCGTGGGTTTTCACTGATTACCTCGTATCGATCCTTGGCATTCCACTTAGGAAAAACCAAGGATGATCCAATACGATGACAACAAAATCCAACCTACATGAATGCAACCAAAACTCATTGCATTCACTACATCACGTAATCCAACATCGTCTGCCACCAAGCAGAAATGAGGAATCTCAGTCATGTAACTTCGATATACTCAACACCTGCTGATGACCCAAGACCAATCCCGGGTCTACCAAACAATACACGACCAATGTAATGGTGACAAAACCATCATCAACCGTCATCGGCCATCATTTACGATGGCAGAACCTGAGAAGTCACCTAAAATGACTTCGAAATACCCATGACCAATGCGGAAAACCCGCATTCCACTCGTCACCTCAATCGCAACCACTCACGATTCCGAAGTTCCAACCAGATTGGAAACAACATACTTGGACATCAACCACGTGTCCCCTAACCAATTTAACTCTATCTGAGATCCACTATGGGACCACAGATACCAAACATATGCCGATGCCAACGGAGTCACATCCCGACTCGTAACTCACCGTCATCAAGATCACCGGCACCAGCACCAGCGCTAGTACCAGCACCATGCACTATCACAAACACTAGTATCAGCACACAGGCCTCTACACTAACACCATCATCAGTATCAGCACCCCATGTGCAAACTGAGAACCCTGGATCTCCGCTCATACCGAGCAACGACCCCATACCTCTGCTCGAATAGGAGACACTCTGCCTCCGTCGTGCCCAACAACTTTGGGTACCGTCACCCTGACAACGCATACGACAAAAGGAAACGTCACATGAACGTCACCGATTCCCAACAACCATAACTACCACCACTCTCGGCAGTAGCGCTTGACACACACTCGTGCAGACCTAACTACTAGACATCGCTATCGAGATTCGTATCCAACGGAATCAACCGCCTATAGAAACCACTCCGTATCCCACTCAGGGATTCCATCGACAAGAACCAACCCTGGTAACCTGTCCAACCAATCTCTAACCAGTCGTAACTCGACTCAACCAATGTCGTCTACTAGGTCGTCCATGACTTTAGTTGCACTACAACCCATCACAGCTAAAGTGTCAGGACCCGTCCCAAATATCACCTCGATATTCGGGATGAACCCTGCTCCCGTCTGACAATCATACTTACAATACCAAAAAGAAACTTAATACAACTATAAGCATAACCATCAGACGAAGGAGTAAATATATACAACAGTAAGTCAGAGCATAGCTCTACAAAATGGGCACCAAAAGTCCTACAAGTCTAAGTCCGCAACGGAAGAACGTCGGAAGCCCTATGCCTCGATATCTGCCTCAACGTTCACCCCAGCGCTATCACCACGACCTGGAGGGAAAAATTAAAAACAAAAGGTGTGAGTGGACCGAAAAGAATGAAAGTTTTAAAACCGTTTACCAGCAAATCGATGTAAGGAAATAAAATCATTTGTTCCCTCCGGTTTAAAACCAGGCATGCCAATGGAGTATTAGAAAATCCTAATATGAAAAACATCATAAGAAACAGAGACACTATAAATACCATAAGAAACAGATACACTATAAAACATCATAAGAAACCAAAGTATAACCCGATCAAACCTGCTGGACCTATCCGAGTCTTTAAACTCAACCAGGCCTCACATATCAATCCGAGTCTTTAAACTCCCGAGTCTTTAAACTCAATAGGCCTATGGGGGTAATAATCATAATATCCGAGTCTTTAAACTCCCGAGTCTTTAAACTCAATCCGGGCCCGTCCCCCATCAATATCAATCCGGGTCTTTAAACCCATATCCAGATCCAGCAAATCCAATCCATATCCAGTGTAAAACCAATTCAAAATCCATTGCCAAATCCGAATTCGAAATCCCCGGTTCGAAGCCCTTCCGGCGTTCAGAACCGACATTCCGAACCCAAATCCGGAAAATCCATTTCCATACTAAAAACCATAGGAAATCCCTAACCATGTTTCATAACCCATTTACCATCATCAGAAAACAGTTATAGGGTGAATTTCTCAAATATGGCATCAAAATCTGAAAATCGGCTTTTTCTCGAAAAGCGTGCAAAACCCCGAAAATATCTCGAAAAACGTGCAAACATCTCAATCACGTATAACCATCATTTAAAACATAAAAACACACATAGAATCATAAAACAGTAATTAAAACAGTTTGGCATGCTCGGAAATAAGAAAAGTCCACTCACAGTTTACGACACGTCACTCGCGCTCCGTGCGCTCCTCAACCGTCTCTGGTGTCTCCCGTCCTGTCAATAGATACCAAATAGGGTCACAATAACATCAAGAATACCTTCCCTATTTTCCCCAATTTTTCGGGAATTTAGTAATATTTTAATCCTAAACCCTAAACCGTACGGATTCCCGAACCATTCCGTAACACCGTCCGATTAACCCGAAAACTATACCATTGGACTCCTTAGGACATTTAGAGTTAAACTCATGTTGGACGCTTAACCGGATTCCTTCCCACGCGCCCCCACGCGCCGCCCAAAGTGGCTGCGCGTGGGCCTCACGCGCCTGCTACAGTCACCTTCAACCTCGAGTCACCCGGTTCAACACAGTTGAACCGGCGTGACCGGTTCTCCGCCGTTCACCCACCGTTCTTCTCCATTTCAATCCCACTAGCTTCGTCCAGTTCCCTGAAATCAAACCCAGTCCTAAAATCCAGAAATCACGGCCTAGAACCCTTCATCTTCAACTTCGAAAAACCTTGCCCGTGGCTCTGTTTTCCTTCCCGGCCGTCCACAGCTTCCCCCGTCACGGTGGTGATACCAGCACCACCCTAGGACCTTACTTAGTCCTACCCAACTCACAGAATCCGTCGATTCATCCCCGAAGTCCACGACTTCAAGTTTGAAATCACGGCCAAAACAGAGTATTGGATACTGGCCGTCGAACCACCAGCCACCGTGATCCTCCCGTCACGGCAACCACCACAGTCGACGCCTAAGACCTCCCTGAACAACACCCTGACCTCCTAAACCCTCGACTCTAAGCCCATCATCACGACTTTGCAATTGAAAAAGCCACGAAAAACAGAGTAAACGGGCTTACCTTTCGATTCCAGCGCCGCCGTGAGAACCGTCAACCACCACCGTGCTCGTGGGACTCCCCTCAACCTCCTGAGTTTCCTACCGCCCTGGTTTGCCTCACCACACGACACAACAGCCTCCACCGTCCACGGTCTCCCCTGTTTTCCTCACACGTTCGCCGCACCACCACCGTGCCGCCGTGCACGATTCCAATCCCAAAACACGATCAGCACCTCACCCACGTCTCTCTGTCACTCTCACCAGTCACTCCTCACTCTCCCTGGCCTCCAGATCGATCACCGCCTCACTCAACCTTCTCTCTGTTTTCAGTTGCCTTCGAATTGGTGCACGGTTCAAAAATGTCCAAGTGTGGCCGTGCACACTTAAGTTCCTCCTGGAACCATCTAGGGTCCCCCACGTGTCCATCAGCAATTGGCCATCCCAAAATATCTGCCACTTGCCCTTATCTGATTGGGCTGAGGCAAAATGACCAAAATGCCCCTCCTGCACAAAATTACCATTTTGCCCTCAGACTTTCCAGACCCGTATCTTTTCCGTCCGACGTCCGATGACAGCGTGCCGCCTGTCGTTGAACTCAGGACGTCGAGACCTATCCAACGGTCCTCGGTCTACGTGAAAATCACACATCCTCCAAAAAGTCAACATTTTCCCTTTTAGCTCAAAATTACGGTAACGCCCCCAACCTTCCGTACATCATAACTTCTCCTCCGATTGTCCGAATCGAACCTGCCGCCTGTCTACGGACTCGTGACGTCCTAACCTACGTCACGGTCAAGGGCTAACACTCATCCAATCAATATTACAAAAAGTCAACTTTTCGTTTACTATTCACAGGAGCAAAATCGTCCTTTTTTACAAAACTTCACAGAAATTACATTTTTACCCTTCCCGTAGGTACGGGTTGTTACATAAAGTAGCACGACAACCAATTAGGTCTAACCGTTCAACATAACCTCGACTACATAGTGCAGTCCCATCACTAAGCTGACATGACTAGACCGACTAATGAATCCAAATCCGAATAGTCGCCCAAGTCAAACCACTCGTCAACTCACATTTCCGAACCATACACATCCTACCTTAGGATTCCACGATCATTACCTAGAGTTCCCTCAACCCAACTGCCAGCTACCAACTGCATTACAATCCATAATCTGACCGTCCCCATGGTCTTGACATCGAAAAGACGTCAATCCAATCCTACCGTCAATCCAACTAGGATTCCCCGAATCTGGCTGCTAACTGCCATATGTTCAACTAGAGTTCCACGAACTCGACTGCTAACTGCCAACTGCAATGTAATCCATAACCCGACTTCTCCCAGCAATAAATCCATCTAACTTAACAATATCCGACCATCGAATGGTCACAACTCCAAACCAGTCGTCGGAACTGATCCTACGACATCGTGAAAACTATCCCAACTAACCGTCACACGATCAAACTCCAAAGTACTATTACGTTCATCCATCCATATGGTCCTACATTGTCAACCCTGATAGAACTATGGCAACCCCGGCATCCCATGCCAAGCCAAGACATTCCACGATACAGTCCTACTAACTATCGTATCAGCATCCAAACAATCAGGTTGACCACGAACTGTAGCCCCTTGAGATATCACATCCTCGACCTGCGTACTACTCCAAGAATCCGCGGTTGCTCGAATAGAGACAACCCCGCTTTGATAAGAGCTAACTGAACTCCGATATGAGTCAGCCTCGCTCTGATACCACGCTAGGATCCGGAGGAGGCATGTGATATCTCGGTCTCTGCTACAGTCCACATCGTATCTAACCTGAAGGGTATTTAAAACAGAAAGACTGTGAGTGGACAAAAGGTAATAGTTTCGTAAAGCACATTTCATAAAGACCTTTATACCGTTCCGTAAATCCAAGTCACACGGAATCCTGCCCAAAACCATTTACAGAAAACCATAACCTCATAAACATATGTGGGACCTCAACCCAAATCCATTTATCATCATAAAACATAATTTCCCAAACCAATTGAAATCATGTTTATCCATTATATTTCATCCTGAGAGTAAGGAACCCAACTGGGGGGTGACTCCACTCAGTCAGTGCTCCGTGACTACTCTGGCGTCCACCTAGGCCAACGACCTTCCCCGGAGGAGACAATCATATATAAAGGATGGAATATGAAAAACCTTTTGAAATCATTCTTAAAACCTTTCCAGGATTCATGCCCGGCCCCTATAAGCCATGAACCATAAAATCCTTTCATGGGTTCATGCCGGTTCCCATAAACCGTCATGACCCGTAAATCCATTTCAAGGGTTCATGCCGGTTCCTATAAACCGTCATGACCCGTAAAAACCATTTGTAACACATAGCTGGGCCTTAGGCCCGAATCCACATACAAACTGGACCTCAAGTCCAATTCGTAAACCAACTGGGCCTCGTGCCCGATTTCGTAAATAAAATGCGTTTCAAACCCGAGTTTACCCTTTTCAAATCCAAAACCATTTCATTAAACTATTTCCAAAACCATAAGAATGGAAAATCAGAGTAAAACCAGAAAACCTCGATTTACGTGCAAGCACGTAAATCGCCTCGTAAAGCGTGAAACCATATAATTCACAATCATACAAATCAACATCATCAAATCACATTCATAATCCATATAAAACATTTATGCATGCATCACAGTTTAGAAATCAAAGTCCACTCACAGACCGTCCGAGCTGCCGCCTCGATTTGCATGCCATAGGCTCTCCCGAACCGATCATTATCACCGGGACTCCCGAACCTGTCCAAATCATAATAAAAGGTTACTAACTACCTTATTAACCTCCTACCAAAGCCCCGTAATTTTTCCGAACTTTTAACTATTTTTAAACCGACCCTAAACCTTCGGACAACCCGAAACCTATCGAAACGATGTCCGATTGATGCGAGACCAGTTCCAAAATGTTCGTTACATCGAATAGATAATTTCGTATGTTGAACACTTTCCCAAATTATGGTCCACACGCCCCTAGAAGCCGATGTGCACTGTTCATCATCTTCATGCTTCAGCCGGTTCAGACGGCTTGTTCACCTGGTTTGGCCGGTCTAACTGGACCGGCGTGACCAGTTCTGTGCTCTAGACTCCCCATTTTTCATCCTACTTCTTCCTTTTTGATTCCTTTCTTCCTAATTTGTTGTTTCCCATCCATTCCAATCCCTAAAACAAATCAAAAACGTCTAAATCCCATGGTTTGATTTGGAACGAAACGGTTCAATGTTCCTAACTTCCTCCCACGGCTACACAGCCGTCCCAAGCTTCCTAAAAGCATCCTAACACAATCCTAATAACCCATTTAATTCATTAAAACCATCAAAAACCAACCATAATGCACAAATCGATTTAAAGGGAGAAAATGGCCTAACCGTGAAATCCTCTCGGGTTTCTCTTCCCCGCCGCCGTCCAAGGGTTCTGGCCGCCCAGCAACCTCCTTAGCATCCTCACTTCACTCTGTCCTTAGTCATGATCGAATGGGAAGGGTTGGATTGGTTTTGGGTTCAAAGGGAATGAGATCGGGTTGTTTGGAAGCAAAGAAAAATGATTGATGAAAAATGCAAGGGAATGGTGAGATGCATGAATATGTTTGGGCTGGGCAATGGATGGGTGACACTTGTCACTCGTCCATTGGGCCTCCATAAAATATCTGGGCCCCACTAGAATCCAAAAGTTAACTTGTTTCGTAATTCGCGCAATAGTGCACTTGAACTTCCGTGAACCGTAACTTCGCCGTCGAACGTCCAAATTCGACGTGCCGCCTGTCTAAGGATTCGTATCGTCCCGATCTACGTAACAGTCCTCGGCCCTCAGCCATTGGACACCCCGGTCAAAAATTCAACATTTTGCCCCTTTTAACCAAAATTACCAAAATGCCCCTAAACTTCCGAACGTCATAACTTCTTCCTCGAATGTCGGAATTGAACGTGCCACCTGTCTATGAACTCGTGACGTCACGAACTACGTCACGGTCACCGGTCAAAGTCAATTTGACCGCCTGAACGAAAACTTAACATTTTGCCCACGCCCAAGGGCAAAACGGTCATTTTGCATCGTTCATCCGATTTCGCCCTACTAATCACAGATTAGCCTCACTAATCATGATTACTCACTAATCTAATCCTGGAATTCAGGACGGGTCGTTACAGTGTGTGAGTGGGCTATTTGATTTCTTAAAGGATTGCGTGCATAAACTGTTTTACTATTCCACTTTATGATTTAGATGGGTACTATATGGGAATGCTTATATTATTTACTATGATGTTTTGGGAATGAGACCCAGCTGGATTATATATTGAATGTTTTCAAGGATGTCCGGAGGACACAGGGTAACTATACTATATTGTGCTATTGACAGGACCCGTCCCAACTGGACGTCAAAAACCGTACCCGGTCCTGCTCCCGTCTGACAAGTCAACTGAAAGTCCGAAACTACCCTTCAGTACCTGCCAGACAAGGGAATTTTTGCGCCTGTGCCCGCACATACCTCCACCTCTGGAATAGCCTCGATCAACGCGCCACGACCTGAAGGGTTAACAAAACAGAAAAGGTGTGAGTGGACAAAAATGACTTCTTATAAAAACATTTACCAAAATACATTCTTACCCTCCAGTTTTCACAAACTTGCATGCATATCGTAAAACATGAGTAATAGTATGAAATCATTCAAGTATGAACAGTGGACCGATAAAATCAAAACATATTTTCCCATGGTCCACAAAAACTCATGTTCACCAAATCAGTTTAACATCTCAAAAGTTCACAATTTCTTTAAATCATTTTAACCGCTAAACCACGGTTTCCTCCAAAATCATTTTCCATAAACCACGGGACTTATTTCCATATCCTGTTGCTTAGAGTCACGTTTATCCCTGCAACGCGTGCATATCAATAGGCTCAAGGACCGCTCAAAATCCGAGCATCCGCTGCTGTGAACACATCATCAGTCAGCAATCCGTCGCTGGGAAAAACCTCACCAGCCGACGATCCGGATCTCGTGAACACATCACTTACCGATCCATGTAATCCAGCACATCTGATCTGAGTCAAGCCTCCCCTGGGCTGCAAGACAAAGATCGTGCTACGTGACCTCTTCGGGGTAAACACTTCCATCCCGAAGGCGAGCGTTATCTCCAGGGTGCACTCCGGGGAAAAACATATTTTCTCCCGAAAGCCCTAAATATCCGCAACATATCACCATCACTAAAACCAGTGAAAAAAACAGTTGCATTGAAAACCAAATCAAATATCAATACAGGGTCTCAGCCCTAAGTTAACCAAAGTCCCGATTTACTTTATAAATCCGAAATCATCATTATCATCATATAATCACATGGAAAATGCAAATCCAATCAGAAACACAATTCCATTGGGTCCCACCCCAAAATACCAATTTCACGTAAATCCGTGCAACCGTAAACCCGAGTTGCCAAGATCACGTAAATCCATAAAATCAATCATTGACTCATAATCCGAGTCCAAATATCATTTTCAATCCCGGCCTAGCCCAAAACATCAATTGCACGTTCCTCGTAAAACGTGCCCGAAAGACTGATTAAAATAATCACAAAAATCACGAAAATACCAAAAATCATCAAATTCACATGTAACTCCAAATCCGAGTCAAAATCATTATTTACTTGGGTTCTCACGCCCACAATATCATTTTTAACCAATTTCATGATTTCTCGAAAAGCGTGCCAGAATATAATAATATAATAATCATAAAACCGAGAAAATCAAGAAATCACCGAATCAAAGCATCAATCATGTCAAATTATAGAAAATCATATAAATAAGCATTTAAACCATATATGCATGCATCACAGTTAGAAAATCAAAAGTCCACTCACACACACCGTTCAAAACGGTTCGTTTCCGAGCTGCACGTTTTTCCGTAAAATCTGGAAATCACAACTCCTGCCCAAAATCATTATAGAGGGTTACTAACATCTCAAAATACATCATATAATTTTCCCCAATTTTTCCGGAATTTAAATACGTATTTAACTCGTAAAACAAAACTTCGGATACGCGGAACATTATCGAAACAATATCCGATTTCACCGAAATCAACGTCAAAATGTTCGTTACACTGAGAGGATCAAAAGTCATGTTGACCTCACCTTGAGACTGGGCCGGACGCGCCCTCACGCGCCGCCGTGAGTGGCTGCGCGTGAAACCCACGCGCCAGCTACAGTGTCGTCGTTCAAGCCCGTTTGTCTGGTAAACGGGTCGTTCAACCCGCGATCAGACCCGGCTGGTTTTCAGTCAATTCCACACTGTTTTCATCAATTGAGCATCCAGTTAGTTTCGTTATAAGTTCAATTAGGGTTCTGTAACCTTAATTACTTGAAACATTACCTCAATCCTCACGATCAAGGATGAACAATCGAAGGACCTCCGGCCACTGTTCATCAGTCGAATTACCTCAATTCCACAAGGTTTCCCCAAATTGATTCATCAGGAAGCTTCATTGATCACAGGTAGACCTTTCCCCCAACTCAATTGGATCAAATCATTGCTCAATCTTCACGACTCAAACTCGAACATCCGAACAGTGTGCAACCATGGAGTTTCCACCTTGGCCACTGATTCCTCCCAATTGACGAACCCAGAAGTATCAATGGACCATGAGGAATTGTTTCCCCACCTCAATTTCGTCGTTTGATCACGCATTGATCACGACTCAAGCTCGATATCTCCCACTGTTACCAAACCCGTTCAGAGCCAATTGGGCATGAATTCCTCTCGTTTTTGATTTGAAACAACTCGTCTCAACCTCAGGAAGCTATTTCCAATGTCCAATTCGATCATCACAGCTCAATTCGACCAATTCGATTTTTCCTCCAAATTTTCTAAAACCCGAAATCCCAGTCCTCAGCTCTCAATTAATCCCTCGATTTTCCCAGTTCAATTCACTCTCAAATGCTCACACTTTGGTTCAGAAATGGAAGAGAATTGGAGGTTGGGAGAAAACTGATTTGTGGGTTGTACACGGTTGAAGAAAATATGGGAGATTAATGGAAATTAGGATTAATTAATTAATTTAATATAATAAAACATAATAATTAGGTCTCCCCCAAAATCATGGATCCATGTTTTGTGCCTGATTTTAAGGGATGAGTGACACTTGTCACTCATCCAAGTGTGCTCAGTCACCGGGTACTGTTCATTATTAAAATATTATTTTATTCCCGGTTCGTTCGGTTAATCGAGCCCGATTCCGTGACCATAACTTCGTCGTCGAATCTCCGATTTCGGCATGCCGCCTGTCGTTGGATTCGTATCGACGAGACCTACGTAACGGTCCTTGGCCCTCGTCCGTTGGACTTCCCGGCCAAAAAGTCAACATTTGGCCCCTACTATGCCAAATTACCAAAATACCCCTCAACTTCCGAACATCATAACTTTCTCTACGAATGTCGGAATTGAACGTGCCACCTGTCTATGAACTCGTGACGTCCCGAACTACGTCACAGTCATCGGCCAAAGTCCATTTGACCGTCCGAACTAAAAGTCAACATTTTGCCCACGCTAGGGGCAAAACGGTCATTTTGCACGTTTCGTCCGATTTCACTCAACTAATCCCCGATTAGTCATTCTAATTCGTAATTAATTAATATTCAATCCCGATATTCGGGACGGGTCATTACAACCTTCCCTCCTTAAAGAATTTCGTCCCTGAAATTCCAACTACTCGTATTCCACAACTACCTCGTAGAGAACAAATGGCCACACAACACGTGTACACCTGTACACCCACTAGCCAACACAGAACTCGTCTGCACTCAGACGTCACATCCCAGATGCACGTCGTACTGACTACACTCGACCACCTCGAATGAAATTGATTACCAGAAATTGGCAATGTCACCATTAAGCTGACTCTTTCAGCTTGACGGCCCCACGTAATCACTAATGTGTCCTGACCTTCGCTCTCATAGAGAGTCACCAAAACTCACTAGTTAGTCCAAGCCGACACCACAAGCCAAACGGTCACTACCAAGCTTTACTACCCTAGTAAAGCGCCAATCAGTACTAAATCAGTGACAACACACCATACTACAACGTCCGTCAATGTAGCATATGATCATCAACATGATCTCCCCTCGCAGGGCAAACTCAATCCTGCGACAAATACCTACAGTAGTTACCACAATTGTCACCCCCTCAGCGATCCCAGATGCTGGTAAGGTCACGACAAGGTAACATCTCGCCGCAAAGCAACTTGCGGTCACACCAACCACCAACTCACTCACCTGAGTATACGCATACCGTCATCACACTCAATCAGACGGTGCATCTGGAACACGTTGAACACAAGCCTAGCAGTAATCACACAACTCAACACTAGAGTTATACTTGCCAACCTTGGCTAAGAGCACCTGCTCAAACAATCACTGTAATCGTCAGAATCACTCTGCCCAGTGCATCGTGTTCAATGTCCAGTTCACGTTCACATCCACAACCAATGGTATTGGAACTAAGCCAAAACACCAACACGTTTATCGACACAACACTGGTACATCCCATGTACCGTCACTAGGTATCAAGTACCCTCGTCCATACGATACCGTACATCGTACACCAAGCATGATCCTACAGCTGGACCCCAGTACTCGACCCATAGACCTATATGGTCGATCCCAAACCAGGTAAGGCAAAAGTAAAAAGCCTGAGGGTTTTTGCTAACATCGACAATCCTTGTCCTATGCTACCCAAAAACACCTCGCCAAATGACAACACTCAAAATGACACATCAACGTGTCCACAGGGAAGAACGCCTAGTTCTCCCGGGATTCACATCAACCCCGGCCACCACAAATCTGCAAAATATCGTACCCCAAACCACGTATAAGGTACGTACATCTATCCCTTGACCAGACTACAACCACCTAGGTCATAGCCAAACACGTTCCAATAATGGAGTCCATTTGCCCAAACCAGCAAGAGACAAATCGAAACTCCACCAATCAGCTAGTTTCAATACCAAATCCGAATCCGCAATTTCGTAAGAAATCCCGAATCCAAATCCATACATCACAGTTTTTAATTCATATCCAAATCCGAATCCGAAATCATTATTCCGTAAGCTAGCATTTGGAATAATCATTCCGCACCCAAATCCGGTATTCCACTTTCAAGTTCCTGAATCGAATCCTGAATCGTCACCCAGAAATTCGATTCCAAAACCCGAAATCTGGTTCACGTCCACTCGGACACACCAAAACCGAACCTATCGGTTACCAATTCAAGCGAGTAACACATTACATCCGATGGACTTCATATGGAAGCCAATCCCATCCGTCACAACTCTAAGGCTGACCAATTTCGACCCCGTCGAAAACCTACTCGTTCGAGTAACATACCATAAGGGGCTCCACTTCGAAAAGAAGTTCAGTCCCGTCATTTACGACCCACATACCAAAGTAAGAGTGATAAACTCTCACCCAATCTGGATCATCGAAATCACGACCCAGATCCATCACGACGTCAGCCAACCATGACCATCACGATCCTAGATTGTCACAATGCCCAAAGTCCACGACATCACAAACCCGATCCACCTAGGATCCACACAGTCAACAACTAGGAACCACAGGGTCTTACACCCTTACTGATTACCTCGTATCTATCCTTTCCATCCCACCTAGGGAAAACCAAGGATGATCCAAAACAATGACACCAATACTCATCCTACGTGGATGCAAACAAAACTCACTGCACTCCCCACGCCAGGTAACCCAACAGAAAATAAGAAATCACCCCTGATGACTTCAGAATACCTAATCCCCATGCGGAAAACCCGCAATCCTCTTCAAACACAACTTCTCATGATTCCGTAGGTCCAACCACGTTGGAACCATCGGACTCGGACACCAACCACGTGTCCCCTTTGGACTGGTTACTGACACATACCCAACTCGACGAAGTCACAACCCGACTCGTGACCCATCGTCAGCACCACACCGGCACCCACACCAGTACACAGACAACAGTATCAGTATGAGCACACCGTGTGCAAAACTGACAACCCTGGATCTCCGCTCATAACAAGCGACGACCCCGTACCTCTGCTCGAATAGGAGAAACTCTGCCTCCTTCGCACCTAACAACTCTGGGTACAGTCACCCTGACAACTCATGTGAGAAAAAGAAACGTCCCCTGACGTCCCCCCCGATTCTCAACAACCACTCTCGGTATGAGTGCCTGCCACAGACTTGTGCAGACCCAACCATCAGACATCACTATCGAGACTCCACATCCAATGGAATCAAGTACTCGGACGACTACCCTGTATCCCCACTCTGGGATTCCTTCGACAAGTACCAACCCCGACTGTGGATTGCAGTTCCACCACTAAAGCTGACATGACTAGACCTGACACAATCGTCACTCGGTCTCGACTTCGAAAAGTCATTAAGAGTCAAACCACCCGCCAGCACACATTTCCGAACCGAACATCCCACCTTAGGTTCCGCGATTACTACCTAGGGTCCCTCAAAACCCGACAACTCCTGAGACTTAAGATATTACCATGACTCATCTCGAGTCCTAACTGAATTCTTTGACTCATTCATCCATGCCATCCCTGGCATACCCGGTCACCCAGCAAATTACCGCCGGTGAACCACATCAATACCACATTCCAAACCTAGGAATACCCCCAACACACTCTAGACGTTGGGAACTCACATTTCGCACAAGGAATTACTGAGAATAATCTCATCCTGGGTCCAACCTACCCAATTGTGCTACCTTCCAAGCCTCTGGATCCAGCAAATCCTAGGACCCACAAGAATACCGATTCGACAATTAGTAAGCCGTAGCTACACAAATTAATATCTGACTCACAAACCAAGGTCAATTACATTCCGAGATTCATCACAAGGTCTCAAATACCCTAATATACCCATCTCACTACCAGGTCGCGCACGAGGCTCACATTCCGGAGGTATGGCATGGCAACAGCATCAGCAACCTAGTGCTCTGATACCAATTTGACAGGACCCGTCCCAACTGGACGTCAAAAACCGTACCCGGTCCTGCTCCCGTCTGACAAGTCAACTGAAAGTCCGAAACTACCCTTCAGTACCTGCCAGACAAGGGAATTTTTGCGCCTGTGCCCGCACATACCTCCACCTCTGGAATAGCCTCGATCAACGCGCCACGACCTGAAGGGTTAACAAAACAGAAAAGGTGTGAGTGGACAAAAATGACTTCTTATAAAAACATTTACCAAAATACATTCTTACCCTCCAGTTTTCACAAACTTGCATGCATATCGTAAAACATGAGTAATAGTATGAAATCATTCAAGTATGAACAGTGGACCGATAAAATCAAAACATATTTTCCCATGGTCCACAAAAACTCATGTTCACCAAATCAGTTTAACATCTCAAAAGTTCACAATTTCTTTAAATCATTTTAACCGCTAAACCACGGTTTCCTCCAAAATCATTTTCCATAAACCACGGGACTTATTTCCATATCCTGTTGCTTAGAGTCACGTTTATCCCTGCAACGCGTGCATATCAATAGGCTCAAGGACCGCTCAAAATCCGAGCATCCGCTGCTGTGAACACATCATCAGTCAGCAATCCGTCGCTGGGAAAAACCTCACCAGCCGACGATCCGGATCTCGTGAACACATCACTTACCGATCCATGTAATCCAGCACATCTGATCTGAGTCAAGCCTCCCCTGGGCTGCAAGACAAAGATCGTGCTACGTGACCTCTTCGGGGTAAACACTTCCATCCCGAAGGCGAGCGTTATCTCCAGGGTGCACTCCGGGGAAAAACATATTTTCTCCCGAAAGCCCTAAATATCCGCAACATATCACCATCACTAAAACCAGTGAAAAAAACAGTTGCATTGAAAACCAAATCAAATATCAATACAGGGTCTCAGCCCTAAGTTAACCAAAGTCCCGATTTACTTTATAAATCCGAAATCATCATTATCATCATATAATCACATGGAAAATGCAAATCCAATCAGAAACACAATTCCATTGGGTCCCACCCCAAAATACCAATTTCACGTAAATCCGTGCAACCGTAAACCCGAGTTGCCAAGATCACGTAAATCCATAAAATCAATCATTGACTCATAATCCGAGTCCAAATATCATTTTCAATCCCGGCCTAGCCCAAAACATCAATTGCACGTTCCTCGTAAAACGTGCCCGAAAGACTGATTAAAATAATCACAAAAATCACGAAAATACCAAAAATCATCAAATTCACATGTAACTCCAAATCCGAGTCAAAATCATTATTTACTTGGGTTCTCACGCCCACAATATCATTTTTAACCAATTTCATGATTTCTCGAAAAGCGTGCCAGAATATAATAATATAATAATCATAAAACCGAGAAAATCAAGAAATCACCGAATCAAAGCATCAATCATGTCAAATTATAGAAAATCATATAAATAAGCATTTAAACCATATATGCATGCATCACAGTTAGAAAATCAAAAGTCCACTCACACACACCGTTCAAAACGGTTCGTTTCCGAGCTGCACGTTTTTCCGTAAAATCTGGAAATCACAACTCCTGCCCAAAATCATTATAGAGGGTTACTAACATCTCAAAATACATCATATAATTTTCCCCAATTTTTCCGGAATTTAAATACGTATTTAACTCGTAAAACAAAACTTCGGATACGCGGAACATTATCGAAACAATATCCGATTTCACCGAAATCAACGTCAAAATGTTCGTTACACTGAGAGGATCAAAAGTCATGTTGACCTCACCTTGAGACTGGGCCGGACGCGCCCTCACGCGCCGCCGTGAGTGGCTGCGCGTGAAACCCACGCGCCAGCTACAGTGTCGTCGTTCAAGCCCGTTTGTCTGGTAAACGGGTCGTTCAACCCGCGATCAGACCCGGCTGGTTTTCAGTCAATTCCACACTGTTTTCATCAATTGAGCATCCAGTTAGTTTCGTTATAAGTTCAATTAGGGTTCTGTAACCTTAATTACTTGAAACATTACCTCAATCCTCACGATCAAGGATGAACAATCGAAGGACCTCCGGCCACTGTTCATCAGTCGAATTACCTCAATTCCACAAGGTTTCCCCAAATTGATTCATCAGGAAGCTTCATTGATCACAGGTAGACCTTTCCCCCAACTCAATTGGATCAAATCATTGCTCAATCTTCACGACTCAAACTCGAACATCCGAACAGTGTGCAACCATGGAGTTTCCACCTTGGCCACTGATTCCTCCCAATTGACGAACCCAGAAGTATCAATGGACCATGAGGAATTGTTTCCCCACCTCAATTTCGTCGTTTGATCACGCATTGATCACGACTCAAGCTCGATATCTCCCACTGTTACCAAACCCGTTCAGAGCCAATTGGGCATGAATTCCTCTCGTTTTTGATTTGAAACAACTCGTCTCAACCTCAGGAAGCTATTTCCAATGTCCAATTCGATCATCACAGCTCAATTCGACCAATTCGATTTTTCCTCCAAATTTTCTAAAACCCGAAATCCCAGTCCTCAGCTCTCAATTAATCCCTCGATTTTCCCAGTTCAATTCACTCTCAAATGCTCACACTTTGGTTCAGAAATGGAAGAGAATTGGAGGTTGGGAGAAAACTGATTTGTGGGTTGTACACGGTTGAAGAAAATATGGGAGATTAATGGAAATTAGGATTAATTAATTAATTTAATATAATAAAACATAATAATTAGGTCTCCCCCAAAATCATGGATCCATGTTTTGTGCCTGATTTTAAGGGATGAGTGACACTTGTCACTCATCCAAGTGTGCTCAGTCACCGGGTACTGTTCATTATTAAAATATTATTTTATTCCCGGTTCGTTCGGTTAATCGAGCCCGATTCCGTGACCATAACTTCGTCGTCGAATCTCCGATTTCGGCATGCCGCCTGTCGTTGGATTCGTATCGACGAGACCTACGTAACGGTCCTTGGCCCTCGTCCGTTGGACTTCCCGGCCAAAAAGTCAACATTTGGCCCCTACTATGCCAAATTACCAAAATACCCCTCAACTTCCGAACATCATAACTTTCTCTACGAATGTCGGAATTGAACGTGCCACCTGTCTATGAACTCGTGACGTCCCGAACTACGTCACAGTCATCGGCCAAAGTCCATTTGACCGTCCGAACTAAAAGTCAACATTTTGCCCACGCTAGGGGCAAAACGGTCATTTTGCACGTTTCGTCCGATTTCACTCAACTAATCCCCGATTAGTCATTCTAATTCGTAATTAATTAATATTCAATCCCGATATTCGGGACGGGTCATTACAGCTATACTTTCCTACCTTTCTATCTTGTCTCCTCTAGGGAGGGTTGTTAGCCTGGGTGGACCCTGGAGTAGTGACGGGGCACTGACTGAGTGGAGCCCGTTGGGTTGCTTACACTCAGGATGTCATGTTTAGTAAACCTCGGGCAATGACCGGGATACCGGGCACTGATGTACCTAGGGGAGTCTAGGGTTTGAGACCCTGAGTGGCAACGCGTAGCCTTAGAACCGTGACATCATTATTAGGCATTGGGGATGCCGGGGTTGGGTTTTACAGTGCATTAGTATGTTGGGTTTTCCCTTTTGATTATTATATGATTCTATGTTTATGATTCTATTATGATACTATGATTTCAATGCATGCAAGATTTGGAAAACGGAGGGGTAAAACCTTATGATTGACTTTATTATGAAATTGATTTATACACTGTTTATTTTCGGCCCACTCACTCTTTAAATGTTTTACTAACCCCTCAAGGCCGTGACACGGGATTAGAGGACGATCCGGAGGAAGAGGCTTAGACTAGTTCGCTGTGCACCTGTACACCCCCATTGGGTAGGTTGAGCACCAAATAATGTACCCTGACTATTGTGCTCATGTTTTGTACTGTACTATACCTTGTCTGATAGCTTATTGCTCTGAACTATGTTGTTGAACGTTATTTGCTTAATTTGAAGTATTTAGTTTTCGTTTAAGGGTACTTTTGGTAGGTTTGGAGTCGTTGTCCGATGGGAGCGGGAAACGTCCCCGGGTGGGCCCAGTGGGATTGGGACGGGTCATGTCAGCTTGGTATCAGAGCACTAGGATTAGCAGTCAATGTATTAGGTTAGCAGTTTGTTCCTTGTACATTGTCGCTTAGACATCTTTTAACTCGTTTGCCTCTTAATAGTTTTGATATGCCTCCACGACGAGATCCACGTGCACGTGTTGAGGAGGAAGTTGGGTGAAATGGGGATACGGCGAGTATCAAGCGGGCTCAGTGCCTGGGTACCACGATCTTTAGTGAGGGACCGACCCCGAGGAAGCACACCAATGGATCGACCGCTGGGAGAGGATTTTGAGGTCATGCATTGCCCACCAGAGGAGTGTGTGGTGCTAGTAACTTTCCTGCTGGATGGGAGCGCTTACCGTTGGTGGCACAACCTCGTACTAGCTGGCTGCACTGTCCATACCATTCCGTGGGAGACCTTCAGGGAGTGATTCCTCAATCAGTTCTATCCGAGGTCGTTTCGCAATGCCCGGGAGGCCGAGTTCTTACAGCTCTAGCAGGGGACCAGACAGTGGCGGAGTATGAGGAGACTTTTCTGATGCTGTCTTGCTTCGCTAAGAACTTTGTGATCACCGAGGATGATCGTTGCCGCAGGTTTGAGTGGGGACTGCGACCAGAGATACAAGCGATGGTGACTTCGACTCCCTTTGCCACTATGAGGGATCTGACCGATGCTGTAACAAGGGTCAAGAACAGCCTTCTGGCACGGCAGCGAGCTGCAGGAGAGACACGCCGACATGATCGCCCTTACTTGGGATTTTTGGGCCTTCGGGGCACGAAGGGAGGACATTCCGGAGGATCTTCATCTTCATGCAGTCGGGGACGTTCCGGTCATTTCAGGAGTCCTCGGACGTTAGGGCAGTTATCTGGTTCTTGGCAGCATCAGTACTCACCCATGAGCGACTCGCTAGGAGGATACTCGGGCAGGCGGAGAGCTGTTACATGTTTCGCTTATGGTGAGCCGGGACACTATGCATCTGATTGTTCGATAGTTCGGGGTAGTACTGCTTTAGTGCAGAGCTCAGCATCTCAGACTGCCAGTAGTCGTGGACACGGTGTTGTGTGTGGCCGTGATAGAGGAGTCAGAGGATGTGGATTGGCGACCAAATCTCTGGCTCGTGTTTATGAAGTCACACACCAGCATGCCAGAACTACTCCAGGAATCGTGACAGGTACTGTATTCAATTCTGATATTGTCGTTCGTGTACTAATGGATTCAGGGGCGACTCATTCATTTATTTCACAAAGCTGTGCGAGTCTATTGGGCCATGAGGTATCCGCACTCGAGAGCGAGATGGTTGTGGGTACACCGATGAGGGTGACCTATCAAGTGAACCAGGTATTACGAGCTTGTCCAGTGGAAGTCGAAGGTGTAGAATTTCCAGCCGATTTGATCATTTTGGATATGCACGACTTCGACGTCATACTCGGAGTTGACTGGTTGTCAGAATACTATTCAATCATCGACTGCTGCAACAAACGGGTGACATTGAGGGGTTCGGGTTTACCGGAGGTGATCTTCTAGGGAGAGAATGGAGACTCGTCACCTAAGCTAATATCTGGACTCACAGCTACTAAATTTTTACAGAAGGGGTGTTAGGGTTACCTAGCTTATGTGGTAGAGTCATCAGATGAATCTTTGAAGATCGAGGATATTCCAGTGGTACGGGAATTTCCTGACGTATTTCCAGAGGACTTGCCTGGATTACCACCACCCAGGGAGATCGACTTCACGAATGAATTACTCCCCGGGACACAACCGATATCTCAGGCGCCGTATCGTATGGCACCGGCCGAATTGCGGGAATTGAAAATCCAACTTCAGGAATTGGTGGATCTGGGATTTATCCGACCCAGTACATCACCCTGGGGAGCGCCAGTTTTGTTTGTTAAAAAGAATGAAGGCAGCTTACGGTTGTGTGTGGACTACCTGCAACTAAATAAGGCCACGGTAAGGAACCAGTATCCCTTACCTAGGATCGACGACCTGTTTGATCAACTGTGGGGAGCATGGTACTTCTCGAAGATAGATCTACGGTCAGGGTAGTATCAATTGAGGATAGCTGAGGGAGATATTCAGAAGACGGCATTCCATACAAGGTATGGCATTACGAGTTCTTGGTGATGCCCTTCGGATTGACGAATGCACCTGCTGCATTCATGGGCTTGATGAATAAGGTCTTTCGAGCATACTTGGACAAATTTGTGATCGTGTTCATCGACGACATTTTGGTGTATTCCAAGAATGCTAGGACTCACGAGAAACATCTGTGACTGGTTTTGGACAGATTGCGACAGGAACAGTTATATGCCAAGTTGAGCAAGTGTCAATTCTGGGTAAACAGTATTGGATTCCTAGGTCATATCATATCACCCGATGGGATTAGCGTGGATCCCCAGAAGACAGAAGCAGTGACCAACTGGGCCAGACCGACAATCGTGACGAAGGTGCGGAGTTTTGTCAGATTAGTAGGTTACTATCGGAGATTCGTGGAGGGATTCTCCAAAATTACTGCACCGTTGACTCGACTGACTCGGAAAGGGGTGAAGTTCGTTTGGGATGAGCAGTGTGAACAGAGTTTCCAAGAATTGAAGTATCGGTTAACCACTGCACCTGTCCTTGCATTGCCAGATAACAGTGGAGAGTTCGTGGTCTACAGTGATGCATCGCTGCAAGGATTGGGTTGTGTGTTAATGCAAAATGGTAGGGTTATCGCCTATGCATCCCGGCAGTTGAAGACTCATGAATTGAACTACCCTACCCATGACTTGGAGTTGGCAGTGGTGGTTCATGCCCTAAAAATCTAGAGGCATTACATGTTCGGTGTAACATGCAGGATATACACTGACCATCAGAGTCTTAAGCACCTATTCACCCAGAAGGAGCTTAACATGAGGCAACAGAGATGGTTGGAACTGATAAATTATTATGACTGTATAATTGAGTACCATCCTGGCAAAGCAAATGTAGTGGCAGATGCGCTTAGCAGGAAATCAGCGGGATCAATTGCACACCTGAGGATGGTGTATCTTCCCTTACTGGTGGAACTCCGGAAGAGCGGGGTTATGTTGGAGATGGACGAGCAGAGAGCTTTATTGGCTAGCTTCCATGTACTACCTGTGCTGGTTAACAGGATTATTAAGGCTCAACTCCCGGGCCGGATATTTTGTGATTAGAGAAGTGTGGTTGAGTCAGGACACAGGCAGGACTTCTCCGTCCGAGGCGATGGAACGTTAGTGAAACTTGGACGTTTGTGTGTACCTGCGGTGCTGGAGTTACGGAGAGAGATCTTGGATGAGGCACACAGTTCAGCGTATGCTATGCATCCAAGGGGAGGACAAAAATGTATGGTACCCTCCGGGACCATTATTGGTGGCCAGGGATGAAGAGGGAAATAGCTGAGTTCGTCAGCAAGTGTTTAATCTGCCAGTAGGTCAAAATAGAACGAAAACAACCGTATGGGGCTATACGGCCACTCCCGATCCCTGAATGGAAATGGGATCATATTACGATGGATTTTATCTTTAAGCGACCGAAGACACAGAGTGGATTCGATGAGATTTGGGTAATTGTGGACCGGTTAACCAAATCAGCACATTTTCTGCCTGTACGAGAGACATACAAGCCCAATCGTTTGGCTCAGTTGTTTATTAGTGAGATCATCCGACTACACAGTACCCCAGAGTCGATAGTGTCGGATCGGGAACTGCGTTTCACTTCTAGGTTTTGGAGGAGTCTGCATACTGCATTGGGTACGAACTTACATTTCAGTACGGCGTTTAACCCACAGATCGACGGGTAGTTTGAAAAGACGAAACAGACACTAGAGGATATGATGAGAGCCTGCGTGCTCCAGTTCCAGGATTCATGGGCTGGTCAGTTACCATTGATGGAGTTTGCATACAACAACAACTATCATACGAGTATTGGGATGGCACCCTATGAGGCACTGTATGGTCGGTAGTACAGGACACCTGTATTTTGGATGGAAGTCGGGGAAAGAACTGTAATGGGGCCAGACTTGATGGATATGAACCAGGAGACGATCCGGGTTATCAGAGAAAGGTTGAAGGCGATCCAGGATCGACAGAAGAGTTATGATAACAGATGGATCCGCGATCCGTAGTTTGAGGTTGGTGACTTTGTTTTCTTGAAGTTATCCCCATGGAAAGGGATCATCTAATTCGGACGACGTGGGAAGTTGAGTCCCCGTTACATTGGACCTTATGAGATCACAGAGAGAATTGGTCCAGTGGCTAATCGTTTGGCACTACCTCTAGAACTTTCCCGAGTACATGATGTGTTCCATGTGTCTATGCTACGGAAATATCTTCAGGACGACACTCATGCACTACCAGAACAAACACTGGAATTGATGACAAACTTGAACTTTGAGGAGCGGCCAGTGCAGATTCTGGATTGGAAGGACAAAGTCTTAAGGAACAAGACGATCCCACTAGCTAAGGTACTATGGAGGAACCACGAAATCGAAGAAGCGACATGGGAACCTAAGGATTTAATGAGGGAGCAGTACCCGTACTTGTTTGAGTAATTTCGAGGATAAAATTTTTGTAAGGTGGGTAGGTTGTAACGACCCGAACCTTGGTTATTATTATTTTATTATGCAATGACTATTTTGCCCCTGAAGGGGGGAAACTTTGACTTTTGACCCAGGAAATAATTTGGACCTTGACCCATGACTATGACGTAGATCGGGACGTCATGAATCCGTAGACAGGCGGCACGTCGAAATCAGAGTTCGTATGAAAAAGTTATGGTCACGAAAGCGTTTTAGCGAAATTTACGAACCGAGAACAAAATGTAAAATAATAATTAAATAATCAAATATGTGAAATTCCCTAGGATTAATCTGAGCCGTCGGATGAGTGACAAGTCTCACTCATCCTAGAGATTAATATTCCAATAAAGCTAGGTCTACACCTATTGGTCAATTTTTAAATATTACGTTTCCCTCATTTAACCCCAGCCCTCCATCTTTCCTGCCCAGGTTCATCTAAACCGTCCATTTCCTCTCCCCTTTTCTTTATTTTGCACGAATCACCTCTCTCTCTCTCTCTCACACACACACACACACACACACACACACACACATTTTCCTCACCGTGAAGAGCACACGGTTTCACTCTGCACCAAATGCCCAGACGACAACCGACCATCATCCTTGCCACTAGTCGACGACCACCGTCCACACCATCATCATCTTCATCTCCACCGTGAACGACCAACCCTCATCCCCCTCCTCTCTGTCAGAAAACCCATAACAAACCTCCAAACCGAGAAGGAGACACGGATCCAGAAAACCCGAACACCCTCAACCCGTCTTCTCAACTCGAACCAAGCCCAAGATAGGACTGCTAGGACCCCAGGAAGACAGTGACGCAGTCGACACGGCCTACGGTGGCGACACGGCAGAGGTAAACCGCGAAACCCGAGAAGCCCAGTTTTTCTAAGTTTTCGAGTGAGACTCTTTTAACGTCTGGGTTTCATTTCTTTTTTTTTTGGGACACGATCTAGGGACAGTGATGACCCAGATCCTTACCAAGCTCATAATCTTCATTCCTGGTCGGGAATGTAAGTGGTTGAGGAGGTGATCGAGGGTGGTGGTACCACCGTGGTGAATTGTCGTGAACGGTGGCCTTAAACCCCTTGAAGTGCCCTGTTTTTCATCCATTGGCAGCCGGTGTTGTGAGGCGTATTAAGTGAATTTGGTGGCTAGGATGAGGTCTATGAGACTTCTAGGAGGTGTTTGAGCTTTGGACGGAGGTTTGTCGTGGACTGGTGGTCGGCGAGTCGACGCGGTAAGTGTTGGTTTAAATTTTGAATACGGGTTTTTAGGTCTTGTCAATAATTTCTAATGTTTGGAACGTGATATTGGAGGGTAAACAAGTCGATAGGAACTAAATTTGAGGCTAGAAGAGGTCAGAAACCGTGGATGGACAAGGTTGCAGAGCCTGGTTTTAATCTTGAATCGGGAAGGTAATATTCAGGTCCTTAAGTTGTGATTTTATTAGCTAGATCGATTAGGCTGAATGGGACGAAGCTAATGGGTTAAATATAAGTGAAAATAATGGAAAAATGAGTGAAAATCGGTCGCGCCGGTTCGCGTTACAGAGGTCGGTCTGAACTGGTCTGAACTGGGCCTGACCAAGGTACACGATGATGAACAGTGCAGGCGCGTGGCTCCCACGCACAGCCCCTTTGGGAGGCGCACGAGGGCACGTGGGACCACTTTTGCTGAAGTTTTCAGCACGACTTTTAAAGTATTCGATGTAACAAACATTTTGGCACTGGTTTCGAGACAATCTGATATCGTTTCGATAGGTTTCAGGATGTCGGAACGTTTTAAGGCTCGATTAAAAATAGTTAAAAATTCGGAAAAATGATGGGGCTTTAGTATAAATATTTTGAAGTAGTTAGTGATATTATTATGGGATTTGGACACGTTTGGGAAAGCCGGTGATAGTGGATTAGCCCGGAAAGCGTATTTGCAAGCGTATCGAGGCGGCGATGTGAATGGTCTGTGAGTGGACTTTGCTTTCAAACATATGATGCATGCATAAATGTTTTATATGTTTTCTAAATGTGATTTCTATGGTTATGATTATGATATATAGGATTTACGATTTTGAACGTATTTCGAGATACTTTCGTATTTGCACATTTTACGAGCTTACGGTTTATGTTGTCATTTGATCATGGTTTTAGTGATTTGATTTTGGGTTTTTAAATATGATTTGATTTCAATGATTTGTGATGGATTTTGGAAAAGTGATTTCAGGCTTGAAGCCCTGTTCATAAAAGGTATTTCGATAAACGTGATTTCGGGTTTTGGAATTGGATTTCGGAAAAATGATTCGGATTCAGTTTTGGAACTTGAAAAGTGAATTTCTGAATTTGAGTTCAAATGATGATTCCGGATGCCGGTTTACAGAATCATGATTTCGAATTCGGATATGGGTTTTCTATGATTTTCACTTGGTTTTGGGTTTAAAGACCCGTTGGAATGATGATTCTGGATGCCGGTTTACAGAATCGTGATTTCGAATTCGGATATGGATTTTCTATGATTTTCACTTGGTTTTGGGTTTAAATACCCGGATATGGCTGGATCTGGTTTTGAGTTTAAAGACTCGGTTGATTGATGACGGGGGAGGGCCCTGGATTGATATGTTTTGAGTTAAAGACTCGGTTATTGTGATATCCCCCGAGGCCTGTTGATTGTGTTATGAATTTAAAGACTCGTTGATATCCTGGGAAGGCCTGATTATGCGCATGTGTTTTGAGTTTAAAGACTTGGCGCGCTTGAGATCCAGCAACTTGATTGATTGATGTTTTTCACTGGTTTTAAAATGTTTTGGGCTGTGGCCCGGATGATTTGGATTTAATGAGTTTTGGGCTGAGTTCCCGTACTTTGATGAGGATTTATGATTTTGGGCTAAGGCCCTGGATTTGAGTTACGGATTTGAGAAAACGAAATGATTCTGGTTTTCATTGATGGTTTTCTTCTTTTGGATATGAAATTATTTTATGAAATGGTTTTCATATGCATGCATTGGTTTTTCGTGGAGGGTATAAATGTACTTTCTTATAGACTGTTTTCTAAATGTATGATTTATTTTTGTCCACTCACAGTCTTTTTATGTTTTCGATACCCTCTAGGTTTGATGCGGTGCGGGCTGTTGTTAGAGAGACGGAGACATCACACACGAGATCCACAGTAGGTTCTGTGCACTTTGGGAAGCCGGGAAGTTTTTGGACGGTTCGCTTGGGAATCCCTTGTCCGGCTTACGTGTTACATGGAGGTTGGACGTCAGTTAGCCTTCGTGTCGCACGTGAGTTAGACGGGAGCATGACTTAGCCCTTAATCCCGGGGGATTGGGGGTGGGTCATGTTAGTGTGAGTGGACCTTTGTTTACCTAACTCTACGCATGCATTTTATATGATTTTTAAATGATTTATAATGAGAATTGCTTGATGGTTATTTACGTGCCACTTATGTGGATTTTGGGAATTTTACGAACGTTTAAGAAATATTTAAATAACACGTTTTGTAAAGAAATTGGGTTATTATACTCTGGATCCTTATTTATTTTTAGGAGATCTTTTTACCCCATTATGACATGTTTACATGATTTTTACGGTGTTTGGTAAAATGGGATTTTACATGATTTTATGAATATGTTAATGGCTCATTTTACGAGGTTTGATTAAACTGTGGTTTTGTGTTTAGGCCCGATATATGGAATTATGATGTTGAGATGATTGTGATTATGTGACTGTGATATGATGTGATGTGATTTATGACCTTTCTCGAGATGCCGATTGGTTGGACGGTCTTGGACGTCGAGCTGGGCTCCGTCTTTCCCGAGACCGATAGTGTGATGCATTCTCCCGGACGTCAATTTGCGCTCCGTCATTCCTGAGACTCGTCTCAATTGTCAAGCTTGGGGCTCCATAATTTCCGATACTAGGACCGTTCCTCAAACGTCGAGTTTGGGACTTCGTCATTCCTGAGCTAGTCTACACTCGGACGTCGAGTCTGGGACTCCGTATTTCCCGAGTGATATTAGCCTACCGGTAGTGCACCTTGTTATGATGATTCGTAGCAGACATCGAGGTTGATATGATTAGTTATTTTGATATGGTTGTGTTGGCAGGTTTGCTTTGGAGTGGAATTGGTATTAATTTTTGGGGGGCAGGTTTTAGAATTTCTGATTTTCTAGCTATTGTACGTATTTTGATATTGATGTTTTATTCCTAAATTCAATGCATGCATAGCTTTATAAAACAGAGGGTTTAATAATTGATTGCGGAAAGTGGTTTTTCCAAAACTTTGTTTTTGTCCACTTACACTTTTTATTGGTTTTGATACCCTCCAAGTTGATCGTGGACACGAGCTGTAAGAAGGCTGAAACATCACATAGTTTTGCGTACTCTAGATATCCTATTTAGAATGTAACCTTATCCATTGTTTGACACGTGGTCAGTATACATATTTACATCTCTAGGGTACTTTAGTGATGTTGCATGACGTGTCACAGGCGCAGGTCCTCCCACTTTAATCGAGAGGGATTCGAGGAAGGTCCTGTCAATTTGGTATCAGAGCACTAGGTTGCTCTCTTTGGGAATCGCACACTGGGTGTGTACGATAGTTTTGTTATGGATGTGATACCTCCACTACGACAGCCCCGTCATCATCCCGATAATGAGGAGAAGGAAAGGAAAGCAGGAAAAGTTAAACAGGAAAGAACCTCGTATTGGTTCGGTTAGGCATTGGATGTTGTGTTTCAGCGGGGTTGGACCTCGAGAAGGGCCGGTTTTTGTGTGGGACGAGCGATGAAGCAAATTAATTGGATGAGATTACCTAGGATGAATCGAATGAATTGGATGAAAATGTTTGTGACTAGATTAGGTGTTTGTGATTGTTTGTTCTTTGAATCGGATGAAGATGATGATGGTTAATTAATGAGTGAAATTAGCCTATAAATACTATGCACTCTATCAGTTAGATAAAATTCACAAAACATATTGATAGTATTTTCTTCTCACTTTTTCACTTTGAATCTTCTCTGTATATTTTCACTATTGATTAATTTTCTGATCTGAATTAGGAATCTACACACACACACACACACACACCTCATTCGTCAGATGCTCACACCATCACACACTCTTTGGCTGCCACATATTTCGGCAGATACATAGATTTGTGTACAATATGCACACACACTCTCTCTATTATGTTACAGCTACCTTGCAGCTCAATCACTCACACACTTTGGTAAGACCATCTATCACACCATATATGAGCACACAACTGTCAAGTGGTGCCATGTCAGCATCCTTGTAGACAGCTTAGTCACTAACACCAAATACCTTGAAGGTAATATAGAGTTTTATCCTCTCTCTATACCCCTCGATATCAAATTTAACCCAATTTTTGTTTTGTCCTATTATCAAAATAATGCTTGTTGCGGTGCATGTAAAATTTACATGCAATCAGCCAATCACTTCCGGTATGATAAAGCTCACTCACGCAAGAAGTGAATGAATTAAGGTGGGAACATAAAGAATTTATGGTGGGGGGCAGAAGATAGGAGCCCCACATTCAGTTGTCGATGTTGTCCTTTGTAATAGTAAAAAACCTTCTCTCCTCTCCCCAGAGCCTGCAACCTGCCATATTTCACCAGTAATTGCTTGCTTGCTTTTTTTTTTCTTTTCTTTCCCCCCCACGTCTTTGCTGCGGCAGAAAGGAAGATTGATGGGTTGATGGATTCTGAATTCATCATTATCGCAACCCAAAACAAAAGCAACCCCAGAAAGCCGTGCTTGCATGCCCTCACACAAGATCTAGGGCCCTCCCTCGATCTCATCCTACGGTTCCATCCCCCATGACACTAGCTTTTTTCCCTATAATATCATATATGAGTAGACTAATAATATCAGGCAATTGATCGATATATAGGAATTTAGTCCCTTAAATATGCAAGGAGGAAAAAGCTAAGGTTTTTGTGTCAATTATTTCTTATATCGAGGAGGCTGGGTGAGAGGAGGCAACTATAATTGGAGGACTAGAACCAGTGCCTGACCTAGATGACGCAGACGACCCAGATCCAGATTCTCTCTTTCAGACTCACTCTCTGTACATGTATTTTTACGTGTATCAGAGAGAGAGAGAGAGAGTGAAAGGACAGCTTCAACTTATTTCCTTGAAATGTATTAGTGTAATATCTTTGTGTGTCAAAGAGTAGTTCCAACTTGAGAGAAATACTATGCGTAATAGGCTACTGTTTACGGAAAAAATATTCATCGTACAAAAATATTATGAGTCATATTTATATACATATATATATATATGTATTGAACCATAAACCTAGCTGATAGTACGATTTTATTACTTTTCTGGGTAAATTACTTGGCTGGGGATTCTTTTTAGGTCAAATTTTGTTCATCATACATATCATATAGAAAATAAAAATAATATGAGAGAGAATCAAAAGTGAGGGATGACGGTGCTACTATGCAGGCTTTTAAACATATATATATATATATATATATATATATATATATATATGTGTGTGTGTGTGTGTGTGTTGAAGCAGAAATCTAACCCGCCGCGAAAAGTCCTCCCAATTCCTACAAACAGCAAACAATTAGCTATCGTTGACTCGATCGATTATCTGGGGGGTTGTTCGTCCAAAAACACTCTAATTCCTAAGTTAGCTTTGAGAGAGGAAAAGGATATACTTCGAAGCGAATAATCGACTTACTTTTATTAGGAAATATGTACCCCCTATATAGAGGTGAATGAGATGTTCAATTTCCATAGTTTTAATATGGGACAAATGCTCATTGATTTGCATGCTGACACGTGTTACAAAAATCTTGGGTGGAAAGGCTTCCACATGTCATCCCAGTTTGGGCCCAATGTTGGGGCTATGTAAGCGTTGTGGGCCTAAGCCATGTTTGGTGTTTTGGCTTCAAGTATTATTGCCAAGGGCAATTTGGTCATTCCAGAAATTTTGGGCCACGTGACAGCTCTACATTCTTCCGGTGATTTTGGGTTCCACAAATGCCCCCACATCACTTAGGAATTCAGGGAATCCTAAGGGATGTAATTTGTATTGTGGTCTCGATAAATTATATATAGGAGTAGGACTCCGCTTGATTTTCAATTTCATTGTACTGTTGCTCTTGTGTATGATAAATTCTGCTGAGTTTGAATGTCACATCAAAATGACAAAAATATGCTTTAGGCTTGGACTCTGATATGTGTCTGTACTATACCTCCTAGCTTGGACTTGGTTAATGGATGATTTGAGGTTAATTCTCCAACTAATACAGGATTTTGTAACCTCCAATTAACTCTCCCATTGATGATGCGAAATTTATTCCCTCATTCAATTGTGGCAGTTTGTAACTTCTATTGCAGAATCAAAACTCTTCATTGGCGACGAATAAATGCGGTGGTTTTTGGTGCCCTTTAGCCGAGAAGTGAATCCACGTATTCGCTCTTGAGTGGTTGATCAAGAAGGGGGCCCCGCCATTGTCGGTGGCTCTGTTAGTGTCGCTATTAACCACCACATGTTAGGCACAGATTGGCTTGAGGAGATGTCGGTTGACTGCTACAGAAGGTTTCGTGCGTCGGGCTTTAGTTGGAGGGTCAGTAGTGGGCCAACGCTGGTTGGCTTTTGCTCAATCACCGAGGAAACATCTCCACATGTTCGCCACTGGGTGGTGCATCGGGCAGGCAGGGCCCCTCCTTTGACGGTGCCCATGTTAGTGCCAATGGAGATGCGCCATACATTGAGCTCGGATTGGAGGCTGAAGTTGTCAGTTCGGATTGGACACATGTCATGTTGCGCATGACCCTTGTCATGAGGTATTTTGCTCACATGCAGAGTAGGGAACATGAATGGCAGTGATTATCAAAGATTGTGCCAATTGTGGATGCAATATATAAAATTTTATATATTGTTAGTCCTACATTTTTGGCATACTCCTGATAGCTCTAGGCATCTGATTGTGGGAGTGGGATGGTACGCGTAATTAGAATCCATTTTGAGGGGAGGATATGCAATTTGAGGGACCCAAAGAATTGATGGCATGGAAAGTTTTCAATTGGATTGCCTTTCCAATGACGTCCTTGCCTTTCCAGCCAGTGGACAATATAAAGACTTCCTCCTTTGGTCATCAGTTGAGGCTGATACTTTTATTCTCAAAAAGCTTGGAAGGTGGAAGACCTTCCAAAAGCTTGGTCAAGGAGTAGCTGAGTGCTCAAGTGTATTTGACAATTGCCGTCATCCTGAAAAAGAACATCAAAATAGAGGCATGACTTTCCTTCAGAGAATAAGTCAAGTCCTGAATTGCCTTCCAAGTCTGCTCGAGGCCATTTCCTAGTTGTTATGGCTTATCAAGGTCATCCAGCAGGTTCAGACTTTCCATCAGTCCTTTCGAGCACTTGGTGAAGTTTTTGGAAGTGGAAAAGTCAACAAGAGTGGAAATCCTGATATTTGAGGCTTGAATGATTTTTGCTATCATATGCCTCCACAACTTTACTCCGAAAAGAAAATAAGGAGCTAAAATTGGGTATGATGAGTTGCAACAGAGTCCCTTTCAAAGAGCTGGAGCAATAGTTTGTGGTCAGGAATAGTGGATGGCTTTCCCCCTACTTTCGGCTGAAGGATGGACCGAGTCTCAAAGGATGATAGGCATTGGTGCCTTGCCCCCAAAATTCTCATAGAGTAGTTGCTTCTTGTCCATGATTGTATTTTCATTTTTACATTGAATGCTTGCTGTGAGCAATCGACATGTGATTTACCAACCATTTTTCGAATAATGAAATGAAAATTTTGAATTTTGAATTCATGTGTGAAGTGAAGTTCCCTCTGCAAAATTTTTATTTGTTTGAATTAGCTTCCACACTTGTAGGTTTGTTAAATTCCCCCGTTGCAGCTATGAGTATCCACTGAGAGCTTTTCCACTCCAATTGGTCTAGAGTGGTTCCCAGAAAGAGTCTTGGATTGCTTATGGGGTGAAGACTTTGA
The DNA here is from genome assembly GCA_032719365.1 of Prinsepia uniflora. Classification (NCBI taxonomy): domain Eukaryota; kingdom Viridiplantae; phylum Streptophyta; class Magnoliopsida; order Rosales; family Rosaceae; genus Prinsepia; species Prinsepia uniflora. The sequence continues at coordinate 60,525,520 of CM064861.1, read as the reverse complement.
TTGCTTCTGGAGAAAGGCTTTGATTGCTTCCTCAAGGAAAGGCTTGAGAAGTTTCTCGGAGGAAGACCTTGATGCTTCACAGGACAAAGTTCTGAATGCTTTGCAGGGCGAAGGCTTGGATGCTTCGTAAGGCGAAGGCTTGAATGTTTCGCATGACGTAGGCATTGATGCTTCGCATGGCGAAGGCTCTGGTGCTTTGCATGAAGAAAGCTTTAATGCTTCGCATGGCGAAGGCTTTGGTGCTTCGCATCAGTGAAGGCTTGGATACTTCGCAAAGGTGAAGTCCTTGGTGCTTCACATGACGAAACCTTCAGATGCTACATGGGGGTGAAGGCTTAGGTGCATCAGGGGGGGGCGAAGGTTTTGCTGCTTCGCAGGGGCGAAGGTGTTGGTGCTTCGATGGAGCGAAAACTTTATTGATTTGAGGGAGCGAAGGATTCAGATGCCTCTCTAGGGCAAAGGCTTTGTGTCAGGACCCACCCCCAATCCCCCGGGATTAAGGGCTGAATCCTGCTCCAGTCTAACTTACGCACGACACGAAGGCTAAACCGACATCCAACCTCCATGTGACACGTAAGTCGGACAAGGGATTCTCGATTCGATCGTCCAACAGCAACTGGACTTCCCAGAGTGCGCCGAATCTACTGTGGATCGTGAGTGTGATGTCTTCGTTCTTCTCGATCAACAGCCTGCACCGCATCAACCTGGAGGGTATCGAAAACACGAAAAGACTGTGAGTGGACAAAAATAACGTATAAGTTCAAAACCGTTCAATAAAACAATTACATTTATACCCTCCATTTGAAAACCAATGCATGCATATAACGCCCATTCCATAAAACCATTTCATATTCAAAACCATTAATGAAAGCCAGTAAAAAAAACCCGAATCAAATCCTTCATTCAAATCCAGGCCTCAGCCTCAAATCACAAACCAATCTCAAAGTACGGGAACTCAGTCCCAAGACTCATCAAATCAAATTCAACTGGGCCATTTCCCAAAACCTCGAAAAACCAGTGAAAAACCAATGAAAGTATCAATCATACAAGTTTACTGGATCTCAAGTGCGCCCGAGTCTTTAAACTCAAAACCATGCGCAATAACCAGGCCTTCCCGGGATATCAACGAATCTTTAAACTCAAAACACAATCACAGGCCTCAGGGGGGTCTCACAATCACCGAGTCTTTAAACTCAAAACATCTCAATCCAGGGCCCTCCCCCCCGTTAATCAATCCGAGTCTTTAAACTCAATACTAGATCCAGCGGTTTTTCTTTTCTTTTCCGGGTCTTTAAATCCAAAACCATTTTTCAAGCAACAGTGAAAGCCATAGAAAATCCATCTCCGAATTCGCAACAATGATTCCGTAAGCTAGCATCCGGAACCATGATCCCGAACCCAAATCCAAAGTTCCTTTCCAAGTCTCAAAATCGAAAGCTCGTTTATCGAAATCTCATGAACAGGGCTCTAAGCCCAAAATCTCTTTTCCAAAATCCATTTCAAAACCTTGAAATCAAATCATATTTCAAAACCCGAAATCAAACCATTAAAACCATGATCCAATCACAAGATCGTTCAAAATCTCGTAAAACATGAAATTCCGTACATTCCTCAAAAACCGTGCAAAATCGTAAATCATCAAGTTCATAAATCAAATCATAGAATCAAGTATAGAAAACATATACAAACATATATGCATGCATCAAGAGTTTGAAAGAAAAATCCACTCACAGACCATAGCGTCGTCGACTCGATACACGTGCACCTATGTCGTTCCCGGTCAATCCACTATCCTCGGCTTTCCCAAACCTGTCCAAATCCCACAACAAGGTCACTACCTACTTCATAAAGCTTATACTAAAGCCCCGTAATTTTCCCGAATTTTTATCTATTTTTAAACGAGCCCTAAAACCTTCGGACATCTCGAAACATATCGAGCTGATGTCCGATTGACTCAAAACCAGTGCTAAAATGTTCGTTACATCGAACACTTTAAAAGTCGTGTTGGAACCTCCCTCAAATTCCACGCCACGCGGCCACACGCGCAGCCCAAGGGGGTTGCACATGGGCCTCACGCGCCTGCACTATACATCCTTGTCCTCAGGTCAACCCGGTTCGAACCGGTCCAAGCCGACCTAGTCCAGACCCGAACCGACGTTCACGGATTTCATTCATTTTAGCCTGATTTCATATCCTAATTTCAACATTAATGTCGTCCAAGCTTTTCCTATCTAATCTAGTGTTCAAAATTCACAAATAAAACTTGTAGAGTTCCTTCCCGATCGAGTTTCACTCCTTCAAATTCCTTCCCTATGTTTCCATGGTTCCAATCATCACTCTCCCAAATCTCCTCTTCCGTAAACCTTCCCAATTTAATTTTAATTCGGGCGGTCAAATGGACTTTGACCGATGACCGTGACGTAGTTTGGGACGTCACGAGTTCATAGACAGGTGGCATGTCCGATTCCGACATTTGAGGAAGAAGTTATGACGTTCGGAAGTCGAGGGGTATTTTCATAATTCAGGCGAAAAGGGGGAAAATGTTGACTTTTTGACTGACCACTGATTTTCACACAATTCGAGGACCGTTAGGTAGGTCTCGATTCCCTGAGTGCAACGACAGGTGACACGCTGAAAACGGACATCGGACGGATGAGTTACGAGTCTAGAACGAGGAGGGGCATTTTGGTAAATTGCCAAAGGAAGGGCAAAATGGTAATTTGGCTGTTGCAATTTGAAACAACCGTGAGTGGGTTCTGAGGGAATTTTTCAGAGACAGAGCACGGGCGTGCATTTGTTTATGGAAAAAATTGGTTGGGCTGAGTGACTGAATTCTTTATGCCTTGAGTGTAGGAACAAAGGTAGGAACAGTGCACGGGTCGATTTTCTTAATGCTGGGTGCGGTTGGACATGGAAAACAAGAAGAAAAAAAAACAGAGCACTCAAACTGGGTTTTTACAAGTGAGCATAGCACGGGTGGCTTGATTGTGGGTTTGAGGTTTTGAAATCGTTGTTGGGGGAGAGGAAGAGAAACTGAGAGACTGAATTGGTGAGGAAGAACAAGGGACCGGGTGGAAATGCACCCAGAAACCCGAAACCTGTGTTTGAACAATTTCAATTTCGAATTTGAAATGTAGGCCAGCCCAAGCCAATTTGAGGCTCGAGTCAGTCTTCTGGAACCCTTATTAGTCAATCCAAAGCAAGTATTGCAAGGTTCGAAGCCCATTGAACTAAGAATAGACATGGAGAAGCTTGAAAATTCGAAGGATTGAGCCGCATAATGGGAGGCGTTGGATGATGCAATTGAGCTTTAAAACAAGTTTATGATGACCTTACGAAGCTGTTGGCTGAGTCAATTGAAGAAAAACGATGAGGATCGAGGAACTTTGATGCAGAAACAGTGTGCGAACGTTCATCGGAAATTTGAGCTCAAATTGATGTTTTGAGAAATCGAGCCGGAATTAAGGGAGATTCAACTGGGTCACTTCGCGGGTTACCGGACCCGTTTACCAGTCGATCGGGTAGGGAAGATGAACAGTACATGGTACTTTAGCAGCGCGTGACTCCCACACGTAGCCACTCGTGGGGGCGTGTGGGGCCGATTCTCAAGGATTCGAGATTTCTGGAAAATGTCGGAAATTACGGGAACGCGTGCAGCGCGAAAACGAGCAATTATGGACGGTGTGTGAGTGGACTTTGGGTTTATAAATCTTAGGAATGCATTTCTGTTTTATATTGATTATGATTATGATTATATGATTTTGATTTGGATATTGGTGAATTATATGGTTTCACGTATTTCTAGGCGATTTACGTGCAAGCGAGGGTTTTGATTTTACCCTGATTTTCTGTACTTATGGTTTTGGAAGTAGTTGACTGAAATGGTTTTGAAATTGGAAAGATGAACTCGGGCACGAGGCCCAATTGTTTTGGAAACCTCGGACTTGGATTCCATTTGAGGCACGTAATCGGGCCGGGGGCCCAATGGCTTATGAAATCGGGCCAGGGGCCCAGTTACTTACAAAATTGGGGCTGAGACCCATTTGAGTTATATTATCGGGCCAGGGGCCCAGTTGGTTTACTAAATCGGGCCTTGGGCCCAGTTGGTTTACGAAACCGGGCATGAGGCCCAGTTGGTTTATAAATGTGATTTCGGGTCGAGGACCCTAAATGGATGTGGATAAATGTTTTGGATTTGAGAAATCAGATATTTGGACTTGTGATGGTTTTATGGAAATTCTGGGCAAGGCCCTTGAGATGTTTGAAATGATTGATAAACTGTTTTCCCTAAACCATCTTGATACGAGGATATGTGATGGTTTCCTCCAGGTGTCTGGGACACTGGGGAAGTCATGGTCCATTGCCTGCGAGGGGTCATTATACGGAGCTACCGGACCGTATGATTACTCAGGAGCAGGATTGCTATAATTAGACGTTTAGGACGTCAGACATCTGGGATGTCAGAGTTATGGACCCGGAGAGACCCCGGGCAGCACGTGTTGCTTATTATACCGTGAGATATGACGTCTGGGAGGTCGAGCGTCTGGGACGCTAGGCATCTGGGATGCCCAGGATGGTTTAAACATGTTTTCCTGGAAATTGTATTTATGGTTATTGTTTTGGGCGATGGCCCACTTGGAATTGGAATTGGTATTCTGGATGTCGGATTTATATAATATATGTTTTGTTTTCGGTATTCATGGTTTTGGGTAGAGACCCACATGATTTGGTTTTACGGTTTCAGGGCTAAGGCCCTAATGGTTGTTTTAGTAAATAGTTTACTTACTAGTTTTCGATGCATGCATACGTTTTAATGAAGGGCATAAATATCTTTGTGAAATGTGTTTTATGAACTTATTTATTTCATCCACTCACAACCTTTGTTGTTTTTAATGCCCTTCAGATTGATCACCGATGCGACTGTAGCAGAGACTGAGACTGAGACATTGCATGCCTCCTCCATCGATCCTTGCGCACTCTGGAAGCTCGTTGGGGCAATGGCTTTAGGTTATCCCTTGTGTGACACTTCGTGTCAGACGGGAGCATGACACATCCCACGGTAATCCCGGGGGGATTGGGATGGGTCGTGTCAATGTGATATCAGAGCAGGTTTGCTCTTTTTGTGCGCACAGGTCGAAGAAGGGATGTCTCTTTGTGGGCTACAGTTCGTTATGAACCTGATAGATAGCCTTGGGGTTTGAATAGTGGATAGAGTATGATTGGCTTGATACGCCGTGCGTTAATGTGATTCAATCCAAGTGGGGTCGTACATGATGAACTGGTAATGTGGGACCGTCGGTTCGGTCATGTGGTATTAGATTGTTGTGCTGCTGGGCACAGCTGGGTTCGAGAAACCCCATTTGAGTAGTGATTTGGGAAATATGAAACTCAGTTGAGGAATGGTCTAAAGTGTGAACCCTGGTAGTGACTGCCAGTGTAAGGGATGTTGGTACATCGGAGTTAGCCGATGACCATAGTGGTGGAACCCACGTTGAGTTGATGGTAGGATTGGAATTGACGCCTATACGATGTCAGGACCGCGGGGTCGGTCAGGTTATGGATTACGCTGCAGAGGACAGTGGGGTTCAGAGGGACCATAAGGTGTGATTGTGGCACCCTATATTATGATGGGATTTGATCCACGGGTACGGTTATGAGATGAAGTATGGAATTCCAAGTTGGACCGAATAATAGTGTGACGTGTGGATACGGATCTCTATAGCGATGATTGTTGGACGGTAGTCTTGTGGAGATAACTGATTATCGAGGGTACTTGGCGTGGTTGTAGTAGTTGAGAATCAGGGGACTTTCATTATCCTGATGTGGATTGTCAGAATGGTGGTACCTATAGTAGTGGGGTACGAGTAGAGGTACGGGATCGTCGCTCGGTATGAGCGGAAATCCAAGGTTATCAACTTTGCACACTGTGTACTAGTGTGGATGTTTGTATATGGGTGCTGATACTAGTATGGATGCCTGTGTGCTGATACAAGTGTTGATGATAGTGCGTTGGTGCTAGTACTAGCGCTGGTGCTGGTGTCGGTGATTATGATGACGATAAGCCACGAATTGGGATGAGACTCTGTCATGATGGACATATGTTCGGAATTTGAGATTTAGTAGTGGTTGAGTCATGGACTGGATGTGATCCAGCGGAGATTATGAGTTGTTGGGATAAGTCCCAACAGTGATGAGATGACAAGAGATGAGTGGATAAAAAGGTATGATTGAGATAGGAGGAATCTTGGGATGACGTCCCCTATGACATGAGAATTAGTGGATTTGGGGAGTTGTTGTCAACTCCGAGATTGGTGTGATTGTATGTTTCTAATACCCCTAGAAGGTACAAGGAAATTACTGAAATTGGAAAAGACGAGGAAAATCATTGGTGGTATAGATGTGGGATTTTGTGATTGTGAAAAACATGGAAACTCGAGGGTTGAGCTTATAAAGGTTGAGATGTGAGACGACGGTAGTAATGTATGCACATCCAAAAAGAGTTGAGTAATTCAAAATTGGAATCCGTGTACGTACATAAATAGTTATTAACGGACATGAGGTCTGAGTATTGGATTGATTGTGGACACGTGGTTGTCCAAGTGAGTTGAGGATGTGGGAAGTCCAGTGGTTGGACTTGACACCTCATTGGGAGCATGTCTATTCCCAACACGGTTGGAACTTCAGTTTCGAGGAGAGTTGTGATTGAGGGACGAGAGGAGTGCGCGTTTCCGCATTGGTGATAGGTATTCTGAAGTCATTGGGGTTGAATTCTTATTTTCTACCCTGGCAGATGTTGATTGTGGATACCAGTACGTTGAGCTTGTATTGGTTGGTGGGCCCATGTGTGTTTTGGGGTCATCAGGAGTAGTTGCGTATTCGAAGTTAGGTAAACGAGATTTCTCATTTTCTTCTTGGTGGCAGGCGATGTTGGTTTACATGGCGTGGTGAGTGTAGTGAGTTTTGTTTGCATTCACGTAGGATGAGTATTGGCGTCATCGTTTTGGATCATCCTTGGTTTTCCTGGATGGAATGGCAAAGATCGATACGAGGTAATCAAGGAGAACCCACAGTCTCGGCGTGTCTCATCGTTGATTGATCTGTTTAGATGTGGGAGTTGGTTGTCGAACGACGTGACAGTATGCAGATTAGTTGAGGGTGTAAGACCCTATGGTTTGGAATCTAGTAGTTAACTGTGTGGATCCTAGGTGGAGCAGGATCATGACGTTTATAGTCGGGGACGCAGTGTTGAATCTGGGTCGTGATCTTGATGACCCAGATATGGGGAGGATCACTCTTACTTTGGTATGTGAGTAGTAAATGACAGGACTGAACTTCTTTTCGAAGTGAATCCCGTATGGTATATTACTCGGGTGAGTAGGTTTCTGACGTGGTCGGATTTTGTAAACCTTAGACGTGTGGATGTTGGGATTGGCTTCCCTATGAAGTCAATCGAATGTTTTGAGCAGGTAACCGATAGGTTCGGTTTTGGTGTGTCTCGGTAGACGTGAACGAGGTTTCGAGTTTTGGAATCGAATTTCTGGGTGACGATTCAGGATTCGATTTCGGAACTTGAAAGTGGATTTCTGGATTTGGGTGTGGAATGATTATTCCAAATGCTAGCTTACGGAATAATGATTTCGGATTCGGATTTGGAAATGGATTAAGAATATGATGTCTGGGTTTGGATTCGGGATTTCTCACGAAATTAAGGATTCAGATTTGGATTTGGAACTGGATGATGGGTGGAGTTTCGATTTGTCTAATGCTGGATTGGACAAATGGACTCCATTATTGGAACGTGTTTGGCTATGACCTAGGTGCTTGTAGTCTGGTCGATGGATAGATGCGTGTACTTTGTACATGGTTCGAGGTACGATACTTTTCAGAATTGTGGTGCCTGGTGACGGTATACGGGTTATACCAGAAGTATGTCGGTGAACTTGTTGGTAGTCGGATTGGTTCCGATACCATTGGATTAGTCGAGGTCGTGGATCGGACATTGGATACTATGCAATGGGTCATGGTATTTCCGATGGGTCTAGTTACACACAGGTCGGGTGAAATGTTGGTAAGTGTATACCCAGGTTGAATAAATTGGTGGTTAGTGTAACCACAAGTGGGTAAGTGTCAGTTTTCGATTGACAACTGTCAAGTGGTGACAGATTGTCGGGATGTGTCAACGTGGATTGTTGAGTGAGGTCTGATGACTCCCAGTGGGAGCAGACACTAGGAAAGGTTGATGATTGAGAAAGGAACCGTCGAGTTGTTGCGTCAACGAAATGGTAGGTTTGACAAGTGGTGTCAATTCGAAACGTGTGGTTTCTGTCATTCGACGGGGTCGAATGTAGTCGATACGACGTGAATACTAGTGGTACGTTTGGGTGCAGACAAGTTTTATTATGATTAGTTGGGGTACGAGTGTACACGGGTTGCGAGGTCGATTGTACCTTCCAAGGGGTGTTCGTGGAATCAGGATAGTTGGAATTTCGAGAACAAAATTAATTAAGGAGGGAGGAACGGTTGAGATTAGATCGGTTGGAATTTCGAGGATGAAATTCTTTAAGGAGGGAAAGTTGTAACGACCCGTACCAAATTCCAGGATTAGATTAATAACTAATCATGATTAGTGGGGTTAATCAGGGATTAGTTGGGCGAAATAGAACGAACGATGCAAAATGTCCATTTTGCCCTCAATCGTGGGTAAAACGTTAACTTTTAATTCGGACGGTCAAATGGACTTTGACCGATGACTGTGACGTAGTTTGGGACGTCATGAGTTCATAGACAGGTGGCACGTCCAATTTCGACATTCGAGGAAGAAGTTATGACGTTCGGAAGTCGAGGGGTATTTTCGTAATTCGGGCGAAAAGGGGGAAAATGTTGACTTTTTGATTGACCACTGATTTTCACACAATTCGAGGACCGTTAGGTAGGTCTCGATGCCCTGAGTACAACGACAGGCGACACGCTGAAAACGGACATCGAACGGATCAGTTACGAGTCTAGAACGAGGATGGGCATTTTGGTAAATTGCCAAAGGAAGGGCAAAATGGTATTTTGGCTGTTGCAATTTGAAACAGCCGTGAGTGGGTTCTGAGGGAATTCTTCAGAGATAGAGCACGGGTGTGCATTTGTTTATGGAACAAATTGGTTGGGTTGAGTGACTGAATTCTTTATGCCTTGAGTGTAGGAAAAAAGGAAGGGGCAATGCACGGGACGATTTTCTTAAGGCTGGGTGCGGTTGGACATGGAAAACAAGAAAAAAAAAACAGAGCACACAAACTGGGTTTTTACAGGTGAGCAGAGCACGGGTGGCTTGATTGTGGGTTTGAGGTTTTGAAATCGTTGCTGGGGGAGAGGAAGAGAAACTGAGAGAATGAATTGGTGAGGAAGAACGAGGGACTGGGTGGAAATGCACCCAGAAACCCGAAACCTGTGATTGAACAATTTCAATTTCGAATTTGAAATGTAGGCTAGCCCAAGCCAATTTGAGGCTCGAGTCAGTCTTCTGGATCCCTTATTAGTCGATCCAAAGAAATTATTGCAAGGTTCGAAGCCGGTTGAGCTAAGAACAGATATGGCGAAGATTGGAAATTCAAAGATTTGAGCCGCGTAATAGGAGGCGTTGGGCGATGCAAATGAGCTTTAAAACAAGTTTATGATGACCTTACGAAGTTGTTGGCTGAGTCAATTGAAGAAAAACGATGAGGATCGAGGAACTTTGATGCAGAAATAGTGTGCGAACGTTCATCGGAAATTTGACCTCAAATTGATGTTTAGAGAAATCGAGCCGGAATTAAGGGAGATTCAGCCAGGTCACTTTGCGTGTTACTGGACCCGTTTACCAGTCGATCGGGTAGGGAAGATGAACAGTACATGGTACTGTAGCAGGGCGTGACTCCCACGCGCAGCCACTCACGGCAGCGCGTGGGCGCGTGGGGCCAATTCTCAAGGATTCAAGATTTCTGGAAAATGTCAGAAATTACGGGAACGCGTGTAGTGCGAAAACGAGCAATTATGGACGGTCTGTGAGTGGACTTTGGTTTTATAAATCTTATGCATGCATAACTGTTTTATATTGATTATGATTGTGATTATATGATTTTGATTCAGATATTGGTGAATTATATCGTTTCACGCATTTCGAGGCGATTTACGTGCTTGCACGTAATTCGAGGTTTTTGATTTTACCCTGATTTTCTGTACTTATGGTTTTGGAAGTAGTTGAATGAAATGGTTTTGAAATTGGAAAGATGAACTTGGGCACGAGGCCCAATTGTTTTGGAAACCTCGGACTTGGATTCCATTTGAGGCACGTAATCGGGCCGGGGGCCCAATAGCTTATGAAATCGGGCCAGGGGCCCAGTTACTTACAAAATCGGGCTGAGACCCATTTGAGTTATATTATCGGGCCAGGGGCCCAGTTGGTTTACTAAATCGGGCCTTGGGCCCATTTGGTTTACGAAACCGGGCATGAGGCCCAGTTGGTTTATAAATGTGATTTCGGGTCGAGGACCCTAAATGGATGTGGATAAATGTTTTGGATTTGAGAAATCAGATATTTGGACTTGTGATGGTTTTATGGAAATTCCAGGCAAGGCCCTTGAGATGTTTGAAATGATTGATAAACTGTTTTCCATAAACCATCTTGATACGAGGATATGTGATGGTTTCCTCCAGGTGTCTGGGACACTGGGGAAGTCACGGTGCATTGCCTGCGAGGGGTCATTATACGGAGCTACCGGACCGTATGATGATTCAGGAGCAGGATTTTTATGATTAGACGTCTGGGATGTCAGAGTTATGGACCCGGAGAGACCCCGGGCCACACGCGTTGCTTATTATATCGTGAGATATGAGGTCTGGGACGTCGAGCGTCTGGGACGCTAGGCATCTGGGATGCCCAGGATGGTTTAAACATGTTTTCCTGGAAATGGTATTTATGGTTATTGTTTTGGGCGATGGCCCACTTGGAATTGGAATTGGTATTCTGGATGTCGGATTTATATAATATTTGTTTGGTTTTCGGTATTCTTGGTTTTGGGTAGAGATCCACATGATTTGGTTTTACGGTTTCAGGGCTAAGTCCCTAATGGTTGTTTTAGTAAATAGTTTACTTACTAGTTTTCGATGCATGCATACGTTTTAATGAAGGGCATAAATATCTTTTTGAAATGTGTTTTATGAAGATATTTTTTTCGTCCACTCAAAGCCTTTGTTTTTTTTAATGCCCTTCAGGTTGATCACCAATGCGACTACAGCAGAGACTGGGACGTTGCATGCCTCCTCCATCGATCCTTGCGCACTCTGGAAGGTCGATGGGGCAGTGGTTTAAGGTTATCCATTGTCTGACACTTCGTGTCAGACGGGAGCATGACACATCCCACGGTAATCCCGGGGGGATTGGGATGGGTCGTGTCAAACACCATTTCACATATCAGTCATCAAAACCAAGTTTGCCATGCTTGAAGTTTAAAGACAATTTCCAGGGAAGGTTCACTTACCGTCCTTCTTGAGAATCCAAATTAGGCTTATTTGATCCCTTGGATTTTTAGCATCAACTTCCCATCAACTAATCGATCCAAACTATACAAGAACACGATTACCATTCTTTTTGTAAAACAGAACGTCTCGGGTTCACAGAGTCTCTGTTTCGACCCGCCGTCTTGAGCTCCACCGTGGCCTTCATTCTCCTCCAGATATCCCCCACATCATCTTTCCTTCAGACTGTCCACACAATCGAAGCGATTTGAGGATGGTTTTTAAGTGTGGACGATCACGAGTGGTAGAGACAGGGAAGGTCATGGTTGATCGCAGGGTCAGGACAACCACCCATGGCTGTCCACGATGGTCCTTACCACCTGAAGTCTCTCATCAACCTCCCTCAATTCTCCTTGCAGGTCACTTTTCAAGAATCGAAAGCAATAAGATTTTGGGAAGGGATTACACTCTGGTTTTTTTTTCTCTATTATCCAAACCGTGCACGAAATGTTTAAAAACACAAAGTGAGACGGTGAGCACGTTCTACCACCATCCAGACCCAGCCAGGTGTCCAAAACCTGGTGGTCACCCCCTCCAAAAACAGCCAAGTGTCCATCTCTGAGTGGGCACAAATCCCAATGCTAGCCAATTGTCCAAAATGCCCCTTGATGCCCAAGTTACCATTTTACCCTTCACTTCCTAGACCCATATCTTATCCGTCCGATGACGGCGTGCCGCTTGTCATTGTACTCAGGACATCGAGACCTACCTAGCGGTCCTTGGTTTGCGTGAAGAAAACTTGTTGTGCAAAAAGTCAACAGATTCCCCCTTTTTAACCAATTTACAAAAATTCCCTCGACCTTCCGAGCATCATAACTTCCTCCTCAGATGTCAGAATCAAACGTGCCACCTGTCTACCGACTCGTGACGTCCCTAACTACGTCACGGTCATTGGTCAAAGTCCATTTGACTGCCCAAACAAAAAGTCAACATTTTTGCCCATTCCAAGGGCAAAATCATCATTTGGCACTGTCCGCCCAAAAGTATCCAACTAGTAACCTATTATATTCACTAATCTGTCATTAACCACTAATCTAATCCTGACTTCCTGGACGGGTCGTTACACTTTGGTGCTTCGTGGGAGCGAAGACTTGGATGCTTCACGGGGGTGAAGACTTTAGCACTTCGTGGGAGGGAAGGCTTGGATGCCTCGCTGAGGCAAATGCTTTGGTGCTTCGCTGGGGCGAATGCTTTGGTGCTTCGCGGGAGCGAAGGCTTTGATGTATCACGGGGGTGAAGACGTTGGCGCTTCATGGGGGCAAATGCTTGGATGCTTTGCTGGGGCGAAGGCTTTGGTGCTTTGCAGGGCGAAGGCTTTGGTGCTTCGCAGGGCGAAGACTTTGGTGCTTCGCGGGGTGAAGGCTTTGGTGCTTCGCGGGCCGAAGGCTTTGGTGCTTCGCGGGAGCGAAGGTTTCAGATGCTTCATTGAGGTGAAGGCTTTGGTGCTTCGTGGGAACGTAGGCTTCAAATGCTTTGCGGGAGCAGTGGTTTCAGATGCTTTGCGAGAGCAAAGGCTTCAGATACTTTGTTGGGGCGAAGGCTTCAAATGCTTCGCTGGGGCGAAGGTTTTGGTGCTTCACGGGGCGAAGACTTTGGTGCTTCGTAGGAGTAAAGGCATTAGATACTTCGTTGGGGCGAAGGCTCAGGTGCTTTGCGGGAGCAAATGTCAGGACCCGACCCTCTTTTGTCAGGGCCCGATTCATCTAGCACGATATTGTCCGCTTTGGGCCTCCTTGCCCTTGCCCTCACGGTTTTGTTTTCGGGAGCTCACGGTGCAACTTCCCAGGGGGTCACCCATCTGGAATTGCACCAGCCTCAACTCGCTTAACTTTGGGGTTCCAATCCCCCCCCAAAGCCACTGAGCTCCCAAAAGGCCTCATGCTAGATAGGTGTGTGCCTACACCTTTAAGGCACACCATCATTCCCTTCCCAGACCATTCCCCCCTCGCAGGAATGTGGGATTGTTCACCGTTCCCTCCAGGACACGGGTCTTACAATCCACCCCCCTTAGGGCCCAGCGTCCTCGCTGGCACACTTCCCGGTCGGGGTCTGGCTTTGATACCAATTGATAGGACCCACCCCGATTATCGCCTCGATAATCGGGAAGCATCCTGCTCCCGTCTGACAATCGAATCCAAAAGACCGGAAAACTAATTAATATTACAACACACCTATTGTCAGACCAGGGAGATTAAACAAATACATCCGACTGGACGTCAAGTCCACAGTTTCACAGAGCATAATAATACAAAACAGGTTAAAGAACAAATCCTACTCTGTGAACTAACTACTCCGCAACGGAAAATTTTATGCCTCCGCCTCTGCCTCGGCGCTTGCCCCCGCACTAGTACCACGACCTGGAGGGAATTTAAAACAACAAAGTGTGAGTGGACCGAAACATAAGTTTTACAGAAAACAGTTTTTCCGAAATCGGGTTCGCCCTCCAGTTTTGTAACACGCATGCATAACCGAATATTCAGAAATCGCGTATTAAACCTTTGAAAACTCTTTTTTTCCGAAAACACATTAAAAACGTTACAGAAAATCGTCATAACTCATGTAACACCATTTAATATTACCAGATTCCAGAAACTGTCATTTTGAAACATCAATTGCACAGATCAAGTAAAAAGTGTATCAATAATCACAGTTAAGCCGTTGGATCCATCCGAGTCTTTAAACTCAACATTAGGCCTTCCCGGGATATCAACGAGTCTTTAAACTCAAAACATGATTAGTAGGCCTCGGGGGTATCACAATCATCGAGTCTTTAAACTCACGAGTCTTTAAACTCAATCTGGGTCCTTAAACCCAATTTTCAGGCCCGCCCCCGTCATCAACAAACCGGGTCTTTAAACCCAAAACCAGATCCAACAATCAACCGGATCTTTAAACCCAAAATCGTTTTTAAAACACAATAAACCAGGATTAATTCACAAATCTTGTTCCAACATCATTCCGGATTCATTCACATGCAAATTCCAACACATGCAATTTCCGAAAATCACTTCACAATTTTGATCAAAACATCATAAATCCGTAACATGCATAATCATATCCAGATACTTCATCAAAATCATCACGCATGCATAAGCGAAAACCGTAACCTCGAAATGCGTGAAATACGATAAATATCTCGAAAAGCGTGAAAACACGTAAAACCGATATATCATATCACCATCGTAAAATCATATGTATAACCATAAGATAAACAAGAAAAATAGTCATGCATGCCCAGTTTAGAAATCAAAAGTCCACTCACAGTCTTAGGACGCGTCAATCGCGTCCCACGCGCTCCTCCGTAGCTTCGGAAGTGTCCGGGCCTGTAGAAACGGACAAGAAGGGTTACAAACATCCCAAAATAACTCGTAGGATTTTTCCTAATTTTCCCGGATTTTTCGGCGAAATTAAACTTAGAGACTTAACCTTCCGGACTCCCAAAATTATCCTGAACGACTCCCGAACAACTCGAATCCTAAAGGTAAAATGTTAATTGGACTGAAAGGAACAATTTCTATGTTGACCGTGATCGGAGTTAACATCGCACGCGCCGTCACGCGCCGCCCAAAGTGGCTGCGCGTGAAGGCCACGCGCCAAGCTACAGTGTCTTCGTTCTTACCCGGATAGACTGATAAACGGGTCTATTACCCGCGACTCAACCCGACCAGTTCAAGCTCAATTCTCAATCAATTCCTCTCGTTTTTGATCCTATTATCTTCTCTAATCCGTTAATTTTAGGTCTGTGCTGATGATCAACGTCGACAAACACCTAATCGACCCAACTCAAGCTCGAACAGTCGAACAAGTCGACTTCTGGAACTCACCCAAACTAACTCCATTCTCAAATTAATTTCACCAGTAGCTTAAGGGGACCTATACGAACACAATAGCACAAACAATTGAACTCGCCGTTACCTGGAAGTCGTCGTCCTCAAGCTCGAAAATTCTCAGAACCAGGGAGCTCAGTTCTTGGCCAATTCGTGAGTGACGCCCTTCGAAATCGATGTGGTTGGTTTCCTTTTGCTCCCAGAAGACTAGAACGGCCCTTAGTTTAGCTCGAATGTCCCCACAATTTGATCTTCAATTTCCCCCCCAAAAACCCGAACTGTTTCCTCGCGGTTTTCTCTCAATCTTTCTCAGTCTCTCCACAGCCGAATGACTCCAAATGAGCACCCAGACTCAAAGAAAGTCAGCTAATCGATCAAAGCGGCCAGCAACTCGTGGGAGACCAACTGAGGTTCTCTGAAAATGTCTCCCATGCACACAGAAGCCATGGCCAATTCATGCTCTCCCGTGCCCTGAACTCTGTCCAACCGTGCACCTGAGCCACTCAATCCAGCTTCCACTACCTCCATCGACTTAAACAATGCACCTGATCCTTCCACTAAGCCTTAAACAATTGAACACACAAGACACCACGGCCGTGCTCTGTTTTCCACGGTGGTGAACAGTACCCCCGTGTGAAAAGACCAAAATGCCCTCAGGGCAAAAATTACCAAAATGCCCTCCAACTTCCGTGACCCGTAACTCGGTCATCCGTCGTCCGTTTCGCGCGTGCCGCCTGTCGTTGTACTAGGGACCTCGAGACGAACCTAACGGTCTTCGAGTCATATGGATATCAATTGTCAAACAAAAAGTCAACTTTTTCCCTCATAACGTCAAAATTACGATAATGCCCCTGAACTTCCGAACATCATAACTTTCACCCTGTTCGTCCGAATCGAACGTGCCACTTGTCTATGAACTCGTGATGTCTCGAACTACGTCACGGTCATCACTCAACGTCCGTTCGACCCTCGAATCAAAAAGTCAACAATTTAACTATACGAATCACAAGGGTAAAAACGTCATTTTATTCAATATTTTATAATATTACATTTTCAGAACGTCTGGGGCGTTACATCAAAGGCTTTGGTGCTTCACGGGAGCAAAGGATTCAGATGCTTCGCTGAGGCGAAGGCTAAGGTACTTCGCGGGAGAGAAGGCTTTGGTGCTTCGCGAGAGCGAAGGCTTCAGATGCTTCGCTAGGGCAAAGTCTTTGGTGCTTCGCGGGAGCAAAGGCTTGGATGCTTCGCTAGGGCAAAGGCTTTGGTGCTTCAAGGGGCGAAGACTTTGGTACTTCGCGGGAGCGAAGGCTTCAGATGCTTCGCTGGGGCGAAGGCTTTGGTGCTTCGTGGGAGCGAATTCTTTGCAGAAGTGAAGGCTTTGAATGCTTCGCAGGAGCGAAGGCTTTGGATGCTTCATGAGGGTGAAGGCTTTGGATACTTCGAAAGAGCGAAGGCTTTGGATGCTTCGCAGGGGCGAAGGCTTGGATCCTTCGTTGGGGCGAAGGCTTCGGTACTGTTCTGGAGACACAGTACATTCTCTGCTCCCTTTCCGAGCTGCAAAGGCTGAAACGCTACCTTCAAATGATCGAACGGATCATCATTCCCTAACCACGTTGAATCGCAAGGATTGACGAAAAGTTCTGACGAACGATGAACAACATTCAAGAACTTCGAACATAATCGATGAACGACGAACGAAGTATAATGAACGATGAACATGATTGATGTACAACGCTAAAGGACTTCCAAACATAGTCGATAAACAACGAATGACGTACGATGAACGATGAAAGCGACTGATGAACAACGTTCAAGGACTTCCAAACACAGTCGATAAACGACGAATGAAGTACAATGAACGATGAACATAGCTGAAGAACGATGAACAACATTCAAGAACTTCGAACATTGTCGATGAACGACGAACAAAGTATGATGAACGATGAACGATCGTGAAAGCTCCCCTTGAGTATTTCTCAATCGGCTCTCAATGAAAGCACCAATTGTTGAAGAAGAAATCGAACCCGCCACGAAAAGTCCTCACAATTCCTGAAAACAGCAAACAATTAGCTATCATTGCATCGATCGATTACCCGGAGGGTTATTTGACCAAGAACACTCTAATGCCAAAGTTAGCTTTGAAAGAGGAAAAGGATATACTTCGAAATGAAGAATCGACTTACTTTTATTAGGAAATATGTGCCCCTTATATAGGGGTGAGTGAGATGTTCAATTTCCATATTTTCGATGTGGGACAAATGTTCGTTGATTTGAATGCTGACACGTGTTACACAAATCGAGGGTGGAAAGGCTTCCACATGTCATCCCGGTTTGGGCCCAATGTTGGGGCTATGTAAACGGTGTGGGCTTGAGAGCCATATTCGATGCTTTGGCTTCAAATATTATTGCCAAGGGCAATTTGGTCATTCCAGAAATTATGGGCCACATAGCAGCTCCACATTCTTCCGGTGATTTTGACTTCCACAATATATGACTATATATGCATTGATTTACTGTTTTGTCGGGTAAGTTTTGAGGCAGATTGATATATACATACATATATACACACATATATAAAAATGATGGTACGTACGTACTACTAGTTGGCTAGTTATAACTGGAAGACAACAATTAGAGGCTACGTACAGAGAAGTTTGTGCGTCGGATCCAATAAGGGCAACATTGTGTTATCTACTGTTTCAGATTTATATATATATATATATATATATATATATATATATATATAGACAGACTGCAACTATATATATATAGTTATGTATATATATTGCTGTCTTAGCCCGTCTCAGGCTCATGATTCATAAGAAAGAATAAAAATAAAAATTAAATCAATTTCAGTTTCACACTCATCTCAGGCTCATGATAAACACGTACTAGAATTCAAACACGCACAAAGGTTGAATCCACACTATCGCTGCTCAGCCTAGCTATACACCTATATACAACGTATTCGAACACTCACCTATATTCCTTAGTTTCACACTCATGTTTAATTAAGAAGTTCCAAGTTAATTTCGCCCCGAAAAAAAAAATTCTGTTTTATTACGATTGTTGATGCAAGAAATGGATCAACTTAGTCCTGCCTCGCTGAGTTTCCTTCGTGATTCCCCTCAGAGTATTGTGGCCTGCACAGGAAGAGGGTAAATGCAAAGGGACACGGTGTGGTGCCAGCCGAACAGTCTCCGATGCCTAAGTCAGTTAAGTGGGAGGGTACTGTTGTAATTTAGACAGCGTGAGGGCAAGATTGTCATTACCTTTTGGAGGGGGATGCCCTTGTATTTATAGTAGCATTGAATGTGTTTGTAGGTGTTTGTCAATGTAGGATAAATGTTGCTGCCTTTAGGAGCTGACAGGTGTCTTGTGGTGGTCATGGATAGCATTTATGACTTGTCAGTAAGCCTGGCCGACCAGATTTGTTCTTCCTAAGTCGTTCCTGGCTTTGTTGGCATGATCTGAGGCTTGCCTAGGGCTGGTAGAGCGGGGACAGGTCAGATCAGTTTGGACCTTCGACCAGGCCGACCAGTTTGGGTATAAACAGAAGTCCCCCAAGCCGTTGACTGAGGTGGATTACCTTGGTTGAGGCTTGTATTGTGATTGTCGGCCTATTCCGGTGCATAGTGTGCCAGTCTCCAGTCCCCCAAGCCCTTAAAGGAGGAAAAAATCGAAGGAGTGGAGTTTAAAATCTGGTATTGGACGGGTTGTAAGTGGGTGGCCGATCGGCCTAGGGGGTATCCTGAAGGCCGATCACCTTGGTTGGTCAGCTTGCTCGGGACCTCGCACGACGAGGTGACCGATCGGCCTAGGTGGTAACCTGAAGGCCGATCACATGTCACTTGGGAACCAAGGTGAAGGATGTCACCTTGGTTGGTCAGCTTGCGCGGGACCTCACACGATGAGGTGACCGATCGGCCTAGGTGGTAACCTGAAGGCCGGTCACATGTCACTTGGGCGCCAAGGTGAAGGATGTCACCTTGGTCGGTCAGCTTGCGCGGGACCTCACACGTTGAGGTGACCGATCGGCCTAGGCACCAAGGTGAAGGATGTCACCTTGGTCGGTCAGCTTGCGCGTGACCTCACACGATGAGGTGACCGATCGGCCTAGGTGGTAACCTGAAGGCCGATCACATGTCACTTGGGTGCCAAGGTGAAGCATGTCACCTTGGTCAGTCAGCTTGCGCGGGACCTCACACGATGAGGTGACCGATCGGCCTAGGTGGTAACCTGGAGGCCGATAACATGTCACTTGGACGCCAATGTGAAGGATGTCACCTTGGTCGGTCAGCTTGCGTGGGACCTCACACGATGAGGTGACCGATCGGCCTAGGTGGTAACCTGAAGGCCGATCACATGTCACCTTGGGTGCCAAGGTGAAGGATGTCACCTCGATCGGTTAGCTTGCGCGGGACCTCACACGATGAGGAGACCGATCGGCCTAGGTGGTAACCTAAAGGCCGATCACATGTCACCTTGAATGTGTAGTGCGCTTATAAATGCTCGTGCAAATCGAGGTGACCCTTCCGCTGATCGAGGTCGAAGTGACGGTTGGGCTAGCCGACCATGGTTATAACGACTAGTTTTTTAACCATGGTTAAAATTTGATAGTATAAAAGGCTTGGAGCCAATTTCACTTTTTACTTTTGCATCCAAGTGAATTGTGAGTATTGGTGAGAGGAAATTACAAAGGCGATTTCCGGTGAAGCAAGGCGATTCCGATCAAGGTTCATGGCGATGCTCACGGTGTGTTTCGAGTAAAAACACGGTACGTAAGTTTTGACCTTGTGATTTGGATTCAAAGTTTGTTTGTTGGCAAGAACATGGGATGAACACATATGCATGTTTGTCCCGTAGTTTCTAGATCCCATAGGTCAGTCAGGAAGGAGAGTCGCGTTGTTTTCCATTCTTAGGAGTCTTTTTGTATTTGTAGATGGTGTCTGAAGATTCTCAAGGCACGGACGCCAGATCTGGAAATGCCTTCGAGGATGATTCAACGGCCTTGGCCGCTTCGGACAAAAGGTTGAGGACGAGTGGGTCGACTTCAATATCAGGGACATCTCGGCCAGAGGTGAATCTGAGGTCGCAGGCCGAGGAGGAGAGAGATCTGGAGGAGGAGCTTGAGAAAGCTTTTTCCCAGATGCCAGACGAGGCTGTTTCGGCCATTGGTGAGGCCGAACAGTTGATCGTTGATGTGGACTTGGTTGGTCAGACCTATGTTTTTGAAGGAATACCGACACAGTCCGGCCAACCTAGGGGAAATTAGGTAGTGGGGACGAGTGATCAAGATGCAACATCAAGACCGATGGTGATCGAGATTGATGTGGAGGACTCGATGAAGCAAGTCACAGTTGCAACGTTCATTTATCATATTGTTCGTCAGATGAGTACGATAAAATGGGACGATATTCAAGCATACCGGGAGGAATTTCACGTGCCCGATTCATTGGTGATGACGCTACTCGGGGATAGGGACATGCCGAGTGATCCCCCGGAGCCGTGGATGACCTTTCACCCAGATGTCTTCACGCATGGAGTCGTCCTGCCCCTCCATCCTTGGGTGCAAAGGATGGTGGCCCAAGTTGGAGTAGCCATCGGTCAGATCAACCCCAATACCTGGATTGTCTTGACAGGTGTGTACACGGCCTTCAGGTTGGCCAGGAAAGGAGAGCCGTCATGGGGCCACATAAACTACCTCTACCAGTTCTGAAGGGATAAAACGGGGTGGATTTATGTGGAGGTTAGGGATAGGAAAACCCGGGGCCCGTTCATATGGGATATGCCCACTTCTCAAAAGGCATGGAAGCATCGGTTTGTGTTGGTTTGTGGAGACTGGGAGGGGTCCTATCTAACCGACTAGGATAGGAGAATTCCGAGAAATTATCAGCTGAAAGGTGTGGCGAGTGCTAGGTTTTGTAGGTCGGTTAGGGCGTGTTTTTCGTTTGTTTGTATTCCTTTTCTAATGTGCTTTGCTTTTGCAGAAGTGTTCAAGTGCCCAAGCGTGACCGACCAGGAAAAAGTCGATTGTGTTGAATTGTTCGAGAAGCTTGACCGAACAGAAAGGAGTAGGGATTTTTTGAGGTTGCCTCAGAAGGCCGGGGCGTCGTCCAAGGTGGATTATAGGCAGCCCTTCAAAACCAAATCCACGGCCAGAGTGAAGCCGAGGTTGCGAATAGCCGGGGTGTCAAGTCAGGCTGAGGTACAGCCGGCACCTGATGTAGATGAAGCGACGGGGGAGCCTCTTGAGCCCTTACTCTCAAGTCCTCCTGCGTCGGCCAGTGAGAAGAGGAAGGGGCCGCCTGGCAATTCTCCAGTCGTCATCGAAATAGACGATGCGGCCGAACAAAGGAGGAAGTTCGTTGCCGAGGCTTGCCTCAAAAAGAAAAAAAAAGCTGGCGGAGAGGAAGGAGGCCAGGGAAGATGAGGAGCCGGCCGAGAAAAAGTGGCAGAAAAGGCAGGCCGAGGTGGAGACCCTTGAACAGGTGAGGAACATGGTCGTGCCTTCGCAGACCTCCCTGTTGGCTGGCCGACAGGTGCCAAAGAAGCTGAAGAGGCTAACGCTGGACTCGTCGATCAAGTCATATTTTGTAAATGCAGAGGGGGAGCCTGACTTGGTCAGGACGACTGGGGTGGACGACAACTAGCGGCATCTGAGCACGGCCTTCCACCCCTCGCAGCTGGACTTCATGAACACCGTGGTCCGGGGGTCTCAATATGAGTTGGGGGAAATAGCGGTAGTTTAGCTGAGGGACTTTGCAGACCGTTGTGACAACACCATGCGGCTTGGCTCTCATGTAAGTTTCTGTTCCTGTAGTTATGTTTTTGGTTTTTGTTTTCGAACTAACTCGGCCTGTGGTTTGTTCAGTTTCTTGGCGAAGTGTTCTCAACCTTTCGTCACGCGAACAACATCAGGCAGCAAGCCTTGGATATGAAGCGGGACAAGACTCCGCCGAGGGTGGAGGATTACCTGGACGAGGATGGTAATCCTCTGCCCGATGAGGACGAGGAAGAGTTGGACGCTGATGAGCTAGCTGAAGCATCTGAGGCCGAGAAGGTTGTGGAGCCGCAAGCCGAGGAGGAGGAGACAACCGAATTAGGTGGTGACGGCTAGTAGTGTCGGCCGATGACCTTTGTAATATTTAGATTCGATGGAATTTGTCCTAGGGCCCATGTAATACGACTTTTGTTGGAATGAACTGTCTTTGGTAATTGATTTGTGCTTGGTATAAATGTGAGTTTGGGTTTGAAATAAACACAAGTGTATCGGACTAAGACCAAAACGTAGGAACTTAATCAGTGTGTCGGCCATTGGTGACTTAGGTAGCATATTGAAACGAAAATAACAAAATTTAACCAGTAATAGGACAAGTAGAATGGTTAAGGGGCCAGTGAATGGATGATCAGTTTGTGTGTAAGTTGCTCTAGCAAAAGGACCCTTTGTAAAGGGCGGCCATAGATGGCTACCAGTGTCCGTAATGTTTGAGACATAGGCCGAGAATCTACACCTTCAGAAGGTTGGCAATGAAATAAAACTGAATAACACACTTGGTGAATTTTCATTCATAGATCAGTCTGGGGATGCCAGAAAATGTTTACAAAAGGTGGCTGTGGGCCGTGCGCCTTGCGGCGTTCTTACAACAACTTATCTATAGTAGTACTTAAGATGGTCCACGTTCCAGGGATGTGGAAGTGTCTTCCCTTCAGAAGTTTGAAGCTCGTAAGTTCCCTCTCGGCAGACTCTTGCCACGGTATATCGTCCTTCCCAGTTTGGGGCAAAAGTGCCTGCTGCTTTGTCCCTGGTGCCAAGGTTGACCTTGCGGAGAACCAAGTCCCCCACTCTGAAACTTCTGTGTCGAACACTCGAGTCGTAGTATCTAGCCACCCTTTGCTTGTAAGCCATGTTTTTCAAGTTGGCTTGATCCCGCCTTTCCTCAAGGAGATCGAGGTTGAGGGCAATCTGATGATCGTTGGTGTCCAGATCGTAAGAGATCACACGATATGATTTTTCTCCGACCTCCACGGGGACCACGGCCTCTGTCCCAAAAGCTAGGGCAAAGGGCGTTTCGTTTGTGGCCGTTTTGTACGAAGTACGATGCGACCAAAGGACGTCGTTGATTATGTCTGCCCATTTGCCCTTGTCTTCGTCCAAGCGCTTTTTCAGGTTGTATTTGATGTTTTTGTTCACGGCCTCCACCTGGCCGTTGGACTGGGAGTGTGCGGGGGAGGCGAAGAGGAGTTGTATACCGTATGTCTGGCAGAATTCCTTGAAGCGGTTGCAGTCGAACTGCCTCCCGTTATTGGTCACGATGGTGTGTGGAATCCCGAAACGGCAAATGATATTCTGGTACACGAACTACTCAATCTGTGCTGCCGTGATGGCTGCAAGGGGCTTCGCCTCGGCCCATTTGGTGAAATAGTCTACTGCCACCACAGCGAAGGTTACCCTGCCGTTACCCGTATGCACTGGCCCGATAAGGTCTAGTCCCCACTGTGAGAAGGGCCATGGGCTCATCATGGAAGTGAGGGGTTCAACTGGCAGGTGAGGGGTCTGGGCGTGCCGCTGACACTTGTCGCATTGCTGTGTGAGAGCAGTGGCATCTGCGAGCATCGTTGGCCAAAAGTATCCCTGGCAGAATGCCTTGTGTGCCAAAGTGCGTGCGCCCGAATGGTCTCCGCATATGCCTTCGTGCATTTCTTGTAGAACGTAGTCTCCTAGTTCTGGTGTGAGGCACTTTAGAAGCGGGGTGGTGAATCCTCGCTTATACAGATGGTCGTGCTGAATGGTGTAGCGAGTGGCCTGCCTTCTGATTCTTTTGGCCTCCAGCCTGTTCTCCGAGAGAGAGCCATCCTGCAGGTAGGCCTTGATGGGGTCCATCCATGTTGGGCTGGTGTTGATGGTGTACACAAGGTTTGGTCTGGTGCTAGGCCTGTGTTGGACTTCGACTAAAACTTGTCTCCCTTCCTTATCATCCAGTGAGGATGCCAGTCGAGCCAGGGCATCAGCATGGCTGTTCTCTGATCGCGGGATCTTAGCAACCTCAAAGTTTGTGAACGACCTAAGGAGTTGCCTGGCGAGGGCCAAGTAAAGAGCCATGGACGCGTCCTTGGCCTCGAAATTGTCGTTGATCTAGCTGACGACCAGTTGGGAGTCACTGAAAATGCGTAGTTGCTTGGCCTCCATATCTCTGGCGAGACGTAGGCCAACCAGTAGAGCCTCGTATTCTTCCTCATTGTTGGATGCTCGGAAGCTAAACCTTAGAGCGTACTCTAGCTTGACCTGGTCGGGGGAGGTAAGTACTAAGCCTGCACCCGATCCGTTATGGCAGGCTGAACCGTCGACGTACAGTGTCCAACAAGGCCATGTGGGTCGATGCTGGATGTAGAAGTCTCTGTTCCTTCCCTGGAGGGAAGATCCTGCTTGATAGTACCTTCAGGTGGCATGCATTGGGTGGGTTGGTAGGAGTAGTCGGCGACGAAGTCAGCCACTGCTTGTCCTCTTTCGGCAGTTTTAGCCACATAGTTAATGTCGAACTCGCTGAGCTCGATCGCCCACTTAATCAGCCTGCCCGAGGTGTCGGGTTTTTGGAGGACCTGCCGGAGAGGTTTATTAGTGACGACCTTGATTTCGTGTGCCTGAAAGTATGGGCGCAGTCGCCGTGCTGTTACCACCAGTGCACGTGCCAGCTTCTCCAAGTCCGGGTATTGTGTTTCCGCATCTTGCAGAGCTTTGCTGACGTAGTAGACCGGGTTCTCGGCCCCTGCCCTCTGGGTGACGAGGATCGAGCTAACTGCGGAGGTAGATACTGATAGGTAAAGGAAAAGATGTTCCCCCATCTCTGGTCTGGTTAGGAGTGGCGCGCTGCTCATGTACTGCTTGAGCTCCACGAATGCCTTGTTGTATTCCTCCGTCCAGTTGATCTTTTTTCCCTTGCCTTTCAGTGCCTTGAAGAAGGGGGTGCACTTATCCGTTGCCTTGGATATGAATCTTGTGAGGGCCGCTACTCGCCCTGTGAGGCTCTGGATGTCCTTGTGTGTCTGAGGGGGTTGCATGTCCATGATAGCCCTGATTTTTTCAGGGTTGGCCTCGATTCCGCGCTGACTGATCATGTACCCTAGAAATTTGCCCGAGCCCACGCCGAAAGCACACTTGGCAGGGTTGAGGCGCATTTCCCGCATCAAGTCGTCCAGCGTCTGCCGGTAGGCATCTGGGGTGTTCCCAGTGGTGTTTCCCCTAGTGAAGGGGGTGTGATTGAGCTCTCCTTCGTCTCGTTCGTCAGACATGGCCTTGGGCAAGATTCGAGACGGCTGATCTGGTGAGTAAGAGCGTGGGCTGTTGTTTCAGATTCTCACAGACGGCGCCAATCTGTTGATGCAAGAAATGGATCAACTTAGTCCTGCCTCGCTGAGTTTCCTTCGTGATTCCCCTCGGAATATTGTGGCCTGCACAGGAAAAGGGTAAATGCAAAGGGACACCGGTGTGGTGCCGGCCAAACAGTCTCCGATGCCTAAGTCAGTTAAGTGGGAGGGTATTGTTGTAATTTAGACAGCGTGAGGGCAAGATTGTCATTACCTTTTGGAGGGGGATGCCCTTGTATTTATAGTAGCATTGAATATGTTTGTTGGTGTTTGTCAATGTGGGATAAATGTTGCTGCCTTTAGGAGCTGACAGCTGTCCTGTGGTGGTCCCGGATAGCATTTATGACTTGTCAGTAAGCCTGGCCGACCAGATTTGTTCTTCCTAGGTCGTGTCTGACTTTGTTGGCATAATCTGAGGCTTGCCTGGGGATGGTAGAGCGGGGACAGGTCATATCAGTTTGGACCTTTGACTAGGCCGACCAATTTGGGTATAAATAACGATTAGAGACCAATTTGGGTATAAACAACGATTAGAGATATAATATCGTTAACAACCATGATATGCTCCTAATGAAAAAGCTTCTCGTGTATGACATGAAGGAAACTCGTGAAAAGGATCCATAGGAACTTGATTAACTAACTAGGCTATTAATGTAGTTAATTATATATATAAATATATCAATTTCAAACCAGCGGCTACGAATGATCGAGCTACTTATTTAATTAATTTATTGACTATATAATATATGTGAATAGTGTAATAAGTAAAGTGGTCATCTCGCAACATGCATGAAATTAAAGCAGTACAGCAGAAACAATATATGGTGATCGATGATGATAGAGATCAATATATATATATATATATATATATATATATATTACTGTGAAAACTGAAAAGAGAGCACTGCAGCAGGCTGCCCCTACATATAGCCACACGCACAAATAAAAGAATATTCGTCTAGCTTTAATATTCTATACAATGAATCAACTAATTAAACCAATTAAGCTGTTAATTATTATTGTATTTATCTCTTCATGAAGGTTAGGATCCAATAGAGAATGTCAAATCTCGCATTGCGCGCATGCGCATATATGTTGCACTTATCACACAATAAGAGATCTAATTGAGCACATAAGGCTTATATATATAGATATAGCTAGCACTGAACCCACCATTTAAATTATATATATATAATGGTTATTGCAGAAAAATTAATGAAATTATTAGTAAAGCGATCTGTACTTGCAGGCTATATATATATATATATATATATATATATAAGGAAGTAGTACGTAGAAGCACTACACGTGAGGCTAAGCCTTAGACTGATCAGAAACCAAAAACCCTAGCAATAGCTCAGTAGCTAATATTGGGTTTTATTTACCTTTATTTCATCAAATATTATTGCCTTCATAAAATAAGAGCTAGTTAGCTAGCTAGATAAGCCGGCCATCTATCATCTCTTTCAAATCCCCTCCGAAATTTTCAATTCGTTCTTCCATCTCCTCCTCCTTCATTCCATGGAAGATTATAAGGTGCCGATGAGAAACCGACTCCGGGAGTACCACTGCCACTAGTAGTACTACTGGTCAGTTGGTAAAGCGGGTGGTGGTGATCAACCGATCTTCTTCGCGGCACCATGTTCGGTTGAATCATTACCGAATTCATCCCCGTTGGTATGCCAACACCAATGACACCAACAGCGGAGGAAGGCGGCGGAGGAGGCAACATAGTGGCTGTTGTTGTGACATTGCAAACAAAGCGGATGAGGTCAGCATTAGCAGCGTTAAGCTCCTTCTGGAGCCTCTCGACCTGTCTTTGGAGGAAAGAAATGGCCCCAACGCAACCATACACGGGGTCCCTCACCCGTTCCTCTGCCTCGTACACGAGGGAGTTGACCGCGTCCTCGCGCTGATGAGGCAGAAGCTCGCTGAGAAGTTTGGTGACATTGCTGGCACCAAAAATTTTATGCACGTTTGCGAATTTCTGGGGCTCCTCCGGTAGGAAGTAGGGTGCGAAAATGCATTCCGGCATGCATTTCCTCCTCAAAAATTTGCAGGCGGCGCATGGAGAGCTGTAGGAGCTGCTTGACGATGCCATAAATTTCCAATATTTCACTTGCTATCTGAACACCAAAAAGCTTCAAACACAAAAGTAACCACACATACCCTATAACGGCCAAACATTTTTCGTAAGCCAGACCCTTTTCTTTAATTAATTTATTCTAACAAATGCAAGTATATAATATATACATATAAATTTATTTTTAAGAAATTCTTCTCTTAATTTCGTTTCTTTAATTTCTGATATTTTCAGAACAATTTAATTAACAATTAATCAAGAAAAAAGAAGAAGAAATAGAATTTGGTTAGAACGTAGAGTAGAATAATTAATTGAAAATAAAATTCAGTTGCAAGTTTAATTTCTTTCTTTAGTTTTTTCAGTTCCTAACTCATTTTTGTTTATATATATTTCAATTTTTTAGGCATGAATATATATAATTTGTGCTCGGAAGAACAGATCGAACAACCACGCACACATGTACAATCATCTGAGAAAAAATTAAATATATTCCATTGATCTCATCCAATTTAACCACCATCACAACCACCAAGCCGCCGCTCCGTCTCTCTCTCTCTCTCTCTCTCTCTCTCTCTCTCACTCATATATTCTCTTCATTCTGGTTAATATATTCTCATCAATATTCATTTTTCTACAATAAGAATTTTTTTTAATGAAATCTTTTACCTATGCCGGGCCTGCAGGGCTATCTGCATATGTTAACCTTAATTTTGGTTTCTAATTTTGTCTTCTCTAAATAATAAAGAATTAAGATCGAAGAAGAGATCGGCATCCATGATGAACAAACTTACACCAATTTGATGTATAATCAAGAAGCTCGATCATCGAACTATATCATATACATCCTTTACAATTTTTCTTAGTTAAAACTTGGAGATCTGGGCAGCCAGTGTAGTACAACTCACCCATTTTACACATATATATCTTTTTTGAGTTGCTAATTAATAAGGTCCAGGAACATGGAAATTATTAATTAAGATCTAAATTAGAGCTAAACCCAAGAATGTTTTTAGCCTTTCCAGTTTCCCCCCTCCAAAATAAAAGAAACAAAACAGATCGATTGATGAAATATATTATAGAAGAAATGAATTGACATTATTAGCTGCATGCTACATGAAATGTTCACCCTGCAGTTTGGGATCTATGTTTGTCTGATGAAAGCTATGAAAAAAATAAGGGAATTCTATATACCTTTTCCCCCTGTGGATGAGGAGCTCCTTTTCTAGTGATTAAGAGAGCTATAGTTGTTTTGCTGCTTCCAAGATAGAGATAGAGATAGAAATATAGATTATATAGCTAGCAGCCTTCCCCTTAGGCAATTGAAGGGGTAAGAATCATAAAGATTAATTACTTGAAAGAGGAAACCCTAATTATGTATTGGAGAGAGAGAGAGAGGATAATTGAGGAGCTGAAAATTGAGTGACAAATTAAAGCTAAATAGAGGTAATGGTGGTGGAGAGTGGAGAGTGGAGAAGGGGTGAGGCAAATAATAAAAGAGAGTAGAGTATAATTTAGTGGATGGAAGAAAGAATGAAGGCAAAACACAAGGTAATAAATGAGAGGAACAGTAAAAAAGGAATGACTACGACGTCCCTACATCTAATCATAATAATATCTCATGTGTATGACCACTTGCCACCTTCACCATAAAAGAATTTCAAATTTAACAGTCGATAAAAAATAACATGATCGAATACATAAACATCCTAAAAACAATATCATCTTATTTGAGCTAAGGGCCGGTGTCTCCCATTTCTCATTCCACCCCATCTTTTTGTCCTATGCATTCAGACAACGATGTGTATATATATATATATATATGTATGTATATATATATGGGCCCATTCCATTCATCCGTTAAAACTACATGAAACATATAGGAACTCATTCATTAGTTTATCATATGCATATATATATATATATATATATATATATATATTATGTTGGTAAATTTTGAGTTCTTGTTGGAGAAAGTATTGAGTGTACTAAAAAGGCGTTGGCCGTTTACTAGATTCGCAAGATTGCAAGATCGATCCATTTTCATATTATTATTCTATATTTTCATGTTATAACATGCACGTTAATTCTCCTTTTTATTTCATATTATAAATTAAAATCTAAGATATGTAAAGTATCGTTCACAAATATTATATTAAAATACTATAATTATTTATTCATTGTATGATATATCTATTGGAAATGGCAATGGTTGCTGGAACTCACCTTGAACAAACTAAACATGTATAATCTTCTTGCCCGAAAATTCTAGTTGGACTTGTTTGTGTATTGGGATTAGCTTGTGACTATGTGTTTATCTTCTCATGCTTACACTTAATCAAAACTAGATGAGAAATGTAGAATTGAATTATGCTCACCAAGTGTTTAATAAAATGCAAAGAACGATATTCTTAAACAAACCAGAATTCTTTCTCTGATTTTTCTTCCTTAGATTAAGAGAATGTGTACAATCATACATATACCCTTACTCTCTCAATCCACACGATGAAGCATGTGACTTCATCTCAACCATTCGCTAGCTGTCACATACTTTGGCAGCTATAGGAAGATTCTTGAGTGCTAAGTAACAACTCACACTCTCCTCATTTTTCCAATTTTGTTATAACAAACTTTCCAGCTCACACATGAGCTTACTTACAATCTTTTCACACGCACACAACACATCCTACCTCACACACTTACACGACTAGTCGTAGGATTCAAATAACTAGTCGTAGAACTTCAAATATCAAACTTGTTATTTGCTTAATCAACAACACTCCCTCTTAAGCTAGCAGTAGGTTTGACACCTAGTAATTATCTTAGGTAGCTCAGCCTCTCCTTATGTAGTGCCTTTGTGAAAATATCAGCAAGTTGGTCTTCTGATTTGCAGAAGATCAAACTGATCTGCTTATCTTGCAAAGCATCACAGATGAAATGAAACTTGTTGTTGATGTACTTAGTTTTCTAATGGAAAACTGGATTCATGGCCATTGCTATGGCTAACATAATGTCACAGAATATTGGAGTAGGTTCTCCTTGTTCTTCTCCAAAGTCATTGAGCACAAATCTGAGCCAGATTGCTTGTGAAGTTGCCTATGCTGCACTCACATATTCTGCTTTCACTGTGGACAAAGCCACTGTATTTTTTTTCACTGATGCCTAAGAAAACACCCCACTTCCAAGTGTAAATGCATAACCCGATGTACTCTTCATGTCATCCTCAGATCCACCCCAATCACTATCACAAAATCCAATCAATGTTGGAGCTTTTCCCTTCTTATATTCAATCTCATAGGATAGAGTACCTTGAATGTATCTCGGAACTCTTTTGGCAGTTCCAAAGTGTTTGCTTGTAGGTCCATGCATACATGATGACTGGTCTTGTTGCTGTCAAATAGAGTAGACTTCACACAATTTTCTTGTATCTGCAGCTTCACTTCCATCCTCATTTATGAGTTTCTTTGCTGGTACTAGTGGAATACTCACTGGTTTACAATCCTTGAGGCCAAACTTCTCAAGGAGAGTAACAACATACTTTCTTTGGTGAATAAAATTCTTCTATTTGATTGTATTACTCCCATCCCTAGGAAGTGATGCAGCAGTCCCAAATCTGTCATCTCATACTTGCTCATCATCACATGTTTGAACTCTTGAATAAAAACATGTGAGCTTCTAGTGTAGATTATGTCATCCATATAAATAGACACGATTAGAACTCCACCATCTTCACCAAACTTTATATAGAGGGTTACCTCACTTGTACTTCTCTTGAAGTCACAACTCAGAAAATAAGAATCAATTTCTCGATACCATGCTCTAGGGGCTGTTTAAGTCCATATAGGGCTTTCTTCAACTTGTAGACTTTCCCTTTTTCAATCTGAACTTCAAAAATTACTAGTTGATTAATGTACACCTCCTCCTCTAACACTCTATTCAAGAATACTAACTTAACATGAAATTGGTAGATTTTCTAACTCCTTTGAACTCCAAGGGCAATGAATGACCTGATTGTGTCCAACCTTGCCAGTAGTGCAAAGGTTTCATTGAAATCCACAACTGGCTTCTGTGCATAGCCCTTGGCCACTAACCTGGCCTTGTGTTTCTCTATGGAACCATCTAGGTTCAGTTTGGTTTTGTAGATCCATTTAACTCCAATGACATGTTTGTTCATTGGTCTGCCTACTAAACACCAAGTCTTATTCTTATGGATCATGTCTATTTAAGCTTCCGTAGATTTTCTTCATGCTAGATCCTTAGCTGCTTCTTTGTAATGACCCGTCCCGAATTCCAGGATTCGATTAGTGACTAATCATGATTAGTGAGGTTAATCCGTGATTAGTTGGGCGAAATCGGACGAACGATGCAAAATGACCGTTTTGCCCATAGGCGTGGGCAAAACATTGACTTTTCGTTCAGGCGGTCAAATAGACTTTGACCAATTACTGTGACGTAGTTCGGGACGTCACGAGTTCATTAACAGGTGGCACATTCAATTCCGACATTTGAGGAAAAAGTTATGACGTTCGGAAGTTCAAGGGTATTTTGGTAATTTAGGCTAATAAGGGAAAATAGTTGACTTTTGGACCGGGAGGTCCGATGGCCTAGGGACGAGGACTGTTACGTAGATCATGACAATACGAATCCGTAAATAGGCGGCACGCTGAAATTGGACTTCGAACGGGAAAGTTATGAGTCACGGAAGTTCGGTTTCACTATGCACGTACTTCGAGACAATGATGACTTGGCTTAATCTGATTGTTCAGATATTTTGGTGTGACCCATGGATGAGTGAAAAGTGTCACTCATCCTATTGGGTAATTTCCCTAAAAAGTGGATCTAACATAATTAAATAATATTATTTAATTAACATTATAATCTAATCTATCTATCACTCAATCTTAGCCCTCCATTCCAATTAATCTCTCAAATCCTCACCATTCATTTAATCATCCCCTCTCTCATCAGATATCATCATCTTCTTCTCTTTTCTTCATCCAAACCCGAACCCCCCATATTTCTTCATTTTCCATTTTCATTCTCTCAAAAGCAAACACATAACACCACATTCCTCATGGTCTTGTGAGAGTCGGGGAGAGAGAGCTGAGGGCAGGACGGTGACATGATGGACGGTGGCTCACGACAGAGGACACGGCGGAAGGAAACCCGGTTTGGCAGGTAAGCTTGTTCAAAAATCCAAGTTTGAGTTTGGGAGCTTCTTGGTTATTTTCATTAATTGGGCTGGCATCTAGGGACCTAGGGGAGTTGAGGTGGATTGGTTTTGAGGCCTAGAACGGCTGGAGGCCACGGCGGTGGTTGCTTACAGACGGCCGGTTCATACATGAACATTCAAGTGAGTTTTAATCCATTTATTTTGGTTTTTAATTAGCTAAAAAGATTGGGTTCAATGTTAGGATGGTTTAGGAATTAAAAAGGAGAGGATTAGATTGAAAATAGGGGAGGAATATGGTTGAACCGGGACCGCCGGTCTTGTTACAGAGGACGGACCGAATCCGCCGGTTCGAACTGGCGCTAAAGCTTGAAGATGCATGAATAATGCCGTGCGTGATCTCACGTGCAGTGGCTTCACGGGCCGCGTGAGACCGCGTGTCCCATCTTTTGGGAATGTGTTTAACACGTGAAATCATCTATTCGATGTAAGGAACAATTTGGAACTGGTTTCGTGTCGATCGAACACCATCTCGATAATGTTCGGGGCATCGGAAGGTTTAGGATCGGGATTAAAAATAGTTAAAAATTAGGAAAACTTACGGAGCTTTAGTGGGAGGTTAATTAAGTAGTTATTAACCTTATATTATGATTTGGATAGGTTTGGGAGTCCCGGTGACGACGATTGGCTCGAGAGAGCCGTATGGCACGCATATCGAGGCGGCAGCTCGGACGGTCTATGAGTGGACCTTGTTTTCTAAATTGGTGCATGCATAAATGTTTATTTTATGTTTTAATACATGTTTGGTGATGCCATGAGTGCATTTGAGTGTGGTTACGTATTGGCATGTATTTCGAGGTTTCGACCTTATACGGTGCCAATACTGGTTTGTACTTTTTTTGTTGGTTTAAATGAAATGGATTTGGATTTCCAAAAGGATAAACTCGGGTATGAGACCCATTTATTTTTGTCTCGGGCATATGACTCTATTTATGACCTATAGGTCTGAATCGTGGTCGCGGCGAGTGCTATGTGCACGGCGACAGACGATACGATGCTCGCCTCCGGATTGGGATATGTTCATTCCGGAGAGGTCACGATGCACAATCTGTGGTTGGGCAGCTGATGGAGGCTCGACTTCGGAGTGCTGATGGTTCAGGATATCGATCGGTGATGAGCGCACCATGATCTTGTGGTGGTCGCGTCGGTTGATTCGTTCACGGCGACATACCAGGATTGAGGGCGGTCCTGGATGGATGGTTGCAAGCATCACTATGATCGGAGTCGTGACTGACCCTGAGATATCGGGCATGATGCCCAGTGAGTCATGTGTTCCGATACGAGACACAGTTACTTTACGTTTTATGATTTCAGGTCGGGGACCCTAATAGATTTCCAGGTTCATGACGGTTTATGGGAACCGGCATGAACCCTTGAATGGTCTTTATGATTCATGACGGTTTAAGGAAACCGGGCATGAATCCGTTGAAAGGTTTTAAGGATGATTTTATTATATATATATATGTATGTATATTCATATACCTTCCTTTATTTAAATCTATCTCCTCCGGGAGGGTCATTGGCCTGGGTGGACCCCGGAGTAGTCACGGAGCACTGAATGAGTGGAGTCACCCCGAGTTGGGTTCCTTACTCTCAGGAAGGCTAGTACTATAACTTCAGGGTGGGTCATTGGTCTACGGACATTGACCTTGGACTCTGAAAGACTTGGGTTTGAGACCCCGAGTAGCACGCGCAGCTTTGGAAACCGTGACATGATTGGTTGTGTGATTATATGTATATATGATATATGATATGTGATGGGTACGATATATGATGTGTGATGTATATAGGTTTTGGGCTGAGTCCCATATGGATTTGGGCAGTGGCCCGTATGGTTGGTATCTTCATGGATTTGGGCAGTGGCCCGTGTAATCGATTTCATTTACGATTTTGGGCTAAGGCCCTAATGAATGGTTTGATAAATGGTTTTCGAATGCATGCATGCTTTTTAGTGAAGGGTACAAATGTCTTCGTTAAAATGTTTTTATAAACTCTTGTTTTGTCCACTCACAGCTTTTAATGTTTTGACTGCCCTTTAGGTTGACAGCGGATGTGGACTGTAGTTGAGACCGAGATATCACATACCTCCTCCAGATCCTGGCGTACTCTGATAGCCCGAGAGGGCAAAGATTGGAATATCCCTTGTCTGACACTTCGTGTCAGATGGGAGCAGGGTCGTTCGACGTTAATCCCGGGGGGATTGGGACGGGTCCTGTCAGCGTGGTATCAGAGCGGGAGTTGTCTCTAGTCGAGCAACTGTGTAGCTCTTAGAGTGATGCGCAGGTCGAGGATGTAATGTCTCAATGGGCTGTAGTTCGTTATCAACCTGATAGTTAGGATGCTGGTACGATAGTTAGTAGGATTGAATCGTGGTTCGTTTTGGTTCGGTATTTGATGCCGGGTTGCCATAGTTCTGTCGTGATTGGCAGCGTGGGACCCTACGAAAGGATAAATGTAATGTTACTTTAAAGTTTTGATCGTGAGACGGTTAGTTGGGATCGTCTTTCACGATGTCGTAGGATCGGTTCCGACGACTTATTTGGTGTTGTGACCATTCGATGGTCGAATCTTGTTGAGTTAGTAGTTGTGCTGCTGGGAGCAGCCGGGTTCGAGGAATCCTAGTGGAACTTAAGGTATGATTGGATTGACGTCTTTATGATGTCTAGACCGACCGATGGTCATGTTTGATCAGGTTTGGTCGAGTCATGTCTGCTTTAGTGATGGGACTGCATTCTGCAGTCAGGGTTGTACTTATCGGTTAGACCTAGTTTGTAACGACCCGAACTTTCGTAATTATTATTTTATTGTAAAATGACCGTTTTACCCCTGAGGTGGGGGGGGGGGGGGGGGAAGTTGACTTTTACCTCGGGAAGTATTAGGACTTTGACCTGTGACCGTAATGTAGTTTAGGATGTCACGAGTTCATAGGCAGGTGGCACGTTCGACATACGACGCCAAAATCGGACATACGACGAAAAAGTTATGGTCAAGAACGTAAAACACGATTAACCGAACTAACCGAGAACCGAATTAAAATAATATTAAAATAATGGAATCTGATTACTTTATTCAAACCAATCTGGACCCTTGGATGAGTGACACGTGTCACTCATCCCCACACTCCCTAAATCAAGGATCTATGTTGGCCATTTGATTTATTTAATTATTTTTCTCTCCTTAAATCCCCACCCTTCATCCTACACTCAGACTCAATCTCAGCCGTTGATTTCATTTTCTCATTCTGTTTTTAAACCATAAGAGATTCACTCTCTCATTTCCATTCTTTCAACTCGTGTACACTCTCACTCTCTACACAATCACTCCACCACCTCACAGCCCAACCTCACACACCAGGCAGCACTAGGCAACCACCAGCAACCCCCAGACACCGGCCACCACCACCACGGCCATCCTGCACGGCCAGGAAACTCCCAGACCCGAGAGCAACCAAACAACCCGAAACCATCCTACTGTCCAAACCACCTCACCAGGACGCGAACCAACCTAGGGTTAGGACCACTCAGACCTCTGGACGACTCAGGACTGGACTGGGCAGCCCACGGCGGCGAAACGGCGGCGGTAAGCCCAGAAACCCGAGAGACACCGATTTCCTTCCCTGTCTCGAACCATTCATTTTTTACATTAAAATTGTTTGGTTGTTTTTGAGACACACTTAGGGGACCTAGACGATCATTTTGGACCAAGGTTCGCGGCTGGAAGCTAGACGACTCGCCGGAGAAGACGAACCAGAGCCGGCAGCCGATTTCCTGTCAATTTTCAGGTGGTTACTTCAACCTAAAAGCTCGTTTTAATTACACAGAACCATAGAACACATTGTGACGAGTTCATAGGAACAAACCTCACCAGAAATGGTGGTCCAGTTGATGAGAACTTATCGGGTTGAACCGTGGGTCTGCGCTGACCCGGTTCTCAGACCCGGTTACTGTAGCTGATGACGTCATCGTGCTGACATCAGCAGTGATGTCATGATGACATCATCATGTCAGAAACAGACAGACTAGGGACCAATGGAATGCTGACACGTGTCCTCTGACACTGTCAGTGATGACGTCATCATTACTGTAGCACCGTTGACCAGAGGGTTGACCAGCGCGTAGGGGCGCGTGTGAACAGTGTTTTTTGTGGGACCAGTTCCATTTTCAAGGTTTCGACGATACGGATCCAATGGCGGTGGTTTCGTGTCGATCGGAGATCGTTAGGTTGGTCAAATTAGAGTTTGACACCTTGGGAAGCGCGTTCGGACGGCTTTCCCGGGCCAGTTTCAGTCTAGGGTTTCTTAGTTGTTTGATAGGGACTTTAAGTGACCTTTACGTATGCTTTGGACATGACAGGAATTGTACTTTAACCCTTGGACGGAGCTTTACGCTCGGGATTGCAGCGGGATTGTACTGTGAGTGGGCCTTTGATTTCACTAAACCTCCGCATGCATAACTGTTTTACTTTCTATTATATCTATATGTGATTCAAGTAAAAGTATCTGTTTATCTTGAGTATGATTTATGGCACGTATTACGATGTTTGGGCATGAGACCCGTCTAGTTTTTTATGAATGGTTTTGAGTCATGTATATGTATAATGGATCTCGATAATTATCTGTGGTACTGTACTATATAGATCTACCCTAGGATACTGTCTCCTCCGGATGTAGGTACCCCGGAGTGGTCACGGCGCATTGCCTGTGAGGAGTCATTCTACGGAGGGACCAGACCGTAGAGTGACTCAGGAACAGGATTGCTACTATTGGACGTCTGGGACGTCAGGCATCTAGTATGCCACACTCGGACTAGGTTCGGGATTGAGACCCCGGGTGGCACGCGTAGCCTTGGAACTGTGACCTTATTGGGCGTCTGGGACGTCGGGCATCTGGGATGTCAGGGTTGGGATGCATAGTGCAGTGACTGAGATTATATTATGTTGATATTATTCTGCTTATGATTATATGATTTTGT
This sequence comes from Prinsepia uniflora, assembly GCA_032719365.1. Classification (NCBI taxonomy): domain Eukaryota; kingdom Viridiplantae; phylum Streptophyta; class Magnoliopsida; order Rosales; family Rosaceae; genus Prinsepia; species Prinsepia uniflora. The sequence goes on along the minus strand of CM064861.1, from coordinate 60,487,507 downwards.
GGTTTATGATACTAATGCATGTCTTTTCGGAAAACGGAGAGGAAAATCTATATGTTTCCGAGATGGTAAACTATTTTGTAAACCTTGAGTTTCGGCCCACTCACCTTTGTTGTTTTACTACCCCTCCAGGTGGTGCTATTGAGGAGGAAGAGGAGGAGGATCCCAAGGAAGAGGCATAGGTTTACGTTGTGCACCTGAACCCTACCGCTGGGTAGGTTGGCACGTAGTGTGTCTAGAGTTGTGCTCAATAAACTATATTCGGGAACTATCCCTTGTCTGACACTATTTGTATTCGGATATTTGTGTGGCGTGCTATGTATGACTTAAATTTGGATTTTCTTTATGCATTTTATTTTCAATAAGGGTAATTTTGGTATTTTAATGTCGGGTGTCAGACGGGAGCAGGGCACGTCCCGGGTGGTCCCAGGGGGATCGGGACGGGTCCTGTTAACTTGGTATCAAAGCACTAGGTTGTGGTCAGCATGCTAGACTAGTGGTTAGTACTTAGTTTAAAAGATGTCATTATCTAATCTATGCCTCTTAACAGTGGGTTATGCCTCGAAGGAGAATTCCTCAAACACGAACTGACGAGGAAATCGCAAGAGAGATGGAATGTGCTAGCATCGAGCGTCCTCAAAGGTTGGGAGCCACACCTTTCAACGGGGGATCAAACCCCGAGGATGCCCATGAGTGGATTGCGAAATGGGAAAGAATCTTCACCGTGATGCACTGCCCACCCGGCGAGCGGGTGACATTGGCGGCCTTCTTACTGGAAGGCGGGGCTTATCAGTGGTGGCATGGTCTTGAGATGTCAGGGTGGTCTGTTCACACCACCACATGGGAGGTCTTTCGTGCCCGATTCTTAGATCAGTATTACCCGCGATCATTTCACATGGCACGAGAGGCAGAGTTCTTGCGGCTGGAACAGGGAGATATGTCTGTGGCAGAATACGAGCAGACTTTCGGGAAGCTTTCCCGTTTTGCCACAGCTTTTGTGAGTACTGAGGAGGTAAAATGTCAAAGATTTGAGCTGGGACTCCGAGGAGAGTTACGGGCAAGTGTGACGGCTACTAGTTACGCGACTCTGAGGGACATGGTCGACGCTGCAGTTCGTGTCGAGGCCAGTCTGGCGGAACACCAGGCGCGAAAATCATCAGGCTAGGGGCAGCGCCGGGATCGTCCACATCCGGGACCAACCGGCCCAAAGATCTCTAAGGGGGGAAATTACCGAGGAGCACCCTCATCTTTACGTGGTCGTGGCTGGTCAGGTCGACATGGGAGCTCTCAGAGGGGCGGATCTAGATTCAGTTCTGGATAGTATCAGTCTTGGAGTGGTGCATCAGGAGGGTCTTGGGATGGACCGAGGACAGTTAATTGCTTTTCTTGTGGAGAAGCGGGCCACTATGCCCGAGATTGCCCTTTACTGTCAAGGAACAACGAGGCTAAAGGTGTTAGTGTTGCACAGAGTTCGGCTTCCAACCCTGCCAGAGGCTGAGGACAGGGTGCTGAGCGTGGCGCGCGTGGGCGCGGACAGCCTGCGTGGCCCAGGGCTCGTGTTTTTGAAGTGACTCAGCAGCAGGCGAGGTCAGCCCCAGGCGTGGTTACAGGTACTCTTCATATCTCAAATCTCGTTGTACGGGTGTTAATAGATGCTGGGGCTACTCATTCTTTTATTTCGAAAAGTTGTGCGGATATGTTAGATCGCGAGGTGCCAGCCTTGGATAGTGAGATGGGTGTTGGTACACCGATGGGCGTTGTGTACATAGTGAATCAGGTGATCCGGAGATGCCCAGTAAGGGTGGAGGATGTAGATCTGCTAGCTGATCTAGTCCTTATGGATATCCGTGACTTTGATGTTATCTTGGGAATGGATTGGTTGACGGAGCACGGTTAGCTCATCGACTGTTGTAGTAGGCGAGTAATTCTGAGGAGTCCGGGTTTGCCGGAGGATACTTTTCAGGGAGAGCGTGACGATTCGCTACCTGAAATAATTTCTTCACTTGCCGCTACCAAGATTTTACAGAAGGGATGCCAGGGTTATCTGGCGCATGTTGTGACGACGCAGAGTGATACTCCGAGTGCCGATGATATACCTGTGGTGCAAGAATTTTCGGATGTGTTCCCGGAAGATTTGCCTGGCTTACCACCACATCGAGAGATTGAGTTCACGATTGAACTACTTCCTGGCACACGACCTATATCACAGGCACCATATCGGATGGCACCAGCGGAGTTACGGGAACTGAAAATCCAATTGCAAGAGTTGGTGGACTTGGGATTCATCCGACCGAGTACATCACCGTGGGGAGCACCGGTATTATTTGTGAAGAAGAAGGAGGGGAGCCTCCGTTTGTGTGTAGATTATCGACAGCTCAACAAGGTCACGGTAAGGAACCAGTACCCCTTACCCAGGATCGATGATCTATTTGATCAACTGCGGGGAGCACAGTACTTCTCGAAGATTGATTTACGATCTGGTTATCACCAGCTAAAGATTGTTGAGGGGGATGTCCCGAAGACTGCGCTTCGGACCAGATATGGGCATTATGAATTCCTTGTGATGCCTTTCGGCTTGACGAATGATCCAACAGAATTCATGGATCTGATGAATAGGGTCTTCCGATCTTATTTGGATAAGTTCGTGATCGTGTTCATTGATGACAGCCTAGTGTACTCAAGGAGTGCTCAGGCTCATGAGAAACACTTACGATTGGTGTTAGGGAAGTTGAGGCAGAATCAGTTGTACGCCATGCTGAGTAAGTGTCAGTTTTGGCTAACCAGCATTGGTTTTCTGCGACATATGGTGTCAGCAGACGGGATTAGTGTGGATCCCCAGAAGACCGAAGCGGTGACAAATTGGACTAGAACGACGACCGTGACAGAGGTACGGAGTTTCGTTGGTTTGGCAAGATACTACAGGAGATTTGTTGAGGGCTTCTCTAGTATCGCTGCACCATTGACTCGTTTAACCAGGAAAGGAGTAAAGTTTGTTTGGGATGAACGGTGTGAGCAGAGTTATCAGGAATTAAAACGTCGGTTAACTACCGTACCTGTTCTTGCTTTACCTGATAATAGTGGAGAGTTCAAAGTCTACAGTGACGCATCATTACAAGGTTTGGGTTGCGTGCTGATGCAGAATGGCAGAGTTATCGCTTATGCATCAAGACAACTAAAGACACATGAACTGAACTACCCTACGCATGATCTGGAGTTGGCAGTTGTGGTTCACGCTTTAAAGATCTGGAGACATTATCTGTACGGGGTGACTTGCAGGATCTTCACCGATCATCAGAGTTTAAAGCATTTGTTCACTCAGAAGGAGCTGAACGTAAGGCAGCGACGGTGGTTGGAACTAATTAAGGACTATGATTGTACGATTGAATATCATCCAGGAAAGGCGAACGTCGTGGCAGACGCACTCAGCAGGAAGTCAGCAGGATCGCTTGCACACTTGAGGCTAGTGTACCTTCCTTTGCTAGTGGAACTCCGAAGAGCTGGAGTTATGCTGGGGATGGATGAGCAGGGAGTTTTGTTGGCCAGTTTTCATGTACGACCTGTGCTAGTTAATCGGATTATCGAGGCACAATTAGAGGATCAGACACTTTGTATCTACAGGATCGAGGTCGACGCGGATGAGAGGTAGGACTTTACTATCCGACGAGATGGAGCTCTGGTGAAACTAGGCCGTTTGTGTGTTCCTACAGTGGCAGAGTTACGGGCAGAAATTCTTGAGGAAGCCCACAGTTCGGCTTATGCCATGCATCCGGGAGGTACAAAGATGTACCGTACCCTCCGGAACCACTATTGGTGGGCTGGGATGAAAAATTATATTGCAGAGTTTGTGAGCAGATGTTTGACCTGTAAGCAGGTCAAGGCTGAGCGGCAGAGACCGTATGGAGCTATGCAACCACTTCCGATTCCCGAGTGGAAGTGGGATCACATTACCATGGATTTTGTTTTTTAAGTTGCCAAGAACTCAGAGAGGATTAGATGGAGTTTGGGTGATTGCCGACCGATTGACCAAGTCAGCTCATTTCTTACCGGTACATGAGACATTTAAGCCAAACCGACTGGCTCAGCTGTTTGTAAAAGAGATCATTCGACTTCATGGTACGCCGGAGTCGATAGTGTCTGATCGAGATTCGCGTTTCACTTCTAGGTTCTGGCGAAGTTTGCAGAACGCCTTGGGTACAAACTTACATTTCAGTACAGCGTTCCATCCACAGACCGATGGACAATCTGAGAGGACTATCCAGACTTTGGAGGACATGATGAGGTCTTGTGTACTGCAGTTTCAGGATTCGTGGGATACTCATTTGCCTTTGATAGAGTTTGCATACAACAACAGTTATCAGGAAATTATCGGGATGCCGCCCTATGAGGCACTGTATGGTCGGCAATGCAGGACACCTATCTGCTGGATGGAGGTAGGAGAACGAGCGGCAATAGGACTGGATTTGATGGACATGACCTAGGAAACAGTTCGAATCATCAAGGAAAGATTGAAGGCAGCACAAGATGGCCAAAAGAGCTATGCGGATCGACGAATTCGAGACTTGGAATTCGAGGTTGGAGATTTTGTGTTCCTTAAGTTATCTCCATGGAAAGGAATTATCCGTTTTAGCCTACGCGGAAAGTTGAGTCCACGTTATTTTGGACCGTTCGAGATCACGGAGAGGATTGGACTAGTGGCATACCAGTTGGCATTACCTCCAGACCTTGCCAGAGTACATGACGTTTTCCATGTGTCCATGTTACGGAAGTACCTACAGGACGATTCACATGCCTTGCTGGAACAACCAGTAGAACTGATGACTAATCTGAGCTTTGAGGAGAAACCAGTGCAGATTCTGGATCAGAAGAACAAGGTTCTGAGAAACAAGACGATACGGTTGGTGAAAGTCCTATGGAGGAACCATGACGTCGAGGAAGCGACGTGGGAATCCGAAGACTTGATGAGGGAGCAGTACCCGTTTTTATTTGAGTAAATTTCGAGGACGAAATTTTGGTAAGGTGGGTAGATTGTAACGACCCGAACTTTCGTAATTATTATTTTATTGTAAAATGACCGTTTTACCCCTGAGGGGGGGAAAAGTTGACTTTTACCTCGGGAAGTATTAGGACTTTGACCCATGACCGTGACGAAGTTTAGGATGTCACGAGTTCATAGGCAGGTGGCACGTTCAATTCAGACGTTCGAGGAAGAAGTTGTGACGTTCGGAAGTCGAGGGGTATTTTGGTAATTTGGTCAATTAGGGGCCAAAGGTTGACTTTTGACCCGGGAAGTCCAACGGACGAGGGCCAAGGACCGTTACGTAGGTCACGTCAATACGAATCCGTAGACAGGCGGCACGCCAAAATCGGACATACGACAAAAAAGTTATGGTCAAGAACGTAAAACGCGATTAACCGAACTAACCGAGAACCGAATTAAAATAATATTAAAATAATGGAATCTGATTAATTTATTCAAACCAATCTGGACCCTTGGATGAGTGACATGTGTCACTCATCCCCACACTCCCTAAATCAAGGATCAATGTTGGCCATTTGATTTATTTAATTATTTTCTCTACTTAAATCCTCACCCTTCATCCTACACTCAGACTCAATCTCAGCCGTTGATTTCATTTTCTCATTCTGTTTTTAAACCATCAGAGATTCACTCTCTCATTTCCATTCTTTCAACCCGTGTACACTCTCACTCTCTGCACAATCACTCCACCACCTCAAAGCCCAACCTCACACACCAGGCAGCACCAGGCAACCACCAGCAACCCCCAGACACCGGCCACCACCACTACGGCCACCCTGCACGGCCAGGAAACTCCCAGACCCGAGAGCAACCAAACAACCCGAAACCATCCTACCGTCCAAACCACCTCACCAGGACGCGAACCAACCTAGGGTTAGGACCACTGAGACCTCTGGACGACTCAGGACTGGACTGGGCAGCCCACGGCGGCGAAACGGCGGCGGTAAGCCCAGAAACCCGAGAGACACCGATTTCCTTCCCTGTCTCGAACCATTCATTTTTTACGTTAAAATTGTTTGGTTGTTTTTGAGACACACTTAGGGGACCTAGACGATCATTTTGGACCAAGGTTCGCGGCTGGAAGCTAGACGACTCGCCGGAGAAGACGAACCAGAGCCGGCAGCCGATTTCCTGTCGATTTTCAGGTGGTTACTTCAACCTAAAAGCTCGTTTTAATTACACAGAACCATAGAACACATTGTGACGAGTTCATAGGAACAAACCTCACCAGAAATGGTGGTCGGGTTGATGAGAACTTATCGGGATGAACCGTGGGTCTGCGGTTACCCGGTTCTCAGACCCAGTTACTGTAGCTGATGACGTCATTGTGCTGACGTCAGCAGTGACGTCAGGATGACGTCATCATGTCAGAAGTGACGTCATGATGACGTCATCATTACTGTAGCACCGTTGACCAGAGGGTTGACCAGCGCGTGGGGGGCGCGTTTGAATAGTGTTCCATTTTCAAGGTTTCGACGATACGGATCCAATGGCGGTGGTTTCGTGTCGATCGGAGATTGTTAAGTTGGTCAAATTAGGGTTTGACACCTTGGGAAGCGTGTTCGGACGGCTTTCCCGTTCCGATTTCAGCCTAGTGTTTCTTAGCTATTTGATAGGGACTTTAAGTGACCTTTACGTATGCTTTGGACATGACAGGAATTGTACTTTAACCCTTGACGGGGCTTTACGCTCGGGATTGCAGCGGGATTGTACTGTGAGTGGGCCTTTGATTTCACTAAACCTCGGCATGCATAACTGTTTTACTTTCTATTATATCTATATGTGATTCAAGTAAAAGTATCTGTTTATCTTGAGTATGATTTATGGAACGTATTACGATGTTTGGGCATGAGACCCGTCTGGTTGTTTATGAATGGTTTTGAGTCATGTATATGTATAATGGATCTCGATAATTATCTGTGGTACTGTACTGTATAGATCTACCTTAGGATACTGTCTCCTCCGGATGTAGGTACCCCGGAGTGGTCACGGCGCATTGCCTGTGAGGAGTCATTCTACGGAGGGACCGGACCGTAGAGTGACTCAGGAACAGGATTGCTACTATTAGACGTCTGGGACGTCAGGCTTCTAGTATGCCACACTCGGACTAGGTTCGGGATTGAGACCCCGGGTGGCATGCGTAGCCTTGGAACTGTGACCTTATTGGGCGTCTGGGACGTCGGGCATCTGGGATGTCAGGGTTGGGATGCATAGTGCAGTGACTGAGATTATATTATGTTGATATTATTCTGCTTATGATTATATGATCTTGCAGTTTATGATACTAATGCATGTCTTTTCGAAAAACGGAGGGGAAAATCTATATGTTTTCGAGATGGTAAACTATTTTGTAAACCTTGAGTTTCGGCCCACTCACCTTTGTTGTTTTACTACCCCTCCAGGTGGTGCTATTGAGGAGGAAGAGAAGGAGGATCCCGAGGAAGAGGCATAGGTTTACGTTGCGCACCTGAACCCTACCGCTGGGTAGGTTGGCACGTAGTGTGTCTAGAGTCGTGCTCAATAAACTGTATTCGGGAACTATCCCTTGTCTGACACTATTTGTATTCGGATATTTGTGTGGCGTGCTATGTATGACTTAAATTTGGATTTTCTTTATGCATTTTATTTTCAATAAGGGTAATTTTGGTATTTTAATGTCGGGTGTCAGACGGGAGCAGGGCACGTCCCGGGTGGTCCCAGGGGGATCAGGGCGGGTCCTGTCATAGTTGGTTGTCGTACTACTTTAGCTGTGATGGATTGTTGGTACAGCTAAGGTCATGAGCGGCCTGGTAGACGACATGGGTTGAGTCAAGTTATGATTGGTTAGAGTTTGGTTGGACAAATTACCAGGGTCTGTACTTGTCGATGGAATCCCGGAACGGGGATACAGAGTAGTTGGTACGGGCGATTGATTCCGTTGGATGCGGAGTCTCGATTGTGATGTCTGGTGGTTGGGTCTGCATGAGTCTGTGGCAGGCACTACTACCGAGGGTAGTTGTAGTTACGGTTGTTAGGAATCGAGGACGTTCGGGTGACGTTTCCTTTTCTCCTATGAGTTATCGGGGTGACTGTACCCAGAGTTATTAGGTACGAGGGAGGCAGAGTTTCTCCAATTTGAGTAGAGGTACGAGATCGTCGGTCGGTATGAGCGGAGATCCAGGGTTTTCTGATTCGCACACTTTGTGCTGATACTAGTGTGGATACTCGAGTGCTGATGCGGAGGTTAGTACTGATACTAGTGCTGGTGCTAGTGTTGGGGATTGTGCTGATACTGATGTTGGTGCTAGTGTGCTGATACTAGTATTGTTGTTAGTTACGGTGCTGGTACTAGAGCTGGTGCTGGTGCTGGTGCCGGTGATTGTAATGACGATGAGTCGCGAATCAGGATGTGACTTTGTCGAGATGGGCATGTGTCCGTAACCAGTCTGAATGGGACACGTGGTTGATGTCCGAGTGTGTTGGTTTCGATATGGTTGGAACTACGGAATCGAGGGAGTTTTTGATTGAGGTGACGAGAGGAATGCGGGTCTTCCGCATTGGTAATGGATATTTCGAAGTCATTTTGGGTGACTTCTCAGATTCTGCCATGGTATATGATGTAGATGAGGTAGATGATGTTTGTTGTCACTAGTGCGCTAATCGTGCATTGGTTGGTGGACCTGGGATTTGTTTTGGGGCATCAAGTGGAGTTGAGTATATCAAAGTTAGGTAACTGAGATTTCTCATCTTCTGCTTGGTGGCAGATGATATTGGTTTATGTGGCGTGGTGAGTGCAGCAAGTTTTGGTTCATTCAAGTAGGATGAGTTTTGATGTAATCGTGTTGGATCATCCTTGGTTTTTCCTAGGTGGAATGACAAGGATCGATACGAGGTAATTGGAGAGGACCCATAGTCTCGGCGTGTCTCGTCGTTGACTGATCTGTTTAGATGTGGGAATTGGTTGAGGAGTAATGTGATTGACGAAGAATTTGAGAGGGTGTAAGACCCTATGATCGGATCGCAAGCGGATTGTTAGCTGAGTGAGCAAGTGTGGATCCACCTAGGATCACGATGTGGATCGAGACTGTGATGTTAAGGACTAGGATCGCGATGTGGATCGGGATTTTGATGTTGAGGACATTGGACGTCATGACGATCGAGGATCGTGACGTTTATGGTCGGTTGACGTAGTGTTGGATCTGGATCGTGACCTTGATGATCCAAATAGGTGGAGAGTTTATCTCTCTTACTTGGATGTTTGAGTTGAAGATGTTGGGACTGAACTTCTTTTTGAGGTAAATCTCATATGGCTTATTACTCGGGCGAGTAAGTGTCCGACGAGATTGGATTTGGTCAGCCTAGATGTGTGGATGTTGGGATTGGGTTATGGAATCAGATTTCAGGATGACGATTCAGGATTCGATTTTGGAACTTGAAAATGAATTTCTGGATTTGGGTTCGGAATGGTCATTCCTGATACTAGTTTACAGAATGATGATTTCGGATTCGGATTTGGAAATGGATAATGGGTTGGAGTTTTGGTCTGTCTAGTACTGGATTGGACTGATGGACTCCCGAATTGAAACGTGTTTTGGCTATGACCTAGGTTGTGGTTGTTGTTGTTATAGTGGATTAGTTGATGGATAAATGTATGTACCTTGTACGTTGCTCGGGGTACGATACTGGGCATACTTGTCGTGCCTGGTGACGGTATATAGGTTATACCAGTAGTACGTTGGTGAACGTGCTAGTAGTCGACTTAGTTCCGATACCATTGGATTAGTTGAGGTCGTGAACTGGACATTGGATACTGTGCATTGGGTCATGGTATTTCTGATGGGTCCAGTTACACACAGATCGAGTGTTTGTTGGTATACATATACTCAGGTTGAGTGAGTTGGTGGTTAGTATAACCACAAGTACGTATAGTGACAGTTTTCGACTGACGACTGTCGAGTGGTGACAGTTTTTCGGATGTGTCAACTTGGATCGTTATGTAAGATTTGGTGACTTCTAGTGGGAGCAGACGTTAGGATAGATTGGTAATTAAAGAAGGAACCGCCTAGTTGTTTGTGTCAATGAAATGGTAGAATTTTCAAGTGGTATAAACACGGAACGTGTGATTACTATCATTCGACGTGGTCGAATGTAGTCGATACGACGTGAGTGTTAGTGGAACGTCTGGATGCGAATAAGTACTCTTCTGGTTAGTGGGTGTACTAGTGTACATGTGTGTAAGATCGGATTTGCTTTCCACGAGTTGGATGTGGAACCAGGATAGTTGAAATTTTGAGAACGAAACTAATTAAGGAGGGAAGAACGGTTGGAATTTCGAGGATGAAATTAATTAAGGAGGGAAGGTTGTAACGACCCGTCCGTTGTAACGACCCGTCCCAAATTCCAGGATTAGATTAGTGACTAATCATGATTAGTGAGGTTAATCCGTGATTAGTTGGGCGAAATCGGACGAAGATGCAAAATGACCGTTTTGCCCTTAGGCGTGGGCAAAACGCTGACTTTTTGTTCAGGCGGTCAAATGGACTTTGACCGATGACTGTGACGTAATTCGGGACATCACGAGTTCATTGATAGGTGGCACGTTCAATTCTGACATTCGAGGAAAAAGTTATGACGTTCGGAAGTTCAAGGGTATTTTAGTAATTTAGGCTAATAAGGGCAAATAGTTGACTTTTGGACTGGGAGGTCCGATGACCTAGGGCCGAGGACCGTTACGTAGATCATGACGATACGAATCCATAAACATGCGGCACACTGAAATTCGACTTCGAACGGGAAAGTTATGGGTCACGGAAGTTCGATTTCACTATGCACGTACTTCAAGACGATGATGACGTGGCTTAATCTGATTGTTCAGATATTTTGGTGGGACCCATGGATGAGTGGCAAGTGTCACTCATCCCATTGGGCAATTGCTCTAAAAAGTGGATCTAACATAATTAAATAATATTATTTAATTAATTTTATAATCTAATCTATCTATCACTCAATCTTAGCCCTCCATTCCAATTAATCTCTCAAATCATCACCATTCATTTAATCATCCCCTCTCTCATCAGATATCATCATCTTCTTCTCTTTTCTTCATCCAAACCCGAACCCCCCATATTTCTTCATTTTCCATTTTCATTCTCTCAAAAGAAAACACATAACACCACATTCCACATGGTCTTGTGAGAGTCGGGGAGAGAGAGCTGAGGGCAGGACGGTGACTTGATGGACGGTGGCTCACGACGGAGGACATGGCGGAAGGAAACCCGGTTTGGCAGGTAAGCTTGTTCAAAAATCCAAGTTTGAGTTTGTGAGCTTCTTAGTTATTTTCATTAATTGGGCTAGCAACTAGGGACCTAGGGGAGTCGAGGTGGATCGGTTTTGAGGACTAGAACGTCCAGAGCCACGGCGTTGGTTGCTTACAGACGGCCGGTTCATACATGAACATTCAAGTGAGTTTTAATCCATTTATTTCGGTTTTTAATTAGCTAAAAAGATTGGGTTCAATGTTAGGATGGTTTAGGAATTAAAAAGGAGAGGATTGGACTAAAAATAGGCGAGGAATATGGTTGAATCGGGACCACCGGTCTAGTTACAGAGGACAGACCGAATCGGCCGGTTCGAACCAGCGCTAAAGCTTGAAGATGCATGAATAGTGCCGCGCGTTATCTCACGCACAGTGGCTTCTCGGGGCGCGTGAGGGCGCGTTTCCCATCTTTTGGGAATGTGTTCAACACGTGAAATCATCTATTCGATGTAACAAACATTTTGGGACTGGTTTCGTGTCAATCGGACACCGTCTCGATAATTTTCGGGGCATCAGAAGGTTTAGGATCGGGATTCAAAATAGTCAAAAATTCGGGGGAAACTTACGGGGCTTTAGTGGGAGGTTAATTAAGTAGTTAGTAACCTTATATTACGATTTGGACAGGTTTGGGAGTGGACCTTGTTTTCTAAATTGGTGCATGCATAAATGTTTATTATAAGTTTTAATACTTGTTTGGTGATGCCATGAGTGCATTTGAGTGTGGTTATGTATTGGCACGCATTTCGAGGTTTCGACCTTATACAGTGCCAATACAGGTTTGTACTTTCTTTGTTGGTTTAAATGAAATGGATTTGGATTTCCAAAAGGATAAACTCAGGTATGAGACCCACTTAGTTTTGTCTCGGGCATATGACTCTATTTATGACCTATGGGTCTGAATCATGGTCGCGGCGAGTGCTATGTGCACGGCGACAAACAATACGACGCTCACCTCCAGATTGGGATGTGTTCTTTCCGGAGAGGTCACGATGCACGATCTGTGGTCGGGCAGCCGATGGAGGCTCAACTTCGGAGTGCTGACAGTTCAGGATATCGATCGGTGATGAGTGCACCATGATCTTGTGGTGGTCGCGTCGGTTGATTCGTTCACGGCGACATATCAGGATTGAGGGCGGTCCTGGATAGATGGTTGCACGCATCACTACGATTGGAGTCGTGACTGACCCTGAGATATCGGGCACGATGCCCAGTGAGTCATGTTTTCGGTTACGAGACCCAGTTACTTTACGGTTTATGATTTCGGGTCGGGGACCCTAATGGATTTCCAGGTTTAAGGAAACCGGGCATGAATCCGTTGAAAGGTTTTAAGGATGATATATATATATATATATGTATATTCATATACCTTTCTTTACTTAAATCTATCTCGTCTGGGGAGGGTCATTGGCCTGGGAGGACCCCGGAGTAGTCACGGAGCACCGACTGAGTGGAGTCGCCCCCAGTTGGGTTCCTTACTCTTAGGAAGGCTAGTACTATAACTTCAGAGCAGGTCATTGGTCTACGGACATTGACCTTGGACTCTGAAAGACTTGGGTTTGAGACCCCGGGTAGCACGCGCAGCTTTGGAAACCGTGACAGGATTGGTTGTGTGATTATATGTATATATGATATGTGATATGTGATGGGTACGATATATGATGTGTGATGTATACGGATTTTGGGCTGAGTCCCATATGGGTTTGGGCAGTGGCCCGTATGGTTGGTATCTTCATGGATTTGGGTAGTGGCCCGTGTAATCGGTTTCATTTACGATTTTGGGCTAAGGCCCTAATGAACGGTTTGATAAATGGTTATCGAATGCATGCATGATTTTTAGTGAAGGGTACAAATGTCTTCGTTAAAATGTTTTTATAAACTCTTGTTTTGTCTACTCACAGCTTTTAATGTTTTGACTTCCCTTCAGGTTGACAGTAGATGTGGACTGTAGCAGAGACCGAGATATCACATACCTCCTTCGGATCCTGGCGTACTCTGATAGCCCGAGACGAAAAAGGTTGAAAATATCCTTTGTCTGACACTTCGTATCAGACGGGAGCAGGGTCGTTCCGCATTAATCTCGGGGGGATTGGGCCGGGTCCTGTCAGCGTGGTATCAGAGTGGGGGTTTTCTCTAGTCAAGCAACCTTGTAGCTCTTGGAGCACATCTTGCACATGCTGTTCTGTGTCAAATTTCTCCACATGCTGTTTCCTTGCAGCACATCTTGCATACACATGAGCTCCATCTTGTAACTTAGGCATTCCAATCACCATGTCCTTCTGTTGTAACTTTCTAAGGCTTGAGTAATTCAGATGATCATATCTGCCATGCCAAAGCTCAGAGTCTTCTGAAGTAGTAGCCTTTATTGCTATAGGCTTCACACAATCAAATGTCATGGGAATATATTTATTCCTGGTCATAGAAATCTTGGCTACCCTGTGAACTAGCTCTTTATCCTAAAAAATGTCAACATACTGATCATGAAAAACAAGGAAATATCCTTGTTCAATCATCTATCCAACACTAAGTAAATTTTCTTCCAAACCAGGTAGCAACATTACATCCATGATGTGCCTCTCTCCCTATTTGGTCTAAATTATCAGTGTTCCCTTTCCCGCTGCTTGAACCAGCTCACCATTTCCCATTTTCACTTTGGCCTTGATACTTCTATCAAGATTCACCAATAGTGATTCTTGAGCTGCCATGTTGTTGCTGCTACACACACTGTCCACATACCAAACATTTTCATCCTTCACTAAAGCTGAATTACAAGAATAAAAGAGATTTGCAGGTGTTGGTGCCTCAATCACTTCTTTGGCCATGTTCATGGCCTTAACACTCATACAATCCTTTGCTACATGTCCAAGTTTGTTGCAATTATAGCATTTAAAAGCTGTGCTTTCAGTCTTCTCAGAATCCTGGTGACCTCTAGGCTTCTCGCCATTTCTGGATCTCTGATTCCAACTCGTTTCTTGTAATTTTTTTTGAACTTATCACTTGAACTTCCCTGCTATCCTTTGGAATGTACAAACAAGCTGGCAAAAGCTTTGTCTACATTTCCTTCACGGTGAATTTCAATTCTCTGATCAAAGGCTCTAATTGAGGCTATGACACTTTCAACATTAACAATATCCATATCCCTGGTCTCTTTTACGATAGACACAATAAGATCATATGGTTTTGTCAAGCTAATTAGAATTTTTGAGTTAACCTTCTCTCTATTATATTCTCATCATAGGTCCTCATTTAATTAACTATACCATATAGTCTAGACATATACACATATAAGGTTTCTTCATCTTTCATTCTAGCATATTCAAAATCTCTCCTTAGAGATTGGAGTTTTACAGCTCTAACCTTTGCATCACCTTTTTGCTCTCTTTTCAGAACATTCCAAGAAGATTGAGCACAATCCTCATTCAGGATCCTTGGAAAGATGTATTCAATCACTGCATTTTGAAGCATGCTCAGGGTTTTTGCATTCTTCACAATGTCAACATGTTTAGGTTGACCTCGAATTGAGCCTTATTCTCCTTTTGTAGTCGTAACAGCACCAGGTATTACAACCTCAACTGACAGGACCCATCCCAATCCACCTGGATTATCGTGGGATGTACATGCTCCCATGTGACACCGCGTGTCAGGCCAGATAGAGATAAACTCGTCACCCACTCGGGGTTAGCCAAAGTATGCTAGGATTGGTGGTGGCATGTGATGTCTCGATCTCTGCTACAGCCCGCATCCACGATCAACTTGAAGGGTATTGAAAACCATAAGCTGTGAGTGGACAAAACAACAGTTTATAAAAATCATTTATCGAAATCTCATTTATACCCTTCACGTAAAAGCATGCATGCATCATAAAACATTTATTTCAAATAATTTCTCGAAAGCAAGGCATATTGCTTCCCAAGTCAAATGTTAGTGAAAAATGCTTCTCAATCGAAGCCAGTACCTCAGTAAGGTCTCAGCCCCAAAACCGAATCATACAGGGTCTCAGCCCAAATAGAAAACACGTACAAGGTCTTAGCCCAAATCGTAGAAAACAAGTACGGGTCTCAGCCCAAATCAAAAACCATATGGGATCTCTGCCCACTATCATCATCCTCAATGTCAATGACGATTCCAATCCTAGCACATGTGCAAATAGCTCAGGACCGCTCACAACCCTAGCATGTTGTAGTGAACAAATCACATGCCGCCACTACCTCTAGATCATCGGGAACACATCACCGATCGATCTTAGAGGATAACATCAACACTCCTAAGTCGTGCCTCCCTCGGCCATATCCTCCAGCGGCTGCTCAACAACGGGCAGTGCATTGTGACCTTTTCGGAAGGAACACATCTGCAGTCCGGAGGTGAGCGTCATATCAGTCGGATCTCTAACCCAAATGTCATCATCGACCGGGACTCTAACCCAATCGACCAAGACTCTAACCCGAAAAATCATCAATAGGGCCACAAGCCCGAAATATCACCAAATGGATCACTGCCCGAAAATCCAGTGTCCAACATGAAATTCGGGTTAGAGTCCCAAGTGATATGATGCTTGCCTCCGGACTGCGGATGTGTTCATTCTAGAGAGGTCACGATGCACTACCTGTTGCCGAGCAGCAGCTGGCGGCTATGGCCAAGGGAGGCTCGACTTAGGAGTGCTGATGTTATCCTCTGAGATTGATCGGTGATGTGTTCACGATGATCTAGAGACGGTCGCGGCGAGTGATTTGTTTACGACGACATGCTAGGATTGTGAGCGGTCCTGAGCTATTTACACATGTGCTAAGATTGGAATCGTGACTGACATTGAGGATGATGATAGTGGGCAGAGATCCCACATGGTTTTTTATTTGGGCTGAGACCCCGTACTTGTTTTCTATGATTTGGGCTGAGACCCTGTACGTGTTTTCTGTTTGGGCTGAGTCCCTGTATGATTCGATTTTGAGGCTGAGACCCTACTGAGGTACTTGCTTTGATTGAGAAGCATTTTTCACTATGATTTGATTTGGGAAACAATACGTCTTGCTTCCGAGAAAGTATTTGAACTAATTGTTTTATGATGCATGCATGCTTTTACGTGAAGGATATAAATGAGATTTTGATAAATGAATTTTATAAACTGTTGTTTTGTCCACTCACAATTTTTATGGTTTTCAATACCATTTAAGGTTATCGCAGATGCGGGCTATCGCAGAGATCGAGATATCACATGCCACCACCGATCCTAGCGTATTCTGGCTAACCCCGAGCGGGTGACGAGTTTATCCCCTGTCTGACACGCAGTGTCAGATAGGAGTAGGTACATCCCACAATAATCCAGGGGGATTGAGATGGGTCCTGTCAACGTGGTATCAGAGCCAAACCCCGACCGAGAAGTGTACCAGCGAGGACGCTGGGATCTAAGGGGGGTGGATTGTAAGACGCGTATCCTGGAGGGAATTGTGAACGATCCCACATTAATGCGAGGGGGGAATGGTCTCGGAGGGGAATGGTGGTGTGCCTTAAAGGTGTAGGCACACACCTATCTAGCACGAGGCCTCCCGTGGGTGCGCTGGATTAGGACTGACCGTGGGGGTCCAAGCAGCGTGAGGTCTATGGAACAAAACCCATTTAGGACAATATCGTGTTAGATAGAGGGAGCCACTGCACTACTCTGATCTAAACGAGGCCTTTTAGGAGCTCAGTGGCTTTGGGTTCGATTGAAACTCCAAAACTAAGTGAGTTGAGGCTGGTGCAATTCCATGATGGGTGACCCTCTGGGAAGTTGCACAGTGAGCTCCCGAAAACAAAACCATAAGGGCGAAGAGGCCCAAAGCTGACAATATCATGCTAGAGTCGGGTCTTGACCGAGAAGGGTCGGGTCCTGACATCAACATATTTTCACAGATCATAGCTTTTAGAACTATTTTCATCTTGATGCTCCATGCATCGTAGTTCGATCCTGTGAAAATAAGGGTTCTTAATTCTCCTCCACTGTGTGTTTCTATCATTTCAGATCACACTAGCGTCTTTTTCCGCTTGACTTGCTTTTCTTTCTTCTTCCTCAGATCACGCTCAGATATAGATCACAATCTGCTTTGATACCATATTGGAAATGGCATTGGTTTCTGGAACTCAGTTGGAAAGAGTAAACATGTATAATCTTCTTACTCAAAAACTCTAGCTAGACTTGTCTGTGTATCAGGATTAGCCCGTGACTATGTGTTTATCTTATCTTGCCTACGTTTAATCACACAAACAAGAACAAATTGAATTCCTAACAAAACTAGATGGGAAATGCATAATTGAATTATGCTCACCAAGTGTTTGATAAAATATCAAGAACGATATTCTTGAACAAACCAGAATTCTTTCTCAGATTTTTCTTCCTTAGATTATGAGAATGTGTACAATCATACATATACCCTCACTCTCTCAATCTACACGATGAAGCATGTGACTTCATCTCAACCATTCCCTAGCTGCCACATACTTTGACAGTTATAGGAAGATTCTTGAGGGCTAAGTAACAACTCACACTCCTCATTTTTCCAATTCTATTATAACAAACTTTCCAGCTCACACATGAGCTTACTTACAATCTTTTCACACGCACAAAACACATCCTACCTCACACACTTACACGACTAGCCGTAGGATTAAAATAACTAGTTGTAGAACTTCAAATATCAAATTTGTTGTTTGCGTAATGAGCAACAAGATCATCTTGTAGGAAATAATGTGTTTAATTTTCTTTCTATTGAATTTTCATTTTCTTTGTTTTGTTTTGTGATGCCACAATAAATTGGATAATAATTATATCTCACTCGGACGGTACCTTCTCATACTACTTTTTGGATTTATCGAATTAGTTTTGTACGTAAATCATAATCAGAATCGTTCATTCTCTATATAATTATTTCAAGATTATCTCTGTAAAAAAATTAATAAAATTGAAGTTTATTTAGTCATTCATATCTATGAAATAAATGAACGGTTTTAGTAACAATTAAGGTCGTCATGGTGAACCATTCATTTAGTTGATAGCTATGAATATATAGCTAAATCATCTCCAATTTCATGAATTTTTGCGTGAATGATTTTGAAATGAATGATGATGTAGGATTTGAACCAATGCGATTATGGTTTATGTATTACTACAATTAGATCAATCAAGGGAGAGATACGATAAAGGCGATATCAAATCATTCTTATTATTGTAAGTACGTAGTAGTGTACGTACATGCATATTCAATGAAAAAAATCCCTAGCTAATTCCCATTCCACATTGAAATCGTTATTAACTAAAAGGAAAAGTATATTTATTGTGTGCAATAATAGTTAAGC
Organism: Prinsepia uniflora; assembly: GCA_032719365.1. Classification (NCBI taxonomy): domain Eukaryota; kingdom Viridiplantae; phylum Streptophyta; class Magnoliopsida; order Rosales; family Rosaceae; genus Prinsepia; species Prinsepia uniflora. The sequence goes on along the minus strand of CM064861.1, from coordinate 60,468,854 downwards.
ATATTAAAAAAAAAAATCTTCATAATATATATTATATATAAATATAGATTAATATGTATTTTGGAGATACATGATTTAGGCTTATAAAAAGCGCATCCTCGACCTTTTTTTTTTTTTTTTTTTGAGCTAGCATCACCAAGAACAAAACAATAATACAATTAATACGAATGGAGCCCAACCAAATGTTTTTTTTTTTTTTGGGAGCAACAAAGGCCATTCCCACACCAAGTAGCTAGAGATAAGAGAAATAATCATAGTATTTAATCTAAAAATGAAGTACATGTGTTCAGTGTCACTTAAATTTATCATTACTATTATTGGACTAAATTCAAGTCTCAGAATTTGTCATCACAAGTCCTCATCATTTTAGGTATTAAAGACTTCAGCTAGTCACTCAATCAATTAATAACAAGCAGTACATAAATGGTTGCCAAATATATATAGATGATTTGTATTACCCCCTTCGGTCCTTTTTGATGGGTCCCGTTTTACTGTTGTGCTGGAGTTAATTACACTACAAGAAAACAAGCATTGCCTGTCCAAGGTTTGCTCGGCGGAAGGGTTTTCGCCGCTAAAAGTAGCTTTGGCCGACAATAGTAAATGCGCTCGCTAGGAAAACTACGTGCGGGAAGCCCACGCCTTTGCCGCAAAAAAAAAAAAATATGACAGATTTGCTTCTCAAGCCGTAAGCATCCGCCGGCAAAACTACCTTTAACGGCGAATTTGGCTCTGGCGGGCAAAATTTTGCGCTGACCTAGATTGGCGCGCGGGGGAAAATTTTGGCGCAAAAGAAAGTTTGGCACCTTAACTTTACTCGGCTTGTCATTAAAAATTGTCTGACGAAACCTACGCGGGGCAAATCTCTGAACACAATAAATGTGAACCTACAACTGCATTTCTTCTTAATTCTTCCTCTTCATAACTCTCTCACACCTCTCATTACTCTCTCTCACTCACTCCCACTTATCATAACTTACTTTCAACATCATTTCATCATCATTTTATCATCACTTCATATAAGGTTTGATGAATTTTTTTTTTTAGTTTTGAGACTTTGATTATTTTTGGAAGCTAATCAATTTTTGTGTTTTATGAAATTTGTGGTTGATTGTGAAGGAATACTTATAAAAAGGTATGTGTGTTTGCCTCTCATTTTAATTTTGCTAAGAATTTTGGATTTAATTATGCTAGAAAATTGTGATTTATTGTGGAAAATTTGTAGAAAATGTTTAGAATTTGTGGAAAATGTGTAGGAAATTGTTTAGAATTTTGGATATAATTATGCTATGGAATTGTGATTTATCCGTTCATGTGAAGTTAATCGGGTTGATTAACTTTGTATAACAAAATTCAATGGAAGACCTTAGACCCAATTAGTGAATTAGATTGATTGACTAACTCTTGAATTGTCCATTTTATTCTGACAGTTTGGGGGAGCACAACTAGAGAATGAGAAAAAACTCCTTAAGTAGTTGCATAGTGTGAAATTCCTTTAGTGGTTATACATTTAGGCCAAATAATAAGAAGAAGTTCCTTAATTAAGTTGTTGTAGAGTGTGAAATTTCTCGATAGTTATGCAGGCAACATCTCCCAAAATATTAGCACCGATCATGACATCCTATCTAGTATGAAAAGTCATGACTATCACGTTTTGTTACAACGTCTCATTCTGATTGGTATTCGGCCCTACTTGGAGCCTAATGTTATTGAGATGATAGTTTATTTGTCTCAATTTTTCCAAATACTATGTGCCAAGTTGCTAGCAAAGGTGGACCTCAAAGCGAGGACATTGTCTACATCATGTGTTAGCTTGAGCAAATATTTCCACCAGCATTCTTTGATGTAATGATACACCTACTAATACATTTTCTGGATGAGGCAATGCTAGCTGGCCTAGTTCATTATCGTTGGATGTATTCAATTCGAAAGGTATAAATTATTCCTAATAACAGTGCTATTTCCTTAATATATATATGTCAATCGTTGGGTATATTTCTTTGTAGAATGTTAGGTACCTACAAGCGGTATGTTCGCAACAAGATACGTTCTGAAGGTTCTATAACGGAGGAATACATTGCAAAAGAGTCACTTACATTTTTTACAATGTACCTTCAAAATATTGAAACTTCTTTCGATAGGGCCTAGCGCAACGACGATGGTGGCCAACGTCTAGAGACCCTATCTATAATTGCCCAACGTTCGGTGAATCATTAAAGTTGGCCCAGTGGATGTCTTCGGCGGGCAAAGTCCCCACTGACCTTAAACATCTGCGACCTACCTTTTCTTTCTTCCTTTTCATTTCTCCTCTTTGGCCGCCGCTGCAAGTTTGCAACTCACTCCTCCCTTTCTTTCTCTCTCTCTCTCTCTTTCTCTCTCTCTCTCACTCACACACACACACACTTCATTTCTCTCTCACTTAATCTCCATCTCTCTCTCTCTCTCTCTCTCTCTCTCTCTCTCTCTCTCTCTCTCTCTCTCTCTCTCTCTCTCTCTCTCTCTCTCTATCTTTCACCCAAAAACCCAACCCCCCAACTGCTTGAACCTAAACCCGTGACCCCAAAACATTGTCCCCAATTTCGCGACCCTAATCTCGCGACCTTCTCTCTTTCTCTTCCTCATTGTAAGTCCCCCGAAACTCCTTTGATTTTTTGAATATTTTTCTCGATTTATGAATGTTGGACTAATGTTTGAATATTTGATTGATTTTGTAATATGGGATTGATTTTTGATTATTGGGTGTTATGTTGGATATTATTGTATTAAAATTGAAAATTTTGTTGATTATTGGATTTTATTCGAAGTTATTGGAAATTTTTTTCATTATTGGATTTTATTGGAAGTGATTGGATTATTGATTTTTAGATTTGATTAATGTTGATGTTGGATTATTCACTACAAGAAAACATGTTTTTCCCGGAAAAGTATTGCCCAGTGGAGGCATATTCATCGATAAAAAAGCTTTTCCCAGCAAATCTAGGATGGCTCATTGGGAAAACTCTGCACGAGAATCCGTCGATGTTGGCGTGCAAAAAACATGAAGTTTGCCCATCACGCCAACAATATCCATCAGGAAAAATCCACTTAACGGCGAATTTATCGTCCCTGGGTAAGATTTTGTGTTGACTCACCTTCGTGCGCGAGGGAAAATTTTGGCACGAAGGCTTTAAAACTTCTCCCGGTGGATCATTAAATCTTGCCTAGCGCAGGCGTCACCGGGCAAAAGTTTGAACATATTAAATGTCAACCCACAGTTGCATTTCTTCTTCTTCCTCCTCTTAATTCTCACACACCTCGCATTACTCTCTCTCACTCACTCTCACCTACCATACATAGTTTTATCATTATTTCATCATCACCTCATCTAAGATTTGATGATTTTAATTTTACTTTTGTTTTAGTTTTTCAATTTTTATTTGTTATTGGAATGTAATGACCCGGACCTTCAAAAAGGGCAAAATTGTAAATTTGGAAAAGGTTTGTATAAAATGACGATTTTACCCTTATGAATAGTGTGGTCAAATGTTAACTTTTTGATTGGCAGGTCGAACAGACGTTGGCCAATGACCGTGACATAGTTCGGGACGTCACGAGTCCGTAGACAGGTGGCACGTCAGATTCCGACATCCGAGGAGGAAGTTATGATGCTCGGAAGGTCAAGGGCATTTTCGTAATTTGGTTAAAAAGAGGGAATTTGTTGACTTTTTGTTTGACCATTAGTTTTCACGCAAATCGAGGACCGTTAGATAGGTCTTGACGTCCTGAGTACAACGACAGGCGGCACGCCGTCATAGGACATCGGACGGTTAAGTTGTGGGTCTAAATAGGTTAGGGGTAAAATGGTAATTTGGACTTGCAAGGGCAGTTTGGTCTTTTGACACCTAGGAAAATGTGTCCAACCAGATAAGGCCATCTGGGAAGCTAGGATTGGATATTTTTGGGCTGAGTCCATAGGGTGTTTGACACCTGGCTACTTCCTAGTCGCTTCTAGCCAAATCTTACCCGGTTAAGCTATTTTAATTTGGTTTACTCAAACAATAAGAAAACAGAGACAGAGAGAACATCGACCCATTACAGTGAGTGTGTGAGCGTCGTGTGATTCCTTTGTGCTTGAGTGAGTGCTAGAGGTTGTGTGATCGTGTTGAGAGGAACTTAAGTGTGGCTGTGTGTGTGAGAGGTGAGCAGAACCCGAGAAACAGAGAAGAATTCATGGACGACGGTGAACCTTCAAACGATCAAATTGGTTCAATTTGGTTTGTGGGGGTGAGTAGTAGAGTGAGGAGTGCCTTGTGGACCCAGAGAATCACGGCGGAGATCACGAAAGAGGTTAGAATACAGGTTAGTTACCAGTTTCCCCTATTTTTTTATTTTGGTTCAAATCAAAAGTCTTGGATTTAAGGGCATTATTGAATCGTTCTATTGGTCCTAATAGTTGTAAGAAGTTGTTATTGAGCTGAGGAGTAGAACTCATGCCCTGAGAAGGGGCGGGTGGCCGGGAACCGTGACTGGAAATTCAAAGGTCTAGTTCGAAGTTTGGGAGGTAAGGTTTCGTGTTTTATTTCGTGATTTTGTCAAGGGAATCAATCATAAACTCAAGGACGGTCCTAATGGTGAACAAATAACTGGAAACGGACTGAAAATGGGTGAAAACCAGCCTCGCCGGTTCGGTTGGACCGGACCGATCTGGACCGGTCTGAACCGGGTTAGCTGTAAGTTGACGATGAACAGTAGCAAGCGCGTGACTCCCACGCGCAGTGTAAGGACCCGTCCCAGAAATTAGGGTTAAGACAGTGATTAAGATGGGATTAGTGAGCTTAATCGATGGTTAGTTGGTTACGATAGGTTCGTTCGCGTAGAATGACGATTTTGCTCCTAGGTTGGGCAAATAGTTGACTTTTAGTTCGGGCGGTCAATTGGGTATTGACCGATGACCGTGAAGTAGTTCGGGACGTCACGAATCCGTAGACAGGTGGCACGCCCGATTCCGACATCCGAGGAGGAAGTTATGATGTTCGGAAGGTTGAGGGCATTACCGTAATTTGGCTAAATAAGGGGAAAAGTAGACTTTTCGTATGATCGGGTTTTGACACCTTGACCTAGGACCGTTCGGTAGATCTCGTCGTCCTGAATTCAACGACAGGCGGCACGTGTTCATCGGACTTTAGACGGGTAAGATACTGGTCTAAAATGGTAAGGGCATAATTGTAATTTTGACTCAAAAGAGGGGCATTTTGGTCTTTTTCACATTGGGAATTGTGCAACCGGATTGGGACAAGTGTACAGGTGAGATTGGGATATTTGTGAGAGGGCTGAGGGGATTGTGACATGTAGCAAGTGTGTAGTGGTTTCTAGGGTGCACGGTGTGCGTGTTCAAATCGTGCAGGTGTGTGTGTGTGTGTGTGTGTGTGTGTGTGTGTGTGCAACCGTGTTCGAACAAGAGAGAAACAGAGGGTGAGATTGAGAAGAATTGAGTGTGGGTTGTGTGTGTTGGTGTATCCTAGTGACTAAGGAAGTAAATAGAGATCGGCAGAGAGACAGTGAGTGAGTTGTGAAGGCAACTGGTGTGAGGAGAAAGTGTGAGCTCACGGGAAAAATACCAAAACACAGAGAGGGATTTTGGTGGTGGTGTTGAGGTGTAATCGATCAATCGAGGCTGGTGGTGGTGTCCAGAGGACGGAGGTGGACTGGAGGAGTCGTGTACTCACGGCTGAGCTCACGGCGGCGGCCTGAGCACAGGTAATTTCTCATTCCCTTTCAATTGCTCTGTTTTGCCGTTTAGGTTCAAACCAATAGTCGTGGGTTTTGAGTACGAGTCGAGGTTTTTGGTGAGTTGTGTGAGACTCAGTGAGGTCCTAGGAGTTTTTTAGTGTAGCCACCGTGACGGGGGAGGACTTGGGTGGCTGGATTGTGAAACAGGGGTATGAACGGGTTACGGTTTCGAGTTAGGGACGATGGGTTAGAAGCTGTGTCAAAGTGTTTGGAGTAGGGGAATAGGTTGCTTACGACTGGACGATGAGACTGGTGAAGAGAGGAGTCGAAACGGTGAAGGAACGGCAGAGAACCGCTCTCGCCGTTTCAGACCGGTCGAGCTGAGGAAGAAGATGAACAGTGACTGTGTGCAAGCGCGTGAGGCCCACGCGCAGCCACTTTGGGCGGCGCGTGGAGGCGCGTGGGGTGTTTTCTGGGAAAACGGTCAACTAGGTTTTTGGTCTAGATGTTGTAACGAGTCTATTGGACTAAGTTTCGGGTTATTCGAATGTCGTTTGAGGTTAGTTCAGCGAGGTTGAAGGTTTAGGGTCTTGGTTCGCTACGTTCAGGACCCGGGGATTTTTAGGGAAAATTAGGAGAGTCTTTGTAGACGTGTTAGTGACGTTCTTTGGTGACTGTTGACAGGATCGGGACTTCCCGAGGACGCTGAGGAACGTACGGGACGCGAGTGACGTGCCCGGTATCTGTGAGTGGACCCCTGCTCTAAACTTAAGCATGCATAACTGTTTTTCTATAATTGTTTTATGGTTTTACATGTGATCTCATGATTGTTGAATATGTGATGTTGGTTTTACATAATTGCGCGTTTTTCAAGAAAGTACGTATTTGGCACGTTTTACGAGAAAAGTTTGGATTCTGATTTCGATGCCATGATTTGGGGTTTTCAAACGATCAATGATTTTCAATGATTATAAAGGGGTTTTGAGACGTGATTTGATAATCGAGGTTTTCGGTTTTAGAATTGGATTTCGGAAAGTGGAATTTGGTTTTAAAGTTGAAAAGTGGATTTCCGGATTTGGGTTCGGAATGACAGTTCTGGACGCCGGAAGGGCTTCGGACTGGTGATTTCGGATTCGGGTTTGGATGAGGATTGAGAAATGGTTTTCAAATGGTTTTGGATTGGATTTGCTGGATCTGATTATTGGGTTTAAATACCCGGATATTATGATTGACGGGGGACGGGCCCGAATTGGGTTTAAAGACCCGGATTGAGTTTAAAGACTTAGGAGTTTAAAGACTCGGATATACTGATATTTCCCCCGTAGGCCTGTTGAGTTTAAAGACTCGGGAGTTTAAAGACTCGGATATTGTTGAGGCCTGGATTGAGTTTAAAGACTCGGGAGTTTAAAGACTCGGATAGGTCCAGCAGGTTTGATCGGATAATGATTTCTTGGTATTTATGTTTTATGATACAGTTTTCTGATTCTTATGACGTGATTCTAGAACTGTTTTCATTTTCAGTTTTTATGACGATCCTTATGTGATTTATAACTGTTTTTAAGCTAATGGGTTATGCATGTATGTTTTCAAAACGGAGGGCCAAAACCCTGATTTTCTTATGAAATGGTTTTTGAAACTTTTATTCTTTTCGGTCCACTCACATCTTCTGTTTTTAATTGCCCTCCAGGTCGTGGAGCTAGCGCGGGGTTTCGACGTCGAGGCAGTGTCGGAGGCATAGAGTACCCGAGAGTTTTCCCGGAGTGGTTTAAATTTCCGTTGTGCATGTACCTTCTGTATCGGTTTCCTTTTCCTTTGTTTGGTACTATGCTCTGTAAAATTTTGACTTCGGAATGTTTAAAAAATTTCTCCTGCGTCTAGCATGTAATTTGGTGGTTTATCGTGAGGTTACTTTGGTCTTCCTGTCGGGGTGTCAGACGGGAGCAGGATTTATCTCGGATTTCGGTGTGGAACCGAGGTGGGTCCTGACATGCAGCCCCTTTGGGCGGCACGTGAGGGTGCATGGAGTAGGTTTTGGGGAAGTGTCCAACATGGTTTTCACTCCAATCGATGTAACGAACATTTTGGGACAAGTTTCGAGTCGATCGGACACTGTCTCGGGATAGTTTTGAGTGTCCGAAGGTTTAGGGGTTAATTTAATTACGTTTAAAAATCCCGAAAAATTGGGGAACTTAGGGTGAGCTTAAATGAAGTGTTTGTGACCTGGTATTGTGGTATTTGACAGGTCGGGATACTCCTGAGACAGTCGAGGAGCGTACGGAGCGCGATTGACGCGTTCGGACCTAGTGAGTGGACTTTTCTTTTCTAACCGAGCATGCATAACTGTTTTTATCTACTTGTTCCATGTTTTTAAATATGAATTTCTGTTATTGGTTATTCTATATCTGTTTTACGTAATTGCATGATTTTCGAGATGTTTCATAGATTTATACGTATTTCAGCACGTTTTACGATATACGATTAAATTATGATTCCGATGCTATGGTTTTGGATTTAAACATATAACTGGTTTTCAATGATTATAAATGAATTTTGAAACATGATTCGATAATCAAGGTTTTCGGTTTTAGAATCGGATTTCGGAAATCGAGATTTAGTTTTAAAGCTTGGAAAAGGGATTTCCGGATTTGGATTCGGAATGACGGTTCTGAACGCCAGCATGGCTTAGGAATAGTGATTTCGAATTCGGATTTGGACATGGATTTAGAAATGATTTAAAAACGGTTTTGGATTGGATTTGCTGGATCTGATTATTGGGTTTAAAGACCCGGATATGATATGACGGGGGTGGGCCCAGATTGACACGACCCATCCCAATCCCCCCGGGATTACCATGGAATGTGACGTGCTCCCGTCTGACAAGAGGCGCCAGACAAGGGATAACCGATTGCCATTGCCCAAACGGGCTTCCAGAGTGCGTAAGGATCGATGGAGGAGGTGTGCGATGCTCAAGTCTCTGCTGCAGTCGTATCCGGAATCAACCTGAAGGGCATTGAAAACAAAAGCTGTGAGTGGACGAAAATAAACAAGTCTGCTTAAAACATTTATAAGACATTTATGCCCCTCAGTAAAATCATATGCATGCACCAAAACCAATAATCCCATATTTATTTAGAAATAACCATTAGGGCCTTAGCCCGGAAACCAAAGCATATTTTCAATTTCCAAAAGTAAATCCAAGAGTTATTTCATCAATCCAGTAATATTCATTTATTATTTTTCCATCTCCGGCATCCCCGATGCCTAGCGTCCTAGACGCTTGACGTTCCAGACGTCATATCTCACGGTATTAAGCAACGCGTGCTGCCCGGGGTCTCACCGGGTCCATATCTCTGACATCCCCGATGTCTGACGTCCATGACGTCTAGCAATCCTGCTCCTGGATCACTATACGGTCCGGTAGCTCCGTACAATGAGCCCTCGCAGGCAATGCACCGTGACTTCTCCAGTGTCCCCGACACTTGGAGGAGACCAGGATATAAATATCCTCATATCGAGATGGTTTTATGGAACACATTTTATTATTCATTTCCAAAATATCACAAGGGCCCTGCCCCGAATTTCCATAAAACCGTCATAAGTCCAAATAGTTGAATCAAATCCGAAATAGTTCATTCAATTCCATTTTAGGGTCCCCGACCCGAAATCACATATACAAGTCAACTGGGCTCCTGGCCCGATTCATAAGTTAACTGGGCCCCTGGCCCGATTCATAAGTTAACTGGGCCCCTGGCCCGATTTCATAATTCAATTGGGCCCCTGGCCCGATTCAACAAATTAACTGGGCCCTGGCCCGATTTCACATTATCAAATCCGTGACCGTTTCATGAAATCATATCCATCCATATTTATGGAAATCAGTGCAAATCCAGAAAACCTCGATTCACGTGCAAACACGTAAATCGCCTCGAAAAGCGTGAAAACATATAAATTCACTGATATCCAAAATAAATCATATAATCCCAATTATAACAATCATGAAACAGTTATGCATGCATCGAATTTATAAAACCAATGTCCACTCACAGACCGTTTAACCGAGCGCCTCGATACGCGTGCCATAGGCCTTCCCGGGCCACCTTACCATCACCGGGACTCCCAATCCTGTTCAAATCAATTTAGAGGATCACTAACCTCATCATTAACATCCTATTCAAGTCCCGTAATTTTCCCGAATTTTTAAGTATTTTTAAGTTGGATTAAAAACCTTCGGACATCCCGAACAATATCGAGACGGTGTCCGATCGACACGAAACAATCCCAAAATGTTCGTTACAAAGTATAGGATAAAAGTCATGTTGACCTCACCTCGAGATTCGTGCCCACGCGCCGTCACGCGCCGCCGTGAGTGGCTGCGCGTGAAAGCCACGCGCCTGCTACAGTGCTCCTTCTTCACCCGAATGACTGGTAAACGGGTCAGATTACCCGCGATAGGATCCGTTTCAAACACCCTCAATTCGATAACAATTCCATCCGTTCTTGATCCTACAACAATCACCAATCCACCAATTTCAGTTCTGTGTCCATGATTAGCATCAACCGTCGATCAATCTTGTCGACAACCCGTGATCACCCAAAACGGGTCGATCACCAGAGCTCCTCCAATCCTTAACCAAAATCAAATTAACTTCACAGAAGTTAATAAGGACTAATACGAACTAATTAGCATAATTAATTTAACTCGACAATACCTCAATCGTCACAACTCAAGCTCGAGTTTTCCGGCCGTCCACCATGTCCGTTCACGGCCCTAGGAGCTCCCAAGCTTGCCCCATTTGATCTGGTTCGACTCGTTGAAGTTCCAGGAAGCTCAATCACTCATCAATTAGGCTTGGGCTGGCCTGAAACTGGAAATTCGAATTTGAATTCCCAGAACCCAGTTTCGGGTTTTTGAGTATTCCTCCACCATTTCCACTCCATTCTTCCATCTCTCAATCTCAATGAACTGCCCTCGACACACACTTCATTCCTTTAATTCAATTTAGCCGTTAAAGGCATCCAAAAGTGTCCAATTTCCACTGTGCAAAAAGTTCCCGCACTCTGGCCAGAAAATCATAGAAAACCCAGTGCACATGTCGTGCAATCGATGCCAACTCATTCCCATGTGCAATCCCACCCAAACCGGTCCAATTCCATCATTTAATTGATAAACAAACATGGGATCGATCGCACAAGGCATCCACCTCACGGCTAATTCAATGGAACAGTGTCCCGTGAAGAAAATTACAATTCTGCCCTTGTGCAGAAAATTACCAAAATGCCCCTCACGCATCCTGACCCGTAACTCGGTCATACGGACTCCGATTGATGCGTGCCGCCTGTCATTGAATTCGTATCGACGAAACCTCCGTAACGGTCCTTGGCCCTCGGCCATCGGACATCCCGGTCAAAAAGTCAACATTTCCCCCTTATATCGTCCAAATTACGAAAACGCCCTTGGACTTCCGTACATCATAACTTTCACCACGAACGTCGGAATCGGAACGTGCCACCTGTCTATGAACTCGTGGCGTCCCGAACTACGTCACGGTCATCGGTCAAAGTCCATTTGACCATCCGAATTAAAAGTCAACGTTTTGCCCACACCCAGGGGCAAAACGGTCATTTTGCACAATTCGTCCGAAATCGCCCAACTAATCCCAGATTAGTAAATCACAATTAAATATTATTAAATCCCGATATTCGGGACGGGTCGTTACAACCTTCCCTCCTTAAAGAATTTCGTCCTCGAAATTACCAATAACCTTATTCCACAACCTCCTTGTGGAAAACAATTCGACCACACATCTGTGTACACTTGTACACCCACATACTGGGACAACACCAGTCTCGTTTGTACCCAGACATCCCATCACAGTCATACGTCTCAACAACAACACTCGACCACCGCGAGTGGAAATGATCACCTGATCCGCGATAAAATCGCTTAACCATTTAGCTGACTCCTTCAGCTAGACGGTTCCCTTCCATTGCCAATAAATCCTTACATTTGCTCCCGTTGGAGTCACCAAATCTCATTTGTCAGTCCACGCTGACACCACCAGTCAAACTGTCATCACAAAACTTTACCACCCTAGTAAAGCCCCAACCATCTGTCTATCCGTGACAACACCATGTACTACATCACTCTCGATGTAGCGCAAGATCAACCACATGATCTCAATTCGCAGGGCAAGCCCATCCTGCGACATAAATAAATCTCAATGTCCATAATCGCCGACTCCCAAGACGCTGGAAAATATGACGGCGTAGTAGCATCACGCAAGGCTACTCGTGGTTACTCTGACCACCAACTCGCTCATCCTGAGTGTACGTATACCGTCAACTTACTCCATCAAGTGGTGTAACTGGAACACATTGAATACCAGCCCAGCAGTGAACACACATCTCAATACCGGGGTTCCACTAGCCAACCGTGGCTAAGAGCACCTGCTCATAAAATCACTGAACCCGACAAGATCAATCTGCCCAGCGCACAGTATCCAATGTCCAGTCCACAATACAGCCAAACAAATGATATCAGAACCAAGCCGATTACCAACACATTAGTTACACACCACTGGTACATCCCATGTACCGTCATTAGGCACCACTCAGCCTAACCAGTATCAATCCTCGTACAACGTACCCTGTACGTACCTCAATCCATCAATCTGACTATAGCCACCCAGGTTATAGCCAAACACGTTCTAGTAATGGAGCACATTTGCTCAAACCAACATGAGACAAAACGAACTCCACCCGTCATCTAGTTCCAATTCCGAATCCGAATCCGCAATTTCGTAAGAAATCCCGAATCCGAACCCAAACATCACATTTTTAATCCATTTCCAAATCCGAATCCGAAATCATTATTCCGTAAGCTAGCATTGGAATAACCATTCCGCACCCAAATCCAGTAATCCATTTTCGAGCTTCGCAATCGAATCCTGAATCGTCACCCAGAAATTCGATTCCAAAACCCAAAATCTCGTTTACGTCCATCAAGACGTAACGTAACCGAATCTATCGGTTGCCTCTCCAAAACACTCGATTGACTTCATAGGGAAGCCAATCCCAATATCCACACGTCAAAGGTTGACAAAATCCGACCACATCGGAAACCTACTCAACCAAGTCACAACCATATGGATTTCACTCCGAAAAGAAGTTATGTCCCGTCATTTACGACTCACATACCAAGGTAAGAGTGATAACTCTCCACCCATCTGGATCATCAAGATCACAAACCATATCCATCGCTACGTCACCCGACAAGTAACATCACGATCCTAGATCGTCACATCGATCAAAGTCGACAACATCTCAAATCAGATCCACCTAGGATTCACACATGCTCACATAGCTAACAAACCATCTGAAAGCTGATCGTAGGGTCTTACACCCTCAATTGAATCCTTCGCCAAATTTCCCTTGGTGGAAAGATGACCACGCATTTCACCACCAAATCCAAAATCATACTCAACTGCTTGTGTCCAATGACCCAAGGCCAAACCTGGGTCCACCTACCAATACACGCTCAACGTACTGGTAGCAACAATCATCATCTGCCACGACAGGAACTATGAAGTCAACCCTAATGACTTCGGAATACCAATCACTGATGCGGAAACGAGCACTCCTCTCGTCTCCCAATCACAACTCTCCCCGAAACGGGAGTTCCAACCACGTTGGAAACAGACATGCTCCCAATGAGATGTCAAGTCCAACCACTGGACTGCCCACGTCCATACCTTACTTGGATCACCACGTGTCCAAGATCGATTCATTACTCGGACCTCACGTCCGTCAATAATCATGTATGCACACACCCCGATTCCGAACGGGATATCCACAATTTTGCCTGAATGTGCATACCACACTGCTTCCGTCTCACATCTCAACCTAAATAGGTTCAATCCTCAGGTTCCAAGTGATTCACAATCACAAAATCCCACATCAATACCACGAATGGTTTCCCCGACTTTTCCAATTCCAATAATTTCCTTGTACCCTCAGGGGATATAAGCAGTACGCAAACTTACCAATCTCGGAGTTGACCACAACTCCCCAAATCCACCAACTCGCATGACATAGGGAACATCGTCCCTAGATTCCCCAAGTTTAAATCATACCATTTTATCCATTCATCACTTGACATCATAAATCTGTTAGGACTTATCCCAACACGACACAACCTCCACTGGATCCCATCCAGTCCAAGACTCAACCACCACTGAGTCGCAGATACCAATCATCTGTTCATCATGACAGAGTCACACCCCAACTGGTGGCTCATCGTCATCACACTCACTGACACCGGCACCAGCGCTAGTACCAATACCAGCGCACCATCATCAACACTAGTATCAGCACACAGGCATCCATACTAGTATTGGCATATAGGTATCACCATCCCAACATCCAAACATAGCACACGAACACCCATGCTAGCACACGAACATCCATGCTAGCACACTGTGTGCAAAGTTGTTACCCTGGATCTCCATTCATTACGAACGACGATCCCGTAACACCACTCGTACCCCACGACTATGGGTACCTCCAATTTGACCACTGGCACATCAGGATAATGGACGTTTCCTGAACATCCCCAAGTATTAAAACCACACTAAATACCCTCGATAGCCAGTCATCTCGACACAACTGTCGACCAACAGTCATCGTTGTCAAGATCCGTATCCACACATCATACCAACATTCGATCCAAAACAGGATTTCATATTTTATCTCGTAACCGCATCCGTGGATCGAATCCCATAATCCAGACTAGACTCACTAGAGTCATCCATATGGTCATCCATGACCTCAGCCGCGCGTCGCAGCACAAGTTCTCACTTAAGGTTCACCTTTCGGTCCATCAATTATAAATTAGGGTTCCAAGGTCACACCCTAGGGTTCCACCGAACCCAACTGCCTTTTGCAGTAAAATCCACAACCTGACCGACTCTGCGGTCCTGACATCGTATAGACGTCCAATCCAATCCAATCGTCAATTCAACGTGGGTTCCTTCGTGGGTTCCACCACGAAGGTCATCGGCTAACTCCGATGCACCAACACCCGTACACTAGCCAACACTACTAGGGTCCAAGACTTAGACCAATACTCAACTGAGTTTCTCATTTCCAATCAAATGGGGTTCCCTGAACCTAGCTGTGCCCAGTGGCACAACAATCCATCATCTCATGACCGAACCGACGGTCCCACATTACCAGTTAATCGTATACAACCCCACCTGGGTTGAATCGCAACCATGCACGGCGTATCGGGCCAAACACACCCAATTCACCATACAACCCAAAACTATCTATCAGGTTGACAACGGAACAACAGCCCAAAGAGACATCACACCCTCGTCCTTCGCGCACAAAAGAGCAAAACCTGCTCTGATACCACTTGACACGACCCATCCCAATCCCCCCGGGATTACCATGGAATGTGACGTGCTCCCGTCTGACAAGAGGCGCCAGACAAGGGATAACCGATTGCCATTGCCCAAACGGGCTTCCAGAGTGCGTAAGGATCGATGGAGGAGGTGTGCGATGCTCAAGTCTCTGCTGCAGTCGTATCCGGAATCAACCTGAAGGGCATTGAAAACAAAAGCTGTGAGTGGACGAAAATAAACAAGTCTGCTTAAAACATTTATAAGACATTTATGCCCCTCAGTAAAATCATATGCATGCACCAAAACCAATAATCCCATATTTATTTAGAAATAACCATTAGGGCCTTAGCCCGGAAACCAAAGCATATTTTCAATTTCCAAAAGTAAATCCAAGAGTTATTTCATCAATCCAGTAATATTCATTTATTATTTTTCCATCTCCGGCATCCCCGATGCCTAGCGTCCTAGACGCTTGACGTTCCAGACGTCATATCTCACGGTATTAAGCAACGCGTGCTGCCCGGGGTCTCACCGGGTCCATATCTCTGACATCCCCGATGTCTGACGTCCATGACGTCTAGCAATCCTGCTCCTGGATCACTATACGGTCCGGTAGCTCCGTACAATGAGCCCTCGCAGGCAATGCACCGTGACTTCTCCAGTGTCCCCGACACTTGGAGGAGACCAGGATATAAATATCCTCATATCGAGATGGTTTTATGGAACACATTTTATTATTCATTTCCAAAATATCACAAGGGCCCTGCCCCGAATTTCCATAAAACCGTCATAAGTCCAAATAGTTGAATCAAATCCGAAATAGTTCATTCAATTCCATTTTAGGGTCCCCGACCCGAAATCACATATACAAGTCAACTGGGCTCCTGGCCCGATTCATAAGTTAACTGGGCCCCTGGCCCGATTCATAAGTTAACTGGGCCCCTGGCCCGATTTCATAATTCAATTGGGCCCCTGGCCCGATTCAACAAATTAACTGGGCCCCTGGCCCGATTTCACATTATCAAATCCGTGACCGTTTCATGAAATCATATCCATCCATATTTATGGAAATCAGTGCAAATCCAGAAAACCTCGATTCACGTGCAAACACGTAAATCGCCTCGAAAAGCGTGAAAACATATAAATTCACTGATATCCAAAATAAATCATATAATCCCAATTATAACAATCATGAAACAGTTATGCATGCATCGAATTTATAAAACCAATGTCCACTCACAGACCGTTTAACCGAGCGCCTCGATACGCGTGCCATAGGCCTTCCCGGGCCACCTTACCATCACCGGGACTCCCAATCCTGTTCAAATCAATTTAGAGGATCACTAACCTCATCATTAACATCCTATTCAAGTCCCGTAATTTTCCCGAATTTTTAAGTATTTTTAAGTTGGATTAAAAACCTTCGGACATCCCGAACAATATCGAGACGGTGTCCGATCGACACGAAACCAATCCCAAAATGTTCGTTACAAAGTATAGGATAAAAGTCATGTTGACCTCACCTCGAGATTCGTGCCCACGCGCCGTCACGCGCCGCCGTGAGTGGCTGCGCGTGAAAGCCACGCGCCTGCTACAGTGCTCCTTCTTCACCCGAATGACTGGTAAACGGGTCAGATTACCCGCGATAGGATCCGTTTCAAACACCCTCAATTCGATAACAATTTCATCCGTTCTTGATCCTACAACAATCACCAATCCACCAATTTCAGTTCTGTGTCCATGATTAGCATCAACCGTCGATCAATCTTGTCGACAACCCGTGATCACCCAAAACGGGTCGATCACCAGAGCTCCTCCAATCCTTAACCAAAATCAAATTAACTTCACAGGAAGTTAATAAGGACTAATACGAACTAATTAGCATAATTAATTTAACTCGACAATACCTCAATCGTCACAACTCAAG
The DNA here is from genome assembly GCA_032719365.1 of Prinsepia uniflora. NCBI lineage: Eukaryota > Viridiplantae > Streptophyta > Magnoliopsida > Rosales > Rosaceae > Prinsepia > Prinsepia uniflora. Next base: position 60,451,817 of record CM064861.1, on the reverse strand, counting down.
CTCGAGTTTTCCGGCCGTCCACCATGTCCGTTCACGGCCCTAGGAGCTCCCAAGCTTGCCCCATTTGATCTGGTTCGACTCGTTGAAGTTCCAGGAAGCTCAATCACTCATCAATTAGGCTTGGGCTGGCCTGAAACTGGAAATTCGAATTTGAATTCCCCAGAACCCAGTTTCGGGTTTTTGAGTATTCCTCCACCATTTCCACTCCATTCTTCCATCTCTCAATCTCAGTGAACTGCCCTCGACACACACTTCATTCCTTTAATTCAATTTAGCCGTTAAAGGCATCCAAAAGTGTCCAATTTCCACTGTGCAAAAGTTCCCGCACTGGCCAGAAAATCATAGAAAACCCAGTGCACATGTCGTGCAATCGATGCCAACTCATTCCCATGTGCAATCCCACCCCAAACCGGTCCAATTCCATCATTTAATTGATAAACAAACATGGGATCGATCGCACAAGGCATCCACCTCACGGCTAATTCAATGGAACAGTGTCCCGTGAAGAAAATTACAATTCTGCCCTTGTGCAGAAAATTACCAAAATGCCCCTCACGCATCCTGACCCGTAACTCGGTCATACGGACTCCGATTGATGCGTGCCGCCTGTCATTGAATTCGTATCGACGAAACCTCCGTAACGGTCCTTGGCCCTCGGCCATCGGACATCCCGGTCAAAAAGTCAACATTTCCCCCTTATATCGTCCAAATTACGAAAACGCCCTTGGACTTCCGTACATCATAACTTTCACCACGAACGTCGGAATCGAACGTGCCACCTGTCTATGAACTCGTGGCGTCCCGAACTACGTCACGGTCATCGGTCAAAGTCCATTTGACCATCCGAATTAAAAGTCAACGTTTTGCCCACACCCAGGGGCAAAACGGTCATTTTGCACAATTCGTCCGAAATCGCCCAACTAATCCCAGATTAGTAAATCACAATTAAATATTATTAAATCCCGATATTCGGGACGGGTCGTTACACAGATTGGGTTTAAAGACCCGGATTGAGTTTAAAGACTCAAGAGTTTAAAGACTCGGATATTATGATTTTCCCCCGTAGGCCTGTTGAGTTTAAAGACTCGGGATTTACGGTTTGGTTTGATTTTCACTCTATGATTTGGTTTATGATCTTGATGATTTACGATTTTGTACGTATTTCGAGAAATTGACGTATTTGCACATTTTTCGAGATTTCGATTTATCTTGTAATTTGATCATGATTTTAATGATTTGATTTTGGGATATGAAATATGATTTGATTTCAAGGATTTGAAATGGATTTCGGAAAAGTAATTTTGGGCTTGAAGTCTAGTTCAGAAAAGTGGATTTCGGGGTTTGGGTTCTGAATGGTTATTCCGGATCCCGGCTTATGGAATGATGGTTTCGGACTCGGATTTGGAAATGGATATCGATATGAGTTCTGAGTTTGGATTCGGGATCATGATGAGATTGCGGATTCGGATTCGAAAATCGAAAATGGTTTTCAAATGGTTTTGGATTGGATTTGCTGGACCTAGTTATTGGGTTTAAAGACCGAGATATGATATGACGGGGGCGGGCCCAGATTGGGTTTAACGACCCGGATTGAGTTTAAAGACTCAGGAGTTTAAAGACTCGGATATTGATATTTCCCCCGTAGGCCTATTGAGTTTAAAGACTCAGGAGTTTAAAGACTCGGGAGTTTAAAGACTCGGATTATATTGAGGCCTGGATTTAGTTTAAAGACTCGGGAGTTTAAAGACTCAGATAGATCCAACAGGTTCGATTGGATGATGATTTTGTATTTCATGTTTTTATGATGATGTTTCCATAACGATTATTATACGATTTATATTGTTGTTTTCATATACTTAGTTATGTATGCATGTTTTTAAAATGGAGGGCAAAATCCTGGTTTGTTTATATTGTTGTTTCCAGGTCGTGGTGCAAGCATCGGGGTTAACGTCGAGGCAGAGGCAGAGGCATAGAGTTTTCCGTTGCGTGTTTTTGTCAGCTCACAGTAGGACTTTTGTTCTTTTCTGTACTGTTACTATGCTCTGTATTACTATTGACTAGTTGTATCGTAACTTCTCCCTGGTCTGACAATGTATGTTTTGTGGTTGCTTTGAGGTTATTTTGGTCTTTTGAGTGTGTTTGTCAGACGGGAGCAGGGTTCGTCCCGGTTATCGAGGTGATAATCGGGGTGGGTCCTGTCATGGAAGCTATTGGAAGCTAATAATTTTTTGTGTTTTAGGAAATTTGTGGTTGATTTGAAGGATAACTTATAAAAAGGTATGTGTGTCTGCCTCTCATTTTATTTTTTTTCTAAGAATTTTGGATTTAATTATGTTAGAAAATTGTGATATATTGTGGAAAATTTCTAGAAAAAGTTCTGAATTCTAGATATAATTGTGCTAGGGAATTGTGATTTATCCGCTCATGCAATGTTAATCGAGCTGATTAACTTTGTATAATGAAATTCAATGGAAAATTTTAGACCCATTTGAGAGTTAGTGAATCCGAATTATTGACTGATTCTTGAAATGTCCATTTATTGGGATAGTTTAGAGGTGCACAACTATGTGTTGCATAGTTTGTTGTTTATGTGGTTAGGTTTGGATCATGGGAAATTCAGTTTATATCCCTTTAATGTTCTCCAAATTCATACTAGATATTCGTTTAAAATATCTAAGTCGAGCATTTGGAGAAATGTAGGGTGATGCTGCCGAACAATCACAATCAAGAGCTAGAAATCTAAGTATGAACTAACATGACTACGACTTCAAGTGATCCTAGCCCTAATTGCACTACCTAGACATGTTTAAATAAAATAACATCACAATTGAAAGATGCATTCAAAGTAAATAAAACAATAAACGTAAAAGATAATAGAACAATAAAGAAAAGAGAGGAAGGAAGACTCCCTCAAGGCACTATGCTTCTATGAATCCAAAGATGTTGAAAATTAAGATGCTTGAATTGAGAAGTGCTTGAATTGACGATTACAATTAACTAAACTAAGAAAATGAATTAAAGTACTTTGAAGAAGAAATTTTGGCAGAGTTTCGGGCACCTCCAAGAGGTAAAAAGACCCATCTCCCCCGGCAAACAATAAGGAAAAACAATCTATATATTGTGTAAGACCCGTGTCCTGGAGGGAACGGTGAACAATCCCACATTCCAGCGAGGGGGGAATGGTCTGGGAGAGGATGGTGGTGTGCCTTAAAGGTGTAGGCACACACCTATCTAGCATGAGGCCTTTCGGGAGCTCACGGTACAACTTCCCAGGGGGTCACCTATCTGGAATTGCACCAGCCTCAGCACACAGGCATCCAAACATCCACACTCGCACACGAACGCCTACACTAGCAAGGATGTGCAAGGTTGATACCCTGGATCTCCGTTCATACCGAACGACGATCCCGTATCAACACTCGTACCCCCCAACTAGGGGTACCCCCAATTTGACCATCCGCACATCAGTATAATGAACGTCCCCTGATCCTCAAGTGTTAAAACCACACTAAACACCCTCGATAGCTAGTCATCTCGACACAACTGTCGACCAACAATCATCGCTGTCGAGATCCGTATCCACGTCTCACACTATTATTCGATCCAACACGTAATTCCACATCTTATCCCATAACCGTACCCGTGGATCGAATCCCATAATCCCGACTAGACTCATTAGAGTCGTCCACATGGTCATCCATGACCTTCGCCGCTCGTCGCAGTACAAGTTCTCATTTAATGTTCACTTTTCCAAGTCCATCACCACGCCACCAGACAGGTACTATTACGATCCCAGATCGTCACCATGTCCAATGTCCATTACAATCCAGATCCGTCTCGGATCCACACACTCACGTGGCTAGGAATCCACCTGGAATCCGATCGTAGGGTCCTACACCCTCATGAGTCCTTGTCCACCACACAACATTTCTCCAATTATTTTCACATACAATCATACATTTACAATGGGACACATCAACATTGTGGGTCACATCCAATTACTTCGTCTCGATCCTTGTCGTTCCACCCAGGAAGATCAAGGATAATCCAAATACATGAAATCATCATCCGTCCTATGTGAGTGCAACCACAACTCACAGCACTCACCATACCAAGTGATCCAACACCGTCTGCTACCAAGCGGAACATGAGAAATCTCATTTACCCAACTTCAAATTATGCAACTCCACCTGGTGACCCAAACCACACATGGGTCCACCAACCAATACACACTCAACATACCGATAACCACAAAAGCGTCTGCCAGGGCAGAAAATAAGAAGTCAAACCTAATGACTTCAAAGTACCTATTACCAATGCGAAAACAAGCACTCCTCTCATCCGCAATCACAACTCTTCTCGAAACCAACGTTCCAACCTTGTTGGGAACAGACATACTCCCAATGAGATGTCAAGTCCAACCACTGGACCTCCTACGTCCCCAACCCTGTTGAAACAACCGTGAGTGAGGAGCCGTGGAACAGAGTGATGAAATTTTTTAAGCTTGTTATCAGTCCAAGGGATTGTTTAATTGTGTTAGTGACATTGGGGGGAGTTGTTTAACCGTGTTGGAGGCTGAGTGGGAGCTTGGCATGCTCTGGACTGGGAGAAACTCCGAGCACGGGCAACCGTTTTGTTCCAGTTTTGGGTCAGTTGTGGGGGACAATTCACAGAGGCACTTAGGGGTTTTTTTCCACGGGTTGTATGATTATAGGGACTGAGAGTGAGCTGAGTGAATGATTTTGGAGAGAAATGGGCTGAGGAGACTTGACGGATTCTGGAACCTTGAAAATGGAAAATGGAGGGAAAATTCTCAGTTTAATTTCTGAGATGAATTGGACCAAACCAAGGACGGCTTGAGGCTTCTGGGAGGAATTGGAACTGAACCCCATCAACTTCGAAGGAAAACTGACGCGGGTTGGACTGGAACTGAGGTTCCTGTTTCAGAGTTGTGCAGGGACTGTGGACGATCACTTCCAGGTAATGTCGTGTCCAATTGATCTTGTATTTCAGTTCCTTTTAGGCCTAGAATCCTTACTGTGAAGTTAATTTGAGTTTGATTGAGAAAACACAGAGTTTGGGTGATCGACCCGTTTGGGTGATCACGGGTCGTGGGTCTGATTTCGGGACGGATTTGTTGAATCGAGGACATGGAACTCTAATTGTATGGTTCATGATAATTTTAGGATCAAAATCAGATGAAATCGAGGTCGAATTGATAACTATTTAACCGGGTTGAACTCACGGGTTGCAGACCCGTATTGCAGGGAAACGGGCGAGGAAGACGGCTGTTCACCGTTACTGTAGCTGGCGCGTGGGTTTCACGCGCAGCCACTCGTGGTGGCGCGTGACGGCGCGTGGGCACGAATTCCGAGGTACGGTCAACACGAATTTTATCCTATACATTATAACGAACATTTTAGCGTTGGTTCCGTGTCATTCGGATCCCGTTCGGATGTTGTTCGGGATGTCCGAAGGTTTTAAGTCGGGTTTAAAAATAATTAAAAATTCGGAAAAATTACGGGACTTGAATAGGATGTTATTGGGGAGGTTAGTAACCCTCTAATGTGAGTTGAACAGGTTCGGGAGTCCCGGTGTTAGTAACGAGGCCTGGGAAGGCCGGTGGCACGCGTATCGAGGCGCACCGTTAAACGGTCTGTGAGTGGACATTGATTTTATAAATTCGATGCATGCATAACTGTTTCATGATTTTTATAATTGTGATTATATGATTTATTTTGGATGTCGGTGAATTTATATGATTTCACGCATTTCGAGGCGATTTACATGTTCGCACGTAAATCGAGGTTTTTTGGATTTGCACTAATTTACATAATTGTGGTTCGGATATGATTTTATGAAACAGTTACGGATTTGATAAAGTAAATTCGGGTCAGGGGCCCAGTTGATTTAAGGAAACGGGTCAGGGGCCCAGTTAATTTATATATGTGATTTCGGGTCAGGGACCCTAAAATGGAATTGAATAAATGATTTCGGATTTAATAATCAACTAATTGGACGTATGACGGTTTTACGGAAATTCGGGGCAGGGCCCTTGTGATATTATGGAAATGAATAATAAAATGTGTTTCATGAAACCATCTCGATACGAGGATATATATTGGTCTCCTCCAGGTGTCTGGGACACTGGGGAAGTCACGGTGCATTGCCTGCGAGGGGTCATTGTACGGAGCGGCTGTGCCGTATAGTGACTCAGGAGCAGGATTGCTATGCTTAGACGTCTGGGACGTCAGACATCTGGGATGTCAGAGATACGGACCCGGTGAGACCCCGGGCAGCACGCATCACTTAATACCGTGAGATATGACGTCTGGGACGTCAAGCGTCTGGGACGCTAGGCATCTGGGATGCCGGAGATGGTAAAGTAATAAACATGTGCCACTGGATTTATGAAATAACTTTTGGATTGATTTTTGGATTGAAACTATATTTGCGGTTTCCGAGCTAAGGCCCTAAGGGTTATTTCAAATAAATATTTGATTATTGGTTTTTGGTGCATGCATATGTCTTTACTGAGGGGCATAAATGTCTTATAAAATGTATTTTACGAACTTGTTTATTTTCGTCCACTCACAGCTTTTGGTTTTTAATGCCCTTCAGGTTGAGCGCGGATGCGACTGCAGCAGGGGACCGGGACATTGCATGCCTCCTCCATCGATCCTTGCGCACTCTTGATGCCCGTAGGGGCAGCGGCGTTGGGTTATCCCTTGTCTGACACCTCGTGTCAGACGGGAGCACGTCACAACCTTCCTCTCCCAGACCATTCCCCCCTCGCTGGAATGTGGGATTGTTCACCGTTCCCTCCAGGACACGGGTCTTACATATTGGCCTTACACCAGCCCTAGCTTAGCCCTAATTGAAAGAGGAAAAACAATCCAAAACAAGGATGGAATCCTCCTTGCCGTGAAGAGCCTTCTTAGTCGCATTTAGTGTCCTTGTTGAGCAAGGAATCCCTTTTCCTTCTTTCTTTCTGCTTAAGACTTCATCTTTGAATAGGAATTCTTTTAATCTTCTTTTCCAAATCAATTCACAGCATTCCTAGTATGGAAGGGGAGTAAATTGCGGTTAAGAGAGTTCAAGTTGGACAAGGAATCCCATTTAACCCTTAGCCGTGAATTAGGATTTTTCCTTGTTTCTTGCCAATTTAGGGATCCATGTGCATCCTTGCCATGTACTTGAGTGGTGAGGTGCCACACTATGAGTCCTTGATGAGTTCTTGATGAATTAGCTTTGGAATGATCACATTTCATTATAAAAACATGATTTAAACCTCAACTAAACAATCTACACAAACTTCACAAGAAATATCATTTTCTCCTATTGATTGAACAATTATAATGAAAAGATAAGTGAAAGGGATAAGAAATAACATTAAAACAATGCTTAATTCGTGACTTACCATCTGTCCATGTATGAATAGATACAGGAGCTAATGAATGGAACCAAGCCTTGGCACGGTCCTTAAGACTAAAGCGAAACAATCTTAAATGAATCTCAGTTTCAGTCATACCATGGATGCGTAGAGTCGAGCAAACCTGGATGAACTCCTTGAGGTGTAGATGTGGGTTTTCTCCCGGAAGGCCATGGTTGTTAGAGAGAAGATGGATCGGGCCAGACTTGAGTTCAAAGTTAGCCACATTGGATTCAGGGATGACAATTGGAAATTGATCTTTCGAGACATGTGGGACTGCATACTTCTTGAGACCTCTAGGTGCTGGTGGAACATTGGCACCGTCATGTCCTAGATTAGCCATGCGTGGGCTTAGAGGTGGAGAACCTTGCACTGAAGATGTCTAGGATGAAGGGCTTGAAGTGATCCGAGAAGGGGAGGTAGAACCTAAGTTGAGAGCTTGGACAGAGGCATCCAATGAGGTCATAAACAAGTACCTAAAAACAAAAGATGAGTTAAGTTAATAGTTCAAACTAGGTGGCTACTGTTATGGGACAAGTCCCCGACAATGACGCCAAATATTTGATAAATGAAAACAAGCACACGATTATTAACTTATTCCAATCCTTATTAAAACATTGCAAGTGCACAATATCGATTAAGAATGTAGTAAAGCACAAGTAGGGGTCGATCCCTCGAGAACTTTTTTAACGAATTGCTACATTATTTATGAATGTTTTAACTCAATCGCTTTGCTTAGAGGTACAAACAAGTAACAAAAAAAGGGGGGTTGGTGATGATGCACGAAATTTGAAAAAAAAAAAAAAGCAAGTAAAAGTGCTCAACAAGTAAACATTTGATTAATGGTTGATTAAGGCGAATTAAGGCATTATTTCCACCACTTAACCAATTAAGTCATTAACATGTTTTTCCGGATTATTTTGTTACGAATGTGTGAATGCAATGCAAGTGCAAGGGCCCTGTCATTGAATCATCTTACACATTTATTTTGTCTTACGTAACATGTTATGGGCATGTCATTCACCTTAGAACGTTTATTCAATTTTACAATTAAGCGCATTAAGAGCAAGGGGAATTTAATGACATTGCACTACCCTATGAAACTTCGTAAAGTTGAAGCAGTCATGGATTAGATTAGAGGTAAGATGTAAGACACTACCTTTGGTCCTAACTGATAGGTCGTTAATTAAGTATTATTTTATATTATTTTATACCCTTTATACTTGATTTTTAATATTAAAATAATAAATAATTAGATAATATAATATATTTTGTTATATTTCTATTTAAATAAATAAAGCTTATAATTTGGAGCATTTTGGCGAAAGAATCGTCCCGATCGGAATTATAACGAAGATATTATGGACGAAATTCGATTGAATTATATATATTAATTAATATTAATTTTGTAAGCCCAAATTTTTATTTCTGCCCCTTTTTGTTTGTGTGTAGCCCAAATTATGATGAGCCCAGCCACAAACCCAAATGCAGCAGCCCAGTCACTCTAATAGGACCCGTCCTAACTGGACTTTGATAACCGTGTCCGGTCCTGCTCCCGTCTGACAAGTCAACTGAAGTCCCGAAACTACCCTTCAGCACCTGTCAGACAAGGGATAACTGCACTGATTTCCGCTCATGCCTCCGCCTCTCGATCAGCCCCGAACGACGTGTCGCGGCCTGGACGATCATCAAAACAGGAAAGGTGTGAGTGGACAAAAATAATATCATTTAAAAATACATTTAAAAATACATCATTTACCCTCCAGTTTATCAAACCATGCATGCATAAAATCGACATATGAATAACAATTACCAGCTTTCCAGCCAAATCACATGAAAAGTATCAAATCTCGGCTCTCAGGCCAAATACATGAATCATTTCATAAAACCATTTTATCATACAATAAAGCACATAATTCGGGAATTACACATCCGAGGGTCCTCTGGGAATTACACATCCAGAGCTATCATCCTGGTGGGAATTACACGTCCAGTCCTGCTGGGAATTACACATCCAGCCTCATCGGGAATTAAACATCCGGTCCCTCCGGGAATTACGCATCCGGAGTCCCTCCGGAAATTACACATCCGGAGTCACTTCGGGAATTACACATCCGAAGTTTACCCAGGAATTACATATCTGGGGGCACTGAAACATAATTACAAAATCAAAATCATTATTTCAAAATCATCATTAAAACCATGTCAAAACCATTTATCATGGGGTCTCAAGCCCAAATCTCATTTCTCGTAAATCCGTAAAATCATTAAATAATTCAATGCACGTAAATCCGTAAAATCATATCTGAAAATCATTCAATTCCATAAATAATCTTTTTCATGCAAATTCGTGCAGCCGCAACCTAAGTTACAATTGTCACATAAATCAATAAAATATCCGAAAAATATTACAAATCCATCAAATCAATCCCTGACTCATAATCCAAGTCAAAATCGATCTCAAATCCCGAGTCTTCGCCCAAAATAGTAATTTCACAGTTTCTTGAAAAACGTGCCCAAAACACTGATTAAAATAATCATTAAATCCAGAACTAATCATGCCAAATCATGCCATAAATGATGTAAAACATTTAACTATGCATGCATATCGATTGATAAAACAAATGTCCACTCACACACCATCCATACCACTCGCTTTCCGAGCTGCACGTGTTTCCGTAATTTTCGGTACTTTCCAGGAATCTCGAATCCTGTCCAAAATCATTATTCATGGTCACTAATGACTCAATTAACATCATATTAATTTCCCATAATTTTTCGGGAATTATTTACGAATTAAAAACGTAACATAAACCTTCGGACCCTCGAAACAATATCGAAATGGTGTCTAATTGACTCGAAACCAACGCTAAAATGTTCATTACATTAAATGTGACAAAAGTCATGTTGACCTTACCTCGGGAATCGTACCCACGCACCCTCACGCGCCGCCATGAGTGGATGCGCGTGAAACCCACATGCCTGCTACAGTGCAGTGCACTGTTCATCGTCCTCGCCTGATTCCCTGCAAACGGATCCCTGCGACCCGCGACATGACCCGTTTAGTTCTCCATCAATTCGACATCAATTCCTACAATTTAACCATCCATTAGCATCATTATGGACCTAATTAAGGTTCTGTAAATCCAATTACATAAACACTTACCTCCATTCCTCAGTTCGATATCGATTTCTCGAAGAACAGTCGAGCTCTGTTCATCCATCGTAGTCCACCAATTCGACCCGTTTTCGTTCAATTAATCCAGTCAACAGCTTCGTAGGACTATTCTAAGTATATTTCCAACCTCAATTTCATCCTTCAATCCCTCTAATTACTCGAACACAATCTCAAAAATCCAAAGTCCTCACCCTTTCTGTTCTAAAGCAAAGCGACCTCAATTTCCTTCGTTTTTGCAGTGGGTCGACTAAACTTAATCCCAGAAGACTGAATTCAAGGTTAATTACAAAAATCGTGGTCCCTTGTTTCAAATTCAAAATTTAAGCAATTCGAAGTTCATGGATTTTAGGTTTCAGTTTTTCTTCCTCTCACTCCCCCATCTTTTCCTTTCTGTCCTAGGCTCCTAAGTCTTTCACTTACATCAATTCTCTCCATCCCTCTCGTTCTTCCTCTCGAAGTCTCTCAATTTTGGGATTTAAATCAATCCTTGCCGCCCTTGTTTCTTTCTTCGATCTTCAATTGCACAGCACACACACACCCATGACCACTAATTAGCATAAGCAAGTGATAGATGTCACTAAATGATGAATCCTTATCCAAAATAGCAGGCACATGTGTCTTTAACTCAACCTAATACACCATTAACATGGTTGAATCAGCCAGTACCGATCAAATTATCGTTTTACCCCTGCACAAATAATTACCAAAATACCCCTAGCCTTCGCAGACCGAAAACTTTCGCATCCGACCTGCCCCCATAACCAAGGGCAAAATCGTCCTTTCCTTCCAATTTTTCCAATTTTTTCCTTTCTTGAATTTCTGGGTCGTCACACACTCGACCCATGCGTGGAAACCAGCCTGTGTCGCTTGCGCCCAGGCCCGCATCGCGAAGCCCAAATCCATTCTGCAGGCGCGCCTAGCCTGCCCACTCCCTCGACCTGCGCGGCCTAGCTCTAGCAACCTGTCTGCACACTAGCCCGCCTGCACACCAGCCACCTGCTCGCTAGCCCACTTGCGCTGCCAGCCCACCTGTTCGCCAGCCCACCAACCCGCCTGCAACAATCAACAACCCATTATTTAATCTGCTGCCTGGGTCCAGTCCTATCAATAACCAGCCCAACCATCCTGCTGCAGCCCCTTTCACTACTCAAAAACCACTCCACCCACTCTTTTTGCATCCGAAAATAAGCACACAATACTCCAAACCATGCCTAATTTCATCATTAATCATCATTGTTCATCATTATTCATCATTTCATTATTATTTATTTTTTTATTGTAATTATTTTATTTACTTTATTTTATTTTTTAGTAGTTTTTTCTCCCTATAAATAGGGGTGCATTTCACTTGTTTAGGGGATTTTGTTTTGAGAGAGAGCTCCTAAACACAAATTGTATGTTTCCTTTATAAATACCAAGACTTAGTATTTCCGTTGCAATTCTAGAGTTTAAGTTCGCATTCTCGTATTTATTACTCCATCTTCATAAGGTTTCTTCTGCTGTCAGAAAATCTTGTGAATAACATTTCATTTTTTCCATCCATTTTCGGAATCACAAGCATTCTTGGATTCCGAAAGTGTAACTTGTTCTTTTTCCTTGCTTAAACTCTCATTATTGTTTCGATTTTATTTTCTTTAAATCAATATTTTTGTGGGTATTTTTTTTCTAACTTTTGTAGAAAAGAATATCATTATAATGTGTTCTACTTTCCGAACTTCATTTACTTCATACATTTGAGTGCTTAAGCTTCAATTTTATGCTAAGTGTTTATGACCGATGTTCGGTGCACTTAGTAGAAAATTGAAGAGATTTAAATGTTTGACACACATTCAAATCATAAACATTAGGTTAATCATTTTATAAGTGTTTATGACCGCTGTTCGGTGCATTTATAATATTAAAAAATGTATGCATGTGTGAGATGGTGAAAGTAGAATTTTGTAATATATTCAAATTTTGCAAATGTTAAAGTGTTGGTAGAATTTGTGTTTAAAGAAAGTCCACTTGTATATAGGTTAAAATAGGAATAGAATTGGTTTATTTATGTTTTTACCTGTTTTGTATGATTACAATCCCTAAAAACCCCCCATCTTTATTCTTTTATTCTTTTATTCTTTAATTCTTTAATTCTTTAATTCTTTGTTATTTAATTATTTAATCATTTAATTATTTAATTCATTATTCTTTGATTATTCATTATTCTATTTAACTAACATATTATTAATATTCCTTAATTTCCCTAGTTAAGAACGATCCCTATTTACCAATACTACAACTACACAAAAAGGGTTTAATTTGCATAATACTCGAATTACGTGTTTAATTTAATGCGTAGTTTGAACGTTATCACTAACAATTACACAATGACGATCAATCAATATGCAACCATTCACCAATGACGCATTGAATCAAGTAACCACTTAAAAACAATGTATCACATGAAAATAGTAATCACAATCACATTCACAGCTTGAGCACAACATAATCAAAACAAGAACATGTCACACGACCCTCATGGTTAGGCTTCAAGAAGCCCTAGTTTGATGGAGGATTACTCACACATCACTACAAGAAAACAGGGTTTTGGCCGCAATTGTTGATGACACCAAAAGAGTTTTAGTGTCATTTGTTGTTATATTGGACACCAATAATATTTCGTTGTCCTATTTTATGGCATTCGGCACCAGCAATTTTGGTAAGTTTCGTTTATGAAAAAATAAACACAATTGTTTGTGCCCGAAAACTGATACAATAGGCACCAAATTATTTGGCAGAACTCTCACTAGATGAAGACACAATTAATCATGCCTATATAGTGCACCAAAAGACACAAATGTATATTTGTGTCTTTATTGTACTAAATATCTACATCCATTCTCTCGTCTCTCCTTCTACATCACTCATCTCCATCATTTTTTTTAATTCCCGCACTTTTTAGCCAAAAATCGAACTTTCCCCCTAAAATCTTCCCCAATTTTTTTTTAAGAGAATCCCATATGAATCGTCCAAATAGGCTAATCACGGTTGTCGATTTGTGATATAGGTGACCTAATTCTATATGCCTTATAATTCCACCCACCACCTATTTTGTTTTCTTGAAAATATCCAGCCACGAAGAGGCAACCATAGGAGCTCGTTGAACTTTGAATATTTGCCACCATGTTTGTGTTTGCGCCCTTGCTGATTATCAATATATCTATTGTTCATACTCATTGGGTATGCTATTTTTTTTCTTCATTTTCCCTATATTGTAGCAGCTGAAGACTTCATGTTCTCAATCTTTTCCTCCAATTTATCTCTGTACCTTCTATCATGAGGTGGTAAGCATTTGTTTGTTGATCTCCTTAACTAGACTTATCTAAAACACATTTGCATGATTAAGATTGTGCCCACCAAAGTTATGATAATTTGTTTACTCATTTGCATTTTTTTAGTTTGAAATTTTCTTTTTATAAATTAGAGATATGGGGGAAAGCTAACCCCCTAAAATAGATTCGAATACATCTTCAATGAGAAGTGATGGTGCTAATTGCCCTTTTTCTTTTCCAATTAGTCTTTTCCATGAACGCTGATGGTGAGCCTGTATTGTGGTGGCCATTTGTAATTGGACCATCATTAGTTCTTAATTAATAGTCACACTATCTCATATATCACAAAAATGTTTTACTTTTTACTGATGAATTGAAATTTTCAAGTACTTTTGAATTATATGTAATTCATTTGTATGTCAATTGTCAAGAACAAGAAGAATGGAAAAGTAATTATAGGGTTTCAATAAAACACAGAATTTGTTTTAAGTTGTAAATTAATAAGTGCATTATTTATATTGTCCATGGTTTGTGCTTAGCTGATTCAGAAAACTCAAATGAAGAAAGAGAGTTGGATAATTAATAGCTTTACACATGACAATTGGTTTGATTTGCTTCGGTTTTCATATAATATATATTTTGTGCTAATTCGAATCTTAATTATCTGTAAAATATATATTATAAAAAACATCATATGTATTAATACAAAATTAATACATATTAAGCAATGAAATGGGGCTAGTCTTTTTTTACCTTGTCTGTGCGTTGGGATGAGGGTTTTAAATTAAAATTTTGGCAGTCCCATTCTTAACAAGGATAATAGTAGTGTAGGGAATGAAGAGTTTTTTGGTGATTATTTTTAGCGAAATTTTATTAGCAATCGGGTGGATTGAGTAGTTTAGGTGGTAATGATGGGATCCTTATGGCCCATTTCTATCTAAGGTTAAACCAAATTGCACACAAAATCTCCTTTCAATGAACTTTGATAATTAATCGATATTTTGTCATTAGCATTGTAAAGTCACCGAGTTTCCTAGCTATCACTATAATTTGTTAGCAAAACTATGTACATAGATAAAGATAGAGACTGTGGAAATTTATTGAAAGGTCGGGCTTTCTTTTTGTGTTATTTATGCTAGGCTTTTTATATGATGGTGTTAACTCTTTCTTTAATTTTATGACATATAGATGGAGAACTATTTGATAAATGATAATGACGCATTTATGGAACCTCTATGCGCTGACATGGAATCGCATCCACCGCTTGTTGGAATTGACCAATTCCAACAAGTCCCTACATCACAAAACAATGCACCACATGGGGGAGAAGCAGGATCAGATGCTGCTGGGAGTTCTGGGGCGGAAACACCATCAAATCAGGTTAAAAAGAAAAGGAAATTCAGGGGAATTAATAGGCCACGCTGGGGCAAGGCAGGGAAGGAAAGAGTTTTGTTCAACAAATTTGGACATACTATTTCTCCTCATGAGAACGTAGCCAAATATGGACGTTTCTTAGCAATGTTGGCACATGATCTGACAGGACCCGCCCTCAATCCCCTTGGATTAAGGGCTAAATCTTGCTCCCCTCTAACTTACGCATGACACGAAGGCTAAACTGACAACCAACCTCCATGTGACACGTAAGTTGGACAAGGGATTCTCGATCCAACCGTCCAAAAAGTACCCAGACTTCCCAGAGTGCGTCGAAACTACTGTGGATCGCGGTGTGATGTCTCCGTCTCTCTCGATCAACAGCCCGCACCGCAACAACCTGTAGGGTATCGAAAATACAGAAGACTGTGAGTGGACAAAAATAAGTAATAAGTTCAAAAAAAAAGTTTAGAAGAAAATACGATTTTACCCTCCACGCAAAAACCAATGCATACATATTAACTCATGTTATGAAACCATTCATATCAAAACCATTAATGGAAACCATTATTGAAAAACCCGAATCAATTCCGTCATTCAAATCCAGGCCTCAGCCTCAAATCACAAATCGATCTCAAAGTACGGGAACTCGGTCCCAAAACTCATCAATTCCAAATCATCCGGGCCACTGCCCAAAACATCGGAAAACCAGTGAAAAACCAGTGAAAAATATCAATCATACGAGTTTGCTGGATCTCAAGTGCGCTCGAGTCTTTAAACTCAAAACCATGCGCAATAATCAGGCCTTCCCGGGATATCAACGAGTCTTTAAACTCAAAACACTATCACAGGCCTCGGGGGGTATCACAATCACCGAGTCTTTAAACTCAAAACATATACCGAGTCTTTAAACTCAAAACACATCAATCCAGGGCCCTCCCCCCGTCAATCAACCGAGTCTTTAAACTCAAAACCAGATCCATCGTATTTTTTTCTTTTTCTTTTCCGGGTCTTTAAACCCAAAACCATTTTTCATTCAACAGTGAAAACCATAGAAAATCCTCATCCGAATTCGCAAAAATGATTCCGTAAGGCGGAATCTGGAACCACTGTCCCGAACCCAAATCCAGATTTCCTTTCCAAATCTCAAAACCAAATCCGAAATCTCATTTCCAAAATTCAGTTTCAAAACCGAAAGCTCATTTATCGAAATCTCAGAAACAGGGCTCTAAGCCCGAAATCACTTTTCCACAATCCATTTTCAAATCCTTGAAATCAAATCATATTTCAAATCCCGAAATCAAATCATTAAAACTATGATCAAATCACAATAATAATCAAAATCTTGTAAAACGTGCAATTACGTAACTATCTCGAAAACCGTGCAAAACCGTAAACCATCAAGATAATAAATCAAATCATAGAATCATGTATAGAAAACATATAAAAAAAAATATATGCATGTATCCAGAGTTAGAAAGCAAAGTCCACTCACAGACCATTAGCGTCGTTGCCTCGATACGCGCGCACTTATACTTTCCCGACTAATCCACTATATTCGGCCTCCCCGAACCTGTCCAAATCCCATAATAAGGTCACTAACTACTTCATGAAGCATATACTTAAGCCCCGTAATTTTCCCGAATTTTTAACAATTTTTAACAGAGCCCTAAAACCTTCGGACAGCCCAAAACATATCGAGCTGATGTCCGATTGAGTCGAAACCAACGCTAAAATGTTCGTTACATCGAATACCTTAAAAGTCGTATTGGAAACTTCCCCAAAAGAGGCCCCACGCACCCTCACGTGCAGCCCAAAAGGGCTGCGCGTGGGAGCCACACGCCCTATCACTGTTCATCTTCAACCTTAGTTCAACCGGTCTGAACCGGTTCGAACCAGCGCAGGCAGTCCAACATCCTAAATCCTTCATTTTTTATCTAATTTCACTCCTTCCAAGTCCTTTAGGTTCGTCTTATGATTTCTAATCGAGTAGCCTAAGAAAAATATGAAAAGAAGGTTTGTAAGATACCTTCCAAATTAAGGATTGAAACCAGTCTTTCTTCTTCTCTGTTCGACTGTCACAGACCACCATAAGCCACGGTGTTGGTCCCAAAGGTCTCCTGGCCACCTCCTGAGGCTTACCTAATTGATCAAAGTCGTCAACAACCACCAAAACACGATTCACCATTTTTGGATTACAAACTGAACGTTTTCGCGAAACTACTTAGGCTTCAAAACTGAGCTAGACCCATTCCTTATCATCTATAGAACAACGTCCTGGAATCCAATTCAACAATTAAAAAGAAGGGACGGGAATTGAAGGTCGTGGGTGGACGACTCTTTCACGGTCTCTGTTTTCCCTTGTCCAACACCGTGCAACAAATATCAGCCCTATTTTTTAAATAACTGAGGTGGCTCAGACATGTTCCACAAGCCTCTAGAGCTGGGACAAGTGTCTCAATTCTGATGGGCAGCTATCCCAAGATAGCCAAGTGTCACTAGCACAATTCCCTATGCAAACAAATGACCAGAATTCCCCTAAAGGACAAATTACCATTTTTCCCTTCGTACTCCCTGACCCGTAACTTCGTCGTCCGACATCCGATGATAGCGTGTCACCTGTCGTTGTACTCAGGGCATCGAGACCTTCCTAACGGTCGTCGAAGTTCGTGAAAATTCCATGTCGTAGGAAAGTCAACAAATTTCCCCTTTCCACAAAATTACCAAAGTACCCTTGAACTTCCAAACATCATAACTTCCTCCTTGAATGTTGGAATCGGACGTTCCACCTGTCTATGAACTCGTGACGTCCCGAACTACGTCACGATCATCGGTCAAAGTCCATTTGACCGTTCGAACGAAAAGTCAACATTTGTGCCCATCCAAGGACAAAATCGTCATTTTGCACGTCCGAATTCGTCCAACTAATCACCGATTAACTTCACTAATCCGTCATTAAATACTAATCTAATCTTGATTCCTGGAACGGGTCGTTACATGATCCACGGTTGTGTCCACTCGATGCTCGTGATTGGCATAAATTAGACGCTTCTAAGATTGAGTTCGCTTGGCAGCGTGTACAGGTGTAGTTGGTTGCCCTCATATAAATTGTTCATTCATCCAATTCCTAATTATATCTTGTATGCCATCTTATTAACTCATAATGATCTTGTATGCCATCTTATTAACTCATAACGAACTTGTATGCCATCATATATCTTGTATGCCATCATAGGAATTTTTTCTTAGCGATGATTGATATGATGGAGCACTTGTTTATGTAGGTGACAATTGATTGGACACTTCCGAAAGCTGCTGGGAAGGAGGCCATTGTGAATGCCAATGTTGCACATAAATTGATTGATCTATTATGAAGTTGGAGGGAAAAGCTCCATAGGCTATATTATCTGCCATTTGTGTACTCGGCGGAAAGGTTCAATATTGGGGACAAATATGAACGAGTTAATAAAGGTCAATGACGTAAGTTAGTAGCACGTTGGGATGAAAAAAAAAGAACAAGGTTTGTTTCTCAAATATGCAATTTAGAATGAAGACTATATATTGTGCATTGAAGTGTACTAATATTAACAATTTGCTGTTTTTTATATTTCATACCAGGAAAGATGCAAAACAAATTCAAACAATAGGAAGCATTTAAAGATGAGTCACACAACTAGAACTACAAATTTTGCTCAAAATCGACATGAATACGTAAGTTAATCATACACTTTAATATAATTATATTATTATAAATGGAGATTGTCTGACATTGCGGATTTCCTCAGTAACAATTCTGGTTAGTCTTTAAATGAACTTTGTTGTTGCTACGATTCTAGTGATGGTAACGTGTACTCGGCAGCGCTTTTGAAAATCTTTTGGTTAATCTTGATGGGATACTCTAGTTGATGCCCTTGTGGTTTTTTGTATCTAGGGATGTTCAGGTTGAATTGGATATGTAGATGTAGTTGAATTTGAAGTCTGGGTACATGTTTCATTTTGAGTTGGATTCTGCATCTAGGGAGGTTGTTGTCTAATCTGAAACATACACCTAGTAATTGTATGTCTAGTGGATGATGTATAGTCTAGGGAGGCTTCATTTAGAGATTGTATCGATGGATGATGTTTCTCTTATTATATTATCTAATGGAATGTTTTTTTTAATGTACACCTAGTTTCTTATTTTGTAATGATGGATGATGGTTCCTATAAAATGTGTTCAATTTATTTTTTTTGGAGATGGTCCTTAAAAAAAAAAACTACAATTCTTTGCAACAAATTGGCATACAATCAATTATGTACAAATTGGTATACAATCAATTATGTACAAATTGGTATAGGATTGTACAAAATTGATTGCATACAAATTTGTATACATTATCAAAGGACACAAATCTATAAATGTGTCAAAAAGCACATTTGTACTCAAAAAATAAATGATATAATATTGCATTTATGGACACCAAATAAGTTTTATTTGTGCTTATTAACTATGACACGATAATTAGTTTTGTGCACTTTGATCAATGGTGACGGCCACCTAGTGCACCGACCACCCATTAGTGGTTGCATTATGGCCATTGGTCATTAGGCACAATAATTTGTGTCTTTAGTGTTAAAAGACAATAATAATTAATAGTGGTCTTAACTTATATTTCTTGTAGTGATAATTACATAAAATAGCATAGTTATAATGAATTGCATAAAGAGTAAAAAAATAGTAGGGTTTAGAGAATGAAATCACGAGAAACACAAGCACAGGAACAGGTCACGAACAGGCGTTTTTTCCCAAGCTTCATGTCCTAGGAAGTAAGACAAAACTTAATAGAAAACTATTTATTGAAATTTGCCATCCAAGGGACTAGTACAACTCTAAAACTATTCTGATCTCTATGGTGGTAACCCTTTTGCAATGCAAAATAGAAGTATATTTATAGAGGCATGAAACGTAAAACAATAAGGAGAGGCTTAGGCATATCTTCGTTGAAAAAACTTGATTGGAACACTTGTCCAAATCTGAGTGGAAAGCCATTCCGCATTTGATGAGGAGAAGGTTACTTTGGCAACAAGGAGTTACGACAAGGACGACTTATCTTCCAATATTTAAGAGACTTATCAAGCTGAGGTGAGGTTGGTGGTAAATGCACTTTTTTTTAGAATAAATAATTTTAAAATTTATAATTAATTTATTGTTATTTAAATTATGGGTCCTATTTTTATCCACGACAACATTTAACCTAAATTTTAACGAATTAGTTAATGAGCGGACCATATTGTCATTTTTTGAAGAGTCCACGATACTAATTTTAACATTTGAAAGATCATGTATGAATTTATTATAAGATACAAATCATATAGCAGTAAAATGTAATTTGATATAAGATTAATGTTCATAGTGCATATTAAGTTAAAAGCTGCATAATATAGCGTTTGTAGATAGCTAGAAGAATAATTGGAAAATTAATCAAGGAGAAAAATATGGTGTTTTATAAGTAATTAGAAAAATAATTAGTAATCTAGTAAAGGAGCAGAGCATATGTAGCACATAAGTGTAGCAAATTACTAAATAAAATATTTCCAAAATAATATCATCTAAAAGTTTCACATTTAATAATTTGAAATCTCTTTTGCATTCTGAATTCTTAATACTTAGAAGTTTTCTCTCCTTTGATAAAAAAAAAAAAAAAAAAAGAAGTTTTCTCTCCAACCATTGTCGGTCTTAGCCTACAAGAAAAAAACCTAATTTATACGAAATTAACAAGAAAATCTATGGTGGGAAAGCATTCAGAATGAGTAGCAATTCCAATCATCGAACAAATACAAAATCTCATCATGCCCTCCACTCGAAATTCAAAAAATTAATTAGTAAAAATAAATAGATAAAAGCAAGAAGAATTGCAATTATAATTCGAAAACATCAGAAACATGGATCGTTTCAACGTCGACACCTAGTCTTAGATGACCAGACCATCGTGAGATTGACATATCTAGATTCATCATCTGATTGAAGTCGAAGTCTCTTAATCTCAGATGACCATCGTGGGATTCATATATCCAGATTCATCATCTGATTGAAGTCGAAATCTCAAACTAGAGAATGATTGTTTGAAGAAGAATTTGTCGAAGAAGATAAAGATGAAAAGGATGAAGTAGAAAGGGGAGAGAGACGAGATGAAGAAGATAGCAAAGGGAGAGCCGCTAAGTACATGTACCGATTACTATTTAAAAAGTTCAAATTATAATCGTTAGTACGTTGCAGGTTCATTTTGAGACTTTTTGATAAATTTTAGATTAAATTTGTTCAAAAGCTAAATTTAACTAATCTACTGAGTAGCAGATGGGATGGGAAATGGCAAATCGAAAATGTCAAAAACATGTTTCCATCTTATACTATTCTAGGCGGTCCTTTTCAATTTATGTTCTAATTAGACATTTTAGTTTGTTTAGTTCCCTATATTCTTACTTTTTCTTCTGCTAAATTACAGATTTTTATTGCCAATTTACATCCAACATCTATTTTTATATTGAAGATAGATACATTAAATTATTCAATCTCATTAAAAGTGGCCAAATATATTAAAGGATAAACTTTGTTCAAGGAAGAACGTTTTCATGTCTATTATTCCCTTCCACCAATCAAACGAAGAATCATTTCAACCTTCAACATACCTTGAAATGAGTCGATCAATTTAATTCAACATACACCAAAAAACTGGCCTAGGTGGATGCTTTCTATTTTGGTTATTGACCTTTTTTTAGGGAAGTTGATGAAAATAGGTAGTTTGGATAAAATGTTCAAAAATAGAAGTCCCTAAAATAATTTTACAAATCTACACACTATATAAGCCTTATAGTAACCCTTCAAGAAGAGAAGAGAGAACCATCCCGTTGTGACTGGTTTTTTCCTCCCAATAAAGAGCCAGGACATCAATGCATCATCTTTCATGCCTTTCATCTTCATTTCTCTCTTACCCATGTTCGAACTTTTGTCCCTGTTTGCAATTTTTCATGCCCCTCATCTTATTATCGCTCCCATCTTCTCATCACCCTCGTTCATCATCAACCACAACCATGATTGAACTAATATGTTCATCCCTCATCTTTCTAATCTTTAATTTATGCCTTAATTATCATTTTGGGTGTTTTGTTTTGGTGACTTTGTTTAAATATGTGTTGGGCAATCCAAAAATTAAATTAAATAACCAAATGGGGAGTGAGAAAGGTGGATTTGAAGGTATGAAGTTGGGAAGATGATGCTGGGTTGAAGGCCATAGAAACCATTTTTGAATCTGCAGATCTGATATAAGAATATATCTATTTTGATAGTGCCCCTATAGTCCATTAGTTCTATAGTTCCCCTATTGTTTGCTCCATATATTGCATGAATGTTAGACTAGGGCCATGTAATTTTAGATTATAACATTGATGGTTTTTCAGTTTCAATCAATGATATTTGTATGTTTTCTTGTGGATTTTTATCAGAGGATGCTATTTGCTATCCTCATAGTTTGTTCAGTGATATTTGTATGTTTTCTTCTGGATTTTTATTAGAGGATGCTACTTGTTATCCTCGTAGTCTAGTACGTAGTGTTCTCATCGTCTGTTTAATGATATTTGTATGTTTTCTCACTCACACAAAACTTTATTTTCCAACAATAATACAAAGTAATTGACGCATAAGAACAAAAGAAAACTAAACTGACATTAGTGGCAGTACTATTCAACGAAACATATACGTATATTAAAAAAGATAAATTACATAAAAGTACCCAAACTGCATGGTCAATTTCAAAAAATACCCCAACTATAAAAATTGGAACTTTTGTACCCAAACTATACCATCAATTTCAAAACAGTACCTCCGTTAAGTTTTCCATCTAATTTTCAGTTAAAAGTACACGTGAAAAATAAATGGTCAAATCAATTTGTGAGGAGGCTAAATTTAGAAGGGCATTTTGGTCATAATATTAAAATATCCTAATTCATCATCCTCGTCCCTTCTTCATCTTCCACAATTCGTCATCTTTATTAATCATCAATAATCATCTCATATTCATCAACCATCCATCTCAAAACACAGACAACAACAATTATTCATCTCAAAACACAAACAACAACAATAACTCATCTCAAAATACGAACAACAACCACTCCCTGCTTTCTGAGACCAGTCTTCAATTTTTAATTCATCTTTATCCTCCGATGAATTGCAGTCGCATCAAAACCCTCATCTAGGTCATCATTTTTTTCCCAATCTCTGCAACCCAAAAATTATTGAAGTCAGATCCATAAACCCAAATTTATAAACAAAACCCAGATCCTAAAGCCCTTTTATCTCCTCAAAGCCCATATCCATAAACCCAGATCCATAAATCCAAAAATGAAACCCTAAGAAACCTTGAATGAGTATGAAATGTGGATGTGGCATTGTCAACTCTAAAAATTGACGTCCTCTGTGTTATGGTCTAACAGACATGTAGTAGTCGGGTCTATTATCGACGAGTTCTTCGGCCTCAAGCAATCAAACTGAAACCCAATGTTCAAGAGTGTTGACGTTATGTGGAGTCTAATTGACTCCCTCCTATGCAGCAATATACATGCATGGGCGGAGGAAGTATCCTTTCTGCCACTGCTGACAGTCGTGCCATTGACGACAGAGAATTCGAGGGAGAAAGAGGAATGAAAATGAATTCCAGTTTGAGATGGTTTTGATGGTTGAATCGATCGAGTTGAGGTTACGGAGTGACTGATACCCTAAGAAAGCTTGAATGAGTATGAAATGTGGATGTGGCATTGTCAACTCTAAAAATTGACGTCCTCTGTGTTGTGGTCTAACAGACATGTAGTAGTCGGGTCTATTATCGACGAGTTCTTCGGCCTCAAGCAATCAAACTGAAACCCAATGTTCAAGAGTGTTGACGTTATGTGGAGTCTAATTGACTCCCTCCTATGCAGCAATATACATGCATGGGCGGAGGAAGTATCCTTTCTGCCACTGCTGACAGTCGTGCCATTGACGACAGAGAATTCGGGGGAGAAAGAGGAATGAAAATGAATTCCAGTTTGAGATGGTTTTGATGGTTGAATCGATCGAGTTGAGGTTACGGAGTGACTGATACCCGATGTTTGCGGAGGCGGGGGTGAGATTAGAGGAGATTATGAGTTTATGGATTCTGAGTTTTTGGGTTTGAGGCTTTAAGATTTTGAGCAAAATTGAGGAAAATTAAATTATTATTTTTTCATAATTTTTGTTTTTGTTATTATTTTAAATTATTTTTATCTCTCTTTATTAAATTATAACTTTTGGGTTTTGGATCGCAATTTGTGGATGATGATTGATGATTGATGAAGAATTGGAGAGAATGAGATGATTGATCATTGATGGAGATGGTGAATTGGGGAAGATGGAAAAAGGAAGATGATGATGAATTAAGATATTTTAATATTATGATGAAAATGCCTTTCTAATTTTGGCTTCCTCACAAGTTGATTAGACCACTCATTTTCCATGTGTACTTGTAACAAAAAATTAGATGGAAAATCTAACGGAGGTACTCTTTTGAAATTGACTATATAGTTTGGGTCCAAAAAATCCAATTTTTATAGTTGGAATACTTCTTGAAATTGATCCTATAGTTTGGGTACGTTTACGTAGTTTATCCTAGTAAAAAGCGTGAAAATAGGCACCTACTTCACAAAAGTAGGTTGCAAAACCAAATGGTGCCACCAAAAATATGTAAATAAATGCATTTTGTTAACATCCTTGAAACAAACCTATTCAAAATCTTCATAGTTTGGCTTTTTCCTTACCTCCAGAACATGATTTTATATTCCCAATTTGAAGAGACCTCAAATTTAACACTTCATCTAAGTTAATAAGGTTCCATTTCCCCTCTGAATCCACAAACATGAGATAGTTACGACATATCTCAAATCCTTGTCTTCTTGTAGCAAGAATCTCACCACAAAACTCATCACTTTCTTGAAATCATTAACGACCCTTTTTTTTAGCCTTAACCTCCTTCTTTAGTGCTTCAAACTTGACAAATCTTCACTCAAGCTTCATAGCTCGCTTGATGTTTCTATAAGTTTCCACATTCATCTTGTCCTTTAGCCTACCCATTATTGACGTATGGATGTTAACTTTGTGCTCCCACCATCCTACCGCATTGGTTTAGTGTCACGGCCGGACTCCCTAGCACGATATTGTCCACTTTGGGCACATGCCCTCATGGAGTTCCAAAGAAATCCAAAGCCAACAAGCTCCCAAAAGGCTTAATTGCTAGGAAGACAACCTCCACACATACAAGGCACTTCAGCTTTCCCTCCCTGAGTGATGTGGGATTGCTCACCATTTTTTCTTCCAAGCTCACGAGTCTTGCTCACCGTTATTGCTTTCCAAGCTCACCGGTCTTATTTCCCAAGCTCACGAGTCTTACAATCCATCCACCTTGGGGCCCAGCGTCATCGCTGGCACACTTCCAGTCGAGGTCCAACTTTAATACCATTATGTCATGGCCCAACTCCCTTAGCATGATATTCTTCGTTTTGGGCCCACTATAACGATATGAAAATTTAAGAAATTTGAAATGATCATTTTGCCCCTAAAGTCAGAGAGTTGACTTTTTATCCTAGACATTCTCTAGGCGAACAGTGAGGGTCGTTGCACAGGTCTCAATGTCCAAAGTTTGTAGATAGGTAGTATTCTAAAATTGGAGGTCTAATGGTTTCAATACGAGTCTAAAAAGTATAGGAGAATTTTGGTAATTATGACATGAAGGGCATTTTGGTTATTTTGAAAAAGGAACCTAGACTTTTCTCTATTTTTGTTCCCTCAAAACTCCTCCACCGACTTAGAAGATGATAAATATGGGGAGTGTGAGTTTGGGAAGAAGGTTTGATTGGGTGGTACCAAAAAAGAAATAAAACGGAGGAAATGAAGAAGCATACAAAGATGAAGGAAAGGTAAACGAGCATAGAGAGAGGAAGAGTCTTATGGTAAAAAGGATCAGAATTGGATTGGAGGAAGGGGGAGAAGCAGTCAGACTCAATGGCCTAGAGAAAGACCCGAGAACATCAAACTTTGGTCGTCGTTTTCCAAGTGGTTTTGGGCTACTTATCTCGAAGATGAGAGATCTAACATACGACGTACAACTCTACAATCATTTTGGGACAAGAGGGAGGTGTTTTAGACATAAGAATTGGGAAAATGAGCTAGAAAGTTAGTCGTGAGTGTTGGATTCAGGCTATGGCTTCGAGGTAAGTTTCCTACTATTTAAGGTTGTTGATAGGTTGATTATTGAGCATAATTCAGATGAGGTTCTTTATCCCTTTACTTAAATTTTGTTAGTAATTATGTGATTAAATAAAAGAAAATAACTCATCTTGTGAGTTATGTGCAGATTAGTAATGTGGGATCAACACTACTCTAAAATGAAGAAAAAGGACTAAATCCTAAGTCTTAGTCCTTATCAAGGTCCCATAACCCTAGCTGAGCTCCAAGTCCCTGTATTGGTCTGTGTGCTAGTTTTTAGGGACATGTGCTTGCTTTTCAACGTCGTGTGCCAGTAATTCCTAATTTTGGATTCTTTGTTACAATGGGTAAATTGTTAGCTCTGGCCATGAGTTTTTATTGTATGATCTACTTTCACTACTTTATCTAATGGTGAATTCAAAGCAAACTTGGGTAGACATTTGTATTTATGGATTTTGAGGGCCAAATTGGGCCAATTTTAAGGGCCTTGTCCTTTTTCTTGTAATCTCCCATGTCTTGGACGAGATAAGGCCACCCAGATCATATCTAGGTGGCCCAAGGATTTAGTGGCATGTTTTAAGCCAATCAAGATCAGCCAAGAAAGGGATTCTTGCCTTTCTTGGCCGAGAGGTACTCCTTGACCTACAAGGTTTTTGTGTGGACTAACCTTGCCAGCTTTGCATGCCCAGATTAAGTGGATTACTTTAAGACATTCAGCCCTGAAATCCAGCTAGGAAAGTCACCAAAAGATCCATTAGAAGGAGGTTCTCCTACCCATTTACGTGCAACTCAAGAAATCAGGATTTCTTGCCTTATCGGTTCTCTACATTTTAGGGATATGCAGCTAGTGTCCTTTTCCTTGTTCCACAAGGACTCTTGAGCAGTTTTGGAGAAGAACAAGGATTTTAATCCTATTTAATCAGACAATTAACCCATGGCTAAGAGGTCTCTCCCTTTTAATTAGTTTCTAGGGTTTGGACCCGTGTCCCTTTGTTCCATGTTTACCTAGGTTTTGTTCTTACTTTCCTGCAGCTTCCTCTAGACTTTAGACGCCTAGATTGAGGGAGTTCTTCTTTCTCCTTTCTTATTACTTTTGTATCTTACCTCTATTTAATTTGTTTATCCAATTCAATTTCAGATCCTTGATCAATTATATAATGTGTGAGTAGTTTAATTAAGGATTAGGGCTACTTGAAGCCCTAACCATGCGTAATTGGATTTAGATCTTTTTCTTGATTACTTTAAATTGTGAATTGAATAGTATGATCTACTATGCTTAATGAACTCAATTTATTCTTGTAAGCCTTGCACCCTTATTTGCATTTAAATTGTAGATGACATGTGCTAGGTGTGACCATCATATCAACTTAGTAAATGTAAGAATTATGACTAGGAGATGGACTCCTTGTTGTATATTGAACTCATGAAGCTTAGGGCTGTATTTATACCCTTATGTTAGTGTGGTGTCATTAAATTCTCTTTGTGTACAATGCATTACCAAAATGTTGTGGTAGACACTTGAGAGCATATGCTCTGCCTTAGGCACGGGCGCCTAATTCATGTCCTTGAGGAGAAGTAGTCAAGAGGGTCTAATGAAGATGACAAGTGGTTAAGGTAGATAGTGAGCCCTAGTTTGACCTAGTCAATTAATCAATCAACAAAACAACCCCCTATTGTCTTTACTTTCGCATCTAAATTAATTGGGCCTAAACTTGTTGGACATCTTTTAACAAGTCCTTGTGGGATTAACCTTTGAGGTGCTACTATACTCATTCACGTGACTCGTGCACTTGCAAAGTATAACACTTGAAGGTTGTGCTTGGTACATCTATTGTGCTAGGTAAAACCTCTATCTAGTTTTTAGCGCCATTGCCAGGGACTTGTCCCTCGACGGTGTCCATATAGTTTTGGTTTGCATTAGCTTAGTGTTCTTTGTTTTCTTTTTGTACATAACTTAGTCTTTGATGTTTCTTTCTGTTATGACTTCCTAGGTGGCAATGGAACCATGGTTTGACCCATACTTTGATGCACAAGATTGGGAAAATTCTCACAGCTGGAGCAATGAACCAGCACCCTATAATCATGCCTACTTGGCTTCACGCCACCAGGGATGGGGAAGGCCAACACATTACACTTGGACCCCTCCTACACTAGCTCCTAGCCCAGATTCTAGCCATGGGTATCATGTTAGTATTCAACATTTACAAGATGAGGTGAGGAAAAAAATTAAGGACATTTGTTTGAGGACCTCTCTTTCAACCGTGGGTGCTGGGATTCAACAAGGGCAAGATTCGCTGAGGAGCATAGCCGAGTATGGTAGATTCCGTGAGGAAAGGACTGAACAACACATGAGAAATTGGCAGCACTTCACAAAATACTGGGCATGTTCCTCATCAAGTAATTCCATGGCCCGTGAAAATGGCACAGTTCTAGCCCCAAGGACACTTTGACATATGCTGGACTAGGACATTGAAATGTGTGCTCTTCGGGTGCACCTTACTTTAGCACCTGATTGGGAGGAATTTGATGAGAAGGCCTATGGAGGCATGGACATTCAAGATGAGCCTAACCCATGCCTAATGAGCAGCCCTGCAGCCCCCCATGGCCTCTCATTCAGCCTTGTGTTGTGCCTACTGCCTAACCTAACTTTGAGCCTCAACATGTTCTTGTGCCCCTGCCCAAGGCCATGCTCACTTTGCCACTTGGGCACCCAACTCAACGATCATAAAATGGCAAGGAAAAGGACAATGACAAGGACAATCCTATGGCCCCCATCCTTGATGCCCCCACAATTCCAGCCCTCCCAATGTCAAGTACCCTCCTCTTGTCCACGGTGGCCCTATCTTTGGCCCTTGTTCCAATCAAGGGCACACCCACGGATGCACACCCACAAAACCCCATGCCACCACCCACGTACATGAGTACGAACTTAGCACCCATTGCACTATTTGTTTTGATTTCTACATCCTTCCAGCTTACTTTTCCGATTAGGCGTTTTGGTGTGAGTCCTAATCAAGTGCTTCATCTTTTGTACTGGTTTGTCACTCTTTACTCAAGGAAGGACATGGAATCCTTCAAGGTGGTTGTATGAAAGTTCAAACAGCAAGGCTACAGAAATGTCCCAAGGCCACAGCCTAGAGAGTACAAGACTCATCCACCACCTTTCCACCATGAAAGTTGTCCACATAGAACATTTGGGAATAGAAACTTTTTGCTAACTTTCAAATCCCTTATTTATCTTTTCACTGATAAGTTAAGATCTCAAAAATGGATTCCCTCCTATGTCTCTAATTGCTTGGTTGTCAATGCAGCAAGGACTTCCCAAAAGGTGGCTCATCATGGGAGTTTTCAAGTGCTTCCTTGGATAGCAAGCAACCCTATGCCATCCTAGTTTGGTTTGAATCCTTGACCTTGTCTCTTTTCATACCATTGACATCCTTACAACCTTCATGTGCATGCTGTGTTTTTTGTTCACACATTGAGGACAATGTGTCATTTAGGTTTGGGGTTGTGGTTTACACATTTGTGTTGGAAACATTCAGGTTTGGGCGTACCAATCTAGGGATTTTCTATTTTTCTGTTTTTATTTTTATTTTCTTACTTTAGGTTTCTAGTTTGATGCATTATTTTGTTAATAAGGACATCTAAAAATATGAATTGCTTGTGCTTGATTATGAGTTGTGTTTTGATCATTGAGTTCCTATTATACACTTTAAAATGCCTTGCTTATAGTGGTTAAATTGACAAAGTAAGTGAACTTGAGCATGCTTAGAAAATTAGTGGAGACTACCTATGTGAGATCTTGAGCCTTCAGGCCTTCTTTTGAGTGATTTCATTGTTTCTACTAGTATGCTTCATCACTTTTGTTATTCATTGTTGGATCTCATCATCTCTTTGTGTTGATGTTTATGAACTTAATCTTTAAAGATGCTCTTAATTGAATTCTTGTATGTCCATTTGATATGATCTAGGCTATGTGTGCTTAACTGCTAAAGGCATACTCCTCTTCTATTGCATGCTCCCTTAGCCCCCTTTGCAGCCGAACACTAATCTATTATTTCATCATCCACAATCCAAACTTCCCAAGTTCTTAGCCCTACATATTGGCCATACCCTAAACCTAATCTTGTGTGAGGTTGCCTCAAATGAGAGTCTTGATGAGAGATAGTGTCAAAAATGTGTGCTGCTTTGTATGTGTTTGGAATTGAATTATTTGTATGCAATGTAAAGTTGAGGCAATGTTAATGGCCTTGCTAGTATGAGTGATTCCCTAAGACTCTTGTGCATTGAGTGATATCTTGTGAGGACTAGAGTCTAGGCAAAATTGTTCTAGGATGCTTGAATGCCCTTGTTTTTCAATTTGATCTCTAAAGCATGGCACATACAATTAACACTTGGAACTCATGGTTTTGATGCATCTTATGGTTTGGTAAAGGTTGTTTGTTGTTTTTGGTTCATATTAACTTGGTGATGTGTGAAATCTAGCATGCTTAGTATTAAAGTAAATTGTTTGTGGGTATCATTCTATTAAACCCTCAGGAGACACAACTCCTCCTATTAGGTCAACCTAGGTTTGGGGGTATTTGATAGTTTGATTATTGAGCATAATTCATATGAGAATCTTTATCCCCTTACTTATCTTTTGTTAGTAATTTTAACGACCCGTCCCAAATTCTGAGATTAGATTAGTGACTAATCACGATTAGTGAGGCTAATCTGTGATTAGTTGGGCGAAATCGGACGAACGATGCGAAATGACCGTTTTGCCCCTGATCGTGGTAAAACGTTGACTTTTTATTCGGGCTGTCAAATGGACGTTCACCGATGACCGTGACGTAGTTCGTGACGTCACGAGTTCATAGACAGGTGGAACGTTCAATTCCGACGTTCGAGGAGGAAGTTATGACGTTCGGAAGCTTAGGGGCATTTTGGTAATTTTGGTTAAAAGGGTCAAAAGTTGACTTTTTGACCAAGAGATCCAATGGCCGAGGTCCAAGGACCGTTACGTAGATAAGGACGATACGAATCCGTAGACAGGCGGCACGTCGAATTCGGACGTTCGACGGCGAAGTTACGGTTCACGGAAGTTCCAAGTTACTATTCACAACGACACGTTTTAAGAGGACAGTTTGTCTTTAGTGGGCCCAGTTGCTTTTCAGCAACCAATGGATGAGTGACAAATGTCACTCATCCACTGGACAACACCTTACATACATGCATTTCACCCTTGCTTTTTCATTTGGATCAAACCCGAAACCCCCCCCCCCCCCCCCCCTTAACCGTGCAAACTGACTCCCCTTCTTCCCCAAACCTCATCATCTGTGGCTGGAGTGTGAAGGGAGATGATAGAGGGTCGTGAGGTGATGAAGATGGTGGCTGAAGGACGGGCTGGGCCGCCGTGAGCGGCGGTGGAGGCCACGGGAAACCGAGAGCTTGGTAAGGCCCCATTTTCATTTTATTTCGATTTGTGCATTAGGACCTGTTTTGGATGGTTTGGTTAAGATTATTAGGATGTTAAGAGAGTGAGGGGACCGTTTTTGATGGTTGTGAAGAGCGGTGCAAAACGGGGGATAATCGGAAAATTAGGACCGATTGGGCGAGGATTGGACGGACGGGTTTTGTGGGGTTTTTCTTAGTTTTCTTGATTAGAATAGATAGGAAACTTTAAAATAGGAATTTAGGAATTGAAATGGAGGCAAACGGATGAAAAATGAGGGAGTAGGAGCACTGAACCGGTCACGCCGATCCAGGCTGGTTCAAGTTGCGGAGAACCGGTTCGATCGCTGGAGCTGGTGACACTGTGCAGGGCGCGTGAGGCCCACGCGCAGTGGCTTCTTGGGACGCGTGAGGGCGCATGGCACACAATTTGAGGAAGGTTCCAACATACGAAATCATCTATTCGATGTAACGGACATTTTGGGATTGGTTTCGTGTCAATCACACATCGTCTCGATAGGTTTCGGGGTGTCCGAAGGTTTAGGGTCGGTTTAAAAATAGTTAAAAGTTCGGGAAAATTACGGGGCTTTGGTAGGAGGTTAATTAAGTAGTTAGTAACCTTCTATTAAAATTTGGACAGGTTTGGGAGTCCCGGTGATGGTGATCGGCTAGGGGAGCCGTATGGCACGCAAATTGAGGTGCGGCTTCGGACAGTCTGTGAGTGGACTTTGATTTCTAAACTGTGATGCATGCATAAATTTTTTATATGGATTATGAATATGATTTTATGATGTTGATTTGGATGCTTGTGATTTATATGGTTTCACGTATTAAATCAAGGTTTTCCGATTTTACTCTGATTTTCCATTCTTATGGTTTTGGAAATGGTTTAATGAAATGATTTTGGATTTGAAAAGGTAAACTTGATTTACGAACTCTCGGACTTGAGGTCCATTTGATTTAACGAGGCATCGGGCCGGAGGCCCAGTTGGTTTACGAATCGGACTTGAGGTCCAGTTTCTATGTGGATTCGGGCCTAGTGCTCAGTTATGTGTTACAAATGGATTTTATGGTTCATGAGGGTTTATGGGAACCAGCATGAATCCTTAAAATGGATTTATGGGTCATGACGGTTTATGGGAACCGGCATGAACCCATAAAAGGATTTTATGGTTCATGACGGCTTATGGGGGCCGGGCATGAATTCTTGAAAGATTTAAATAATGATTTCAAAAGGTTTTTCATATGCCATCCTTTACTTCTATTATCTCCTCCGGGGAGGGTCGTTGGCCTGGGTGGACCCCGGAGTAGTCACGGAGCACCGACTGAGTGGAGTCACCCCCCAGTTGGGTTCCTTACTCTCAGGAAGGCTATGATTACTATTACCTCGGGTAGGGTCAGTGGTCTGCGAACATTGATCTTGACTTTGAGAAGACTCGGATTGAGACCTGGGTAGCACGCGCGTAGCTTTGGAAACCGTGACGGGATTGGTTGTGTGAATTATATGTATATATGATGTATGCTATATGATATGATATATGATGTGTGTTTACACAGGTTTTGGGCAGTGGCCCGTTTGGTTAGTTTCTTCTGATTTGGGCTGAGTCCCTTATGGATTTGGGCAGTGGCCCGTGTACTTGATTTCATTATGGTTTTTCTGGATAAATGGTTTTCGAATGCGTGCATGCTTTTTAGTGAAGGGTACAAATGTCTTCTCGTTAAAATGTTTTTATAAACTCTTGTTTTGTCCACTCACAGCTTTTAATGTTTTGACTGCCCTTCAGGTTGACATTGGATGTGGACTGTAGCAGAGACCGAGATATCTCATACCTCCTCCGGATCCTGGCGTACTCTGATAGCCCGGGATGGCAAAGGTCGAAAATATCCCTTGTCTGACACTCCGTGTCAGACGGGAGCAGGGTCATCCCACATTAATCCCGGGGGGATTGGAATGGGTCCTGTCAGTAATTATGTGATTAAATAGGAGGAAATAACCCATCTTGTGAGTCATATGCAGATTAGTAATGTGGGATCAACTCTAAGCTAAAATGAAGAAAAGGGACTAAATCCTAAGTGACAGGACCCATCCCAATCCCCCCGGGATTAGTGCGGGATAACCCTGCTCCCGTCTGACACGAAGTGTCAGATAAGGTATAATTACGAACTTTGCCCTCTCGGGCTATCAGAGTATACCAGGATCCGGAGGAGGCATGTGATATCTCGATCTCTGCTATAGTCCACATCTGATGCCAACTTGAAGGGTATTAAAAACAGAAAGACTGTGAGTGGACAAAAATAAAGAGTTTATAAAACATATTTCATGAAAGACTTTTATACCCTTCACTAAAAGCATGCATGCATAGTAAAACCATTTATCCAATCATATATGTTAAAACATCCATAATTAGGGTCTCAGTCCAAATCCATTTATCATCATAAAACATAATTTCCCAAACCAATTGAAATCATGTTTATCCATTATATTTCATATCCAAGAACTTGTCATGGTAAAATAAAGCTACACGTGTGCTAACCGGGGTCTCAAACCCAAGTCTCTCCAGGGTCCACCCAGGTCATTGTCCGTAGATCAATGACCCTCCCTGGAGGTAACGAACCATACCCATCCTGAGAGTAAGGAACCCAACTGGGGGGCGACTCCACTCAGTCAGTGCTCCGTGACTACTCCGGGGTCCACCCAGGCCAACGACCCCCCCTGAGGAGACAATCATATATAAAGGATGGAATATGAAAAACCTTTTGAAATCATTCTTTAAACCTTTCCAGGATTCATGACCGGCCCCTCATAAGCGGTCATAATCTATAAAATCCATTCATGGGTTCATACCGGTTCCCATAAACCGTCATGACCCGTAAATCCATTTCAAGAGTTCATGCCGGTTCCCATAAACCGTCATGAACCATAAAAACCATTTGTAACACATAACTGAGCGTTAGGCCCGAATCCACATAGAAACTGGACCTCCGGTCCGAATCGTAAACCAACTGGGCCTCCGGTCCGATTCAGAAAATCAAATGGGTTTCGAACCCGAGTATACCTTTTCGAATCCAAAACCATAAGTATGGAAAATCGGTATAAAACCGAAAAACCTTGATTTACATGCAAGCACGTAAATCGCCTCGAAATACGTGAAACCATATAATTCACAAATATCCAAATCAACATCATTAAATCACATTCATTATCCTTTTGGAAATCCAAAACCATTTCATTTAGACCAATAAAGACATACAGACCCGTATAGGCACTGTATAGGGCCGAAACCTCGAAATACGTGCCTATACGTAACCACACATCCAAATGCACTCATGGAATCACAAAAAAGTATTTAAAACATATAATAAACATTTATGCATGCACCAACTTAGAAAACAAGGTCCACTCACAGACCGTCCGAGATGCCACCTCGATTTGCGTGCCATAGGCTCTCCCGAGCTAATCACTGTCACCGGTACCCCCAAACCTGTCCAAATTCTAATACAAGGTTACTAACTACTTAATTAACCTCCTACCAAAGCCCCGTAATTTTTTCAAACTTTTAACTATTTTTAAATCGATCCTAAACCTTCCGACAGCCCGAAACCTATCGAAACGATGTCCGATTGACGCGAGACCAGTCCCAAAATCTTCGTTACATCAAATAGAAGATTTCATATGTTGAACAATTCCCCAAATTATGGGCCACGCGCCCTCGCGTGCTCCAAGAAGGTCAAAAACACTATTCATCATCACCTACCTCCAGCTGAACCGGTTCACTGTTCACAGCCACTATGCTGGACCGGCGTGACCGGTTCGGCATTTTTCCTCCCTTATTTTGGTCCGATTTCAACCCTAATTAATCCTATAATTCATATCTCTTCATTCCCTATCATTTCTACTCATTAAAACAACCTAAAAACACCTAAATTCCATGGTTTAATCTTTGAACCATACGGTTCAAGCTTCCCAAAACTGCACCATGGCTGTGCAGCCGTCCAAAACCTCCCGAAACCATTCCATTAGGACCCTAATGACTCATTAAGCCCATCCTAATCATCTAATATCAATTATATCCACAAAAACACAATTATGGATCCAAAAATCAAAACCGAGCATTACCTCGGGTTCGGGTTTCCGCCGTGCATGGTGGCTCCCTCCTGGCCGGCCACCATCATCCTCAGTCCTTCCCTCACTCTCCTGGTTCCTCAAATGATCATGGGTTGAAGGTTGGATGGGTTTGGGTTGCACAGAGATGGAGAGAAAGGGTGAGATCGGGTAAATGTTCATGTTTTGAATGGAGAAAATGGAATGGTCGATGCATGAAGGGAAAATGGTGTCCATTGGATGGGTGACACTTGTCACTCATCCATTGGGCCTCCATTAAATATCTGGGCCCCACTAAAGTCCAAAAGTTAAGTTATTTCGTAATTCGTGCAATAGTGCACTTGAATTTCCTTGAACCGTAACTTCGTCGTCGAACGTCCAAATTCGACATGCCGCCTATCTATGGATTCATATCGTCCTGATCTACTTAATAGTCTTCGGCCCTCGGCCATCGGACATCCCGATCAAAAATTCAACTATTTTTCCCTTTTTAACCATAAGTACCAAATTGTCCCTAAATTTCCGTACGTCATAACTTCCTCCTCGAATTTCGGAATTAAACGTGCCACATGTCTATGAACTCGTGACGTCACGAACTACGTCACGGTCATCGATCAAAGTCCATTTGACCGTCCGAATGAAAAGTCAACGTTTTGCCCACGCCTAGGGGTAAAACGATCATTTTGCAACGTTCGTTTGATTTCGCCCTACTAATCACGGATTAATCTCAATAATCGTGATTAGTCACTAATCTAATCTAGGAATTTGGGACGGGTTGTTACACTAAGTCCTAGTCCCTATCGAGGTCCAAGACCCTAGCTGAGTTCCAAGTCCATACTTAGGCCCGTGTGCCAATTTTTAGGGTCGTGTGCCAGCTTTTCAGGGTCATGTGCCAGTAATTCCTGATTTTGGCTTCTTTGTTCCAATGGGTAAACGTTAGCTCTGGCCACAATTTTTACACTGTATGATCTACTTTTGCTACTCTATCTAATGGTGCATTCAGGGCCAACTTTGGTGGACATTTTTATATATGGATTTTGAGGGCCAAATTGGACCATTTTAAGGATCTTGGCCCTGTTCTTGTAATCTCCCATGTCTTGGACGAGATTAGGCCACCCAGATCATCTCCAGGTGGCCCAAGGAGGCAGTGGCATGTGTTAATTCAATCAAGATCAGCCAAGAAAGGGGTTCTTGCCTTTCTTGGCCGAGAGGTACTACTTGTCCTACAAGGTTTTGGTGTGGACCAGCCTTGCCAGCTTTGCATGCCCAAATTAAGGGGATTTCCTCAAGAAATTCAGCCCTGGAATCCAACTAGGAAATTTAGCAGAAGATTCATTAGAAGGAGGTTTCCTATCTGTTTTCTTACAACCCAAGCAATCAGGATTTCTTACCTTATTGGTGCCCTACATTTTAGGGATGTGCGGTTGGTATCCTTTTCCTTGTTCCACAAGGACTCTTGAGCAATTTTGGAAGAGAAAAAGGATTGTAATCCTATTTAATCAGTCACTTAACCCATTGCTAAGGGGTCTCACCCTTTTAATTAGTTCATAGGATTTGGACCTGTGTCCCATTTGTTCCATGTTTACTTAGTTTTTGTTCTTACTTTCTAGTAGGTTCCTTTGGACTTTAAATGCCTAGATTGTGGGAGTTCTTTTTTCTCCTTTCTCAGTAATTTTGTATCTTAACTCTATTTACTTTGTTTATCCAATGCAATTTCAGATTATGCCTTTGTTCAATTATATAATGTGTGAGTAATTTAATTAAGGATTAGGGCTACTTGAAGCCTTAGCCATGCGTGATTGTATTTTGACCCTGTGCTTGATTACTTTAACCTATGAATTGAATAAGTATGATATATTGTGCTTAATGAACTCAATTGATGCTTGTAAGCCTTGCTCCCTTATTTTCATTTAAATTGTAGATGACATGTGCTAGGTTTGACCGTCATATCAACTTAGTAAATGTAAGCATCACGACTAGGAGGTGGACTCCTAGTTGTAGAATGAACTCGTAAAGCTTACGGATATATTTATACCCTTAGGTTAGTGTGGTGTCATTAAATCCTCTTTGTGTGCAAATCATCACCAAAACATTGTGGTAGACATTTGAGAGCATATGCCCTGCCTTGAGTATACAAAGTATGAGAGGATAAAATGTGACTATTGAGAATATGCCCTGCCTTAAGCATGAGCACTTAATTCATGTAAGTAAGGAGAAGTAGTCAAGAGGGTCTAATAAAGATGATAAGTGGTTAAGGTAGATAGTGATCCCTAGTTCAACCTAGTTAATTAGTCAATCAAGAAAACAACCCCCATTGTCTTTAATTTCACACCTATGTTAATTAGACCTAAACTTGTTGGACATCTTTTAACATGTCCCTTTGGGATCAACCTTTGATGTACTATTATACTCATTCACACAAATCGTGCACTTGCAAAGTATAACACTTAGAGGTTGTGCTTAGTAAATCTATTGTGCTTGGTAAAACCTCTATTAGTTGTCGATTCTCTTTTATGTTCGTATAGGTGAAGATGGAAGGCAAAATGACGAAGATGAACGTGAAACCTTTCACCAGGAAGCACGCAAAGTCTTCCACCAGGAAGCACTCAAAGCCTTCCACTAGGAAGCACTCAAAGCCTTCCGCCAAAGCCTTCCACCAGGAAGCACTCAAAGCCTTCCACTAGGAAGCACTCAAAGCCTTCCGCCAAAGCCTTCCACCAGGAAGCACTCAAAGCCTTCCACCAAGAAGCACTCAAAGCCTTCCACTAGGAAGCACCTCAAGTATGCCTTCTGGAAGCACACCAAGTCTTCCTCCTGGAAGTAATTCAAACCTTCTTTTAAGAATCAAATACCTTTCCTTGAAGGAAAATACAAAAACAACGCTAACCAAGTTAGCTAAAATCCGATGTTAGACTCACATGGCTACAACGAGGGCATCTGATGAACGAACAAGTTTGGGTTAAATCAAAATGGTTAGTAGAATTTTTCAAAGAGACTAGACACAACGATCTCAAAATTCTTCATAAATAGTGTTTTCATTTATTCATTTGAAGGATGGTTGACAAATCACATGTCAATCGCTTAAACTAGTTATTCAATACAAGAATACAAATACACTAATCAACGTAAACAAATAAAGAAACTACGGATGCAAGTCTTCAAAGCCCAATGTTTTTCGAATTTTGGCCCACTCTTCTGTTGAAACTAGGGAAACGTCAAACGATGACTCGTCGGTTTCAAGAAAATCGATTTTCTTAGCCTCCAGCTCAGCTCAGGTTTAGCCTCTAACTCTATCTCTAGTTCAAGCTTCAGCTCTTTGGCGGTGATCCCATTTCCACTCTCTATACCCAACTTTTGCGCTTCATTTTCCTTGAAACACAAAGTTGTGGGGGCATGTGATGGCAACAAGCAGTCAACTCTCAAATGTTGGACTTCAACCTCCAAAAGTTCGACTTTTTCTTCTGAATCATGCAAGCGCCCATGAAACAGAACTCACTCGGTGAGAGCAGTGTCATGCTCACTCTCTACCAACAACCTTTCTACGTGGCACGTCTAAAGCTCGCACACTTTATTCTCTAATGATCAAATTCTACCCACCAAGGCATTGTTGTTTCATCGAGAATGGTCCCGGCCTTCTCAAAGGCGTATGCACTCATTCTTCATTCATTTGTTTTCCACCTCTAGACCAGCATTCCCGCGAAGCTTGTCAACTAGCTTATGGGCCCCAACTTTTGAAATCCTAGTGCCTCAGACTACCGTGTAATAAACTTCTTGCGGCATATTTTTTGGAGTTTCTTCCGCTAGGATGGGGGAAATTATCACGTCTAGTATCTTCAATGACGCTCGTTTCCTCTCCACTAATCAATTTGAACCTTCATCCCTTAAGGCCTCAATCACTTTAGAGGAAGTGGGAAGAGTCTTCAGCCTTTTAGGATGTTTGGCTGCATCCTCACAAGGACCATTTGAAGCTCTGCGCTTACTAGATGACTTTACGTGGCTAGAATGGCTAGGCTTGGAAGGAACTCGGTGATCATACTTTCTCTCCGAAGAAGCGATAAGATCCAGCTTGTTGTTGTTCTTCAGGGTAACAACTTTTTTTCAGGCACATCGGAGCACTAAACCACTCCCTAATTAAGCTATCAGAAGGCCTCCTGACTACGCCCAAACTACGTATTAAATTAAACATGTAATTCGAGTGTTATGCAATTTAAACCCTTTTTGTGTAGATGTAGTATTGATAAATAGGGATCGTTCTTAACCGGGGAAATTAGGGACATTAATAATGTGTTAGTGGGAGATGAATAAAAGAATAATGAATTAGAGAAATAAATAATCAAAGAATTAAATAATCAAAGAATTAATAAATTAAAGAATAGATGAATAAGAGAATAAAGAAATAATAAATTAATGAATTTCA
Organism: Prinsepia uniflora; assembly: GCA_032719365.1. Classification (NCBI taxonomy): domain Eukaryota; kingdom Viridiplantae; phylum Streptophyta; class Magnoliopsida; order Rosales; family Rosaceae; genus Prinsepia; species Prinsepia uniflora. The sequence goes on along the minus strand of CM064861.1, from coordinate 60,411,322 downwards.
AAGAATTAATAAATTAACGAATTAAAGAATAAAATAATTAAAGAATAAAGGAATGAAAGAATGAAAGAATAAATAATAAACAAGAGGGGTTTTGAAGAGGTTTGCAATTATGTAAATAAGTAAAAGCATAGATGAACTCATTCTATTTCTATTCTAACTTATGCACAAAGTAGACTTCCCGTAAACACAAACTTCAACAACATACTACAATTGCAAATATTTGAATTAATCACGAAATTATACCTTCACAAACTCATATTTCTTCATACATTTTTTATATTATAAATGCACCGAACAGCGGATTATTACTTACAATATAATTACCTTAAGTTTGTGATTTAATGCGCTGAACAGCGGTCATACATTAAATCTTTCCAAATCTACTCTAAATGTCCCGAACAGCGGATCAACATTTAGTTTCGAAATGAAGTTTAAGCTCTAGAATGTAAGAAGTAAATGATTTTTAGAAAGTAAAACACATAGAGATTATACTCAATTTTCACAAAAGATAGGAAGGAGAAACCAATACATATATTGCATTATAATTAGAACCAATAACAAATAAAAGAATTTAAGAGAATGGAGAGCAAATGTTACACTTTTCAGATTGGGTGAGAACAATGGATTGTTTTTCACAAGGAACACCGAACAGCGGCTGGAACCCTATGAAGATGGAAGAAGATTAAACAAGGAAATTCGGACTTGAACTCTCAAATTTTGTATTGGAACTATTTGCCAAAATTTCTCCTAAGAGAGGCTCAATTTTGTGCTTCTTGGAAGTGATTTTAACAAGTGAAATCAACTCCTATTTATAGGGGAAAAACTCAAATTAAACCCTAGAAAATAAATAAAAACTAAACAAAAATTATAATAAAAATATTCAAAAGTGAAATGATGAGTATGGGTGGTTTTTGGGAAGAGAAATTAAAAAAAAAAAAAAAAGAAAAGCTTGAAAAACAGCAAAGAAGGGAATCTGTCAGAGCTGCTGGAAAAGGGCCAAACTTTCGGTGGGCACGTGCTGGAAAGGTGGTGCATGGCCGGCAGGCGTACGCTGGGGAGAAGCGCTTGTCGATGGTAAGCGCTGGCCGAGCGGGAGAAGCTTGCTTCGGCAAGCGCGCGCCGAACGCCTTCTGGACAGCTGAAGCAGGCTGCTCGCGGGTTGGGCCGTGTGGGCTGGACGTGCTTGGGCCTGCGGGCCGTGCGGGCTGGGTTTGCTGATCTTGGACTGGGCTGGGTTTGTAAATGGATTTTGAGAATTGGGTTGGGCTGCACAGATTTAATTAATTAATTAATTTAAAACTAAATTAATTAATCCACCCAATTTCGTCCATATTTTATTCGTTATAATTCCAATCGAGACGATTCTTTCACCAAAATGCTCCAAATTACAAACTTTATTTATCTAAACCTAAAAATCACAAAATGATTTATTTTATCAATTTATTTGATATTTTAATACTAAAAGTCAAGTATAAAGGGTATAAAATAATATAAAATAATGCTTATTTAACGTCCTATCAAATACCCCCACACTTAAACTTTGCTAGTCCCTTGCAAATACTAAAATCAAACTACGAATTCAAAACAAGTAGACCCTTAACCATTTGTCTCAAATTTTATTGTTATAATCATGGCATAAAAGATTTTCACTTAAAACATTTAAGCAAATGGAATTCAAGAGTTAATACATGGTAACAAAATGTTTCAACAAGTAAGATAATGAGTAAATATGGTGGAATGAATCTCTGCATGAGTAAAACAAGTATGAATCAACTCACAGGGATATGCACTCATAAATTCACTCAATTTTGTAAGGGTTTGTGTTTGCACTCAAAATATGTGAGAAATACTCACATAATCGAAATGAAGTACTTTTGCAAAATCTCAAACAAACACCTCATGATAAAAACAAAACATACTTGCACAAATGAACCAAAACCATAAGCTTACTCAAATGATTAACTCAACTAATCAAAATTTACCATCTTAAGGATCATAAGGTCTTTATAAAGGTTGTAGTGGGGCTAAGATTAGAGGCAAGGAATATATATATAGGTCAAGTGGTGCTCAAATTCATTCCAAGACTCAATAGACTCCCAAAACGTATCATAACTTCCCAACCTTAGTGCAATGATGTCAGTAATCCATCCCTTCAAACATAGGCCTAATTCCATCCTGTTGGGCCTCATAGTCATTCTTTGTATCGGATTTACAAATGTAAAGGAATTAACTTAAACATTACATAATCAAACCTTATTACCTTGATAAAAACTCAATATGTCTTTTTTTTTTTCATATATCAAGGTAATAACATGTGTCAAAAATACAACAATGTTTGAGTAAGTAAATCCACATAATACACATAAAAGTCTTTCAATATCATCATTTTCTCTTTACATAATCATTATGTCTTCAACCGAGTCCTTGGAACAAAGGTAAAAGATGTCTATACTAAGCTCAAGTGTTTAGATAATCATGGTGATGAAAGAGAGGCTTAATGTGGGCTCAAAAAGGGTTAAAACTAAAGGGGTCGCAACTTGTGCGCACAAAATAGGGAACATGGATGTTTGAATTTGTGGTGTTAACCCTAATGCCTTAATCATTTCCAAAATCAGAGAGTTTATTGACTTAAAAGCTTTGAAAATCACATAGAATAAGTTCTAGTACTCTAGAGTTCATTAAAAGCTATGGCAAGCAGTTATGAGGCATATGTATATCAATTTAAACAAAGAACTTATGAATCACTCATCAAAGATGTATATAAAGTTCTAAAGCTCACATAAGGTTCAAATGATTCATACTTATCATATCATGCTCATTTATGTACCAATTTACATGCATTATCTTCAAGTTATAACACTTAATCACAAAATATTAACAAACAAATTCAAGTTGTAGTGATTATCTTTATAGCCATAACATAATCATTTCCATTCATTTATATCATTGTCAAGTTAAAGGGCAACTTGATGACTCGTAAAAACACTACGTTAAAACAAAAAGACTCAAGAAAGCAATATTTTTTTTTTATTATTATTTTTTTTTCCGTAGGAAAGACTTAATAAAACAATTTCAATTGCACAAATAAATTTGTAAACCATTCCCCCACACTTAAATTCTACATTGTCCTCAATGTTAGGAAAATACGAAGTAATTAAACATAGAATCAAAGTAAGGAAGATGATTTAAGAAAATGAAGTAAGAAAGAAAAACATAAACAAAGTAAAAGAGAGTGAAGGGTCAAAAGAAAGCAAATCTGTGTTGATGACTCCTTCACACTCGAGAACACATTGGGTTGCCTCCCAACAAGCGCTTGAAGTTTAACATCCATCCAGCCTAGACCAAATTCAGTTCATCTGATGGGACGTCGTAGCACTCTTTCTAACTCCATCGTGTTCGCCAATTACCTCGATATAAGTCTTCAATCTATGGCCATTGACCTTGAACTCTTTTCCAGTTCCAACGTGTTTTATCTGTATGGCTCCAGGGGCAAAAATATTAGTGATAACAAAAGGTCCTACCCATCTAGAACACAACTTACCAGGAAAGAGTCTAAGCCGAGAATTGAACAACAAAACTTTCTGGCCAATGTCAAATGCTTTACTCTTGATCTGTTTGTCATGAAATGCCTTTGCCTTTTCCTTGTAGATCAGAGTGCTTTCAAATGCATCATTTCTGATTTCCTCAAGCTCACTCAGCTGGAGCTTTCGATGTAGACCGGCGTCATCAAGCTTGATGTTGAAAGTTTTGACGGCCCACCATGCTTTATGCCCTAGTTCCACCGGAAGGTGACATGCTTTACCGTACACCAACCTATAGGGTGACATTCCTATAGGTGTTTTGTATGCCGTCCTGTATGCCCAAAGTGCATCATCCAACCGTTGGCTCCAATCCTTACGATTAGGACCCACAGTTCGCTCTAATATCTTCTTGATCTCTCTATTACTGACTTCCACCATTCCACTCGTTTGAGGATGGTAAGGTGTAGAGACTCGATGAGTGACACCGTACCGTTTCATTAAAGCTTCAATGGTCTTGTTGCAGAAATGACTTCCTCCATCACTTATTAGGACCCGCGGGATCCCAAACCTGGAAAGAATGTTAGTTCTAAGGAAATCTGCAACAGTTTTAGAGTCATTAGTCCTGGTGGCCTTAGCTTCCACCCATTTTGATACATAATCAACGGCAAGTAAGATATAGAGATAGCCATTAGATTGAGGAAACGGACCCATAAAATCGATACCCCAAACATCAAATATTTCAACAGTAAGAACATAATGTTGTGGCATTTCATCCCTTCGTCCTAAGTTTCCTGATCTCTGTCATTTATCACAGGCTAAGCAAAATGAATGTGCATCTTTAAAAAGTGTGGGCCAATATAGTCCAGATTCTAAGATTTTGAGTGCAGTTTTTCTAGATCCAAAGTGGCCTCCACAAGCATGGCTATGGCAAAACTCTAGGACTGACCTATGTTCAATATCAGGGACACATCTCCTAATCAATAAATCTGCACAGTGTTTCCACAAATAAGGTTCATCCCAAATATAGTGCCTAGCATGCTTCTTAAGTTTATCTTTTTGTGCACGGGAGAGGGTGGTGGGCAACTGCTTGGTGACTAAATAATTGACAATATCAGCATACCAAGGAGTACCTCCCTCGATTTTGAAGAGTTGTTTGTCTGGAAACATCTCTTGTATCGCCACAGGATCTCGTTCATGTGCAATGCGACTCAAATGATTTGCCACCACGTTCTCTACGCCTTTCTTATCTTTAATCTCGATGTCAAACTTTTGAAGAAGAAGAATCCATCGGATCAGTCTTGGTTTCACTTCCTTCTTGGCTAGGAGATACTTCAGTGCTGCATGATCAGTGTAAATAATGACTTTAGTTCGAAGTAGATAAGAACGAAATTTATCTAAAGAAAATACAACAGCAAGCAACTCCTTTTCTGTAGTGGTGTAGTTCATCTGGGCATCATTCAAGGTTCTGGATGCATAGTAGATGGCGTAGGGCTTCTTATCCCGCCTTTGTCCGAGTACGGCTCCAACTGCATAATCAGAGGCATCGCACATTAGTTCAAAGGGTAAGGACCAATCAGGGGCACAAAGAATGGGGGCAGTGGTTAAGAGATTTTTAAGCTTCTAAAAAGCTTCCTGACAGTCTGCATCAAAGACGAAGGGTGTCTCCTTCTGAAGCAGTCGGCACAAGGGCCTTGCAATGTGGGAGAAGTCTTGGATAAATCTTCTGTAAAATCCTGCGTGACCAAGAAATGAACGGATTCCTCTCACCGAAGTGGGAGAGGGTAAGTGGCGCACAGTATCAACTTTAGATTTATCGACTTCAATTCCTCTTTCAGAGACAATATGGCCCAAGACTATCCCTTGTCTAACCATGAAATGGCATTTCTCCCAGTTAAGTACCAGATTAGTTTCGACACACCATTATAAGATAAGTGCTAAGTGTTCTAAGCATGCATCAAAACTATCCCCAAAGACATTGAAATCGTCCATAAATACTTCAATTATTTTTTCGACGTATTCAGAGAAAATAGAAAGCATGCATCTTTGGAAAGTACCTGGGGTGTTACATAAACCGAAAGGCATTCTTCGGTAGGCAAAAGTGCCAAAAGGACAAGTGAAAGTCGTTTTATCTTGGTCATTTTGAGCGATACAGATTTGATTGTACCCGGAATAACCATCAATGAAAGCAATAATAGGAGTGACCTGCTAACCTTTCAAGCATTTGATCAATGAAGGGCAAAGGAAAGTGATCCTTCCTAGTTGCTTTGTTCAGGCGTCGATAGTCGATGCAGACTCTGTATCCGGTCACTGTTCGTTGGGGCACTAGCTCTCCTTCACTGTTCGCAACAACTGTGACTCCACTTTTCTTTGGGACTACTTGGACTGGTGAGACCCATTTGCTGTCTAAAATTGGGTAGATGACACCACAGTCCAAGAGTTTGATGACCTCTTGTTTCACAACTTCCATCATTGGAGGATGGAGGCGACGTTGGGCTTCGCGAGAGGGCTTTGCATCATCTTCTAGTAAGATTCGATGCACACAGGTTGTAGGGCTGATTCCCTTGATATCTGACAAAGTCCATCCAATGGTTGTCTTGTACTTCGTCAAGACCTGTACCAGTCTATCTTCCTGTGACTCGGTTAGTGCAGAAGACACTATGACGGGCAGAGTGTCGTCCGAGCCAAGATAGGCATACTTCAGGTGGTCAGGCAAAACGTTGAGCTCGAGAACGGGGGCCTGAATCACTGAAGGAGGAGTGGCATTAGTATTAATTGGAAATGACGAGGGTACCTGATGATGTACCATTCTGAGGGCCTCATTTAGGGTCATGACTTCATCCCAAATTCGAGGTTCTAGTTCGTAATCCGTATCCTCAACCAAGGCGTCCCCTGATTGCGTTAGGCCAACTCCTTCCTGGATTATCATGTTGAGTGTGTCTTCTCGAATTGAATCAAGATGTTTCTCTGCGAGAGAAGTGCACACGTCAATAGAAAAAGTAGTATGAGTTGTGGAACTAGGGTACCTCATGGCATCAAAAATGTTGAAGCCAATTTCCTCTTCGTCTACTTCCATAGGTAATGTTCCATTGAACACATCAATCTTTGTCTTGGCAGTTCTCATGAATGGTCTTCCCAACAGCATTAGTGGAGCTTGATTCGTAGGGGAATCCTCCATGTCTAAGACATAAAAGTCAGCGGGGAAGATGAGCTGGTTAACCTGCACAAGAACATCTTCGACGTATCCCTTAGGATACACATTAGAGCGATCGGCTAACTGAATGATAATATCGTCATGTTGTAATTTACTTAGACCTAGGGCAACATATAGTGAATATGGCATAACATTAATGGATGCTCCTAAGTCTAGCATGACTTTATCAAATGACTTTTTACCAATCACGCAGGGAACAGAAAAACTCCCTGGATCCTTCAACTTTGGGGGTAGCCGACGCTGGATTACAGCAGAAACTGTTTCACTCACCATCACAACCTCCTTCTCCCTCGTCTGGCGCCTTGGAGTGCATAACTCTTTCAGAAATTTTGCGTATTTCGGCACTTGTTTGATGCACTCGATCAAGGGCATGTTGATTTGCACCCTTTTGAAGATCTCCAAGATTTCCTCATCGGATTCATTCTTCTTAGATTTGGCAAGCCTACTTGGAAATGGTGCATGCACAAACGGGGAATTAGTAACAACCGAACTTGAAGGGATTGGGTTATTACCTTGTGTGTGGGTAGGTTGAACTAGTGGTTGTGTCGTGGTGGTCTTAGTTGCCACCTTGTGCTTTTCAGCCTCAGAAACGGCTGGATCTGGCTCTATTTCTCCAAGCACTTTACCACTTCGAGTGATAATTGCATTGGCTTCAGGTCTTATATTTGGGTTGGGTGTAGGTTGAGGTGGAAGCACCCCGCTAGCTTGGATCTTACCCATGAAGTCCACGACCTTGCCCATTTGGTCCTTGAGATCAGCGATGTCTTTTTGTTGATTTTGCTGACCTGTGACAAGAGCTTGAGTTGAAGCCATTAGTGTTTGCTGCCCTTGGGAAAGAGCAGCCAGCATTTTATCATAATCAGGATTAGAAGATGAAGAAGTATGATTATTTGCATGATTATGAGAAAAGTTAGAAAATGGGACCGGGGGCCTTGGTTGCCATGTGGGCCTTGGTTTCCATGTGGGCCTTGGTTGCCATGTGGGCCTTGGGAACTGGTCTGGGACACGGTTTGGCCCAGTCGACATGTGCTGAGGGTTTAGGACATTGTTCGGATCTCTCCAACTGTAACCTTGGGTCCTTGGCCCTCCTTGAAAGCCTCCAATGGCGTGTGCCATTTCAGTTTCGGAGTCTTCCTCCCTTGCAGTGTAGGGACATTGTTCCTCAAGATGGCCTTGAGAGCATATGGAACAAACTGGAGCTACCTGTTTCTTTAGTTCAAGCATATTCGAAAGCATAGAGGTGATCTTATCTAACTTAGAATCATTTATAGCATGGGAACTTACCTCATGTACCTTTCTAGAAATAGGATCGGCACCTTCGTATTGTGCATCATTGAGTGCACGGCTTTCAAGTAGTGCACGACCATCTACTAGGCTCCGAACTAAGAAACTTCCATTAGCTGCAGCATCGAGCAGTCCTCTATCCCAACCTTTGAGTCCTTCATAAAAGTAGGTTAAAAGATAGCCTTCTGTGATCCCGTGAGTAGGGCATGAAGCACAAAGTTCCTTAAACCTCTCGTAGTACTGGCTGAAATTCTCATCATGTTCTTTCTGCTTGATTCCAGTGATCTCTTTTCTTAAGACCGTAATCTTTGAGGCAGGGAAGTACTTGGTAAGAAACTCCTAAACCAACTTCTCCCAAGAGTCAATATGATTGGGTGGGAGACCCAAAAGCCATACCCGTGCTCTTTCTTCCAAGGACAACGGGAAAGCTTTCAGCTTCATGATTTCCAAGTCCGCATCATCCGGACACATACTACCAACGATGAATTGGAACTCTGTTAAGTGCTTATGTGGATCTTCATTTCTGACTCCACGGAACTTGGGTAGCTGATGAAGGACTCCACTCTTAAGCTCAATATCTTTCTTGTTGGTTCTAGGCTCGGGATACTGGATGCAGAAGTTTGTAGTGCCATTTGTGTTTGCACATGTCTGCTCCCGGATACTCAGGTTTCGTGCCATGGCTATTGGTGTTCCGAAAGTCTGTTCTTCTTCTGAATTACTCTTCTCACTTATGGACTCACCGATTATTGGGGATGGAGGTCCGGATGAGCCGGTTTGCTTAAGTGCGTCTCTGAATGTCGCGTTGCTTGGTGAGATGTCAAGTTGTCTTCTCAGCCGATCAAGCTTGGATTGATGAGCGCGCATTCATAAGTTCGTACCTATATTAACAGAACACTAAGTTAGAAGGCAAGTATACACAAGTAACTAGTGAAAGTTAATTAAGACAGGATAGTTGTTACAAAGTTAGGGTTAGTAGTGAAAATATAAGTCAAGGAAATCATAATTAGCAAGAAAATGTGAGATGTAACAAGTATGACTGCAAAAATTTTAAACCGATATTACATATGCACAAGAAGAGAGTAGAGACTTGCATAAAATATCAGAATCAACAATAAGTTATATTTATGGAAAGAAAATACACAAGTTCCAAATGCAAAACAATAATGCAATAAGTAGAGTTTTAGAGTGTCATGAATAACTTTCCCCTTCCGCTTCTCATAGTACTTTCCTGGGCGTACGGCCTGCGCGTACTGATAACCACCATTCCACCATTCAACATTAATCATGGCCAGTTGAGATAGATATAACGCGAGAAGCAAGGATAATTTTAAGAGCACCCTGAGGCTAGCTTGGCATATACTCCATTGGTGTTCCCTTTCTTAATCCAAAACTTGTCACTAGTCATAACTCTCCTAGACACCATAATTAATCCAAATGATGACGTAGAGAATTACCAAACCCTAGTGTTTACAAACTCCGCCCCAACCTCATGTCCATAGATTCGAGTCTATGGTGTGTGGTGATGAAATCCACACATCATGAAGGGTTAAGGAGAAAGTAAATAAGAGGAGCACTACCTGTTCCCGAAAGTAAGATTTTGAAGAAAAAGGGACTAAGAGATTCATGCAACTCTAAAACAGTTAATAGGAAACAATACTTACACATTAGGAAATTCAAAGATGAATAAAGTTTCATAAATTATTATTATTTTTTTTTAAATTTTTTTTTAATTTTTTTTATTTTTTTATTCCGAATTTTCTTTTTTCTTTTTTTCATTTAAAATTTAAAGTTTAACAAGACATAAACAAATAATTGATTACATAAAAGTAAAATAAGTGTAAACATAAAGTTAGTGGAACATAAAGGTTATGGAATAAAATTAAAAGAAAGTTAATGGAATAAAGTATAATGGATTAAATAAAAGTAAAAGTAAAGAAAAGTAAACATATAAAATATGCATTTATGACAAGTACCAATTTTAGTATGAACAAGTAAAAGTAAAAGTAAACTAATGAAATTAAATCATGAACAAGTATCAAATTTAATATGAACAAATGTATAAAAAAAATTATGAACATTTATGAACAAGTATAAATTAGAAATTAAGAATAAGTAAAGTATGAGCATTATAAACAAAAATAATAAGAACAATAATAAGATGGATAAATAAAATATAAACAAGTAAGTAAATGTTATAAACAAATATAATATTAACAAAAGTAAAATTCATAAACAAGTATAATATGCATAATTTATATACATACACCAACAAATTAAAAATTATTTTTAATTTTCCCGGCAACGGCGCCAAAAATTGACTACGCCCAAACTACGTATTAAATTAAACATGTAATTCGAGTGTTATGCAATTTAAACCCTTTTTGTGTAGATGTAGTATTGATAAATAGGGATCGTTCTTAACCGGGGAAATTAGGGACATTAATAATGTGTTAGTGGGAGATGAATAAAAGAATAATGAATTAGAGAATTAAATAACAAAAGAATTAAATAATCAAAGAATTAATAAATTAAAGAATAGATGAATAAGAGAATAAAGAAATAATAAATTAATGAATTACAAAGAATTAATAAATTAACGAATTAAAGAATAAAATAATTAAAGAATAAAGGAATGAAAGAATGAAAGAATAAAGAATAAACAAGGGGGGTTTTGAAGAGGTTTGCAATTATGTAAATAAGTAAAAGCATAGATGAACTCATTCTATTTCTTTTCTAACTTATGCACAAAGTAGACTTCCCGTAAACACAAACTTCAACGACATACTACAATTGCAAATATTTGAATTAATCACGAAATTATACCTTCACAAACTCATATTTCTTCATACATTTTTTATATTATAAATGCACCGAACAGCGGATTATTACTTACAATATAATTACCTTAAGTTTGTGATTTAATGTGCCGAACAACGGTCATACATTAAATCTCTCCAAATCTACTCTAAATGCCCCAAACAGCGGATCAACATTTAGTTTCGAAATGAAGTTTAAGCTCTAGAATGTAAGAAGTAAATGATTTTTAGAAAGTAAAACACATGGAGATTATACTCAATTTTCACAAAAGATAGGAAGGAGAAACCAATACATATATTGCATTATAATTAGAACCAATAACAAATAAAAGAGTTTAAGAGAATGGAGAGCAAATGTTACACTTTTCAGATTGAGTGAGAACAATGGATTGTTTTTCACAAGGAACACCGAACAGCGGCTGGAACCCTATGAAGATGGAAGAAGATTAAACAAGGAAATTCGGACTTGAACTCTCAAAATTTGTATTGGAACTATTTGCCAAAATTTCTCCTAAGAGAGGCTCAATTTTGTGCTTCTTGGAAGTGATTTTAACAAGTGAAATCAACTCCTATTTATAGGGGAAAAAACCAATTTAAACCCTAGAAAATAAATAAAAACTAAACAAAAATTATAATAAAAATATTCAAAAGTGAAATGATGAGTATGGGTGGTTTTTGGGGAAGAGAAATTAAAAAAAAGAAAAGAAAAGCTTGAAAAACAGCAAAGAAGGGAATCTGTCAGAGCTGCTGGAAAAGGGCCAAACTTTCGGTGGGCACGTGCTGGAAAGGTGGTGCATGGCCGGCAGGCGTGCGCTGGGGAGCAGCGCTTGTCGATGGTAAGCGCTGGCCGAGCGGGAGAAGCTTGCTTCGGCAAGCGCGCGCCGAACGCCTTCTGGACAGCTGAAGCAGGCTGCTCGCGGGTTGGGCCGTGTGGGCTGGACGTGCTTGGGCCTGCGGGCCGTGCGGGCTGGGTTTGCTGATCTTGGACTGGGCTGGGTTTGTAAATGATTTTGAGAATTGGGTTGGGCTGCACAGATTTAATTAATTAATTAATTTAAAACTAAATTAATTAATCCACCGAATTTCGTCCATATTTTATTCGTTATAATTCCGATCGAGACGATTCTTTCGCCAAAATGCTCCAAATTACAAACTTTATTTATCTAAACATAAAAATCACAAAATGATTTATTTTATCAATTTATTTAATATTTTAATACTAAAAGTCAAGTATAAAGGGTATAAAATAATATAAAATAATGCTTATTTAACGTCCTATCACCTCCCACCATCCGTATCTCTGAGGGGAGAAAGTAGTCAGCTCATATCATGAAACTTTGGAGGAATCTTCAAGGCCTTATTAATCCTTCTAAGATCAGGATGACCTTCAAAACTGCTATATAGCTCATCAAACATGCAAAAGTACGAGGCGATTCTCAGATCTGGGAAGGCACGTTTGCCCCATTCGCCTCCTATTTCGATGCAGTTGACTCTATACGTGTTATCATCAAATTCCGTCCTAAAAAATAGTTCCACCCTGGGAATGACTCGAGAAAGTCGAATGACAGTAATCCAATTGTGTGACACGGAATAGCAATGCCAGATTGTATGTAATTATGACAAAAATGTACAGATGACAACATCCAAAAAAAATTCAAGTAACAAAGAAGAGGAACCCCGAACGGAGTTTTTATGCATTATATTACTTGCTAGGAAGAAAATGAGTTTAACATTGCTCATTGTAACTGGCCTACACTGGTTGTTTCTTTCTTGGCAATATCTTTGCAATAGATGTACTCCTAGTAAAGTTTCAAAATCTTGTAAGAAAATGAGTTGAATGCCAATTTCTGTGACTGACTTAGGAATATTGGCAAAATCATAGCAAACTCACTTTACAGTGTTTGTAAAATTGACTGTAACTGGACCAAAGAAAAACATATCTTTATACTTTTATATAATGTAAATTTGGTTGAAACTGGACCATATAAAAGCATTATCTTTGTTCTAACATTAGTCACATCTCTCTACAGGACATATATGATGAAAAACTATGAAAGAAAGTCAAATAATATATTCATGAGAATTTATTGATGGTCTTGGAAGCGTCAGTAAGATTTTCTTCCCTAGCATTGACAACCACCACTATTATTTACTTGTTTTTTATACAAGCAAAGGTTAATGGACACAGTACAATTTATTAGAGCACATCTAATGGGACCATTCTAGCCAATGCAAGGCATGTTGTGGCCTTTGTCCCATGCAAAACAGTAAGACAACAAATAGTCTTGAGCAAAATGCCATGAACAGTGCCATTTGAGGAGTTAAACCTTGCCGCTAGCCTTTTACCTTTGTCATTACCACTAGACATGCTCTTAAGGGGAGGAAGGGAAGACAATGCAAATGCATGTGAGCTGTGAACATTAATGTAAGAAAAAAAATTATTTACAATTACCTTTTTTCGCTGGTTTGTCCAACTCCTTGGCTTATAATCTTTATTAGCTCCATATATACGTAAATTATATATTAAATTTCTATCTGATTTGCTAGAAGAAATTCCTTATAAATACTTGAATAGTATTATTAATCGTTGCTGCTCCCAATGCTTACATATGGCATATAAATAAACACTAGGCAATTTTTAGTCATAGATGACACTAATTAGATGACATTTTGGATTAAAACTGTCTTCTTATTCTAAAAAATGACAATTTTGATTAAAACTGTCATCTATGGTCATGTAAAAATGTTAATTGCCTTGTTTTTTTCAATATTTTGGGTGCTAATAGACAATATTTTGGGGGGTGTATTCAATTGGTGATTTTAAATGATTTTAGAGTGTTTTCAAATGTATGGGTATTCAATTAAGATTTTAATTGATTCTATTAAAAGATTGGTGTATCCAATTGGGATTTTAATAAGTTTTTTTTAAACCCCTTCAAAATTCAGGTGTATTCAATTAGATTTTAAAAAACAATTTCAAAATCCAAGTGTATTCAAAAGTTTTATGATTTTTAATGATTTGATGAATTGATGGGTTTTAAGATGAAAATATACATATCAATCATTCACCCAAATAACACCTCTCATCCTAAAATTTCATTAGATTTGAATAAAAATAAAAATAAAAATATTTTTCCATCCAACTCACTCAACCTCCAATCTTGTCGCCACTGCCTCCTCCTCTGCACCTACTTTTTATTCATATTAATTCTTCTCTTTCTTAAGACTTCAAAATGTATAGATATGGCTGAAGATGCATGTGAGCACCTTCAACTTTTATGGGCGGAGCTTGGGACCTTAAAATATTTTTCATTGCACTTTTCGGTTGAATTTTTGAAATTTTAACAAAAATGTAAGAAAAGTCATCCATTCTCATCTGCTTATAGATTTTTTGGAGTTTATGCTAAACATATGTTTCTATATTGTCCTCCATTATTAGACATTCCGATTCAATTCATTCGGCTATTTATCAGCATTACAGTGACGGGGCTCAACAGAGGGCTGGGAATGGTTTTATGAAATAGTTTTCGAATGCATGCATTGGTTTTACGTGAAGGGTATAAACGTCTTTTCTTATAAAATGTTTTCTAAACTTACCATTTATTTTTGTCCACTCACAGTTTTTTCTGTTTTTCGATACCCTCCAGGTTGATGCGGTGCAGGCTGTTGTTAGTGAGACAGAGACATCACACATGCAATCCACAGTGGTTTCTCCGTACTCTGGGAAACCGGAAGTTAGGTTTGGTACGTTAACTTGAGTATCCCTTGTCTGATCTACGTGTTACATGGAGGTTAAGCAGGCGTTTAGCCTTCGTGTCACACGTGGGTTAGACGGAAGCATGACTTATCCCTTAATCCAGGGGGATTGGGGATAGGTAATGTCAGGGAAGGCCATTGCCCTTTTAACCAAATTTCATTCCTTAATTTTTTTTTTCAAAATAAGAAAGGAAATTACAAGAAAATACCTCTCAAACAACATAGATTCAAGTATCAAAACAAACCATATTAGAAGTAGAGGGAGGAGTTTGATGAACCCTAATTTTAGTGCCTCCAACAAATGTTCCTCTGAAGCCAATGCATCAACATCAAAATTAGCTCCTCAATTATGTGAGAACAATAGATCACTAAAAAAAAAAATTAGAACGGTTGATTCAAAATTCAGATTAAAGGAACCGTCATTGATCCTCCTCAATGTGGACATTCAATTTCCTGAGCCAAATAGAGTGAAGAATCATATTGAAAACATCAAATCTCTTGGAGGGTCCATTCACCACAAAATGCCTCTACACAATTTTCACTCTTCTATGCATTCTCAAGTACTGACTTTGTGATATTCCCATAAGTATCCTTTTAATGTTTATGGTATGTCCTTCACTTGTATTTCAACAGAAAATGACTTCCACTCAAGAACATCACTGAACGGCGGAACATAGCCGTCAGAAATCAACACCAGAATGCACTCTCCGTATAGTGCCTCCACGACCCTCGAGCTTGCCACCTCGTACCCGCTAGGGCATAAGCAAAATCTGCTCTTCTTTAAGTAGGATAGTCCGGGAGGAAGTTGGTCGTAAACTTGCACATCTTGGTGCTTTTCTTTCCATTCATTTAGAAGAAGGTACATGTTATATATATATATATATATATATATATATGAGCTTTTGAATTGGAGATAATGAATATACTAACTAGTAAAGAAAAAATTGTTGAACAAGCTAATTTTTATTAAAAAAAAAATTAAACAAGATATATTTACATTTTGATAAAAATAAAAAATAAATAGGAATTAGATATATTCATAAAATAAGGAAAATGGACTTTACATTAATTTTAAGTTTTTTAACAATCATTTTTTAGCTTGATATTAGTAATAAGTATTCCTGGTCTATTTTTAAACATGCAAGGATAGTTTTTCTGTTAAAATTTTCAACGATTTTTGGTATAAAAACACACATAATATGACAACTTTACTCTTATTCATAATAGAAATCGTTGAGAAATTTAACGGAAAGAATGTCCATACATATTTGAATTGGATTCACTTGTTTTTTTATTTGGATGTGTCTTTGTTTTCCAATATTATCATATAGTTTTATCCCGTTGGTTACTTGCCTACTACATCCATAATCCAAAACTTGGGTTGGATTTGAGTATATGGAAAGCTGAAAGAATATGCATAATTTGGTTTTCCTTATTGGTTAGTTTTGCCTTCATAATCGCAGATGAATTTTTCTTGTGTCAATCTAATTCATGGGAGGCAAACATTGACAATGGAGGTTTTGTTATGAGCATCTTTATTTTTCCTCTTTCCATGATGTGTTTGATTTGTTATGATTTTAAAATAATAACAAATATTTTAAAATCATAACAAATCAATAAAAAAATCATTTAAAATCTATATGAAAACACTTTGAAATCAATAAAAAAATTTTAAAATTAATTGAAACCCATTAAAATTTATTAAAATCTAAATTGAATACACGTATTTTTTACTTGGAAACCTGATAAGGAGAGGGAAATAAAAAATTGCAAAGAAGGTGATAGCGGCAATTGAAATTTCGAAAAGGCAGCACAACTGCGCTCCACTGTTCATCATAAAAAACCAGAGGAGGAGCATACCGCTCGAACGAAAGGGAAGTGAAACACCAATAAAGATTGAGAACAAACTACGCTGTGCCTTTAGTTGAGAGAACGAACCACGGTCCGCCGTCTTCAATAATCCTGAGAGGATCCTGCCATCTTCAATTAGTTTGCCTCTTCACTGATCGAGAACGAACCACTGTCGTCGCCTTTAATAAGACCGTGAAAGGAAAAGCACGACATCGACGACACCGAAGGTTTGTTTCTCTTTTATCAACTTTCTCTTTTATCAATGGTTCTTTCTTCAGTTCTTCTTACTGTGATTACGAAAAGTTGATCTTGAAGGCGACCATCGGTGAATCATTGCAGGCGATGACTCATGAAATTCTTTGATGTCTAGATACTGGTAAAAAGTTCGTGCCGGACTTGGAATTCGCCTCCATTGAGTTAGAGAAAGAGAGGTTTGTATGAGTGAACATTTTGAATCTAAACAACGATTGATGTGTTGGGCGTGTTTTGTATCTGTCTGTGAGAAACTTTTATTCTGAATCTGATAGTAGATTTCGGTTCTAATTTAGTTTTCTCAAAATGAAAAAGAAATGCTAATTTAGTTCTTGGTGGTTCGGCTGGTTGCTTTGATAATAGTATTAATTTCGTTTCAAACAGAGAGATGGTAGCTGCAGTGTATGAAGTGAACTTATTTTCTCAAAAACTAATAGTGTCGTTTTGTCATCGTAAAGGGCTTTGCAATAAAGTTCTTTCTTCCTCAAACGGAAAGAGTCATTTTTTTGTGATTACTAATGCATATAAGAATTGAAACTACTAAGTTATAAAGATATATATACTATAGTAGTGAGCTTCACTTTTTGTTATGGTTATTGGTTATTGTTCTCTTAGCATGACAGTGATACAGAAGATATATGATAATTATTAACATTAGTTTTAATTTGGTGGGTTGCCTAATGAAATCCTTAAAATATTTCGTACATGTATGGTATGTTGTACGTTTAATTTTCCATTAATTGTTGGATTATGCATCTTGTTTTTAGGTGAAGTAGGAGAAAGCAGAGCATGAGGCTTTGGGAGTATTGCCACTCTACCAGCGCACCATTCCATAAGTATGTTTTTGCCCCTTGTCGCTATTCCTCATTAGAATGAATCTTTGGGAGAATTATAGCAATGTTTTCTAGTATATTTTTGCATACCTTAAGGGAGATGATATTTTTTTCTAGAAGCTTTTCCCAATTGTTGGCATTTGAGGATCTGAAATGGAACTTCCTGGATGTTTTTCGCATTCAGGAAGTCTGTTTATCAATAATAATGTATGATCCAGCTTTCAACTTTATTTTTCTTTGATTGTAATAAGCTGCTTGTTCTCCAATGGTGCAAAAATTTCTTACTGTATTACTCATATATTCCTTCTATCCTTTTCCATCTGCAGAGGCTGCATTATTGACCTTGTTTTGTCCTCCTCAATTTCAATCCTAGTTTCTCTTTAATTCGGATTCAATTTCCTATCTCTTCTTGTAAGGGAAAGAAGAAAAATAAAAAAGCGGAAATAAAACAACTTTTCTTGGCGTATGTTGCTGATGTTTATTATTGTTTGAGATGATTCTTGATTTTAGTTTTTACTCTTTAAATTTTATTATTTGTAGCTTCTAGCCTGGAAAATATAGTTTATTTAAATAGTAATTTAGTAATCTTATCACATTGATTTTGTTTATGGACTTCCGTTCAATGTGGTGTTGATAGTTTGTTTATAGAATATAATAATCTGAGGGCATGTTATTGCGTACAAATTCTCATAAGCATGCAATCTAATTAAGTCGCCAAGCCTGGTGTTAGTGATACCTTCAAGTCGATCATGTATTTTGCTTCGATGGCATGTGGAGATGGGATGATGTTCAAAGAGCGAGTAAATTTGTCTCTGAGATTCTGTGAAAGCTTTGTCTGCTGCCTCTTTTTTTCAAAGTTCTACAAAACCCACTTCCAAAACCCCAAAACCCCAATAACCATTTTCTGTTTTCTGTTTTCTGTTCTTTCTGTTGCTCTAATTCTGAGCTTCTTCTCTGTCTGTATGGACATCCCAACTTTGCGTGTGAAGTCGCATCTAGTGTCAAGTAATATTCTGTATGATTAAGTTCTTTCCTGATCTATTTTCTCGCAAATTAGCATTTGGGTAATTGCTAACTCTTGGTCGATCTTTGAATTTTTTATGGTTGTTTCCCTTTTGAATTTTTTTTTTTTTTTTTTTGTTTCTTTGAAATATGGGTCTTTAATCGAAGTTATTCTTGAAGTTGATCTTGACGTTTTTGTAAATGTAGAGGTGTTCGTGATGATTGCTAGTATTATGTGATCTAATTTGCTAGTTTCTTATATTTTCTGTTGTTGGATATAATACTCTGGGTATGACTGTCAAATCCGTCTAGTCTTGAATATTTAGACGATAACAGAGAAGAGTTTAGACATATGTGTGATATTCAGAAACTGTCAAATCCTTGCCTTATGTTTGGTTTATTGGTCGTTTCTATCTATCTTGTAAATCGATACACCAACTTGAAGAACTCTGAAATCCAATAAATACTAGTGTCTTTGAGCTATATAGACCATGATCTCCTTGGTGCTGTTATACTCTCTCTGCTGACATCAACTGCTCACACGATCTGATCATCTAACCCATCATTTTCCTTTGGTTTGGTCTTTGGAAGAGTTAAATTTGAAGTAGTACTTCTACGTTCTAGGTTGAATATTGGAAAGTGTTGAGATTCAGCTTTTGTTGGAAAAATATGCTTAATACTTGCAAGTCACTAGCAATGAATTATAGGATATTTTTACAATGTGTAGGATTTTTGCTTTGTTGGAGTTTATGTTTGATTTAATTTCTTTTTAATATTATAATGAGAGAAAAGAACGACTAGCACTTACACACAAAATGAGATACATGAAGTGCATGGTGAGTGGGTAGATTTTTTTAGGAAATATGCAACGTAAGTTTATGTAGCATATGAAATGACTCAGTACAATGGAATAGTATGACCTAGACAATGTACTTTTATGTTAATTTTGTCTTTTTGTTTTGGTTGTATCTTGAGAGGTATGCACTTAGCTACATAGTTAATTCTTGTACTTTTGGGATCGTTGGCTTTTAGTTGATTTAATATAAGAATGATAGTTCGATGGATTTGCTATCATTAATTGACAAAATTTATGTGAACCAACGACAGGTGTCCAAGGAATTGACACACAAATGCCATTTTCTAATAAAATTATCAAGCTTATTACAACAGTGAATTACTGTTCTTAATTATAAAAAACCTTAGTCTAAAATTATATTACACAACATCGCATTAAAAAAACTGTTGTCTATGTTATCATAGACGACACTTTTGCTGAAAAAATGTTGTCTGATAGTCCATCAGACGACACTTTTACACAATAAGCGTCGTTTGATGCACCATCAGACAACACTTTCCTGCATATAAGGTATCATCTCTATTAAGTTCAAACGACAGATTTTCAGTAAAATTGTCAGCTGTGAGTGTAATAAACGATGGTTTTTTTGGGTTGAGTCTTTTTTTTCCCAAAAGATGACGATGGTTTTTCCAAAAAAACCGTCGTCTGATTTTATTTTAAACAACAGTTAAAAAGTGTCGTATGATATTATTCAAATAGATGACTCACATAGACAATACCTTTTTTGCAATCAGACGACATTTTTTTGTTATCGTCTAAGGATAAAAATGGCATAGTGAGACAATATGGAATTAGAGAATACTGAAGAGAATTCATGCATATCATTTAGGAATTAGGATGCAGAAATATATAATCAAAGTATGGATGCACATAATTAAAGAATGTTCAACACCAATGCTCAGCAGGAATGTCCAACTTATATTTAAGAGGGCCATATTGACATATAGGCCCAAAAAAAAACCACTAGCATACCTGGCTGAGTGTGGCTGCTTCTTTGCAATAAGAGACGGCCAAGACGGGCCATAGTAATTGTCTGATTTGTAAGTATTCATATCAAATAAAAGCTAATTAGCTTGAGCGTTTACAACAATCTTTTCATTTCAAACCTGCGAAAGAAGTTATATCTCAAGGTGCTATACTTATTTAAGCTTCTTATTTATATTATATTGTGTAAATTTGATTGTAATTGGATCATAGAAATGCATTATCTTTTTTCTTTTCTGTACTATAAAGCTGACTGTAACTGGACCATAAGAAAATATTATATTTGTTATTTTATATATTGTAAAATTGTCTAAATTGGAGCAAAGAAAAATATTATCTTTGATCTTTTATACGCTACAAATCTGATTATAACTGAACCATAGAAAAGCATTATCCTCGTTATTTTACATACTCTAAAGGCTTATTAGGCTAAGTGCACCAAGAACAAGTCACAAAATCTCAAAATACACCAAGGACGAAAATTTGCCTCAATGTGCATTAGGAACGGTTACACTGTGAGAACCGTTGCACCATCTCATTGACGTTGTCCTTGACGACCTTAATGTTTGCAGACGTGGAGCACTATTTGCAGACGTGGAGTCGTCGTGGCACAATAGATGATGATGTGTAAAATAAGGTGCACCAAGGACATTGAAACATTGAGAGAATTTGAACTGAGGATAATTCCTCTGCTAGGGTTTTGAAAATTTTGGGGGAATTGAAGAAACTAACATCGAATTTTCATGGGAAGTTTCGTGGGGATTGCAGGATTTACGATTGGGTGGACGGATAACTTGAAAGAGGAGGATTGCAGCAATAGGGAAAGTGGCAGCAATGAAGAATACGTGGGAAGGTGGCAGTATGTAAGAGAGTCGAGGGTTGGAGGAGTATCGAAGATACTTTTGTGGGAAGGTGGCCACAATGAAGACTTCGTGGACAGATGATAACCTTGGGAGGAGGTTTCTCGTTTGTCCAGATGCTCGGGTAAGAAGGCTATCTCTCTCAATTTGGTTTGCATTTCTGGGTTTGAATTTCTGGGTTTATAGATAATGTGTAGGGTTTGAATTTCTGGTTTTACTGATGGTTAGAGAGTAGGAATTGTTGGAATGAATTGATAATTTATTGGTTTGTTGGAATGAATTCATAAATTCTTGGTTTGTAGCTGTTTGAAACCAATGCAGTTGATGATGGGTTTGATAATGCAAGTTCTGTGGCAGAAATCTCGTGGCAAAAAGTGTGATTTTTGGGAGTGGTTGGACCCAAAAATGTGCATAAGGTCGACGAAAATAATTCCCAGGCTGCTTCGGAAGTTTGACGTTGGAGAAGAGAAATTTCTGAATGAGAAGAAGAAGGTGTTTAGGTTTAGGATTGCCCTTATGGTGACTTTGAACTTGTAGTGAATTGTTATGTATGAGGTAGATTGGTAGAGCTAGTGGATGTTATGAATGATGGAAATGTGATGAACGTCCTGTGTAAGATATGAACTTTTGTGCTGAATGTGAATGTTATGAATGTTTATGATGAGTTTTTGTGATCTTGGTTTGTGAATGTGATCTTGGTTTTTGTGTAAGATATGAACGTCCTGTGTAAGACAGACAAGATCTTGAAATTTTGTAAAATCCCATTTGTTACTTGTCAATTTCTTAACATATTGGCTTATCATCCACTTGACATTACCATGAATATTGAAATTCCCCGTACCACACACATGCTCCTCATTCAACTCCCTTATCTGCAAATACTTTCTCCCTTCCACTGAAGACACTAAAATAAAAAATGGACACTCAGTACAGCATTTAACCTTAATACGATCTGATTGATTCCTGAAGAACTTTAGCTGTCTTCCTTGGCTTGCAGAGTACTTTCTTACTACTTCTCTAAATGTAGCAGCATTCTGGAACTTCAGTCCTAACTCAAACCTAGGATTCTGCATGCCAAGAGTGGGAACAAACTCTTTGGACTTGGGGACAGGTTTCTTCCTAGACCTCTTTTTAGGAATTGCATCTTCATCATCACTTAGGTCATTCAAAGTGCCAATTCTAGGTGACAACGGGGCATCCTCATCGTCATCTACCACTGGCCCTTTTTCCACTTCCATATATGCCTCAAATTCCCCAAATAGCTCATCATCACTCACCACTATGGGTACCTCATTATCCTAATTAAATGCTTACTATTCAAAAGGAACAAAGTCTGGATCATCACTGTCTTCCCCAGAGTCACTATCTTCACTATCTTCACCATTGTCACTAGATTCCTCTTCAACGAAAACCTTGGATTTCCCTTTAGCTTTCTTAGATGCTACTGTTTGAACCTCAAGAACATTTAATTTGGCTTTCCATTTAGCTTTCTTAGATGATGTTGTTTGAACCTCGGGAACAATTACTTTGGCTTTCCCTTTATCCTTCCTTGTCAAGTTTGGCCTTCATAATGATACTTGGGTAACTGGTTCATCATGAACTGGTTCTTGAGTAACTACTGGTTCATCCTGAACCAGTTCTTGAGTAACCTAAACTGATTTTTGAGTAACAGGTTGATGACGAGCTGATTCTTGAGTAACTAGTTCTTGAGTAACCTGAACTGGTTCTTCATATACTTGCTCCACCTGAACCGATTCTTGAGTACGCTCACCATCATGAACCGATTCTTGAGTACCCTCACCATCATGAATCGGTTCTTAAGTAAGGTCTTCATCATGAATCGGTTCTTAAGTAAGGCCCCCATCATGAAACTCTATCGTACTAGGCACCTGTTCAATATTGACACCCTCAACAACATGCCTGCAGTATATGTTCAAGCTCCTAGATTTCGTCTTTGTTGACTTTTTGACTAAGTCCAAAAGTATCCGATCATTTTGTAGTTTAAAGAATCTACCTCTCTCCTTGAAGTATAATTCCTTCTTTTGATTAAGCATGCCCCCATCATATAATTGGTCCTTCACCAACCCATTTAGGTCCAACACAAAAAAATATTCCCAACAGCACCAATCATACTAGGCAATTGACCCACCAACATATGTCCACAATCTTCATGTCTTTAAGATACTTCCACCATGATGCAACCAGGTGGACACTATATCATCCGCTCCACCTAGCACCACGTAAAATCATTATAAGGCCCCATTATAAACACGTAAACACAACAACACAATCAAACCATTTTAAACAAGGCATATAACTCGTAGTCCAGCCCACTGCCAACACTAAAGCACACCACAAGCAATAGCACATTGACTAAACTAAAACCCACGACAATTACTACCTCACTACCTTATTCTTCTACACTACCCATTTACACTTCAAAAACTCACGACAAGCATTACCCCACTGCCCACTGCCTGATACTACCCATTTACATTTCAAAAATCCACGATAAGCACTACCACACTGCCCACTTCCTTATTCTTCTATACTATCCATTTACAATTCCAAAACCCACGCAAAGCACTACCCCACTGCCTTATTCAAAGAATTTTCACACCACTTCCCTGACAAACTTCACAGATTTCAAAATCACAACTAACCAAAGCATTTCCATAACATTGCCCATATACTAGCTAAACTGACTTCAATACCATATCTATATATCCACTACAGTAAAACTCATTGAACAACAAATTAAATCAACATACAGTTCCAACCAAACTTACTTCAACATAAAATATCTATATCCACCCCAGAAACTCAGAAAACACCAGTTCAATTTGTTTCAAGCAAGAAAATTAACTTCAACATACCATAATGACACTAGGAAACTCAGCAAACACCACAGATAAGACCCAGGAAAATGAAAATTCATTTCAAAACGTACCATAATCAGGTTGTTCTGCACCATCTTCTCGACGAATGGGCATCCTTCAACTTCGATGTCTTTCAGGTCATCTTTCACTCCGATTGAAACCCCTGCAATCCCCCGCGAATCTACTGCCAATTTCTGCCCCTAATCCCAGATTTCTTGAAACCCTAGCAGACAAAATTTAACTCCAATTTGTTCTCTCTCACTTTCGATTTGATTTTCAATTTTCCTGCACACGTGGCCATCAAATTGGGACCTACTATGCCACAACGGCTCCGTGTTAGCAAAGAGTGTGCCACATCTGCAAACACTAATGTCGTCAAGGACGACATCAATAAGATGGTATAACGGTATTGACGGTGTTATCGTTCCTGCAGCACACTGAGGAAAATTTCTATCCTGGTGCATTTTGAGACACAGTGACTTGTTCCTAGTGCAATTAGCCTAATAAGCCTACTCTAAATTTGACTGTAACTGGACTATAGAAAATCATATGTTTTTTCTTTTATACTATAGAGTTATTGCAACCAATATGAATGGTTTAGATATTGTAAACTGAGTGTAACCACAATAAAAAGTATCCAAACACCTCACTGCAACTTGTCCTAAAAAAAGCATATCTTTCTTCATTATCCCATATCAATGTTCTACTTGATTGGTGTACTCATGAATAATCTGCAGGGAGGATTGTGGAATTTTTTTATATTTACTATACAAAACCTTTAGCAAGTACACAACCAATGAAACAACAAATTTCAAAGAATGAAGTCCTTATGCTATGGAAGGACATTATACAGACCTTCATGAGAGATTGGCTATCCTACATTTTCCACTATTTCCCCTAATGGAGTAATGAAATTCGCAATCAGCTTTAACCTTTTCTTTGATGAGAGATTTGCTATTAAAGGTTTTAATTTGGATTCATGGAGTATTTTCATAGATGAAGAGGGTAATTGTTGATTTTTTTTAATTGATGGATAAACTATATAAAAGGATACAAACTATATTGTTGGTTTCAAAAAGGTACCCGAACTATAAAAAGTGGATTTTTCATACACAAAATATATTTTCGATTTCAAAATACTACCCCCGTCACAAATTCTATCCAAACCTCAATTAAGTGTCTACATAGCAAATAGTCAATGTCAGTCAGCATCTGATGTGGCAAAATTTCAAAGGGTATTCCCCCCCTCCCCCCCCCCCCCCCCAACTTTGAGATCGCTAAAGGGCGCCATTCGTGAAACCCAGCAAAATATTTGGTTCAATTCGAATGTTCAAGCCGCGAAACCTTGAGGCGAAAAGCTGTGAAACCTCGAGGAAGAAGGCTACGAAGCCCAGAGGAAGAAGGAGGTTTGCGGTCGTGGCTGAGGTTTTTCCAGTCGACTTTGAAATTCAAAGTGAAATGAAGGAGTGACGTGTGAGGTCGCGAGAAAGAAGACAACTAAGATACGGTTAGTGCTTCTCACTTTAATAACAATTTTAATTTGTCTTTGTCAGGTTATAGTTCAATATAGAAAGATGGATGTGTTCACTATGCCTTTTTTGGTCTTAGATGATAGTGAAAAACTGTCATCTGATTAAAAAAAAAATTTCTCTATGTGAGTGTCATCTATTTGAATCATATCAGATTAAACTTATTAATTGTCGTCTATTAGGCTAATAGTCAATAGTTTTACGTACAAACTGTCATCTGAGATCCTAATAGACAATTGTTTTAAAAAAAAACTGTTGTTTATTTGTGTGAAAAACTGTTGCTTGATGGTGCATCAGATAACAGTTTTTTTTTTTCTGAAAAATTTCATCTATTAGCCTATAGACAACAATTTTTCAGTAATGTAGATAACAGTTTTTTTGTTTAGATGTTGTGTAATATACTTTTAGACAACAATTTTATATTAATAAGACAACATTAATTCACTGTTGTATAAAACTTATAATCTTATTACAAATGACATTTGTGTGTCACTTCCTCGGGCACCTGTTATCGGTTTATATATAAAAAAATTCAATTAATAGTAGCAAATCCATCAAACAATCATTCTTATATTAATCAACTAAAAACTAAAAAGATAGCCATACATTGCAATCCTTAAAGTACAAGAATTAGTTATATGTAGTTAAGTTCATGCCTCTCAAGATATAATCAAAACAAAGAGACAAAATTAACATAAAATTACATTGTTTAAGTCGTGCAATTCAATTATACCGAGTCATTCATATGCTACCTGTTGATGCAGAAATCGTCCGGTTCTGTGAAATTCCTTCTCGATCCTTACACACAATAACGAAAATCAAACGGGGTTAAGGTTGAATCCCGGGGGGGTGGTTCAACCGTAAACGCACCGATGCTTAAGTCAGTTTTCTGAGAGAATAAACTGACAGAGTGTTTGCAGGAGTTTTTGATTACCCTTAGAAGTGAAATGTGGTATTCTATTTATAGTGAAGCCTTTAGGGTCACTGGAGCGTCTGATTGGTTGAAGGGAAAAGTATTAAATAAGTGATTGTACCGAGTGTAATCACTTATTTATTAATGAATAAATAATTTGCTGGGAAATTATTTATTATCGACATTGATCTGATTAATTAATATATTTAGCTGGCAAATATATTGAATTAATGCAGAGATCGTTATGTGTCGATGTCAATTTTACCAAGGGTAATATCGGCATCATGGAATTGTTGGCTACTTGGTAGCTCCAGAATATTTCGGTAATTTATGGCTCCACAAATGCCCCCGCATCGCTTAGGAATTCGGAGAATCCTAAGAGATGTATTCTCCTTGTGGTTCCAGTAAATCATGTCAGGACCCACTCCGGTTTCACCCCGAAACCCGAGGTAAATCCCGCTCCCGTCTGACTCCCCGACACAACACCCAAGTAAAACTCACTCAAACCCAGTCAGACGCAGGAGTAATTAAACAAAATATCTCGAAGTTATCCTTTACAGAGCATAGTACGAAAATACAAGGAACTAAAAACCGATAAATTACACGCACGCGGAAGACTTTGAACTATTCCGGGGATCCCTCACGACACTTCTATGCCTCGGACTCTGCCTCGACGTCACCCCACGCTAGCTCCACAACCTGGAGGGCAATGTAAAAAAACAGAAAGTGTGAGTGGACCAGCAAGTACAAAAAGTTCAAAAAACCATTTCATATAAAAACCGGGGTTTTAGCCCTCCGTTTTGAAACCACATGCATAACCAACAGTTATGAACACAGTTATAAAATAAGCATCATAAAACTTCATAAGAACAGAAACACTATAAAATATCATAAGAAAGAGGAACACTATAAAAGAGTTATAGAAATCATAGCATGAGTATCAGAAACCGTATCATAAACCATAAAGCTCAAATCCTCATTTCCCGATCGAACCTGCTGGACCTATCCGAGTCTTTAAACTCCTGAGTCTTTAAACTCAATCCAGGCCTTACTCATATTCGAGTCTTTAAACTCAAGGCCTACGGGGGAATTCAATATATCCGAGTCTTTAAACTCCCGAGTCTTTAAACTCAATCCGGGTCTTTAAACCCAATCCGGCCGGTCCCCCGTCACATATATCCGGGTCTTTAAACCCAATAGCCAGATCCAGCAAATCCAATCCCAAAATCATTTGAAAACCATCTACCAGTCCATATCCAAATCCGAATCCGAAACCACTGGTCCGATGCCCTTCAGGCATCCAGAACCGTCATTCCGAACCCAAATCCGGAATCCACTTTCCAACTTTAAATCCAAATTCCGCTTTCCGAAAATCATTTAATCACCAAATCATGTCCCAAAATCCCCTTAAAATCATTGAGATCATTTATCTTTCCAAAATCACCCTTTTTGTAAAACATGCTAAAACCGTCTTTTGCTCGAAAACCGTGCAATCACGTAAAACCATCATAACATAGTCAAGATCATAGATGTAAGAGTAAAGCCATAAAAAACGTATATAAAAACAGTTATGCATGATCGAGTTTAAGGAAAGGGTCCACTCACATATAGAGCCCTACTCGCGTCCCGAACGTCCAGCCCGTTCCTCGGCTTCCTCGGGAAATCCCGATCCTGTTTACAATCATCAAATTACATCACTAACACGTTTACGAAAGTTCACCTAACTTTCCTCAAAATTCCCCGAATCGAAAACGTAAAACCCGGGACCTTAAACATTCACCCTCGCGTAACTAAACTCAAACGACGTCCGATTGACTCGAAACCAACTCCATTGAACTCACCATAACTTCTAGACCAAAAACCATGTTGACCGTTTTCCCAACCACCGTCGCACGCGCCCCCACGCGCCGCCCAAAGTGGCTGCGCGTGGCCCTCACGCGCCAGCTACAGTAGCATCATCAACCTCGACCTCACTGTGCTGAACCGACCGCCGTGAATTGAACCGGCGAGGAGCATTCTCCGCCGTCCGGTCATCATTTCCTTCCCTTCTTCCACCCACGGCTTCGTCCAGACACCAAGAATCCATTCCCCTACTCCTCTAACCTCTACACAGTCCCACCATCGTCGATTCCAGCTCGAACCAGACAGCCCTCAAACCCCTGTTTCACGATCCATCTGCTCCGGTCACCTCCCGTCACGGTGGCGACACCAGACAATCCCTAGGGCCTTACTGAACCTAGACCAACCCTCCTATGCCGTCGACTCAGCCCCAAACTCGACGACTTTGGGTTGAAGTTCACGGCCGAAACAGAGTAACAGAGCACTCCACTTCGACTGAGCTCCGCCGTGTACGCCCCGTCACGGCGACCACCACAAACCACTCCTAGGAACTCCCTAAACATCACCCTGACCTTCAAACCTCTCGATTCTAAACTCAGACTCACGACTTTCCAAATGAAGTTTACGGGAAAAACAGAGCAAGAAACCTTACCCTTCGATTGCAGCTCCGCCGTGCGCACCGCCGCGTGCCACGGTGTTCGTTGGCCTCCCTACAACCTCCTGAACGTCCCACGGTCGTGGTTTGAGCCACCTCACGGCGTAGCCACCACCAAACGTTCACGATCTCCCTATTTCCCCAAAAACTTTGCCGCACCACCACCGTTCCGCCGTGCACGATTCCACCACCGTTCCGCCGTGCACGATTCCACCACCAATTCACAACCACCAGCTTCCTTTCAGTCTCCCGTTCCTCCCTCACTCACCAGGACTCGTCAATTACCACGATCAATCCTCAACTTCTCCTCACAAGCTCTCTCTGTTTCTCTGTGTTTGTCGAAGAACCAACACACGGGTATGCACGAGTGCACCCCAATTATTTGGGCTGTGAACGCACAGGATTCTCCCAGAATCCTCTAGCCCCCTGCCATGTGTCACCATCCTCCCATTCTCTCTCTCACACATGGCCCAATCACCACCCTTCATCTGCTCCTCTCTGCACAAATCCCCAGATGCCAAAAAGACCAAAATACCCTCCTGTTTAACACATTTTACGGTTTTGCCAAAACTTCCTAGACCCGTAACTCTCGCCTCGTAAGTCCGATGAATACGTGCCGCCTGTCATCGAACTCAGGACGACGAAAGCTATCTAACCATGCTAGGTCAACCTACCAAAACCCGAGTATTCAAAAAGTCAACTATTCCCCCTAATTTACCCAAATTACGGTTAAGCCCTCAACCTTCCGAACATCACAACTTCCTCCTCGGATGTCGGAATCGAACGTACCTCATGTCTACGGGTTCGTGACGTCCTCAACTACGTCCTGGTCACTAGTTAATACCCAATTGACCACCCGAATAAATGTCAACATTTTTGCCCGGACCAGGGGCAAAATCGTCATTCTACGCTAATGACCTTATCAGGACCACCTAACCGCCGCTTAACCTCACTAATCACACCTTACTTCGTCTACTAATCCCGGTTCTCGGGACGGGTTGTTACAAATCACGTCTTAATATTTTGTATAGGGGTAGGATCCCTCTTTCCCGGATGTAATTGGAGATTAACATTGACCTTGCCCCAATTGGAATTTTTTTTTGGGCTTGTTCTCTTATTTTGAGTTGATCTTCAGAGCCCGATTAACCACTAGGGTTTGTATAATTTTCTTTATTTAAATAAGAGTACGTAGCTCTTATTCTCATAAAGAAAATTAAATCTCAATAGCGGGTTAGGGTTGAAGGAGGTCATTTGAGATCTTGAATCTGCTTGAGTTCTGCGTTGAGGTAGTAATCCCCTTTGAGCTTTTATTATTTTTGTCTCTATGGCCTTCGGTTTATGTAGGTGTCTGAAGGATTTGAACTGAAGAGGTTGAATCGGATTGGAGGAAAAGAGGAATATTGTCGTGGCATGTTGCGGCGGGTCCCAGGCAATTGTAACCAAGCTCATGAGGCGCCGTTGGCCTTCACTTTTTTTTTTTTTTTCATATGCTTTTTTTTCTTTCCGTCGCCCCTAGCAGCAAAAGCCTTCGTGCTTTTGTTTTGTATGTGAAATATATATACATATATATATATATATACTATTTTAATATATATTATATTTTTTTCTTTTCCGTTGCTTTTGCTATCAATTGATAGCATATATATATATATATATATTATTTTGTAACGATTCAAGCGGTGGTGCGCTCTACTCATCGTGACGGTCATTTCAAGATGTATGAAGGCATACTTCTGGTGTAGTCTTGAAGATCACATTTTGTGGAGTACCATCTGGTGGCATGTCCGGGACTTGTTGGACCTTCCGACTTCAAGAGATAATGGGCTTGACACCAAGACGCTCCTCTAGTTGACATGCTTATGATGCTTTGTGAAAAGAAGAGCTTGGCGTGCTGACGGACCCGTCATCTTCAAGTGTGGGCGGAGCCAACGTCAAGGCCTTCAACGGGGAAGTGGAGCAAAATGCAATGCGAGGTGCAGCAGAGTGCAAGGCGAGGTGTAGTAGAGTGCAAGGTGAGGTGCAGCAGAGTGCAATGCGAGGCATGATGCAACTACTAGGTGAGGCGTGCTGCAAGTGCGAGGCGAGGTGTAGAAGAGTGCAAGCTGATGTGCAGTAGAGTGCAAGACAAGGTGCAGCAGAGTTCCAAGTGCGAGGCGATGCATGGTGCAACTACAAGGCGAGGTGCAACAGAGTGCAAAGCGATGTCCAGCAGAGTGCGAAGCAATGTATGGTGCAACTACAAGGTGAGATGTGCAAGTGCGAGGCGTGGAATCCCATCACTTGGAGTGCGAGGTGTCACAACCTAGCATGAGGCTTGTTGCAGCTGCAAGGCAATGTGTGTTGTAGCTATAAGGCGAGATGTGCTTCATCTTCGAAGCAAGGCTTCCCATGACGCGAGGCGAAGTGCATGTGGTGCCATGAAATAACTGAAGCTTTCCAAGGAGTTGCATTGGATGATGGATGACCTTCCAGAGATTTGACCTTCCAGAGATTTGATCTTCAAGACCTTGTTAAGCTCCGAATGGGGTGTACCAAGGCAGAACATAGAATGGACGATCGATCATGCCCCATGCAAAGCTCGAGACGTCGTAAATCATTGCCTAATTGAAGGAAGAGAGCTTGGAGATGCCATCGTCTAGACGCTGAAGCTAAGCGGCGTGAAGACACATGACACCAAACCATTGTTTCGTCTTGTAGTTGAAAGTCAAGCTGCTTTGTAGCCGTCGTCGGGTCAAGCAGTGGTGGAGTCGCTTTTGTGAAGCCAACTATGCCAAGTAGGCGATGTTGAGGAGGTTGCCCCCATTCTTTGAAGAAGGTCATGGACGATGTGTCACTGGAAGTCCACGATGGGATGATTGAAGGCCTCCAAGGTTTGCTCATGGGCTGAAGGAGAGATTCTGAGGTCGTCCCGTTCCTAGTGATGAACTTCATGATCCTTCTTGACTCATAGCTTGATCTTAGCATTGAATACATGTTTGAGCATTCAATTTGTGAATTTCCAATTTCTTTAATTTTCATTAATAGAAGCCTTCCATTCTTTTTTTGGAGTGTTTTGTGATTTTCCGCAGATTTGACCTTTGTGTAGTAATTTTGGTATTTTGACTTCGTTTTATCTCCGAATTGAGTGCCGTTGGTGGGGTTGGAAAGATGAGTTCCATACCCTTCTACTCCCATCAAGCTTGTTCCAAGAAAATTTGAATTGAGCCTTGTAGAATTGGTCGAATCTTGTGCTCGTGCGCTGGTTCATGCAGTTGACCTTCGTGTACAAAAACGTTCTCTGGGAACTCGTCACAACTTGGAATTGAGTGAGATGAATGGCGTTGGAAATCTGACTTCCATAGTTTTCTAAATCCGTCGACCACATGTCAGGGTGATCAAAATTCAGTGGTTTATGATTGAATGAATCTCGTACTCTTGCGCTGGTACGTGCAGTTGACCTTCGTGTACAAAAACATTCGTTGGGAACTTGTCACAACTCGGAATCGAGTGAGGTCAACGACGTTGGAAATCTGACTTCCGTATCGTTTTAGGGCCATCAAGTTCATGTCAGGGTGAGCAAAATTGAGTGAGCTATGATCGAATGAATCTCAATCTCGTGCACTGAAATGCAGAATTGGACTTCGCATGTTAAAACATTTGCCCACTGTTTGTCATGGCCTGGTGGTTGCCCCTCTTGGTGGGGTTGGAAGCGCCTTTTTAGTATCTTTCCGACTCCAACAAGTCAATTTCTTGGATAGTTTCATGTGCTTCGTTGGGACGAGCCTTGAGCGCTTCGCGTGGCGAAGTCGTGGCGTGGTCCTCATAGTGAAGACTTGTTGTGCTTTGAGTGGCAAAAACTTTGAGTTCTTAGCATGGCGAAGTCTTCGAGTGCTTCATACGGCGAAGTCTTCGAGTGCTTCGTATGGTGTGTGGCGAAGGCTTAGAGTGCTTCGCTGGGTGAAGGCTTGGAGTGCTTCGCTGGGCGAAGGTTTGGAGTGCTTCGTAGGGCGAAGGCTTGGAGTGCTTCGCATGGCAAAGGCTCAGGTGCTTCGCATGGCGAAGGCTCGGGTGCTTTGCGTGGCAAAGGCTTGGAGTGCTTCGAGTGGTGAAGGCTTGGAGTGCTTCGTGTGGCGAAGACTCGGGTGCTCTGCCTGGAAAAGGCTTAAAGTGTTTCGCGTGGCGAAGACTCAGGTGCTTTGCGTGGCAAAGGCTTAGAGTGCTTCGCGTGACGAAGGCTTAGAATGTTACGCGTGGCGAAGACTCGGGTGCTTTGCTTGGCAAAGGCTTGGAGTGCTTCGCGTGACGAAGGCTTAGAGTGCTTTGTGTGGCAAAAGCTTAGAGTGCTTCGCGTGACGAAGACTTGGGTGCTTTGCGGGGCAAAGGCTTGGAGTGATTCGCGTGACGAAGGCTTAGAGTGTTTTGCGTGGCAAAAGCTTAGAGTACTTCGCGTGACGAAGGCTCGGGTGCTTTGTGTGGCAAAGTCTTGGTATGCTTTCTAAACAAAGGTGTAGGCGATAAGACAATTTCATTAGATGTTGGAACGAAACATCTTGAATCTTATTGGAAGATAATATGTGAGTAAAGTAGGCATCGAGCCGAATTTTAATCTCAAACTTTATGCCTTTGATGATGACTTGGTCACTGATTCAGTTTCTTGGTTGTTCCCTATAACTCGGACTCGGCAATGATGGTGTCCATGCGGATCATCTTTTGTGAGGGTTCTTGGGGATCTTTGTTTCTGAGACGATCAGTTGCCTTTTTTCTGACGTACTCGGTGCAGTGTCCTTCCTTCAAGAGATCCCGGAGGTATCTTTCGAAAGTCTGGCAAGAGCTTATGTCATGCCCATAGCAATTGTGATAAGCACACCATTTTGTCTTGTCGCCCCTCTCATGGTCGCCTTTGACGGGAGCTGGTCTTTCGAACCAAGACCTTTCCTTTATCTGATTATATATTTGGAGTAAAGGTACCGAAAACTGTGTGTTTGGCTTCGCACTCACGAACGTATTGGATGATGGGTTCCCTTTGCGCTTGTTGGCTTTCTCGATTGAGTTCCCGCGGTGGGAATCATTCTTTGGCTGCGCAAACGCCTTTATGGGATGTCCATCTTCCTCGACGTGGTTGGCGGCATGTGTAGCGTTTTTCTCGTCCTCCTAGCATGCATGTCACTCCGCCAGGGATAGTATCTTGGTGAGACTTCGGGCGTTGCTCATGGCGATGTCTCCGTAGAGCTGGCTCTCCCGTGATAGGCCTTGCTTAAATGCTATGGCTGCGACGAGATCACTGCAACCAACGATGCGGGACTTCTCTTCGCAAAACCTCCGGATGTATTGCCACAAGGTTTCCTTAGACCTCCTTCGGATGGTGAAGAGGTGGTCATCCTTGACTTCGACGGTGCGAAGCTGCGAGTACTCCTTCACGAAGGCAAGGGACAACTCTTCGAAGGAGGCGATTGATCTCTGGGGGAGATGGTTGAACCATGTCGTCGTTTGATCTTGCAGTGAGGCTTGGAAAACTTTGCACATGAGTGCGTCGTTGTGCCTGTGAGGTACCATGACCCCCCGATAGTAATTGATGTGCTTTACTGGATCAGAGGTTCCTTTGTACTGATTGAAGTTTGGTGTTGAAAATCGCTGCAGGAATGGCTCCTCCTCAATTTCCCTCACGAACGGCGAAGATGATGACGTCTGTACTTGGCGCCAAAGGTCATCCTCCAAGTCTCTGTCGCGTTGAACTCCCTGGAGGAGTCGATCCAGCATCCTTCGGACGTCCTCAGTGTGCAATGGCCCTTCGTGATGGGGGTTCCCACGCCAGGTCAAATGGCTTCGACTCCCTCGAGTTGCAGCGGGCTTGGCTCTTGAGCGTGCTGGCGAGTAAGTCTTGTCTTCCTCGCTGTGATCATCCAAGTGGGTGTGTGACGCACGGGAGACTGCTTGCTGTCGTCGGCTATCGCGTGGGTACTCAATGCGTGAAAGTGCTCTGGGATGTCCTCCAATTCGTTCTCGGGTCGATATCCTCGGTTGATCTTGTCCTCTTGCTCTGGGGATGCAGCTTTCTTCCCCTGAGTCGTTTAGCGACGTGTCTCGGGACATTGGCTGGAAGTGGACATGCTCCTTGTCGGCGCGTTTCGGGATGTCCCAATGTCCCCCAAAAGCTGTTGCAAAAGCTCCGATTGGGCCCGAACTTGGTTGCTCAGTTGCTCGACCTGTTGTGTCAGTCCAAGTCGCGGAGGTGATCACTTAGGTGCTTGCTCGTGATGAGTAGCATGTCGGGGTGCACGTTGCGCGCCTTCAGACAGATGAAACGAACCATGTCTCCCTGGTACATGGGTCTCGGCCTGCGAGTTGCGCAGGACGTCCAAGTGCCTCCTTAGGTCCCAGCCGGAAGAGGGCTGATTCGTGACTCTTAGAGATGATTCTCCCGCCAGCAGCCAGTCTGTTTGTTGAAAAAATGATGCGCCTGCCCCCGTTGCAGGTGGGGGATTCACAGTAGCAGCGGCCATGAGGAACGTTCCGAAACTGAACGTAGGTGTCCAATCCAGCATTCTGAACGGTGGGTGAATTGATGCGTGGCGCGGGTCGTGCAGGAGACATGAAAATGGTTCCTCCGGAATCTCAGGCAGTGGTTCGCTCACGGCAGCGATCGCAGAGGCGGATGTGGCAGCCTCGGAGGCTCGCGCGGATCGGCGTGTTCTAGCCATGTGAAGAAAGGTAAGTGTCGAAATTGTGATAATGGAGTTTTTTAAAGAGCACGCTTTTAGTATTTCTCAAATCGGCTCTCAATGAAAGCACCAGTTGTTGATGCAGAAATCGTCCGGTTCTATGAAATTTTTTCTCGATCCCTACACACAATAACGAAAATCAAACGGGGTTAAGGTTGAATCCCCCCGGGGCGGGGGGGAGGGGGGGGGGTGGTTCAACCGTAAACGCTCCGATGCTTAAGTCAGTTTTCTGAGAGAATAAACCGACAGAGTGTTTGCATGAGTTTTTTATTACCCTTAGAAATGAATGAAATGTGGTATTCTATTTATAGTGAAGCCTTGAGGGTCACCGGAGCGTCTGATTGGTTGAAGGGAAAAGTATTAAATAAGTGATTGTACTGAGTGTAATCACTTATTTATTAATGAATAAATAATTTGCTGGGAAATTATTTATTATCGACATTGATCTGATTAATTAATATATTTAGCTGGTAAATATATTGAATTAATGCGGAGATCGTTATGTGTCGATGTCAATTTTACCAAGGGTAATATCGGCATCATGGAATTGTTGGCTACCTGGCGGATCCAGAATATTTCGGTAATTTATGGCTCCACACTACCTAAATCTAAGTTACATAATTTCCTAAAAAATCAGCCCACTCACCACGCACTGCATCTATCTCCTTTTGCGTGAATTATAACATTTGATCATACAAATTCCAAAGCACAGAATGCATTTTTGTTCTCTGCTTGGCAGAACCTTCCCCATTGCCTAACCCTGGAATAATCAGGATAAGTTTGATCTATTTGCATTATATGTCTTCTATATTTGATGATGTGCATCTGACTATTGATCGGTTCCTGCAAGTGTTCTTCTGGTGGTGGGATGCTCGGATTGGCGCAAGGAGATCTATAGCCTAGTCAAGAGGTTGCTCAATCCGGCCAAGTGGAATTGGTATATCCTCGGGCTACTAAGCACCCTCTAGGAGGTCGACCTCATCCCCTCCACAGGAACACATTTTTCCCTTAGTAAATTTTTTCTAAGTGTTTGGGTCGGTATATTGACCAATTTCTTTGTTTGTTTACCTTTGTTCCGAAGGACGCTGGAAAGTGCATTGGGAGGGCGACTAGCGAGAAGCTAACCCTCGACAAAACGAATAAGCGAACAAAATATTTCAAGTTAAACTCATAAAAAATTGAATGAGATATGAGAAATCGAAGGAGATATTCTTGTCAGATTCGAAGAGAGAGAAATCCTTACAAATATCGCGCACCTGAGGTGGTTGGAAATGGCTAAAAAAGTCAAGTTGCAAGTCACCCACCGGTCTGTGATGAGTTTGAGTTTTTTATTTTTATAATTTTTTCAATTTTTTTCAAATGATTTTAATTAAACAACACTATATAAATGGTTAAATAAATATGACCAAAAACAATTATACGGTTATGTAATAAATGGTTTAGTTGTTCAATGATTAGATGATTAAATGGTTCATTTTAAGTGGTTAAATGTTTTATCTATTGGACAAATGGTTAAAAATAATAATCATACATTTACCATAAAATAACCTCAACATCTTTCGACGCCTTGCTAACTTGAGAAGTAGTGGCTTTGATGGAGCAGACCCATAATCCTTTGGAGCAGTTTGTTTGTGTGCCTCATACTGCAAATCACGTGGCTCATAGACTTGCCCATGAAGGACGACGCACCCAAAAAAAGACCGTTTGGAGGCCTATGTTCCCACCATTGCTCTTTCTGTTGTTGGAGAGGGATTTCAAGGTTAATTGCCTAGTGTTTTTTTGCTTTGTTTAGGGTTTCCTCATCGGATTTATCCCGGACTAACTGGGTTTTATGATGAGGGTTTGATAAGGCTTCGGATTCCAATTTGTGGTGCACCCAATCTCTGTAATCTTCTTCTTAATCAATGAAATCCATTTCTATTTTTTTTTAAGATGATCTAAATAGTTATTACCATAACTATACCATTTAAAATAAGAATTAATTATATATTAGTTCAATTTTAATTGTCAACATTTCCAATTGTCAATTTATTGATAGCTTAGATTCTACATCAACAACTAATGTTTTTATTATTTTGACATTATTTTTTTTCTAATATACGCTTTAATTTATCTTTTTTCCCTCCAAAAATTTATACTATCTTAACTAATATCTGTTTAAAGAATCTATTTTTAGAGTGTTTGAATTTCAAAAGTATTGTCTTCATCCTTTTTTTTTAATCAATAAAGATACATTGTAGATCATAAGAAATGATACAATTATACTATCAAAATCAAGTTATGACAGTAAGTGTAACGACCCGTCCCAAATTTCATGATTAGATTAGTGACTAATTACAATTAGTGAGGTTAATCGGTGATGATTAGTTAGGCTAAATCGGACGAACGATGCGGAATGACCGTTTTGCCCTTAGTGGTGGCAAAACGTTGACTTTTCAATCGGAGCGGTCAAATGGACTTTGACCGATGACCGTGACGTAGTTCGTGACGTCACGAGTTCATAAACAGGTGGCACGTTCAATTCCGACATTCGAGGAGGAAGTTATGACGTTCGGAAGTTTAGGGGCATTTTGGTAATTTGGGTGAATAGGAGGTCAAAAGTTGACTTTTTGACCAGGAGGTCCGATGGCCGAGGGACAAAGACCGTTACGTAGATGGGGACGATACGAATCCGTAGACAGGCGGCACGTCGAATTCGGACGTTCGACAGCGAAGTTACGGTTCACGGAAGTTCTAGGTTACTATTCACGATGACACGTTTTAC
Source organism: Prinsepia uniflora (assembly GCA_032719365.1). Lineage (NCBI taxonomy): Eukaryota > Viridiplantae > Streptophyta > Magnoliopsida > Rosales > Rosaceae > Prinsepia > Prinsepia uniflora. The sequence goes on along the minus strand of CM064861.1, from coordinate 60,372,819 downwards.
GAGACAAAAAGTGCAGTTTGTCTCTAGTGGGCCCAGATATTTAATGGAGGCCCAATGGATGAGTGACAAGTGTCACCCATCCACTGGGCATCACTTTTCATTCATGCATCTTCCATTTCCTCTTCATCGATCATTTTCTTCGTTTTTCCTAAACCAAAACCGATCCACCATTCTCACCCAAATCCAAACCCATGACCCTAGGACCAAGACTGAGGGGCAGAGAGGGGAAGAAGACCAGATGGAGGTGGCTGGACGGCTGGAACCGCCCGTGGGCGGTGGCTGGAGCCCAAAACCCGATCGGGTACCCGGTAAGCCCGATAAACCCATTTTTCTTCTATTTTTCGATTTAGACATTATGGTTGCTATTAGTTGATTAGGATGAGTTTATTGAGGTTGTAGGAAGGTGTAGAGGGTGTTTTGGACGGCGGTGAAGGGCTGAGCAGCCCTGGGTGCAATCGGAAAAATTAAACTGTGAGGTTCAAACTTGGACCGTGTGATTTTGTGGGTTGTGATGGGTTTCGTTAATTGGAATAGATAGGAAACACAAAAATAGGAATTTAGGAATTGGAATGGAAGAAAACGGATGAAAAATGAGGGAGAAGGAGGCCTGGACCGGTTACGCCGGTCCAGTTGCAGGGGTTGGATCGGACCGGCCGGCCCGGACCGGCTGTGCGAGGTTGAAGGTGGTGACGTGGCATGATGACGTGGCACCTGTCAGATTGTCAGGTGACGTGGACCACTCATCAGCCGACACGTGTCATATGTCAGTGCACAGTCAGCACTGACATGTCAGTGACGTGGCATGATGACGTGGCACCTGTCAGATTGTCAGGTGACGTGGACCACTCATCAGCTGACACGTGTCACATGTCAGTGCACAGTTAGCACTGACATGTCAGTGACGTGGCCCAATTAGGGGCTGACGCGTGGCACAGACGTGGACCAGTGCCGTGATGACACGTGGCACATGTCAGACTGCCACGTGGCACTGACAGCACAGTGACATGGACCAATGGGAGCGTGACACGTGGCACCTGTCAGAGTCTGACATGTCAGACCTGACAACTGTCAGATGACGTCAGGCGATGACGTCAGCAGGTACTGTAGCTGGCGCGTGAAGCCCACGCGCAACCACTTCAGGCGGCGCGTGAGGGCGCGTGGCAGGGAATCTGGGGAAGGTTCCAACATACGAAATCTTCTATTCGATGTAACGAACATTTTGGGACTGGTTTCGTGTCGATCGGACATCGTCTCGATAAGTTTCGGGGCATCGGAAGGTTTAGATTCGGGATTAAAAATAGTTAAAAATACGGGAAAATTACGGGGCTTTAGTGGGAGGTTAATTAAGTAGCTAGTAACCTTCTATTACAATTTGGACAGGTTTGGGAGTCCCGGTGACGGTGATCGGCTCGAGGAGCCGTATGGCACGCAAATCGAGGCGGCAGCTCGGACGGTCTGTGCGTGGACCTTGTTTTCTAAATTGGTGCATGCATAAATGTTTATTATATGTTTTAAATGCTTGTTTGTAATGCCATGGGTGCATTTGTATGTGGTTACGTATAAGCACGTATTTCGAGGTTTCGGCCTTATACGGTGCTTATACGGGTCTGTATTTCTTTATTGACTTAAATGATTTGGTTTTGGATTTCTAAAAGGATAAACTCGGGTATGAGACCCATTTGGTTTTGTCTCGGGCATATGACGCTATTTACGACCTTCAGGTCTAAATCGTGGTCGCGGCGGGTGCTATGTGCACGGCGATCGACGATACGACGCTCGCCTCCGGTTTGGGATGTGTTCCTTCCGGAGAGGTCACGATGCACGATTCATGGTCGGGCAGCCTGGGGAGGCTCGACTTCGAAGTACTGACGGTTCAGGATAACGATCGGTGATGAGTGCACCATGATCTTGTGGTGGTCGCGTCGGTTGATTCGTTCACGGCGACATACCAGGATTGAGAGCGGTCCTGGATGGATGGTTGCACACATCACTATGATCGGAGTCGTGACTGACCCTTAGATATCGGGCATGGTGCCCAGTTGAGTCATATGTTCGGGCACGAGACGTAGTTGTTTTACACTGATGATTTCGGGTCAGGGACCCTAGATGGATTTCCAAGTTCATGGCGGTTTATGGGAACCGGCATGAACTCTGGAAAGGTCATTGTGGTTCATGACGGTTTATGAGAACCGGCATGGACCTTTGTCAGGTCATTCTGGTTCATGACGGTTTATGGGAACCGGCATGAACCCTTATTATGTATTTTATGGATCATGACGGTTCAAGGGAACCAGGCATGAACGTTTATGTTATATATATACATGTATTCATCTACCTTTCTTTACTTGTTCTATTATCTCCTCCGGGGAGGGTCGTTGGCCTGGGTGGACCCCGGAGTAGTCACGGAGCACCGACTGAGTGGAGTCACCCCCCAGTTGGGTTCCTTACTCTCAGGAAGGCTATGATTACTATTACCTCGGGTAGGGTCAGTGGTCTGCGGACATTGATCTTGACTTTGAGAATACTCGGATTGAGACCTGGGTAGCACGCGCGTAGCTTTGGAAACCGTGACAGGATTGGTTGTGTGAATTATATGTATATATGATGTATGCTATATGATATGATATATGATGTGCGTTTACACAGGTTTTTGGGCAGTGACCAGTACGGTTGAGTCTTTATGATTCTTTCAATCTTGGTTTTGGGCTTAGTTCCCGCATATGATTTCTACATAAATGGTTTTCGAATGCATGCATGCTTTTTAGTGAAGGGTACAAATGTCTTATAAAATGTTTTATAAACTCTTATTTTGTCCACTCACAGTTTTTAACGTTTTGACTGCCCTTCAGGTTGACATCGGATGTGGACTGTAGCAGAGACCGAGATATCACATGCCTCCTCCGGATCCTGGCGTACTCTGATAGCCCGGGAGGGCAAAGGTCGGAAATATCCCTTGTCTGACACTTCGTGTCAGACGGGAGCAGGGTCATCCCGCACTAATCCCGGGGGGATTGGGATGGGTCCTGTCAGTAAGACCTATAAGCCAAAATGGCAATATTAGTGCACACAAAGGCGCATTAATGACTAACAAATCCACATTACTAAAATTATGCAAAATTACAAATCAAGCCCACAAAATCCAAAAACAACCAAAATCATAATAGCGCCTATAACCCTAAACAAACTTCTACGAAAAGAAATAGTCACCGTCGTCAAACTCATCACACCTGGTCTTAAAGAACCGAAAGGCATAGTGGATTTAAGGAATGCCTGATTTCCAGTGATCTAATTGTGTATAAAGAAAATAAAGGAAAAAAAGGTCTTAATCTAGCTACTGTGACCAATACCAACGAGATATATTACGAAATTTTTTTGAAGGAAGCTTTTATATAAGGGATTGAATTGAAAAAAAAAATAGAAAAATAATATAATGGGGGAACTCAAATCTGAGTATAACTCAGACCAAATAGTCACCCCAAAGGGACTCTTATTATAAACCCAAAAAAAAAAAAAGGAAAGGAAAACCGATTGAGAGGAGGAGGGAAGAGTATGGTCTTCCCCCTCCTCCCCTTTAGTTTGTTTTCTTCTTTGGGACTAAAAGGAGAGAAAAGAAAGGCTAGAGGTTTTTCCGGGAAGCAAGGAGTTTAGTTATGAATGAACCCTAGCAACACCAACTGCAAGTAAATCATACAAAATAGAAGCGTCTCAACCCGTCAATTACCTACAAATAGAAAATATATAATTGTATAACTAAAAATTGAAAACATAGCAGAGTACATACAAAATATAAAATACAAAAAGAAAAGTTTTATGGAATGAGTCTACCTATAAGTTAGGTTAACTGAACAATTAACCTATAAATTAGGTTGGAAAAAAAAATCACATGAAGTTAAATTAATTGAGCCTATTATAGAGGTAAAACAAATCTAACGAAAATCCAAATAGGAATATACCATTGAGATAGAGAAATTGACATATCTTCCACATATTGCATGAGAAGGCAGAATAAATCTAACCTGTGATATAAAAATAAAATAAAAAAGCGCATCAATGCAAACCAAAAACAATAGAAATCAAAGCTACATAATGAAACTACAAAAATAATGGAATAAATTATTTCTCCATAGTGGATCTATAAACAAATACCTGCTAATCAGGGGCGGTCTAAATATTGAATGCCGATGTAAAAATATAAAATCGGACTTCAATTCGTATGCATAACCATTAGACACGTAATTTTTTATGAACAGATTATTTCATTTTTATACTATGATGTCTTATTAAACCTTGTTAGGGAATATTTTTTGGAACAAAACCCTTGCCCAAGAAAAAAGAGGACCCCATATCTAAAACATCACATTCAGTTCAAAAAAAAAAAACAAATTCTATATTCCTAACTTATTTCGATGAAAATGTCTACATTCAAGATTAGTGACTATAATTTTAATATTCATAGTGAGCAGTTAATCTTCAAATAAGAGTTTCATCATTTGAAGAACTTGAACTAACAACACACTTATATACTCTAATATTATTTATTTCTCTCTATACTGTATTTATTTATTAGATAATTTATTTTATATATAATATTAATAATTTTGGGCCCTATATTAGGTTGGGCCCAGGACTTGCGCCCCCTTGCTCCCCTTTTCTAGCCGGCCCTGCTGACTATAGGTATAAACACACACACAAATCTCAAGTCGGAGGAGATTGCATGTTGAAGAAGATTGTAGGTTGCGGCGGTTTTTAATAATTAGGAGCTTTCACTAGGAAAATTTAACGTGTTCTATTATAACATAAATAGGCATTTTTTAACCGATAAAAAGGGTTTTTTTGTTTTTTTTTTTCAAATAAGTAGATAATATATATTTTTTAAATATTTTTTAGTATGTGTTAAAAATGGCACAATATGTGAATTGTGATTAAAATGCGGATAAAAGTTTATTTATTTGGCTGAATATGGTGGAGTTAGGATTGTTATTAATAAAATAGACTACATTAAAATTCACATATTAGACTTGGACCCCTATATAACTCCCTCTTAAAATAAATAGTTAAACTGTAATTGCACCATTTAATATAAATGGGTATGGTTGACTTGTTCATCCCTTACTTCCCGCCAATGTTGGTGGCGGCTATCTACTCCAATGGCAGGAGAGTGAAGGTGAGGTGCTTGTGGTCGGTAAGGGTATTGGTGAGTATTTAGTTGGGATGATAAGGGTGTTTCGGGGAGAAATGTATATTTGTTTGTGAAAGCTGGTCCAACCAACAAATCTCTTGTGATCCATTCAAATTCAGGAAAAGATAATCTCAAAATTCATGTGTGGGTGAGTATATAGAAATTCTCAACTATTTTTTAAAATGTCAATTAAATAAAATCCTTCAAAATTCGCTGAAAATTCAAATTGAAAAAAAAAAAAAACCCTTCATATATACTACTTAGATATATAGTCGTTGCATTAAATATTCACATTTGTATAAATAGCCTACTAACTTCTATTAAGAAAAACTGTTGAACTTTACATGAATTTACCTATCATTCCAGAACATGATTATTAATAACAGATGCCGATAAACTATGTTTAAACATACAAGTAGTCTTTTTGTTACATTTTTCGATGAATTCTATTATGAAAAAGATAAAATTATTTTATCGCCTTTGTTTTTAACAAAATCATTAAAAAAAAAAAATTAACGAAAAACTCATCTTTACACATTTAAATATAATTCAGCAATGATAATTAAAATTAATTAAAATTCATGGACAATAATTCAAGAGCGCTAGCAACCACTTTCCCTTTTCATTAAAAATTCCCAACATTTAATGCAATTGTGACCTATTAGATGTAAAAAAAAAAAATAATAATAATAATAATAATAATAATAATAATAAATTGTAACTACGCAATTTTTTTAAACTAGTTCCAATAAGACATAAAATTTACGTTTTACTTTTCCGACCCATTATACCACAAAATTGAAATTAAAAACTGTAAAACTTCCACCTACGAATTTACATCGTAGTATAGAAGATGCTCTATGAAACAAAAGGGAGTTCCTGCTTTCTAGTCAATCTTCCTTCATGCACTTAAACAATATAATATTTGCAAGGATAGATAGGAAACAATGACATTCCAATTTTAGTTTTGGCAAGGAATACTAACACAATGACATAATGAGTAATGAAATATTTGGAGCAGGAGCTAAAACAAGAGCAAGAGGAAGATCCAGTCCCTTTGGATCTTTGATATCTCCAAAACTCTGGTGGCCCGCCCATTGGTAAGAATGTTCAAAAGTACAAGACTACTTAATTAGTTGATTTCCTTCTACATATCAACCACATTGTTCATACATGATCAGCAACTACAAAACCAATTCATCTACTCGCATTTTACATACTGGATCGATCTAGCCTCACTTCTTCCAAAACTATCAGGTTTGCTCATGTTGGCATTAGCATACTTGCATGGTTGTTCCATTGTGTGGATGGTGAGGGGGAATAAGATGAGGTTTCACAACGCATCAATTACACGACGAAGACCACAATAAACTTCTTTCCGGATAAGAGGATGCACATCTTTGGTTAGAACCTCTGCATCCAACTTCTCCACGTGAGGCCAAATCTGCCAGCCAGAGACAAAGGTCAGAGATTCAGTAGCTATTAATTCATATTAAGCATGCCGTCTATATTTGTATATACAGATTTCAATTGATCTCTATACCATTACTTACACGAGAATTAAGAGATTTCAATTCATCACACTACCATTGCTTACACGAGAATTAAAAAGGTGCCACTGAAAATCAGCGCAAGAGTGATAGATACAGGACTCATTACATAGCTAGAAAGTTTCACTTGAACAGATATTTTTCGCAGATTTCAATAAAATGGGGGTCAAATTCCAAAATCTTATTTATAATGGTCATGTTCATTATTCCCATCATTTGTTAAATATTTCATGGTACATTTCTGATGTTACCCTTTCGTCAAACATAAACCATTAATAGTACTCCAATTTCATAATCCATCAAATCTTTAACTTGTTTTAGTATACCCAGAAAGGGAGAAAACACAAAACAGATGAACAAAACATATTTAAGAGCTACCAAGTATTCACCAATAGAATATAAAACAACAAAAAGGAAAAGTCAGAAAAAGAAGACCCACAACACTGCATTTACCTCAGAAGCATATTGCCTTGAGAAGGCCTTGAGGTAGCCTAAAGTTGTTAGACACCACTGCTCTTTTTCACCTACATTATATACAGTACTAGTCTTTTCACCGTTCAATTCACTGCCAAAATTAAGAAAACAAGTTCAGTACAGTTTACCTAAACACCATTATTCATTTCAATAAAAAGCAAGGTAATTTATGAAAATAAAGAGGACTACAAGACAAGATATACAAGTTCCACCAAAACTAGTAAACTATTAAGGAGTGACAAAGGACACATACAATCAACTCAATTTCCTCCCAATCAAAGATGTATTACACAGTAAAAGGAACTTCCCCAGACTTCAGACAATAAAACCTACAAAGAGGCTATATGTATACGTCTCCCAAAATGTACCAAAGAGAAAACCATTGTCCCAAGGAAGCTCCACCTCCACCTTGCAAGAAAGTCAAAACACATACAACAGTTTCTTCAACAACTCCAGTCGAGTAAAAACCATACAATAGTCTCCTAGAAGTATGCATACAGCAACATAAAAACATCTGATGAGCACTCATCTTTCCATAGACATTTGGACTTCAGTAGTACACCAAACTTCCTAAACATTTCATCAGATTTGAAGATAACATCATACGTTTATTAAGGAATATCCCTCCACGGGTATTTCCTCATCAGAGGAGATTGAAGATCAATCTCCTTAGTTTCAGTGTCAACAGGAATCTTGATTCCTTACTTAATTTGTATAGTCAACTATAAACACTTCCTAGTTAGGACTCCTAGACTCAGTATATACTACACTACTCATGTACAAACATATTATTCAATGCAGGAAAAACTTCCATATCTTACATGGTATCAGAGCCCTAAAAGCTCAACCGAGCAAACCCTAAACCAAACCCTAATCCCATGGCCGCCCAACCCACCGCCACTGCCGTCCCTGTTAATCCCATTCCACCACCCATCGAAACAAACCCTACTCCCCCTCCCTCATCACCATCAACGCCGCTGCTCAGCTCCCTTTTATACTCACCGCCAACACCTTCTTCCCCTGGCGAGCTCAATTCAATGCCCTATTCCATGGCTATAACAGTTCATGCCATCTTGGCCTCTGTATCACCTCAGATCATCATCATCATCGCTGCTGCAAAGACCTCCGCAGAAGCCTAGGCTCATCTCAACCACCTCTACGTGAGCAAGGCCAACCCTCGTGTTCTTGGCCTCAAGGAGCGTCTCACCATCGTTCGATAGAACTCCAGACCTGCCTCAGATTACCTTTAGGAGGTTTGCCTCCTCGCTGATGTAACTAGTAGCCATAGACACCCCCCCTTTCCGATGACAACCTCCTACTTCATGTCCTCAACAATGTTGGCCTAGAGTACAAGGACATCGCTGCTACCGTAAGGTCCAGAGACACCTCAGTCTCCGTCAAGAATCTCCACGACATACTGGTCCAGCATGAAACTGCAGCCAAACGAGCAGAACCCCTCTGCTCCTAGTACAGCCAATGCCACTTAGAATGCCCATGGCTCCAACTACAACCGCTCCAACCGTAGCTCTTCCACCCAACACTACCCCAACTCGGAGACCAACCGTTGCTAAAACCAGCGTCCCTCCTCCCAAACCTCAGACACCAGCCGCCGCCCCACCACTCCTGGTAGTGGCTAACATGCCTTTTGCTAGTGGTGTGGCACCCAGGGCCACAACGCCAACCGCTGCCCTCAGCTGCAGTAGCAACCATTCCACCCACCCGCGGCCAACTCCACCCAAAGCCAACCCTCTCCCTGGCTCCTAGACTCTAGCGCCTCCCACCATGTCACTTCCACCCCTCACCATCTCTCAGATTTCTCTCACGACTACGGTCCTGATGAAATCATCCTTGGCAATGGTAAAGAGTTGCAAATTACCCACACTGGTACCACCATTCTACCCCCTCCTTTTTCTCGCCCTTTCACTCTCAATAACATTCTCTACGTCCCTAATATGACCAGAAATCTCCTATCCATTTCTCAGTTTAATACAACTAATCACACTTCCATTGAATTTTTCCCTGACTGTTTCCAGGTGAAGGATCTCAGCACGAGGGAAATTCTTCTTCAAGGCCAGAGTAAAGGTGTGTACGAATGGTCCCCTCCAACACCACAACAACCTCAACCCTTGGCGGGTGTGGTGGTCTCTCCTAACCTATGGCATCGTCGCCTAGGTCACCCTAGTAAAAAGTCCTTCAGTCTGTTTTACATTCAAATTCAATTCATGTAACCTCAAAAATTCCAGAGTTTGTATGTTTATCTTGCCTATGCAATAAAAGTCTATTACCTTCCCTTTGGTGTCTCCTCACTTATAAGTTCATGTCCCCTCCGATTTATATATTCTGATGTTTGGGGCCTTGCCCCGTACACCTCCCCCGATGTTTTTTGGTACTATGAAATTTTCGTAGACCACTACATCCAATACACCTGGCTGTATCCCCTTAAAAAGAAATCTGATGTCTTCCCAATCCTTATTGATTTCAAAAAACTGGTTGAAAATTACGTTCGAAACCCCATTGCCTCCCTCTGCATTGATGGTGGTGGAAACCGACCTCGCTCTCCTTCACTAAGCCACCCTACCCTTCACCTATTGGCGCTATGCCTACAAGGTCGTTGTCTACCTCATAAACCGCCTCCCAACCCCCTCTCCAAAACACCAGCCCCTACACTACCCTTTTCCACCAGCCACCCAATTACACCCACCTTAGGTCCTTTAGCTGCCTCTGTTTTCGGTGGCTCCGCCCTTACACCTCCAACAAAATGCAACCCCGCTTCACCCAGTGTGTCTTCCTAGGCTACTCTTAACCAAAGTGCATGTCTCTAGTTTGATCCCTCCTCTAACAGGCTCTATGTGTCTAGGCATGTCCAATTTGATGAGTCAACCTTCCTGGGCCTACACACTACCTCCACCATCCCTCAAGTCACCTCTGCCAACTTCGATAAATGGCTTTCCACCCTTCCTCCTATGTCCTATCTTCCAATCTCGACCACCACCATGCCTGCCAGCTCATCACCAGCATCCATAGCACCTCAGGATCATCCATCGGACACATTTCTTCTGCTTGATCTTGAAGCAGCTCCGTTCCCAGCCGCAGGTCGGTCACTACACCACATCCAAACAACACCGAGCAGCCTCCCCCTTCCCTCCCCCCTGCAACCCACACAACCACCCCCTCTCCGCACCTACACTAGTCGTCAACCTCGCCAACCACCACCCCTCCACTCGCAGGCCCTCAAAAGTGTCCTCAGATACCTCAAAGGCACCATCCTCTTCGGTCTCCATCTCAACAGAAAGTCCACCAACGACCTCCATGTTGTCTCCCATTCCTATCACACTCTAGCTGCCCTCTCTGATGCAGATTTGGCTGCTGAAGGGGACGATAGGAAGTCTACTACTACCTATCTTGTCTACCTTGGTGACAACTTGGTCTCTTGGAGCTCACGAAAGCAAAAATCAGTCTCTACAAAAGTAGAGTATCGTTCAGTAGCCTCCACAGCTGCTGAGCTCCTTTGGGTCAAGTCTCTCCTGGTGGGACTGGATATCACCCTCTCGGGTAAACCCACAATCTCCTATGAAAACATTGGCACAACCTTCTATTGTGTCAATCCAGCTCTCCACTCACGCATGAAGCATGTGGACAATGACTTCCAATTTGTTCGAGATCATGTCTCTGGCGGCCTCCTCAATGTCTCCCATGTCTCCACCAATGATCAACTAGCTGATGCACTCACCAAGCCTCTACCTAGACCGCACTTCCAGCTCCTCCGTGACAAGATTGGTGTCACAGATGAGTCCATCGTCTTTAATCTCCTTAGTTTCAATGTCAACGGGAATCATCTTGATTCCTTCCTTGAACACTTCCTAGCTAGGACTCCTAGACTCAGTATATACCTAGACTCTACTCATGTACAAACATTATTCAATACAGGAAAAACTTCCATACCTTAAAACGTTTTCCCTAGCATGGATTAGAAAAAGATACTAGATCGAAGAAGCTCAACAACACAATGTAATACAAAAAATTCTACATTTTCTAGTGAAAGGCAAGAGATACCTTATTTTAGGCCTTCCATTCTCAACGTCCACCTCCATGGCTGATGATTCTTCAAGGTCAACAGACATAGACTTTGGCTGAATTGATTTCAATCCCTCTAAAGTAGCACCTTTGGTTGCCTCAGGAAGCCGCTCAGTCAACACATTGACGAAATTTTTGTACAAAGAGAAGAACAATGCCTACAAATGCCCATTCTGGTTAGTAAAAGGAATAGATGAGTGACTTTAAATCAAAGAACTAGAAGCCAACATATTTGACCAATGAAAACATAAAAATCGCATTAATATTTGTATATCAAATTTCAAACCATTCCACAAAATATTGGAAAGTGACCAAGAAAAAAATTATATGCAAAAAAGTAGCAAAAAGTAAGGGAAATTGTAAAATGCTAGTAAGCTATATCAGTCATATGATCATTATGATCAGTAGTGACAATTATTATTGGTAAAGGCCCCTCAAAGAAATTGCACAATTGATACAACAAAACTTAAGTTTAGGCAATTGGGTCAGAAACTGCCTTTCAGTGGCATGCTTCTCTCGCTCGTCTTCGATACTAGAACACAATGCAATTCTTCATAGAATAAGATAGAGAAACCCTAATATAGGTAGCAGAATACCTAATTTCCTTATATGTAATGTTACTGCTCACAAGAGAAAAAAAACTTGGATTTTGGTGCTGCAATATTTTCAGAAAGACACATTGGTGCAGCAGATAGAAATCAATCTATCACTGTTGGGGGCTGGTGGGTGGAAGGGTAAGCAGTGCAAAATCATCTGTAGACTACCTAAGCTGAACATAGGCCCGTAGTAGTGTTTCAATGCTCTTCTAATTCATAAAATAAAAGTAATTATTATGTACCTACAACACCAAAATATGCTTCACTTTTAAATTCTGTACCTCAAATTCATCAAGGGCTCGAGCTAGAAGAGCCTCCTTAGCCTCTAGAGATTCACGTACAGACAACTCCTCCACCTTTGACTTTTCAGAATACGATTTCAAACGCTTCAGCCTCACAGGACTGTCCCCCATAACAGGTTCACCATCCATAAGTAAAAGCTTCGATTCAGAAGCCACTAACTCTGCTTTTGCTGTTGCTGCAGCTTTTTCAACAGACACAATACTCTTTTTCAGAGACGAAATCTCATTCCTCAGATCACATGCACGGTTATATGTCTTGCTAACTGCATTTCTTAAAACCTGGTAGGATGGAGAGACAAATACACAAGCAATCAAAATAATAAATAAGCATACACACATCATTTGCAGATTATATAATACAGAAAGGACACCCATATGATAACACCGTTCGGACAAAAATAAAATATAGTAAATTAATTTATTTTCACTTCATTAGTTCGATAGAATGGGTGATAGGAAGAGCATATTAGTAGTGTTTAATTCTGAGCAGTACATCATTGAAGTGAACACATACCCATTTTATGCACAGCCACACGCACATACACACAGAGACATACATTTTAACTGAGTTTAAGAAATGTTAAATACTAAAATGACAGTGTGGATTGGCTTTGAATTAGAATTGGTTCCAGAGTAGTTACAAATATTTTGAAAGTCAGATGATTAGCATGTCTAGATCTCTAAAATGGTAATTTCCAACTGTAAATAACTAAATCTAAAATCATGTAACATTGTGGCTACATTAAATACGATTTTGATCTGATTGTCTAAACCATTTATTCTAGAATCAAGGCTATAAATCATAAAATCCCACATGAATGAAGGGAACACCGTAGTGTGCATAATTAGTTGAAATGTCAACCACATCAGCATAGGAAGAATCAGGAAAGCTATTCAGGAAAATCTTCAGAGCACAATATAACCACAAGAAAAAAATTGAGGAGATCAAAATGTATGTATGAACTTACAAAAGCACCGCTTTATAAGTTTTCCTTTTGCAGTGTTATAAGCCTCCTGATTTCATTTATTGACATGTATATGCCAGATGACTATGCAAAAGTATTTAGATCTGCTAGTGCAGTTAACTCGATGGAATGTGGACATCTCAAATACAACTTGCTATTGAGAAAACACTTTGGGATTCTTTCATATTGTACTACATTATTTGTTAAAAGTCTAGAGATATGTGGTCTGATGGCTGTGTCCCTTGAGGGAAACAATCTCTACAAAGTTTAGGAACCAACCATGATTTGTTGCTTATAAAGATTTGGAGGCTGCCATAATCTACAAGGGCAGTTTATTGTATTTTCAGTTTATATGTTTTATTGGGCAGCTATTAGGATTCCTTTTCAGATGATTTGCCCTCTGCCAACTTATTCTGTTTATACCCTAGACAACAAGAAAATTTGTTTCTATACATAAACCTTCGCCAAAAAAGTGCCTACAATCATCCGCTTTTCCACTAGAAAGTAGCATCACTCTGCAAATCCTGTATTAGAAAAACAGGATACCTGATAAGACCTTATTTTAATGCTTGGGTGTGTTTGAATAAGGGTAGGTTGCAAGTCGATTGTACTTTGTCACATTGAAAGCAGTAGTATTATAATTTAGCCTCTCTGCGATTTTCATGTTCATATCCTTTTTATCTGTGTTTTGATGCTGTAAATCGACATTCATCAATCAAAATAAAATAAAAAATAAAAAATAAAAAAGAGGGCCCAACACCAACTACATGGATCCTTCATTGGTACAAAATGCAATAGGATATAACAGAAGAAAGAATTGATGATGGCATACCTCCCATGGACGATCTGATACATGAAATTGCTCAATGTTTTCAGGAGAAAAGACCCATCTGACAATGGCCAGATTAGATAAAAGTCGATAGCCCATCATCCTATCTATTGCAATAGCAGTCATTTGAGCATTGTTCCTCCAGTAATAATCAATCTCACTTATCAGCATGACTTGCTTGTCCTGGTCAGCACATAGTTTTGCAATTACTTGACCATATCTCTCCAGCACAGTAATTAGATGAGTGAAACTTTTAGATCCAATGTCGAGTAGAGTTTGCACAACCACATTGAGGGTAACTTCCATCCCATGAACAGGAAACACGCTTTTCTCTATCCATACAATCATTTCACGGGAAGATACCCGCCCTTTCACCATGGTTCTGAGGTCAGCAGAAAGTGCATGCTGTCCAGTTCCTTCACTGGTTTCTTCAACACTGAATTTGAAGTTTGGTGCTCCCTTAGGAGGAAGCAGCTCTTCTAACCCAGGGGCATTTTCAATACTCTAAAAGAGAAGTAATTATAAATTAAAATTATAAACATGGGAAACATATGCAAAACAAGAGAAAAGGAGCTTGTTCTATTTAGCCCTGATTATTTCATTGGAATAAAACTTCTCAAATTTGTGCAATAACGATACTTATTCTTCACTTAAATCAAATTGTCACAACCCAAATTACAATTCAATCAAATTGGTCCAGTAAAATCCTCTATCATATTAAATCTACTTTCAAAATGGGATTCAAATGTAACACAATATTCACTAAGACCTCGTGTGAGTGAAAATTAATTTTTGAAAAACTCATTCAGGAAAGGAAGCGAGGAAAAGGAGGAAAAAAAATTGAGCCATTAATATGTAATATGAACAAAAAATAAAACACATTCTATATTTTTTGACGATACAGGCGGTAAGTCTATAGCGATTCACTACTAAAAAGACTACATAAATATAAAGTCAAATATGGTATTGAACAAAAAGGGTTTCCAAATCAGTTCCACCAAGGAATAAACCTCGCAAGATGAGGCCAATATTTGTACAAGCAGCAAGCTTTGGCACACGCATTTTTTTGGGGAGAAATGATGGTGATGAATTCATGCTTAAACTGTATAAGCTCAAGCAACTTCAATAACTCAGTCTAGAACAATCATTGGACCGTAAAAACCTCTCAAATTTATCAACACACTTAAGAATGACTCGGTACCTGCTTCACTTTGTCCCAGTAGGATAAACGGACTTCTCTCTCCAGAACCTCCTGAACAAATACACGTTGTGGGGCCCATTTTGGCAGGTCTAAGACATAAGCCCACTCTTCCCAAGGCCAGATGAACTGGAAGTTCGATCTGCATGATCAGGAATCGATATGCTAAACATGAAAAAGTTAATTCTATAGAAGTAAAACTATATGCTAGAAATCAATTATGCAAGTACATTAATTTTGAATATATTTTCTAAATTTTTAGACTCGAGCTTGGTATTTCATAGATACCATAAGCTTCAGAGGATAATGAAAATCATGGAAAATATGAACTTATAAGACCCATGAATGGATTCCACGAAGCTCTACTTATGTAGCCTATACAAGCCCAGCGCGTGTACACACCAAACAAAAATTATAACACAGTGACAACAATGAATAGCAAGCAATCTTTCCAGCCAAAGTGATTTTATTTAACAAGATAACATGCCGGGAAGCAGGATTCCAAATGGAAAATGATAAATTATACGGCTCATTTGGTGCTTAGGATTGCTTTCGATATCTTAAGGGTAGAGGCGAATCATATTTCGACATTAAGGAAAATTATCCCTTCAAATACTACCCATTCTGTGGGGGAGTGGAAGTGATGCAGAATGTTCAAGGACAATTTAGTCTTTAGGGTTTTAGTATTTTTCTGTTTTATGTTTTAATAAGAAACAGACATGTTTCCATGTTCTATTAGGATTAATTTATTTGTTTTTGTTTTAATTAGGAGTAGGCATGTTCCCATGTTCTAGGATTAGGATATTCTTTCTAATTTCAGTTTAATTAGGGTTACTAATTGTTTAATTCCCTATAAATACCCCATTGAAATTCAACGGAAGGGAGATGAGTTTATGAATACAAGTTTGAGAATATTTTCCTGCGAATGGATTATTTTGGGTGTGAAGCCCCTGGAGCGATTAGACTATTTTGGTGTGAAACCAAGTTTTGGTGTGAAGCCAATTTCGGGTGTGAAGCCCCTGGAGTGATTCCAGACCTATCTTTTAAATTTTATGTTTGTTTTCCTAGAATCTGCTTCCGCTAGTTTGCTAAATCATAGGTTTCAGATCTGTCCTGCATCAAATTTGGTATCACAGCAGATTCTTTCTCCTCTGGGCACAATTATATGTCCACAATTAGTAGTGCTCGGGCATATACCCATCAAACATGGCCATTGAACGGATAATACAACTCCTAGAGAAATTATCCAAGGATGTTTCTTCAATTCGGACCACACAGCAAGAATTTGCCGCCACATTGCAAGAATTTTCTGCCACACAGCAAGAGCATTCCACCATATTGCAAGAGCACTCCATTGCTTTCGGAATTCGTCAGGGCAGAGATCATGACCGAGGAAGAGAAGGCAAGAATTTTTGTCATCCAGCTGTTAGTCTTTAGGGTTTTAGTATTTTTTTTTGTTTTATGTTTTAATAAGGAATAGACATGTTTCCATGTTCTATTAGGATTAATTTATTTGTTTTCTGTTTAATTAGGAGTAGGCATGTTCCCATGTTCTACTAGGGTTAGGATATTCTTTCTAATTTCAGTTTAATTAGTGTTTCTAGTTGTTTAATTCCCTATAAATACCCCATTGTAATTCAATGCAAGGGAGATGAGTTAATGAATAAAAGTTTGAGAATATTTTCCTGCGAAAGGATTATTTTGGATGTGAAGCCCCTGGAGCGATTCCAGACTATTTGGTGTGAAACCAAGTTTTGGTGTCAAGCCAATTTCGGGTGTGAAGCCCCTGAAGTGATTCCAGACCTATCTTTTAAGTTTTATGTTTGTTTCCTAGAGTTTGCTTCCGCTAGTTTGCTAAATCGTAGGTTTCAAATCTGTCCTGCGTCAAGAAGGTATATGTTTTCTTCATGAGTGATCCATCTCCTATCTTTTTACTTTGAAAAACCTTAGCTTTTTCCTACAACAGAATTTAAAAGCTACCCGATCCAATACAACCAAAGAAGCATGAGAAATATTCATCAGGTGGAAAATCCGGTGGCACTGCTGAAGTGGGACTTACAAGTGGTGTGAAAACCAAAGTATGAGCCGTGTTCGACATTCCATATCTAAATCAGCTATTTTTTCAAAAAGAGCTCGTACAGCACCAGCAACAACAGCAGGAAAAGCTCCAGGAAGAGCCTAAGAATTAAACTTCAACTTAGATTGATTTACAAACGCAATTAATCTGATTTCTTTGCAACTGTATACTAAACTTGAGAAAGAATCCATTAAATCAGAAAAGGACCCAATAGACAATTAATATCATCTATATTACCTTACAAAGGTCAATAATAACTAGTGTGTAACATATTGGCCTGAAAGGAGGTTCTGGTAGCATAAGTAGCTGCAATAATATTAAACATATTTTAAATTCCATGAGAAGAGTCAACTATCCAATTTATAATGAAATACCTAAGTCAAGGAACAAATAAATCCATAAAAGAGAAAGTTGGAGGCATAAGCATTATTGAAAAGAGAAAGCAATAAAGTAAAGAAATAAGTGATGATAAAACAGGCACTGAATAACGCTAATATGAAAAGGCAATAAATTTTACCTGAGAGAAAATTGCCTCTGCCATAAGATACTCATACCTAAAGGGCACAGGTAGGCCAGCCATGTATGAAGCGCATTCCTTTCGACTAGCTTTCCATCAAGGAAGAAACATACATAATAAATATAAAGCCCCCAAAATTAATAATTAAATAAAGAATTCTAGGTTCTTCTCAAAAAGTAAAACTAGAGATCCGTAATCCAGAAATTAAGTACAATTACAGCAGATGTCAGAAAATCCTGTTAAATGATTCAGTACAGTAATAAATAAATATCAATGAGAACATTTATTAAAAAAAAAAAACTATGTAAAATTAAATGACTGAAATAGGCATGAATACAAACTCAAGCATTCCAGCTTGTACTTTAAACTACTGAGACATTTAACTTAAAATATGCTTCTCTGCACTTAATCATCAACTTGCTACAACAGCCAGGATATGACCTGCATGCCGACAATATACTGTCCAACATCACAAAATCTACTCATCCTACGCACATATCAATTTTGAAAGCTGCATGAAGGTTCTACCGTTGCAACTTAGGAAGCTAAAGCCATCCTAGGGCACCCTAGAGAAGGATTGTACACATTGACCTTTTATTCTAGATTAGTTGATCCATCGGTGTCCATACATCCCAAAGACCAAACGGATGATGCAATCAATAAAAGAAAAATCACACCAACTCCTTAACACATGTATATTTATATATAGGCCGACCACTCAATTTGACTCACTACACCAAATAATAATACAATCCAACCGTTCATTTTGTAGTTCCTCCTTCACAGATCACCTCTAGAAAACTTCATCCAAATGGGTAAGCATTTAATCATTCGATCATTAGCAAGAACATTATTGTGTTATCCGGCGAACTATGTTCACCTATGTATTTGACTACAGTGTTAGATAGCCAAACGATTACCAATTTGGATGAATTTCTGTAAGAATGATCTTTGAAGGAGGAACTACAAAATGAACGGTTACATGGTAATAGTTTTTGGTGCAGTGAGCCCAATCAGGTAGCTGGTTCCTTATTGTGGAACCAACCAGTTGGATTCTTAGCATTACCCTCTATATACACAGAAAAATATATTTTAAAAGAATCAAAAGAGTGAGATATATTTATTTTTGACAAGTCATTGAGAGGTACAAACCATCCATTTAAGAAGAAAAGCACATCTAGCAGATACTCTTCCACAATGAAGCGATCCATTGGTTGCATATCCTGCTGTTAAAGAAACATGCACATCAGGAAAAGGAATAGATATAACTTTGGTAACAGTTTAACCACATTATAATTTAAATGTGAAATACTGGAAAAAAGATATAAGAATGATTCCACAAAAAATAGCAATCTGTGCCACTCCATTTTTTTCTGGCTGCGAAGGAAGCCAAACCAGCTCTAAGGTAGCTATCCAAAATAAATAGCATAATTCAAATAAATATGAAAGAAGAATTTCTTTTCACCCTTCGCCTAAAAGTATAATTCCATAATAAGGATTACAATAGTTCAAAATACTGGAGCTTACTAATACAAAACATGGAAAGGCAGGGTGAAAATTCAGAGCTGTCTTTCGTTTATATATTTTTAAATCACCTTCCAAAGTAGGTCTTATTTTTCGTTCTCCAACATTATTGTAGCTTTAAATTGAAAAGCATTCCTAGAACAAGGAAAAAAAAGGACGAAAAATGAGAGAAGGCATGAACCAGAGGGAGCATAAGGAAAGGAAAGCCTGGATTCTCTCAATCAATCAGGTAGCAAAACTGTGGCTAAAGAACTGATTTTAATTACAGGCAGACACTACTGTACAACATATACACATTCTTTTTGTGTTAAACAGTGTACAGTAAAAGGTATAGTAATTTTCTGTGTATTCAATTAATTAGAATTGTGTACAGAAGTTCTTTAAATAGACTCTAGAGAGCTAAGCTAGGTAAGTACATCTTAGACAAACTAGGAAAGAATCAAGTAGATACAAATTTACACAGGAAAGAATCAGAGGTGATTCTGTGGACTTAGGCCCAGCAGATCAGGGAGATTGATCCTCAATCTCCTGTGATCAGCTGGGATCTTTATCATACAGAACAGTGTACACTTGTCTAAGACAGACCAGTGTACACCTGTTCAAACATCATTGGATATCACAGTTAGACTAGACATCTGTTTAGACCTAGACACCTGTACCCTAGTTAGTTTGTAGCAATTACTTACTTAGGACAGATGTCCTAATCATATTTAGATGGGAGATAACTGTCACATCTTATCTCCCATACTGATGTGTATAAATATGCCTAGTTGGCTTGTAAATCATATCAGAAAATTATACCTTTCTACATGGTATCAGAAGCAATCTGTCTGACCACCATAAACCGATCCCTCACAAACCCTATCTATGGCTGCCGATTCCTGTTCCTCTCCTATCTCCTCCCCTAACGTCTCCACCCTGGTTTCTGTGAAATTGAGTGAAACCAATTACCTTCTATAGGAAAGTCAAATTAAACCTTTCCTCATTGGCCACAATTACTGGCGTTTTATTGATGGCACTCCTCCTACTATTCTGTCTTCCCTGAATCCTGAAACCTCACCCCAATTTGACTCTGAACATTTTGCCCTAACATCAAATCCTGAACCCGTGCCTAATCCTGCCTACCTTCTCTGGTTCCAAATTGACCAGACCTTAGTTAGCATGCTTCGGGCCACTCGCACCGAACCTATTCTATCCCAAGTTGTGGGTCTCACCACCTCTTGTGCCATCTGGGATTGTCTCAGGCAAAACTTCTCTCAACCGTCTCTTGCCAATGCCACTAATCTGCTTTTTCAGATCATGTCTCTCACCAAAGGGTCCAAAACCATCTCTGAATACCTTACCCATGCCAAGACACTTGTTGACTCTCTTGCTGCCATAAATGAACCCTTCTCACCCACAGACTTAGTCACTGCTGTTCTTCGTGGCCTAGGCCCAGAATATACCATCTTAGTCACTGCAATGCTCAACTTCCCACCCCTGCCTCCCTTCTCTAATCTTAGAGCCCGTCTTCTATCTTTCGAAGCCCAACAAACATCCAGTTCTGCATATAACACTGCTACCACTCCCACAGCCCTTTACACCACCTATGCAGTAAAGAGGTAGGAAATTTCCTTGTATTTCTTTTAATAATAACTTTACAGTGTAGAGAGGTATTTATACAGATGCTAGGTTAAACTAACTAGGAAATAAATACTTAGACTAGGAAGGAAATCAGAGACCTAGACTAGGAAAGTATCTACAGGATTTAATGTACAAGTTTAGGAAAGAATCAGGGAGATTCTTTGGGCCTAAGATAACACAGGATCAAGGAGATTGATCCTCAATCTCCGTGGATTCTGGGGGATCCTTATTACGCCCCCGCAAGACGGTGGTGCCGTCGGCAACGCCGATCTTGGTGCGGAGCAGGTGAAAACGCTGTCGGGGCAGGGGCTTGGTAAGTGCATCTGCTAGCTGATCATCAGTGGGCACATGATGGACTTGTAGGAGGCCACGGGTGACCTGGTCACAGACGAATTGGAAGTCTATGTCCACGTGCTTCATCCTGGAATGTAGAGCGGGGGTTTGCGCAGTAGAAGGTAGTGCCTATATTATCGCAGGAGATGGTGGGTTTCCCGTTGGGGGTAATGCCAAGTTCCTTCATGAGAAACTGAACCCAAAGGAGTTCCGCAGTTGTGGATGCGACTGCGCGGTATTCTGCCTCCGTGGAAGAGCGGGAGACCGACCTCTGTTTGCGGGAGCTCCATGACACCAGGTTTCCTCCGAGGTACACAAGATAGGCTGTAGTGGATTTGCGGTCGTCCTGATCACCTGCCCAATCCGCATCGGAAAAGGCAGTGAGAGTACTGAAGGAATGGGTGACTGCGTGAAGTTGGTTGGACGCTTGGCGATGAAGATGCAGGCCAAAGAGGAGGGTGCCTTTGAGATAACGAAGCACACGCTTCAAGGCCTGCCAATGGAGCTCTGTGGGAGCGTGCATGAACTGAGAGAGGCGGTTGACAGCAAAGGAAATGTCAGGTCTGGTGAGGTTCAGATACTACAGACTGCCCACAACTCTTCGAAATAGGGTGGCATCAGCAGGTGGGGAGCCATCTTTGAGGTGGAGGGGTGGTGAAACAACGAGGGGGGTGGAGACAGGTTTGGCTCTGTCCATGTGCACCAAGGTAAGGATATCTTGGAGGTACTGGTGCTGTGATAAGAAGAGGCCATCCGTGGTAGGGATGACCTCCACGCCAAGGAAGTAGTGCAAAGTGCCCATGTCTTTGACTGAGAACCGGTTGGCCAGTGCAGTTATGAACCGGGAAATGAGTGCTGAGTTGTTTCCTGTAACAATAAGGTCGTCAACATAAACCAAAAAATAAGTGGTGTTGGAACCTTGCCTGAGTAGGAAGAGAGAAGCATCAGAAAGGGCATTAACAAAGCCCTGGGCCAGAAGAAAGGAGTGCAGTTCCTTGTACTAGGTCCGTGGGGCCTGTTTGAGGCCATATAGGGCTTTCCGGAGTTGGCAGACATAGGTTGGGTTGTGAGGGTCCACAAACCCAGCTGGCTGGGCCATGTAAACGGTGTCATGAAGAGTACCCTGCAGGAATGCATTATTCACGTCCAGCTGACGTAAAGGCCAGCCATTGGTCACGGCTAGATGAAGAATGATCCGGATGGTGGTGGGGGCTTCACCACGGGGCTGAAGGTGGCTGAGTAGTCCACGCCGGGACGCTGGTGGTAACCCTTAGCCACTAAGCGTGCCTTGAACCTGTCCACGGTGCCATTGGGCTTTCGTTTGATCCGAAAGACCCATTTGTTTCCAATAACATTTTGGTTGGGCTGTGGGGGTACAAGGGTCCAGGTGCCATTGGTTATAAGAGCATTGAGCTCATCGGACATTGCTGCACGCCACTGTGGGTGTTTCACGGCCTGGGAGACAGGTAGGTTCAGGGAGGTCTGGGAGAGGATGGGCAGTGGCGGTGAGAGCATAGGTGGGCACAGAGGGAAGACAGCCTGTTTTGCTGCGGGTTAGCATGGTATGGGTGGGGGCTGGGGGAGCTGGGGCCGGGGGAGCAGGTTGTGGAAGGGTAGAGGCCAGCGGTGGTGAGGAGGCGGATGTGGAAAGCGGCCGAGGGGGTCGCCGGTGTGTAGGTTCGAAGAGGAGGAGGTGGTTGTGCAGGAACAGAGGATGCAGCAGTGGTGGTGGCTGGTTGGGGTGGCAGGCCGGTTTGCTGTGGTGGTGGAGGGGGACCGGGGTGAGCAATGGGACGGGCTGGACCGTTGCTGGAGCAGTTGCTGCGTCAAGGCCTGATGAGGAGGACGTGTCGGAGGGTCCTGCTGTTGAAGTGGCAGCCGGTTGATGAGGTAGGTTGCTGTTTTGAAGGCATAGGTCCAGTAGGAGAGTAACCAAGGAGATTGATCCTCAATCTCCGTGGATTCTGGGGGATCCTTATTATGCAGGTCCTACTGCCCCTAATGCTCGTGGCCATCCCTCTTACTCCCGTGGCTCCAGACCTTGCCGTAATTACAGACCCTTCACCCGCAAAAGTTCTGGCCACTATCCCACCAATCCCTCTCCTGGCATTCTCGGCCCCACTCCCTCTCATGCTTCACGCCCCCAAGGACCACAGTGCTGGTCCTGCAATCGCTTTGGCAATGTTGCAGCACACTGCCCACAGATCACCCAATCTGCAGATCATGACCTTTCACAGGCCTTTGCTGGCCTTCATCTCGCTGCTGTCTCAGACCCCAACTGGTATCCGGATAGTGGAGCAACTAACCATGTTTGCATGACCCCTGCTGCTCCACAGTGCACAGCCCCTACCTCCCAGGACCAGATCATGGTCGGCAATGGCCAAACCATGCCCATATCCCACACTGGTAACGTTACATTCTCCTCTGGTCCGTTTCTCTTTAAACTTACAGATGTCCTACATGTTCCCACTATCCGCAAAAACCTCTTCTCTGTTGCTCAATTCACCAAAGATCAAAATGTTAGCCTCACCTTCTTTCCTACACACTTTATTATCCGGGATTTAACTACCAACTCTATTCTTTTTCAGGGCCCTTGTAAGGATGGATTATACCCCATCAAGACTCACAACCCACCACAAGCCTTCCTCACCATGGCTTCCCCCACTCTGTGGCATCAAAGGCTAGGCCACCCATCTCACCAAGTCCTACGCATGCTGGCAACTCAGAACCATCTCAGTTCTTCTGCTGTTTCTACTACTAGTCCCTTTTGTAATCAATGTGTATTAAGCAAATGTACTAGACCCCTAGACAGTCTTTTTCTTCTGTTAATCACACCTCTCAACATCCGTTTGATTTAATCCACTCAGATGTATGGATGTCCCCTGTATCTTCAGTTTCTGGTTATAAATATTATGTTCTATTTACGGATGACTACACCAGTTTTACTTGGATTTACCCCCCTTCGACTCAAATCTGAAGTTTTTGCCCACTTCACCAGATTTTTTACTTATGTTCAAACTCAGTTTTCCACCACCATCAAACAATTTCAGAGTGATGGTGGCAAAGAATTTTCCAACAATTCATTTACCACATTTTGCACTAACCATGGCATCCATCAAAGGTTCTCATGCCCCCATACCCCACAACAAAATGGCCTGACCCGAACGAAAGAACCGACACATTTCTGAGGTTGGACGCACCCTCTTAATCACTGCTGGTCTTCCCTATTGCTACTGGGCAGAGGCGATTACCATGGCAGTTTTCCTAATCAAACTTCTGCCCACCCCTGTCCTCAAATGGCCATCACCATATTTTCAGGTATAGCCCCTCCCATGCTGGTTATCGATGTCTACACGTCTCCACTGGACGTGCTTACATCAGCCGCCATGTCATCTTCAATGAATCTGCCTTCCCATTCGATAAACACCCAAATCCTACCCTTACTTTCTCCTTCATCCCCATCCAACACCAATTCAATGATCTCAGCCCACAAACTGAACCCACCTTGTCATCTGCTCACCCAAATCCGACCCCTGTATCTAGTCCTCCCACCTCTCCATCCCACCCTTCATGTCCTCCTTCCCCACAAACACTATCCCCTCCCCCCCCCCCTCCCCCCCCATCACCACCCTCTGCAAGTTCTGCTCCAGCACCAACTACTCCCACCACCACAGAAAACTTGTCAATGTCCTCCTTTAGCAATCAAATTCCCCCCAGAAACACCCACCCTATGATCACCCGCAGCAAGGCAGGGATCTCCAAGTCCCGAAACCTGTTACATGTCTCCTGCTAACCTCCCCCCTCTCTCTCTCTCTCAGAACCAACCACCTACAAGAAAGCCTCTAAATCCCCTCATTGGATTCAGGCCATGAACACAGAATACAGTGCTCTGCTCAAACAGCACACCTAGACTCTTGTTCCCCTGCCTCCTAAAGCCAATACCGTGGGTTGTAAATGGGTCTACCGCATCAAGCGCAACGCAGATGGCACACTTGAGCGATATAAAGCCCGCCTAGAGGCCAAAGGCTTCCACCAGCAGGAAGGACTTGACTATCAAGAAACCTTCAGTCCTGTGGTAAAACCAGCAACCATCCGAGTTGTTCTTACCATTGTTGTGTCCCTCAACTGGCCCCTCCGTCAAATGGATGTCACTAATGTTTTCCTACATGGCAACCTAACTGAAGAAGTGTATGTGCAACAGCCACCTGGCTTTATTGACCCCAACCAGCCCACTCATGTTTGTCGCCTCAACAAAGCCCTCTACGGCCTCAAACAAGCACCCCGTGCCTGGTTTGAACGCTTCAGTTCATTTCTCTTGCAACACGGCTTCATTCAAAGTCGGGCTGACCCATCTATGTTTGTGTTTCACAACACCTCCCTAATGTTCCTCCTCCTCTATGTTGATGACATCATATTGACAGGTAACTCCACCACTACAGTCTCCCACTTCATGCAAACCTTAGCCCGTGAATTTGCCATCAAGGACTTAGGTCCTCTTCACTACTTCCTTGGTGTCGAAGCCACCAAAACAGCATCTGGCCTTCATCTCACTCAGAGTAAATACACCACCGACATCCTCCAATGAAGTGGGCTCACTGATTGCAAACCAGCCCCCACTCCAGTTGCTGCCAAAACCAGCCTTTCTGCCTATGATGGACAGCCCCTAACCGATGCCACTCTCTACAGACAACTAGTAGGTGCTCTACTCTATTTAACCTTAACTAAACCAGATATTTCCTATGTTGTCCAATAGGTTGCGCAGTTCATGAGTTCCCCCACAGAAATTCATCTCACTGCAGTAAAGCGCATCATCCGGTATTTAAAGGGTACCTTGGGTACAAGCGCATCATTGCAGTAAGGCATACACATCCAACGCAGCCCCCTGCCTCTCCACATCCGTGCCTATTCTGATGCTGATTGGGCAGGTTGTCACGACACCAGACGATCCGTGACTGGCTTTTGTCTATTCTTGGGTCCAAACTTGATCTCTTGGTGTGCAAAGAAACAGAAAATAGTCTCCCGTTCTAGTGCAGAAGCTGAGTACCGTGCTCTCGCCTACACCTGTGCAGACACTATGGATTCTCAGCCTACTTTGAGAACTCCATCTTCAGCCTCCCCTACTGATTCTACTTCACTGTGACAACATAAGTTCTGCCTACATAACCAGCAACCCAGTTTTTCATGCCAGAACAAAGCACATTGCCTTGGACTATCACTTTCTCCGTGAAAGAGTAGCCTCTGGAACCCACCAAGTCAAGTTTGTCCCGCCCACCAGCTTGCGGATTTGTTCACCAAAGGTCTACCAGTGGCAAGAACTCACAACCTATCCAACAAACTCGTCACCCAAAGTTTTGGGTGCCTAGTTTGAGGGGGGATGTTAAACAGTGTACAAAACAGTGTACACTCGTCTAAGACAGACCCGTGTACACCTGTTCAAACATCATTGGATATCACCGTTAGACTAGACATCTGTTTAGACCTAGACACGTGTACCCTAGTTAGTTTGTAGCAGTTACTTAGGACAGATGTCCTAATCATATTTAGATGGGAGATAACTGTCACATCTTATCTCCCATACTGATGTGTATAAATATGCCTAGTTGGCTTGTAAATCATATCAGAAAATTATACCTTTCTACATTATGCTTAGCACAGAAACGCACCTTAAAATAAGAAAATATTTGATCCCACAAACATCAGATCTACGATTTCCTAGGTGCTTCTTAAATGTAAAATTTCTCCCGGTAGGGAAAGCCTCGACCCTGTCAATTAATCAGGTAGGGAAAGGACACTCTTGTATAACCAGTGTTGTATGTCATTTGATGGTATAAGAATTTATCTTCATATTTGCAGCTTGTTACCATTATACTCAAGACACCTATTGTTTAGGAAAATATACATTTAACCATACAACATGAGCAACCCTGGTAACTCTACCACAAGATCATTCTCAGTTGTAGTTGCAGAGAACATATGCACACCAAACTAGCTCATGACAAAAAAATTGTACCAAAATTTGATGTAGTTCAGTTTCCTCGACAACGTCAAACCACTAAGGATATAATTAGATCAATAAATGGGAAGCATTACAATTATGAAGTTAGAAGAACAACAACATTGTCTTTCAGAAGATCAATTATTATTTAAATTTTATGCATTGAAGGGGCAACATAAAATGTTTGATGCATCACAATTGGAGAGGGTCTCTTTAGTTCTTTTTGTGACGAAAACAGAGTTACGAAACATAAGAACTCTTAACTTGAGAGGTTTTGGGTCATTTTAAGTAACTGTGAAACCATTGGTTGGTTACCACATGCGAGAATGTACTTATTAGATTGCGAACTACCTCAATTTTGCTTGCAGGAAATATATTCAACCTTCGTATCCTTTGAGGATAGATCAGCTCTGCATCATGCGTTTGTTTACCACAATTTATACTAGTAACTGTTGAAGGCAGAGCAGGTTGGTCAGGACAGCTGATGGGCCCAAACTTGTGAGACTTTCCACCAACTAGCTGTGCTTCAAATGATAGGTGAGGTCTTGGAACTAGCAAGTGAAGAGAAAGAATTGATTAAACAGGGATACCAAACTCATGAAAACATATAAAATTTACGGACGTCCGATTATAGCATTTTGTTTTCAAAGAAATTCATGGCAAATTTAAACATTACCACTATCAAGTTTCCATCCATTGCTAGATAAAACTTGTATCCGGTCCCACAAGTCTTCCAAGAAATCCTACCAGGAAAGAGAAACAAAAGTGTGAGAAAAAAAGATGCAAGACAGGAGAGACAATGAAATAGAGAGAGGTTGACTGGCGGCAAGGAGCAATTTAAATGTGAAAACAAAACTAACATAGAGAAGAGAAGATCAATCCAGAGGTCAAAGAACTAAATAAGAAGATGGGGGAAAATAAAGTTATGGACCAGATACATTCCATACATGTAAAACCGTGTACACTAATCCCTATAGACTGCTAAACTTGTATAGCTGTAGACACTAGACATCTGGACCTGTAGAATTAAGACAGACATGCACACACTAGATTCACACATCTGTCCTAGGTAGTTAATAGCAGTTAAGATAAGTTTAAGACAGAAATAACTGTCTAACCTTATCTGTTGTAAACATCTATAAATATAGCCGTAGGCTATGTGAATAATACAAGGAAAATTTACCATTTCTACATGGTATCAGAGCCTCACGGCTAATCCCCTCAATTCTGATCCTCCCTCCTCTCCCACCATGGCTAGTGATTCCTGTGCCTCTCCCTCAATCTCCCCGAATCATGTTTCAACCCTAGTCTCTATCAAACTCACAGAATCCAACTATCTTCTCTGGGAAAGCCAGATCAAACCCTTTCTAATCGGACACAACTACTGGAGGTTCATTGATGGAACTCACTCCCCTCCCTCTCCAACCCTCCAACCATCGGCCACCACTGAATCCTCTCCCCAATCTGATGCCTCATCCTCTGCTCTCACTAACTCTGGACTCCTTCTGCCTAATCCTGCGTACCAACAGTGGTACCAGATTGACCAAACCCTCATCAGCATGCTTCGAGCCACACTGACAGAACCAGTCCTGTCCCAAGTTGTTGGCTTAAACACTTCCCGTGAAATCTGGGAATGCCTTCGCCAGAATTTCTCTCAACAGTCACTAGCAAATGCCACTAACCTCCGATTCCAACTCATGTCTCTCACAAAAGGCTCCCTCTCCATCTCTGAATATCTCTCTCAAGCCAAAACACTTGCAGACTCCCTTGCTGCAATAAATGAACCCTTCTCTTCCCGTGACTTAGTCACGGCTGTCTTGCGTGGTCTTGGCCCAGAATACAGCATGCTTGTGACAGCCATGCTTAACTTCCCTCCCCTCCCTCCCTTCAATGATCTTAGAGCCCGTCTACTGTCTTTTGAGGCACAGCAAGCCTCCACCCTACACTCTGCCTCTGTCCACCCACCCACAGCCTTATACACGGCCTCACAGCACTATGCTCCTTCCCGTGGCCGCTCTGCTTTTCAGAGAGGACCCAGACCAGGCCGTGGCTCCCGGTTTCCAAACCGCCGTGGAAACCACCGCTACTCCTCCCCCAATCCTTCCCCCGGTGTACTAGGCTCCTCCCCCTCTCCCATCAACCGCCCCACTGGCCCCCAATGTTGGTCCTGCAACCGTTTCGGCCATCTTGCTGCTCACTGCCCCAATCTGTCCCAGTCCACAGACCACAATTTGTCCCAGGCCTTCGCAGGTCTACATCTAGCAAACGTATCAGACCCAAATTGGTACCCGGACACTGGTGCTACTCACCACGTCACCATGAACCCTCCCTGCACCTCTCAGCCTTCCCCATCCACCCCGGATCAGGTCATGATTGGCAATGGTGACACACTCCCCATCCAGCAAACTGGTACAGTCCAATTCTCCTCTGGTCCCTTTCATTTTAATCTATCTAATGTTCTCTATGTTCCCTCTATACAAAAGAATCTTCTCTCTGTCTCTCAGTTCACTCAAGATCACAAAGTCAAAATCACTTTCCTCCCCCACCAATTTCTTATCCAGGATCTTCACACTAATCAAGTTTTGTTTCAGGGCCCCTGTAAAGATGGCCTTTACAGGATATCACCACAACAAGTCCCACCCCAGGTCTTCCTCACTCATGCTGCTCCCTCTCTTTGGCACCAGCGCCTTGGACACCCTTCATCCAAAGTGCTTCGCATGGTGACAACCAAGAATAACCTATGTTCCCCTGTACCTTTCAATTCTGTACCCTTTTGTAATCAATGTGCTCTAAATAAAAGCACCAGACTTTCCTTTTCCTCTGTTGTACATCAATCAATAAAACCGTTTGATTTAATACATTCTGATGTGTGGATGTCTCCTGTCATTTCTGTCTCTGGTTTTCGCTACTATGTCCTATTCACTGATGACTACACTAGATTCACTTGGATATTTCCCCTACGCAACAAATCTGAAGTTTTCAACCATTTCACTAAATTCTACTCATATGTTCAGACTCAATTCCGCACCAACATCACTCAGTTTCAAAGTGATGGAGGCACTGAATACACCAACCACCAGTTCCAAGCCTTTTGCTCCCTTCATGGCATTCACCATCGCTTTTCCTGCCCCCACACCCCTCAACAAAATGGGTTAGCTAAGCGTAAACACCGTCACATCTCAGAAATGGGGAGAACACTCCTCCATACAGCCGGCCTTCCTTATTCCTACTGGGCAGATGCCCTTACAACTGCAGTTTTTCTCATCAACCTCCTTCCCACACCTACCCTCAACTGGACATCACCATACACCAAACTATATGCCCGTCCACCTCCATACCACATTCTAAAAACCTTTGGCTGCTCCTGCTTCCCCTTCCTTGGTGCGTACACCAAACACAAACTCCAAAGTCCCAGCCTACCCTGTGTTTTTCTAGGCTACAGCCCCCATCATGCTGGATACCGTTGCCTTCATGTCAAAACAGGTCGAGTCTACATCTCCCGTCATGTGGTGTTCAATGAACTTGACTTCCCGTTCCCGAAGTCCTCCACACCTCCCCCTCCTCTTTCCTTCACCCCTCTAGTCTCCATCCCACTTTCTCATCCTTCTCCGGTCCCACCAACACGGTCTCCCACTACTAATTCCCGACAGACCTCCCCACCCTTCTCACCACCAGCAAACTCTTCTCACGACTTGTCATCCTCCACCACCCCTCCTCCCCCTCCCGGTCTAAACTCCCAACACTCCCACCCTTCCCGACCACCCAATACTCATCCTATGACTACTCGCAGCAAGGCTGGAATTTCCAAGTCCAGAAATCTCCTCTTCACCTCCCGATATCCCCTGCCCCAGGCCTACACCACTACCAAACTTGCAACAGCCGAACCCACCACCTACACCCAAGCCTCCAAATCTGCTGCATGGACAGATGCAATGAAAACAGAATATGATGCACTGATGAAGCAGCAAACTTGGTCCCTGGTTCCCCTCCCCCCTCATGCCAATGCAGTAGGCTGCAAGTGGGTTTTTCGACTCAAACAACGTGCTGATGGCTCTGTCGAACGCCACAAAGCCAGACTTGTTGCCAAAGGCTTCCATCAGCAAGAAGGCCTAGACTACTATGAAACATTCAGTCCGGTTGTAAAACCAACCACAATCCGTGTGGTCCTATCCATTGCTGTTTCCCTTGGCTGGCCCCTCCGTCAACTCGATGTCACCAATGCCTTCCTCCATGGCCATTTAAATGAAGAGGTCTACATGGTTCAGCCCCCTGGCTTCACTGATCCTAACCACCCTCACCATGTGTGCCGACTACATAAAGCACTCTACGGCCTCAAACAGGCCCCTCGGGCTTGGTTTGCCCGTTTCAGCGGTTTTCTTCTACAATATGGCTTTCACCAGAGCAGGGCAGACCCTTCTATGTTTGTTCTTCATCGCCCACCATGTGTCCTCTACCTCCTATTGTATGTGGACGACATCATCCTAACCGGCAACTCACCAAAGGCCCTGTCCACCTTTATGACTTCCCTAGCAAAAGCCTTCGACATAAAAGACCTGGGCTCACTCCACTACTTCCTGGGTATTGAAGCTCGACCCACCACAACTGGCCTAACCCTCACCCAAGACAAATATACTGTTGGACTTCTCCACCGCAGCGGCCTCGCTGATTGCAGACCTGCCCCTACCCCTGTAGCCTCCAAACACGTCCTTTCTGCCACTATTGGACAGCCCCTAACAGACCCCTCAACCTATCGACAACTGGTTGGCACCCTCCTCTACTTAACCCTCACACGGCCGGACATTTCCTATGCTGTACAGAATGTTGCCCAGTTCATGAGCAAGCCAACCGATGCCCACCTCACTGCTGTAAAGCGCATCATCAGATACCTCAAAGGCACCTTAGGCACAGGTCTTCATATTCAGCGCTGCAGATTTCCCCTCACCCTCCAAGCATACTCAGATGCCGATTGGGCAGGATGCCCTGACACCCGCCGCTCAGTCAGTGGGTTCTGCGTGTTCCTAGGTTCCAACCTCATATCCTGGTGTGCCAAGAAACAGAAAACTGTTTCTCGTTCCAGTTCAGAGGCTGAATACCGGGCCCTAGCCTATACTTGTGCCGACACGATCTGGATCCTAAGCCTTCTACAAGACCTGCAAATTCTACCCCAGTTGCCCCTGCTTCTCTACTGCGACAACATGAGTACTGCCCACATGACAGCAAACCCGGTCTTCCATGCTCGTACCAAGCACATTGCCATTGACTACCACTTCCTACGTGAAAGAGTTGCCGCTGGCACCCACCGTGTTCTCTTTGTCCCTTCAGCAAATCAACTAGCTGACCTCTTCACAAAGGGACTCCCTATTTCCCGTCACCAACAACTTGCGTCCAAACTTGTCACCCCAAGGGTGCCTAGTTTGCGGGGGGATGTAAAACCGTGTACACTAATCCCTATAGACTGCTAAACTTGTATAGCTGTAGACACTAGACATCTGGACCTGTAGAATTAAGACAGACATGCACACACTAGATTCACACATCTGTCCTAGGTAGTTAATAGCAGTTAAGATAAGTTTAAGACAGAAATAACTGTCTAACCTTATCTGTTGTAAACATCTATAAATATAGCCGTAGGCTATGTGAATAATACAAGGAAAATTTACCATTTCTACAATACAGGTGTGTGGTAACTTGCAGAAATGCAATATCATTTAAGTATAACAAAAACTTTAACACAAATACGTTCAAGGTTCAATGTCAAATGAGTAAAGGATAAGGACTGTATTACTACATTCTCAGAAATGCATCACAATTTAAGTACAACAAAAACTCCCATAAAATTATGTTCAAGGTACAATGTCAAATGAGTAAAGGATAACGACAATGAGAGAGAGAGAGAGAGAGAGAGAGAGAGAGCAATTGGGGAATTTATACAGGGACTAAATTGATGAGTCACATTATGAAATGTTAGGACACAGTCCCAGGATGAGTAAGAAAAGAAACAGTGTCTGGTATCCAATTTGAATTTTTGCAAAGCATATATCCGCTATGAAGATAGTTTATCAGGAAATTAATGACCAATAGTACAAGTACAGAAGAAAAAGATTTTGACATGAACTTTAATAACTTAGAAACGACCTTTGATTGAGGATATATATATATATATATTACTGGCCTCTGCAAAGAAAACGAGTTCCAATAAATTATATTCAACTCATTTGAGATGTATAATAACCAAAAACTAGAGTTCCTAATGCATGTACAGCAACCAGTGACTTTTCAGACCATCATCCGAAGAGCAATGCTAAGTCCTCTCTTTACCTTATCACTAGATTCTTTCACATTCTCATGATCATCCACGAAAAAGGACAATCCAGTGTCAACAACACGCGTTCTTATGCTTAAATAAGCTTCGACGCCAGCCATAACTCTCTCAATTTCCTCAGGGACTTGCTGCATACAAGAGACAAAGAAAAATAATGATTCACAAATGAAACATTTATACAAATAATGACGAGAAGAAAATATACATGACTAAAGTTCAAACGAAGAGTAAGAGAAATAAACTCGGACATACAACCAACGATACTCCAATTAGCTTGACTACAACTAAAAGGGCCATTATATCTGCATTGGTTGTGTTACAGACAGACTTCTGACATAGATACTACATCTGATATCGTGCATCCATGTGAGTCAGAATAAAAACCAACACTTCAGGACCAGATGTGGCATAGGCACATCTTGAAATAAACTTCAAAGGTACATAGTAATTTTTTCATTTTAAAAAGTGTGGCTAGCATGAAAATAAGACAAAAAAATGTTAAGACCCACCTTAACAAAGAGTTGAGGAGAAACAGAGAGTAGAGTAAGTGCAGCAGATGACAAGAAGAAGAGATGAGAAAGAAATAAGGTTGAATAGATGAAAAGAGAGAGGGAGGGAGGGAGGGAGGGAGGGGGGGGGGGGGGGAGGGAGAGAGAGAGAGAGAGAGAGAGAGCAGCATACCATATCTGTCACGAAACAGATTTTAATAAGTTGAAAATTGACCTAGACTATATAAAAACAATCCAGTAACAAAAAGTAAGGGTATAAGACCAAACAGTAAAAATTACAAAATGAAAAAGTAGAGTTCAATTTCGAAAAGAAAATTGCAAATAAAGAATTTAGAAGAAATGTTAAAGATGCCCAATCTATGTGAAAGAAGGTGGACAATCTCAATTTCTTATTAATGAGAGGGTATATGAGCAAACATTTTACCAACATAGAAAATTTTTTTCATCCAGTAATATTATAACAGTACCTCAATGAGTTCCGCCCCGCCCCATGGGAGACATGATAAAATACATGATATGTAAAAGTCAGCTCGTGATTGCCAGGATGGATTCCCTTTCTCCTCATCAACTGTTGTTGCAGCTGAAGATAATAATGTCTCAAAGACAACCACCAGAGAACTGGGATGAATAATTTTACTGCACATCTATAAAACAAGAAGGAAATTAAAAATAAACTAAGAATATATCTTACTAAAATGCAGGCATATACACATAAAATGCACATAATGGTAAAGGAACTTGTTTCCCTGAAATATTAAAGTTTATTTCATGATATCAACATATGGATGGAAAGGGCCTAAACATGCACCTAATATACGCTTTTAAAAAGCCTTGTTCCAAGTGAAAAACCAAACATGCAACTGAACCTCAGTATGTTTGTAGTAAATGGAAACACTAGCATTCTCTTAAGTTAATCCAGCGCAAATGTTGAAAGAACTGAGGGCTATGATGAATGATATAAATGTTCTTTATTTTTGTGCTCTCAGTATATTCCTGAATTTCATATCAGACACAAATAGCAACATGTTACGTACCATCGCAGTCAGGAACCTCATCAAAATACGAATCCCATTGCAATTTCCAGAATCTAAGGCATCCTGAAAATTAATCACAAAGAGGATTATTTTCTCATACTTTTTATTTTTCACTCCCAAATAGAGCCTCAAAAAGAATAATAAGGAGTCATCACATAATAAATCAACAGCACATTATATTGACACAACCTGAAAGTAACAGATATTTACACAGTAATTACTCAGACAGTTCAGTATTACCCTAAAAGTAAATATTCCACTCCAATCCTACAATTCCTCTTCACTTGTTCTTATTTATCTTCCTTTAAGAAATACAAACTATTGGAATTGTTAAGTGTAACGTGGACAACAAGATGTATACACCACTATGAGAACAAGAAAAACATATAATACAATATAAAATTCCTAAACTAAAGCAAACTTCCCAATCTGGAAATATTTTAAAGAAGAGAGTTTCTCGAAATTCCATGGAGACTAAAGCCCATAAAGATCCCAAAAGCGCGCTCTATCCAATTACACAGCCAGCACCTCAGTCATCAGCCATAGATCTGGAAAAGAAATTTGATTTCTTATCCCACAAAATTACCCACACACCATCACTCCACATCTGCATAATGTATTGCCCCTCTTTCCGCCACACAAATAAAAAAGATAAATAAGTAAACTTGGACAATACAAAGATAATTGATCCAAAATTTCTGCCCAAGTTTTACACCTGTGTACAAGATGAAGAGGGACAAATAAACGCCTGTGAAGAAGCATATCACAAGTATTCACAATTCCATCATCAATAACCTAACAAGTACTCATAACTTTGGAGGTGCTTCAGCCTTCAAATCATAAGAAAGGGGTTGGACGAAGAGAGAATAAATCTTCAGTCAGCTTTTCTTGCACATTATTTACACCAGATACTAATGAAGATTCCATTTTCCAGCACCTACTATCAGGTCTATATGATGTAAAAGTAACATTTTCAAACACCAAATTTCTGATTTACACTCGTTTTTGTCTTCATCATCATCATATTATTACTCTCATTCTAAATGATAAGGTTTTGAATCATAGGTAGCAATACCTTAAAACAAAATTCTCTGATAGAATCGTGCCACACAACTCACCGTGTTAAACATTATAAAGGTTTTAATAATGTCAAATATAATAGATTTCTGTGTGGCACTCTGTTCAGAGACAGGAGCTTGAGCAATACCTAATTATCAACATGACAGTAGCCAAAAAAAGAAAGCAGAATGAAGAGAAGACAGCACCAGAAAGATAAATTTAATACAATAGAGATCAGGTCAGATATAATTGAAAGGGAACACTCCAATGTTTGGTGATTTTTAAATCATGAGAGGTAAATTTATAAGAGAGAAACATACATAAAGCCAATTTCAACCATGAACTCACTCACCTGAAAGCTATTTTGAGTGTTCTCCACTACGTTCCTGACAAAATCCTCCTTTTCCAAGTTTAACAACCCAATCTGGAGAGAGAGAGAGAGAGAGAGGTCAGTTCCAATCCAAACCAGCGCACAAAAATGTTATCATTTTACAAAACAAATGCTCAAGAACATACAAAAACAGAAGAAATTGCAAAAATATATAACACACATACAGTAGACACAAGGATGACAAATAATAGGAAGTTCAACTTATTATACCGGTGCAGTATGTAATAGTATAGTCCTAATATACAGTGCCATGAAATATGTGCTCTCCAGTTTTATGTTGAACTGTTTTCATATTGTATTTTTACAGAATATGAATCCACTCTGTATGGGGAAGTATACACCACCTCATAATCAATCCAAGGTAGACAAAATTCTTAGACTTGGGTTGGGCAGCCAATTTTCATGATTAAAATTTTCTTTCTTCACTTTTAAGCACACATACTGAATACAATGAGTTAACTTGAATGCCCTGGAAAACTATATATTTCATAAAACCTTTTATTTACAAATGAATGTAATTATTAAAGTGTTTTACAGTCCACTTTTCCTTTCAACAAGAAGTAATTTCTAAATTTATCATCCAATTAGAGATTACTTTCTAAACACTTGGTTTCTTTACAAATTCATTTCATACTAGCAAATAGCAATGTGATCGCGCCAATGTAATTGATAGTCTGAACTGTGTAGATTCAATATGGTACACTATATAAATATATCCAGAGACTATAATGTAACTTCGCGTACTTAGAAATGGAACCTTTTAGTCTTGTCATAGTCAGTTCATAGGTTATTTGCTTGAAAGTGGAAGTTCAAGAATTTTGTTATCTTACTAGTAACAAGTTTAGCTTGCTTGTATTATAGAAACCTTTATACATATGAAGATATAATAAGGAAGCCAAGAAAAACATCCTCAAGGGTATGTTTGGATGAGGAACTTCAAACTAGCTAGGGATTTATACTATATTACTAAAAATTCACTAAAAACAATTGAGTATATAGATTTAAGTAGGTATTTAGCAACTAGTAAGGAAGCACATGCACTAACCGAACTAAACAAGGGATTCAAAGTAACACCTATCAAGGTCTCAATTACATTACCCGCATAATATCTTGGATCTATTAATTTGAAAATTCCTCCATCTAATGTTATGCTCCACACTTTTAACTAATTTTGCCTAAATCCCTTAAACTTTTAAGTTCCTCATCCAAACATACCCTAATTGAAGTTCCTCATCCAAACATACCCTAAGTGAAAAAGAAAAATTCATCACGTACATAGAATCTGGGTGCTACAATAGGAGAGAGGATAACAACGGTGGACATTAAGAATTACAAATAGACTGCGATGGTATTTAGAGACCCTACCAGTGTCCCATATAGAGGAATCTTGTGAGGTAATTGTTCAGCGCACTGGAGAATGAACTGTAAGGAGAAAAACAACATTAATGTGTATAAACAGAAGAAACAACCATAGTGCAAAACATCTACCATCAATATGTAAAACAAAATGCAATATAACTGAATAGATATTCCTCTAGCACAATGCAAAGTACAGAAGCACAAGCTTACAAATAGATGGGAGGTTAACCACGACTAGCATCTGAAGCAAGAGGAACCCAAATTGTAATCCAAATAATTTCAACAATAAGAATAAAAGGAAAAAAATCCCTGTTTGAATAGAAATCAAGATAAGCGTGTCTTCCCATGGTAGCTAATAAAAAAATCAATAGGAATCACATAAAATTTTAGAAACAAGGCCAGCTATTCCAAGAATCTTTCAAAAGGATCATATCTAACAATGCAAAATTTTAGAAACAAGCCGAGCTATTTCCTATAGCTAGTCAACAATATGAAAGATCCCCCTCTAACCTATACATAAGGCTTTCATGTATTATACAAATTTCCAGAGTTCTATATGTATCTTTGCAATCGAGTATAAATACTTTTTTCTAGGAGGGCTTGAAATGATAAGCATCAGCAGAAGAAAAATGTCAAATTGTTCTCTCTACTCATTCTGGTCTAATCCATTCCATGCATTCCATCCTAAAAATAAATAAAAATAAAAATAAAATAAAATAAAAATGAAAAGAGCTAGCATACTTGTGAAACATCGTTGGCAGAGTGCTCCAATTCTCTGCGAAGCACGCCAAAACAAGTTTCCTGCAAATCCAAGACAATAATCGATCAAGCAAAAGAATTAGAATTCAGGGATTTGAAACATAAAGCAAACTAGGGTTTTAAAAATCGTAAAAAAGATATGCATAAAGAGCGAGAGAGAGAGAGAGAAAGAGAGAGGAGGTGGAACGAACAATGTGTTCTTTGAAGTCGGAGGAGGTGCCATAGTCGGGACATTTCTCGCCAATTCGAAGAAGAAGACTCTTCCAACTACCCATGCTCTGTTCTTGCCTAACAATGACAGAGAAAAAGAGTGGCTTCTTTACACAAAGTAGAGGGCGGGCATTACTCACAACGAAAAGAGAACTAAAGCTTCAGCAAAAGTGCAAAAGAGGGAAAGAGACGAGGACTTGGTGTTATTTGAGAGCAGATTCGGACCGGAACTTTATTCCAAATACCTCAGATGGCCAGCCCGGTTCAGCCACATTCCACCCTTTACATTTTTTTTTTTTCCGAAACACCCTTTACATTGATTCTGGACTCTCGAGCCATTCAAATTACACTAAAGTTTTGGTGAAATTTAATTTGAAATTATCCAGAATTATTAAACTTTCTAATCGAAATGTACCTAAAACCGCACCTTTAATTTTACTTTACATTATCTCATTTAACACTTAAAAACCACCCTCTATACAAAAAGTTACACCAATTTCTTTAAGTTCATCTTGTAAATATCAAGGATAATCTTATATCAAGTTAGGAAATTGTAAACGGGGCACAAGATACACATAATACAAAAAATTGGAATTGGCATGAACAAATTGGGATGAATTATGAATGGTTTCAAATTTATTCATGCATATCTTAATTTAGCACATCATGTGTATCTAGTGCCCCATTCATAACCTCTGTGGCTTGAAATAATTAAATTGTCCATGATAATAACGAATATTGGATGGAGTTATCGGAATTTGTGCACATTTTTGTATTTAATGTGGGTTTTGGGTGCAAAGTCAGATAAAGTTACAATTTTTTATGCATTTTCGATTAAAAAATCAAATTATTAATAGCTAGTCAGTTTTTAATGCTATCAAATCAATGCTCCTTTTACCTAAATTTTGTTTGTCTAGATTGCAAGTCTCATAGTAGAAGATATCATTACCCACCCACATGAAGTGAAATGATGAAATTGAAACTTTGTTGTCCATTTTGAAATACACCCCTAAAATTGGCGGTGTAAAGTGATGTTTTCCCTTCTTCTTTTGTTTTCCAAATATTATGTCTAGTTTGAGCTTTCTTTCATCTTCAGGTCGTGTATGGTGATCTCGTCTCAGAGGAATGGTCGTCGATTTTCCTTTAATAAACACACCTTAGTACACACCCTACACTCCACAAGTGCATTCAACAAATAGTAAACCTATGATCTAATGACAAGTTGGCAGGACCCTTCCTGAAAACGTTTTGATAACCGTGAAAGATCCTACTCCCGTCTGACAGTCAACACTAAAAGTCGAAAATACCATCGAAAGTATCACATGATATTGATAAAATAAATCAGCTATTAGACAAAGAATATTTTACATAACCGTTCGGTAAATCAAATCGATATGAGCGCATCAAGACACAAAACAACAATAGTCGAACACAACTAACCAATCCTCAATGCCCGTATATCAATCACCATAAGCAAACCACTCTACCGGTATGCAACGACCCAGGATTTTGAGAAAAATAAAATTTGGGAAATTAAGTGTAAATGACGGTTTTACCCCTTTAAGGTCAAATGTTGACTTTTTATCATGACACTTTTTGGACGACACACGAGTATCGTTACGTAGGTCTCAGAGTCTCAAGTTCATAAAAAAATGGTACGCTAAAATCAGAGGTCAAACGGTTTCCATACAGGTAAAAAACGATTAGAGGTATTTTGGTAATTTTTACTTAAAGGGCATTTTGGTCATTTTGCGTAAGAGATTTTTTGGGTGCTGACACTTTTCCAAAAAATCTGGAACTTTCCCTCCCTAAGTTCCACTGACCTACTTCTATTCACATACATATATATATATATATATATGTTTATGCATTGGTTAGGGTGGGCTTCAGTGAGGAGGAACCGAAAACACACCAACCCACCAACCCGTGAAGGAGAACCAGAAAGATGAGGGAGAGAACCAGGGGAAGAGAAGGAAAGAAAGAAAGAAAGAAAGAAAAAAGGGAGAGAAGAAAGTTAGAGAGGACGCAAGGGGGTGATGGCTGGGTGAACCTCGATCCTACACTCGTAAGCCAAATTTTTTGTCGTGGGTCGTGATGTTATTTTGAGGCCTTTTGGTACCAAACTGAAGTATTAGATATCACGACCACTAACGGACCGACCAAATGGAAAATAGAGTCATTTGACCCTCTGATCGCATGAGAAACCTTTAGGTAAGGAGGCTTTGACCCTGTCCTCAACTATCTTTTACACCAGAGTTGCCTACTAGGTGTTTGGGGAAATGTCTCTAAGAAGAAAGAAAGAGGGCAAGATGGGTTCTGGGTTTTTTTTTTTTTGCTTTATCATAAACAAAATGACGTCGTTTTATTAAACCGAAAGGGAAAAAATGAAACCTGCTAGGCGCACTTGTGTTTTAGGGTTGGGAAGTCTGAAACAGTTTAACATAGCATTAGAAATCTGAAGACCCCGCACAACCACTACACAAACAGATAAACACACCCTAGTACACACCCTACACCCCGCAAGTGCAATCAACAAGCAGTAAACATATGCTTTGATACCAAGTTGACAAAATCTTTCCCGAAATCACTTTAATAACTGTGAAAGGTCCTACTCCCATCTAACAGTCAACACTAAAATCGAAACTACCCTCAAAAGTATCACATGATATTGATAAAACAAACCAACTTCTAGGCAAAAAATACTATACATAATCATTCATGTTACCATGATCAACTCATCAATGGCACGCAGAGCATACGTATTATACAACTCATAATAGTAAAGCTTTTCCTAAAAAGTCAACGAGCGTGCAATGAAAGTTTATGTCTCCGGTGTAACACCACGGAAATTCAAGAAAAAATAAAATTTAGAAAAAAATTTAAAAAATAAAAATAAAAATTGAAATGACCATTTTGCCCCTATATAGGTCAATGGTTGAATTTTTTATCGATGACAATCCGAAAAGACAGTTACGAAGGTCTCAACCTCCTGAGTTCGTAGATAGGCAGTACATTGAAATCAGAGATCATATTAGTTTGGTATGGGTTAAAAACGATCAAGGGCATTTTAGTAATTTTATATAAAAGCCTCAAATGTCCTATAAAGACCTAAAATATCTTTATATTTACCTCTCAAATCCCTTCCAACGACTTATCTTTGTTATAAATATGTGTGGGGGTTCGGGGTGGTGTGACAGAAAAAGAAGGAAAAATGGAAAACTCGCCATCCACCTCACCATGAAAGAATGATTAGGGAGAAAATGAGAGTTAGAAGGAGAGAAAATGAGGAGAAGAAAAGAGAGAGAAGAAGAAGGAAAAAACTAATGAGGAATACCCAGACCCGAAAGGAAGCCCGTGTGGTTCGAACCTTCTTTTGAGATTTTGGTAGAGAAGCATGAAAAAAGCCCACAACTCTCCTCTACGTATCTCCACGACCATGATAAGCCATTAATGTTTCGGTGGTTAGGACGTTGGAACCACCTGGAAAAAAGGGTACAACGGGTGGCCGAGAAGGGAAATCATATATAAAAGTCTAAGGTAAGTCTTTCCCTATCTCGAGCTAGTAGAACTCAGACTGGGCTCAAAACGATGAAGATAGGGTATTAGAATGTGTTATTTGGTCTTAAAATGAAGGTTTACGAGTCGGGTTATGGTGGTCGAGTCAGGCCCTATGCGCAGCCCACGGGTCAACCTGATGAGAGGTTAGGGGTGACTTGCGCTAGCTAGTGAGGCCCACGAGCAAGGAACCTTAGGTGGGGCATAAGCACACGTGCAGCCTCTTTTGGGCATTCGATTAATATGAAAACTGTTCCTCCTTAAATTATGAAACTATTGGTGCATGTTTTGAAGTAATTGGAGATTGTTTGGGTATATTTCTGAATTTTTGATGTTATATGTCTTTATTTAACATTAGGAATTAATATAGGAAATTATGGAAATTAAGCCTAAGGTTCATGATGAGTATGATGGATATGATGATTGATGGAGGATGTGTGAGCTGAAAAAATTGTGGAAAATGGTAAACAAATAAAGGATATGGTTGTACTTGGAAGTTAGTAGATTATTGATAATCCTGAGAAATGAGGAAATTATAAGAGATAAGGAGTATTCGTTTATGTAAATATTGTTTTTACTATTGTGCTAACTACTTAAGGAAAAAGGACTTGATTATACTGAAATATTGATAAGTTGTTATAATAATTATGATAAATGGTAAGATTAAGATAATAGTAAAAAGTGGTTGAACAAGTAAAGTGTTTTGTTATTATTTTAATGATTGTTGATGTAGATAATAATTACCTTAATAACAAGAATAAAACTTAAATAAGAATGAATTAGTAGATTCTTCTACCTAACAAGGCTAGTGAGTTGGACGTGGGCGGTATCCCGCATGGGAGGAATTTTATTTGGTTAATTTAATTAGTTGAAAATACGATAAGAATCAAGAAATTCTGTGACGACCTGGAAATTCGAAAAAGGAAAATTTGGAAAAAATTGGCAAAAAATGACGATTTTACCCTTGGTTATGGGGGCCGAAAGTTGACTTTTTGCTCAGGATACTTTTTGGATTTTTCATAAATACCGTTAGGTAGGTCCCGAGACACTGAGTCCGTAGACAAGCGGCATGCCGAAAATGGAGTTCGGATATGAAAGTTACGGGTCTAGGAACATGAAGGGCATTTTGATAATTTGTAAGGAAAGGGCAAAATGGTAATTGGTAAATTGAATAGGAAATTAGCCGATAATTGGGCTGATTCAACCATGATTATGCCACTACGTGACATCTGTCACTCTCTAAGTACAATTGGTGGCAAACTTGATGATATCTGATGTTAAATTGATGATATTTGACGTTGAGTACGTGATATGAAGGAAAAACAGAGCAGCAAAAATGTGCTCATCAAATCTTCCTTTCTGATCGAGTTCTGAGAGGGATAGAAATATAAGAGAATTGAAGGAAGAAAAACGAGAAAGACTGAGCGGAAAGGGAAGGGAAATTGTGAAAGAAAAACCCAGAACCTGAACTCAAACCCTTCGAACTTTCGAATTGATCAAAAATCGAATTTGAAACTTTGAGCCATAAACAATGAAATTGAGATGGGATTGAGTCTCCTGAGATCTTTTCGAGTCAAACCCAATCAAAAACGAAAGAAAAGGATGTCGTTTTGGCTGAGAACAGACATGCTCAGGTTTGGAAAATTTGAAGATTGGGTTGTGTAATTAGAGGATCTGGATGTTGAAATTGAGCCTGGAAGTGTGTTTGGATGAACCCTGCGAAGCTTTTGAAGAAATCAATTTGAAGAAACAGATTGAATTCGAAGGAATTGCAGGATGAACAGTACTCGGGTGTTCTTCGACAAATTGAGTTCGAATTGAAGGATTAAGGTAATGTTGATACAATTTAAGTTTACAGATCCCTAATTAAGCCAAATTCGATGCACATAGACGATTGAATTGTTGAAAATGACATCGAATTGCTAGGTTTCCAACCGGGTTGAGTCGCGGGTCTTAGGATCCATGTTGCAGGAAAACGGGTGAAGCTGGTGACACTGTGCACTATTGTAGCTGGTGCGTGGGCTTCACGTGCAGCCACTTGCGGCGACGCATGGAGGCGCGTGAGCTGGAATCCCGAGGT
This sequence comes from Prinsepia uniflora, assembly GCA_032719365.1. NCBI lineage: Eukaryota > Viridiplantae > Streptophyta > Magnoliopsida > Rosales > Rosaceae > Prinsepia > Prinsepia uniflora. Next base: position 60,328,305 of record CM064861.1, on the reverse strand, counting down.
GAGGTCAACATGACTTTTGTTCTATGCAATGTAACGAACATTTTAGCATTGGTTTCGAGTCAATCAGACACCGTTTCAATATTGTTTCGAGGGTCCGAAGGCTTATGTTACGTTTTTAATTCGTAATTAATTCCCGAAAAATTATGAGAAATTAATTTGATATTAATTGAGTCATTAGTGACCCTTAATGATGATTTTGGACAGGATTCATGATTCCTGGAAAATGTCAGAAACTACGGAAAGGCGTACAGCTCGGAAAGCGAGCGGTTTGGATGGTGTGTGAGTGGACGTTTGTTTTATAAAATATTATGCATGCATAGTTATATGTTTTACATGATTTATTGCATGATTTGGTTTGCAATGATGTCATAGTGATTTGGCATGATTATTTGTGATTTAATGATTATTTTAATCGGTCTTTCGGGCACATTTTACGAGGAATGTGCAAATGATATTTTGGGCTAGGCCCGGAGTAAAAAAGGTTTCAAAAAGGATATTTTGACTTATTTAGTGAGTCAAGGATGATTTTTGGATTATTTTAATGTTTTCAAATGAGATATTACGAATTTACGTGTAAACGGCATTTGGGCTTGAGACTCTGTCGGGAACAATTTTGACTTGGTTTGAAGTCAAGGATATGATTGATATGTGTTTGTGGTATAGATTGTGTTTGTGATTGTAGATACTGGACCATGTTTGGATGATGCGAGTGCAGTTCCTAGACGTGACTAGGATGTTGCGCGAGTGTAATCCCCGAGTATGTGATATGTCTAGATGGTGCGTGTGTAGTTCCCAGACATGACTCGGATGGTGCCTGAGTGTAGTTCCCAAGGTTGGCCTACGCGTAGTGCGGATTGATTGATTGATTGATTGTGCACTTGTGAGTAGTGTTGTTTGATGTTGATTGTGATTTCTTTGCGTACTGGTATTGAGTACGAGTTTTGGTCTTTGTGGTCAGGTTAGTGTTTTCATATGTTTTTGCTTGGAAGCCAGTGATTTATGTGTTTGACCCTATGCATGCATGGTTTGATAAACTGGAGGGGAGAATGGTCTACTTGAAATGTATTTTCGAAGGATATTATTTTTGTCCACTCACACCTTTTATGTTTTTATGACCCTCTAGGTCGTGGCACATCGTTCGGGGCTAATCGAGAGGCGGGGTCATGAGCGGAAAACTAGTACAGTTATCCCTTGCCTGACAGGTGCTGAGAATAGTTTCGGGATTTCAGTTGACTTGTCAGACAGGAGCAGGACCGGGAACGGTTATCAAAGTCCAGTTGGGACGGGTCCTGTCAAATTTCTTGTTTGACAAAAAGTTGTCAGACGGAAGTATAACTAATCCAGTTTTTCACGGAATTTAGGGATGGGTCCTGCCAACTCTGTATCATAGTTGGATTTAGAAATATTGTCATTGAAATGTGAGACTCGTACATGATATGTTTTAATTGTTTTCTTACATAATTGTTTTAAATAATTTCAGGGATTTTATGGAGTTTTTTGACATACTTGGTTTACAAAAATGTTTTCATAAATAGTGTTTGGACTAAAAGTTCAATCTGGAACTTTGGACCTAACTTGGAATATAAGTCAAGGTTCTTGTATGATTCATATGACAATAAATTACATTTGGCTTTCAAATAATTATTGATAATTTTTGGGAATTTTAAATTGAAATACTCTTTATACGGAATTTTATGAAATGATGATGGGTTTAGATCCGGATTTCAAAATGATGATTTGGTTTTAAGGGAATGAGTTTATATTGAAATGATTTGAATTTGGTTTCCTAAAAGATTATAAATGGATCTAGAGTGGAGGTTTATGAAATTTTGTGTAAATGGTGATAAGTTAAGAACTGGGTGACAAAATGGCAACTTGTTTTTTTTTTAATAAAAAAGGAATATATAAGAACTTGATTGTGATTTTAAAATAATTTGATAATGCTATTGATATGCACATATTTCATCACCTTTTTATCTCAATTTTCTTTATATTTTACTTTGTTATATCCATAATCTTACAATTTCTAACTTGTTTTAATGTTTTTAGGTACTAACTCAAGAATGTAGAGTAATTAAAGAGGTTAAATTGGAACAAAACCGCATAAACTATCAAAATGGGCCAAGATTTATAAAGATTGGATTAAGATTCATCAAGATGGGTCAAGACTATGTCCATATATGCAAGAAGGCTCAAGATTATGCCATGATTCGTTCTTGGAGAAGACCAAAAGAAGAAGTAGATTAAAAGTTACAAAGCAAAAATCTGCCTGTGCAAATCGGCCCACTTCCACGAACCATTGTGAACAGCTCATATAGAATCAAAATGTGATTAAAGTATGGTTGGTAAGATCTAGAAGTCCATTCTCCAATGGTTCAATAATTACTAAAATCTGAGTCCTACAACCATGTTAATTCCTGTTTTGGTGAGGCATAGTTAGGCTGCTCAGGTAGGATTACTGTTCTACTAGGAATTGAAGCCTTGCACATTTTCCAGCTGTTCAAGATCAAATTCTCATGCTTTTAGGAGATGTTTATTGTATGAATTAAAGGGAAGTTGCATGGAAATAGAAAAGGTCTTGTGTGTAATTCCCAAAGACAATTCCTTACGGCACAAGGATGCAAATTACAGCTAACAAGGATTCCTTCTAGTTTTGGATTTGTTTATCCTTCTTAATTAGGATTGAGCTAGGGTTATGTCATATGCCTATAAATACATAGTTTTTCTCATTAGTTAAAGGGTCGCTCATTATTTATACCAAAACTCTGCTTAACCAAATTGCCATCATCAACAATTTGAGTTTTCTTTTGCAATAATTGATTACACCATATTCCATCATAAACACCTTAATCCGTGACAATTAAGGGAAATTCCCGGTTGTCTCACCAAGGAGTGTCGAGCCACTTTGCATCTCTAGGGTAATTCCCGAGATAAAAAGTGTAACACGATCCTCTTACCCTATAATTATCTTTTTTTATTGAATATCATTTTGTTGGATTGATTTTTAATATAATTCTGGTTTTATATTTTATATGAATTTCAATAATCTTCTGTGTTCTAATATCTTAGTTTTTGTTATACTTGTATGTTGTGTTTAATGCTTGATTGGATATCTAGGGCAATTCCTAAGCCTAAATCATTAAAAGTGTCTAGGGCAATTCCCGACATGTACTTGAGATAATATGCTTGTATTTTGTAGAACTAAGATTATGGAATTGGCATAATTTATGAATGAGTTAGGTTCAAAAATGAGTTGACCATGTAAATAGTAAATTAGGTTAGATTAGACTAGATTAGATTAGGTTAGTTAATTACGTAGAATAATAGAAACAATTAACTACCCCCTAATTAATTAATCAAACGATAATCATGCTTAGGTACCCTTAATCCTCGATTAAGAACGATTCCAACTTATCAATGCAACAATCTACAAAAAAGGGTTTTAATTTGCATATATTTTCATTAAGTGTTGAGTGTGACTTTGTGTTTACTTTAATACTTAATTTTAGCGTATTAATTTTTGGTGTCGTTACTGGGGATCGAACTCGGGTCACCCGCGTGATAGGCGGGAATACTTACCACTATACTACAACGACCCCATTACAACCTTAACTAAAGACCTTCACTATACTTACCACTAAATTGAGGATTTGGTTTCCAAAAACATTATAAATGGATATAGAGTGGAGGTTTATGAAATTTTGTGTAAATGGTGATGAGTTAAGAACTGGGTGACAAAATGACAACTTGTTTTTTTTTTTTTTTTTTTATAAAAGAGGAATATATAAGAACTTGATTGTGATTTTAAATAATTTGATAATGCTATGAAAATATTTGAGATGCACGTGTTACGAGATTAGTTATGAATAATGTTCGGACTAAAATTCAGTTTAAGACACTTGGTTTAACTCGAATTAAGAGTCGTGGTTAATAGGTGATGTAACGACCTGTCCCGAATTTCAGGATTTGATTAGTGACTAATCAAGTATTAGTGAGGTTAATCGGTGATTAGTTGAGCGAAATCGGACGAACGACGCAAAATGATCGTTTTCCACCTAGTCGTGGTTAAAATGTTGAATTTTAACTCAGGAGGTCCGATGGCCGAGAGCCGGGGTTCGTTACGTAGATCGGGTTGATATGAATACGTAGACAGGCGGCAGACCGAAATCGGACGTCGGACGAGAAAGTTATGGTTCACGGAAGTTCGATTGCACTATGCATGCATTACGAGGCAAGGATTAGGTGGCAATATCTGATTGGACAGATATTTAGGTGGGACCCATGGATGAGTGACAAGTGTCACTCATCCTATTGGCCCATAACCCCATTTTGTGGATCTAAAATTTGATTGGACCACTTGTATTAAAATACATATATAACCCACCCACTTCTCATCCTAACCATTCATCCCATCTAATCTCTCATCTCTACCGTCCACCTTTCTCTCTCTCTTCTGATTATCATCATCATCATCAAACTTAATCTCTCATCCCTCGCTCTTTTCCTACGACCATCATTTTCATTTTCTCACAAATCACACACGTACACTACCCCACAAACAGCCTCCAACCTTGGTCCATTGATGTTGGACCTTGAACAGATGTGAAAGAGTGAAGGAAGGTGAGTCGAACAGTGGCAGCGGGTCGAGCCATCGTGGACGGTGGCTGGAGATCCCAAAAACAGTGAGTTTTAGTTTAAAATTCAAAAACTGGTTTTTAAGGTTTTTCGATCGGGTCTGATGATTGGGTCGTGTTCTTAGGACTCAAAGGAGTCGATTGGTGCCGGATTCGAGGACTGGGGTGGCCGGAAACGACGGCAGAAGTGGGTTGCAGGTGGCTGGTTCAAGCTTCGATCGGGAAGCTGAGTTGTAGGCTTTGTTTTATGATTTTGAACCCGTAAATGGGCAGAGGGGAATGAGACGAACACATAGGTGGAAATAGGTGGCTTGCAGGCGCATAAGGCCCACGCGCAGCCCCTTTGGTCAGCACGTGAAGGCACGTGGGGGATATTTTGGGGATGACTTCAACATGAATTTTAATCTATTCGATGTAACGAACATTTTGGGACTAGTTTCGTGTCTATCGGACACAGTCTCGATATTGTTCGGGACATCTGAAGGTTTAGGATCGGGTTTTAAAATATTTAAAAATTTGGGAAAATTATAGAGCTTTAATGAGAGGTTAATAAGGTAGTTAGTAACCCTCTAAAATGATTTGGACAGGTTTGGGAGTCCCGGTGACGGTGATTGGCCCGGGAGAGCCGTATGGCACGCGTATCGAGGCTACAGCTCGGACGGTCTGTGAGTGGACGTTGTTTTCTAAATTGATGCATGCATAAATATTTATTATGTATTTTAATACATGTTTTGTGATGCCATGAGTGCATTTGTGTGTGTTCACGTATTGACACGTATTTCGAGGTTTCGACCTTATACGGTGCTTATACGTACTATGCTTTCTATGATGGTTTAAATTAAATGGTTTTAAAAAGGGATAAACTCGGGCATGAGACCCATTTGGTTTTGTCTTGGGCATGTAGCCCTATTGATGACCTACAGGTCTGAGTCGTGGTCGCCGCGCATGCTATGTGCACGGCGACTGAAGATATGACGTTTGCCTCCGAACTGGGATGTGTTCCTTCCGGAGAGGTCACAATGCACGACCCGTTGTTGAGCAGCCACCGGAGGCTCGACTTCGGATTGCTGACAGTTCAGGATATCAATTGGTGATGAGTTCACCATGATCTAGTGGTGGTTGCGTCGGTTGATTCGTTCACGGCGACATACCAGGATTGAGGGCGGTCCTGGACGGATGGTTGCATGTATCACTACGATTGGAATTCTGACTGACCCTGAGATATCGGGAGCGATGCCCAGTTGAGTCATGAGTTCGGGCTCGAGGCCCCTTTGGTTTACATTTGTGATTTCGGGTCGGGGATCCTAAATGGATTTTCTAGTTCATGACAGTTTATGGGGACCGGGCATGAACCCCTTGAAAGGTTTTAATAATGTTTTTGATATATATATATATATATTCATATACCTTCCTTTATTTGGATTGTCTCCTCCGGGGAGGGTCGTTGGCCTGGATGGACCCCGGAGTAGTCACGGAGCACTAACTGAGTGGAGTCGCCCCCGTTGGGTACCTTACTCTCTAGAAGGCTTATGGATTATAACCTCCAGGGAGGGTCATTGATCTACGGACATTGACCTGGGTGGACCCTGAGGAGACTTGGGATTTGAGACCCCGGGTAGCACGCATGTAGCTTTAGAAACCGTGATAGGATTGGTTATGTGATTTATATTTATATGATATATGATATATGATGTACTGGTTTTGGGCTGAGTCCCACATGGATTTGGGTAGTGGCCGTATGATTGGTTTCATTTACGATCTTGGGCCAAGGCCCTATTAGTTTGATAAATTGGTTTTGGAATGCATGCATGCTTTTTAGTGAAGGGTATAAACGTATTTTCTTATAAAGTTTTTTTAGAAATTCTTTGTTTTGTCCACTCACAGCTTTTAATATTTTGACTGCCCTTCAGGTTGATCGAGGATGCGGGCTGTAGCAAAGACCGAGACATCACATACCTCCTTCGGATCCTGGCGTACTCTGAAGCCTCAGTGTCAGACGGGATCAGACGCGTCCCGCGTTAATCCCGAAGGGGGGATTGGGATGGGTCCTGACAGGTGATCTATGTGACAATGATTCAGAATGGGTTTTGTCAAATGATTATTGATGAATTTTGAGAATTTTGGAATGAAGGTATGTGGTAAAGATGAAATTGATTTTGTTTGAATGTGGTAAAGATGAAATTGACAGTCCCATCCCAATCCCCTTATATTATCGTGAGATGTGCCATGCTCCTGTCTGATACCTGTGTCAGACCAACAACAAAACCGTAACCCGCTCGGGGTTTCCAGAGTGTGCAGTGATTTCCAGTGTACGCAGTGGCATGTGATATCTCAGTTTTAGCTATAGCTCGCATCCACGATCAACCTGAAGGGTATCAAAAACATTAAAAGTTGTGAGTGGACAAAATAATCAGTTTATAAAACCATTTAACGAAAAGACATTTATACCCTTCAATTAAAAACATGCATGCACTAGAAAACAGTATCTCAAATACTTTTTTAAAATCAATCATATTGCTTTTCAAATCAATAACAGTGAAAACATATGTACATAAAACAATAATCGAAAACATGACCAATCCATGTATCCAACATTTGTCTATCATATCATCGCATCATCATCATTAGTCACGATATCTGACAGGACCCACCCCAATCCCCTCGGGATTACCGTGGAATGTGCCCTGCTCCCGTCCAACAAGAGGTGTCAGACAAGGGATAACCAAAAGTCACTGGCCAAACTGGGCTTCCAGAGTGCGCAAGGATCGATGGAGGAGGCGTGCAATGTCCCAGTCTCTGCTGCAGTCGCATCCGTGATCAACCTGAAGGGCATTAAAACCAATAAAAGCTGTGTGTGGACGAAAATGAACCTTTAGAAATACATTTATCAAAACACATTCTTACCCTTCAGTTTTCACAAACGTGCATGCATAACTTAAAACATGAGTAATAGTGTGAAATCAATCAAGTATGATTAGTGGACCGATAAAATCAAAAGACGTTTTCCCATGGTCCATAAAAACTCATGTTCATCAAATCAATTCATGACATAAAGCATCATGTTTTTAAAGCATCTGTTATAAAGCCTCTGGACACAAATATCAATAAATCATAATATCATCAATCCTCAATATCCAATCTCAATATCCATATATCCCGTCACGATATCAATGCAACGCGTGCAACTCGGTGTCTCACGTCCGAGTACATCCCCCAGGATCTACGACGTCTAGGGGGATATCAACTCTAGGATCAACGACGTCTAGAGGATATCATCATAATCCCACGCTCCTGCGAGTGAGCCTCCCTAGGAGCTACTCATCTCCAGGCAGTGGATCGTGACTACTCCAGGATCTACGACGTCCGGAGGAGACTATCAAATCACAGAGAATGGTATATGTGGAACAGGTCACCCAAAACCAGTAATCTCATTTTAAAATTATTTATGTCTCAAATCAAGTCAAAACATTTCAATAGGGCCTATGCCCGAGACATAGCTTTCACAAATCAAGTTCCACAAAACCATCATTAAACAGTGTCCAGGATTCACTTTAGAAATCAAAATCATTAATTTAATCATATTCACATGTGACTCCAAATCCGAGTCAAAATTACTATTCACTTGGGTCACAAGCCCAACATATCATTTTCACGCAAATCCGTGCAACCGTAAACCCGAGTTGCCACAATCACGTAAATCCATAAAATCAATTCCTGACTCATAACCCGAGTCAAAACATCATTATAATCATTTTCAGTCCCGGGCCCACGCCCAAAACATCAATTTCGTCATTTCTCAAAACTCGTGCCAAAATATACTATAATAATCATAAAACCGAGAAAATCGAGAAATCACCGAATCAAAGCATCAATCATGTCAAATAATAGAAAATCATATAATAAAGCATTTTAAACCATATATGCATGCATCACGGTTAGAAAACCAAAAGTCCACTCACAGACTGTTTAACGGTACGCCTCGATACGCGTGCCATAGGCCTTCCCGAGCCACACCACTATCACCGGGACTCCCAATCCTGTCCAAATTACATTAGAGGGTTACTAACCTCCACATTAACATCCTATCAAAGTCCCGTAATTTTCCCGAATTTTTAACTATTTTTAAACTTAATTTAAAACCTTCGGAAATCCCGAACAATATCGAGACGGTGTCCGATCGACACGAAACCAATTCCAAAATGTTCGTTACATTAAATAGGGCAGAAGTCATGTTGACCTCACCTCGAGATTCGTGCCCACGCGCCGTCACGCGCCGCCGTGAGTGGCTGCGCGTGAAACCCACGCGCTTGCTACAGTGTCACCATCTAACCCGTATGTCTGGTAAACGGGTCCAATTAGCCCGCGAGACGACCCGGTTCCAATCCTATCAATTCGACACCGATTTCATCAATTGAGCATTTAGTTAGCTTCATTTTAAGTTCAATTTGAGTTCTGTATCGATGATTACACAAAAACTCACCTAAAACTCATCGACTCGATGATGAACACGAAGAACACCCGTCACTGTGCAACCATGGAATTCCATCAATCTTAGCCAGTTTCTTCCAATTGATTCACTCAGAAGCATAGTGGGATCCTGAGAAGTAGTTTCCCCACATCAATTACACCGTTTGATCACTCAAAGATCACGACTCGACTTCGAAATTTCCTTACTGCCACCGGGTCCGTTCAGAGCCAATTGATGGCCAATTTCCTTCGTTCCTTCGACGAAACTGATCGCAGGGATCCCAGGAAGCTGAATGTGAGCTCCATTTTGATCCTCACGGCCTCTAGTTTAAAATCCGATCTTCCCCCCCAAAATCCAAATTTTTGAATTCTCAGCTCCCAGCCTTCAATCGTTCCCAGTGTTTCCCCAGTTTAATTCACTCTCACTAATCTCACAATTCTCACTCAAAACCGGCAGTGGAAGAGAGCTCAATTCTCTCAATTCAGTTTCCCCCAATTTGTGCACGGTTTGAAGAACAAAGGGGATTAATGGATTTAACAATTAATTAACAAATATTAGACATAATGATGATGTTGTAATGATAGTGTTTAGAGGAAAACATGGATAAGGTTTTAAGGCTTAGATTAGGGGATGGGTGACACATGTCACTCATCCGGATGTGCACAGTCATCGATTACTATTCATTATTATTTTATTATTTTAATCGGAGTCTCGGTTCGTTAATTCATTCCCTTGACCATAACTTCGTCGTCCAATCTCCGATCTCGGCATGCCGCCTGTCATTGGATTTGTATCGACGAGACCTACGTAACGATCCTTGGCCCTCGTCCATCGGACCTCCCGGTCAAAAAGTCAACATTTGACCCCAATTGACCAAAATTACCAAAATACCCCTCAACTTCCAAGCATCATAACTTCTCCTCGAATGTCGGAATTGAACGTGCCACCTGTCTATGAACTCGTGACGTCCCGAACTACGTCACGGTCATCGGTCAAAGTCCATTTGACCGCCCGGTCAAAAAGTCAACATTTTGCCCACGACCAGGGGCAAAACGGTCATTTTGCACATTTTGTCCGATTTCGCCCTACTAATCACCGATCAACCTCACTAATCAAGATTAGTCACTAATCTAATCCTAAAATTCGGGACGGGTCGTTACAATATCCAAGCAACGCGTGCACATAGCTCCAGGACTACTCAAGTCCGAGCATGTCGCCGTGAACATATCACCAGCCGACGTTCAAAATATCGATGTGAACATATCAACGATTGATCTCATATAACATCAGCACTCCTAAGTCGAGCCTCCCACAGCTGCTCGACATTAGGCAGTGCATCGTGACCTCTCCAAGGGGGAGAGGGGGAGAGACACAGCACATCCCGAAGGTGGGCAACAATCATCGGGACCACTCCGGGAAAACATATTCATGCTGGAGTCATATCAATCTCAAAAGGATGGTCTTAGTGAAAACATTTTATCAAATCAAATCAAGGGTTTCACATAGGGTTTCAACCCAAAACCAAATCTCATAAGGTCTCAACCCAAAATCATATCTCGTAGTGTCTCAGCCCAAATCCACATACACATGGACTCACACTCGGAGTCAAATATCTTTCAACAGTGTTACAAGCCTAAAATATCATTTCATAAATCAGAACTGGGTCACAAGCCTGATATTTCTCACATTTGACTATATTCTAAGTCAAACCATAAACCAACAGGGTCATATGCCCAAAATATTACTTCCAAATCCAAAAACCCTTTTGCTATTCAAATCATTTTTCCAAATCACCTTTAATTGTAATCCAAGTCAAAGTCATTATCAACTAGATCTCATGCCCGAAATATCATTTCACGCATCTCCGTGAAATCATTCAAAATCGATAATCAAATCCTTGATTTCACGTCTCTCCGTGAAATTGTTCAAATCATATAAATCACAAGCACATAGAAAACTCGGCCTAAGCCAGAAGTATCATATAAAAACATAAATATCGAAATACGTGCAATATGACATTTTTATGAAAATGCCAAATCATCAACACAGATCATATTTAAATTATATTGATAGGTTGTTAAATGTGCATGTTCTAGTAATGATTCAATGACCCATTTTATTTAGCTTTTTGTTTGATTATGTCATAAAATAGTAAAAGATAATCCATCTGGTGAGCCATGTGCAGATTAGTAGTGTGGATCAAATCTAAGCTAAAACAAAGGAAAAAGGCCCAAGGGCCAAATTCCAACGCCTTAAAGCCCAAATTCTAGCACCTTTAGTCCAGCATTTGCACCAAATTCCAGCACCTTTGGGCCACATTCAGGCTAAATTCCAGCCCTAAAGTTCCTGTCTGCAAGGCCCAAATTCCAGCCCAAAGTTCTTGTCCACAAGGCCCAAATTATAGTCCAAAGTTCATGTCTGCAAGGCCCAAGTTCTAGCACCTTGTCACAAAAGTTCCAAGTCTTATTTCCTACAAGTCCTAGTTGTTCTGTAACAACTCGAATTTTCTGTATTATTGTAAATTGGAAAATTGCATGTAAAATGACCATTTTGCCCCTAGTCAAGGCAAAATGTTAACTTTTGACTCGAGACATTGTTTCGACATGGACTTTTGACCGTTACGTAGATCATGTAACGACCCGTCCCGGAAATTAGGGTTAAGATAGTGCTTAAGGTGAGATCAGTAAGTTTAATCGGGGGTTAGTTGGTCCCGATAAGGTCGTTAGCCTAGAATGACGATTTTGCCCCTAGTTCGGGCAAAAAGTTGACTTTTAGTTTGGGCGGTCAATTGGGTTTTGACCGGTGACCAGGACGTAGTTTAGGACGTCACGAATCCGTAGACAGGTAGCACGCCCGATTCCGACATCCGAGGAGGAAGTTATGATGTTCGGAAGGTTGAGGGCATAACCGTAATTTGGCCAAACTAAAGGGAAAAAGTTGACTTTTCGTACGATCGGGTTTTGAGACATTGACCTAGGATGGTTAAATAGATCTCGTCGTCCTGAGTGCGATGACAGGCGACACGTATTCATCGGACTTACGATGTGTGAGTTAAGGGTCTAAAACGGTAAGGGTAAAACCGTAATTTTGGTTTAAAAGGAAGGGCATTTTGGTCTTTGTGCTCTGGGATTTGTGCAACAGAGAGGGACAAATGGAGGGCTGAGATTGGGACAGTTGTGAGAGAGAAAGGGGAGGATTGTGACGCGTGGCAAGGGCTTAGTGGCTTCTAGGCGTGTGCACGGTCCAAATAATTGGGGGTGCCCGTGTGTTCGTGTTTGTTCTTCGACCTAGAGGGAAAACAGAGACTGGGAATTTGGGGAGGAATCAATCAAGCGTGGTGAGTTTGTGAGTTTGTGAGTGTGTGAGAGTGATAAGAGATTGAGAGGGAGACAGTGAGAAGGTAAGAAGGTGTGGTGGTTGTGTGTGGGTGAGTTGTGAGCCACGGGAAACCAGGGGGGAAAACAGAGAACAGAGAGGAGTTTTGGGTCGTGGTGCTGCCATGTTCGATCAGTCGAGGCCAGTGGTGGCATCCAGAGGACGGAGGAGGACAGGAGGAGATACTTACTCACGGCTGAGCTCGCGACGGCGACCGGAGGACAGGTAATTCCTCATCCCCATTAACTTGCTCTGTTTTGCCGTCTAGATTCAGACGCCAAGTCGTGGCTTTTGGAGTTGAATCGAGGAGTCTAGTGAGGTTTAGGGGACTCAGTAGGGTCCCAGGTATCCTCTGGTTGTGCAGCCGTGACGGGGAAGTGCACGGCGGAGGCTAGAACGACGGAGAGTACCGGTGTGCTCTGTTTTTCCGTTTTTCTCAGTTTGAAAGTCGTGGACTTAGGGGCTGAGTCGAGGGTTTCTGTGTTTTGGGTGAGACTTAGGAAGGTCTTAGGAAGGGTTTGAGGTAGCCACCGTGACGGGGGGTGACCTGGGTGGCCAGAGAAGAAAATAGGGGAGGTACGGGATTTTGTTTCGAGCTTGAGTCGACGAGTTGTAGCCTGAGTCGAGATGTCTGAGTAAGGGGAATGGATAGCTTCGGATGGGACGAAGCAGATGGTGAAGATAGGAGGTGTTTTGGTGCAGGTACGGTGGTGAACCGGTCACGCCGGTTCGAGTTACAGCGACTGTGTCGAACCGGGTCGACCAGAGGTTGCTGGTGGTACTATAGCTGGCGCGTGAGGGCCACGCGCAGCCATTTTGGGCGGCGTGTGGGGGCGCGTGCGGCGGCGGTTGGGGAATTGGTAAACATGGTTTTTGATCTAGGTGTTGTGACGAGTCAATTGGAATTGGTTTCGGGTTGTTCGGACGTTGTTTGAGGTTAGTTCCGCGAGGGTGAAGGTTTAGAGTTTAAGTTTGTTACGTTTAGGACCCGGGGATTTTTGGGGAAATTAGGAGAGTCTTCGTAGATGTGTTAGTAACGTACTTTGGCGGTTGTTGACAGGATCGGGACTTCCCGAGGAAGCTGAGGAACGTACGAGACGTTCGGGACGCGATTGAGGGCTCGGTACTGTGAGTGGACCCCTTCTCTAAACTCGAGCATGCATAACTGTTTTTCTATAATTGTTTCATGGTTTTATATGTGATTTTATGGTTATTGGAATATGCTATAACTGTTTTGCTTAATTGCACGTTTTTCGAGAAAGTATGGTTTTCAACACGTTTTACGAGAAAGACTTGATTTCTGAGTATGATGCCATGGTTTTGGGATTTCAAACGATAAATGGTTTTCAATGATTATAAAGGGATTTTGGAACATGATTTCGATGATCAAGGTTTTCGGTTTTAGAATCGGATTTCGGAAAGTGGAATTTGGTTTTAAAGTTGAAAAGTGGAATTCTGGATTTGGGTTCGGAATGACGGTTCGGGATGCCAGAAGGGCATTGGACCAGAGATTTCAGATTCTGGTTTGGATATGGAATGGAAATGATTTTTCAATGGTTTTGGATTGAATTTGCTGGATCTGGTTATTGGGTTTAAAGACCCGTATATTGATTGAGGGGGGACGGGCCCGGATTGGGTTTAAAGACCCGGATTGAGTTTAAAGACTCGGATATATTGATATTTCCCCCATAGGCCTGTTGAGTTTAAAGACTCGGGAGTTTAAAGACTCGGATATTATTGAGGCCTGGATTGAGTTTAAAGACTCGTTAGTTTAAATACTTGGATAGGTCCAACAGGTTTGATCAGATAATGATTGGTTGAGACTTACGTTTTCTGATACGGTTTTATGATACTTATTATATGATTTCTATAACTGTTTTATAGTGTTTCTGTTTTTATGATGAGGTTTACATGATTGATAACTGTTTTAATAACTGAGTTATGCATGTGGTTTCAAAACGGAGGGCCAAACCTGGTTTTCGTATAAAATGATTTTGAAAACTTTCTGTTATTCTGGTCCACTCACACCTTCTGTTTTAAATTGCCCTCTAGGTCGTGGAGCTAGCACGGGGTTTCGGAGTCGAGGCAGGGTCTGAGGCATAGAAGTCACGGGAGCGACCCCGGAGTGTTTTTAATTTTCCGTAATGCGTGTACTCTTTGTATCGGGTTTTCTTTTCATTTGTTTAGAACTATGCTCTGTAAAACTTAAATTTTCTGATGTTTTGTTTCGTTCTCCTGCGTCTGACTGAGTACTTTGGTGGCTTCGAGTGAGTTTGCTTTAGTTTTGTGTTGGGGTGTCAGACGGGAGCATGATTTACCTCGGTTTTCGGTTTGAAACTGGGGTGGTTCCTGACAATTGGTATCATAACATAGGTTTGTCGAGTTTGTTGGGTTTGTCGGTCTGTGAGGTTGTGTTTAGGTTGTTTGACTGTTTCTATGCCTCTTTCTGCGTGCGATTGACGATGCCTCCGAGACGTAGACCCTCTTAACGACCTGAAGACGAAGTAGCAAGAGGGACAGAGAGTGCTACGATTGAGCGAGCCCAGCGGCTCGGGGCTACTACTTTTAGTGGTGGGACAGATCCTGAGGAAGCCTAGAGGTGGATCACGAGACTTGAGCGGATCTTCGCAGTGATGCATTGTCCATCGGAGGATCGAGTGTTACTGGCTACATTTTTACTGGACGGTGCGGCGTACGAGTGGTGGTATACCCTCGAGTTGTCTGGTTGGGACGCCCATAGTGTGACCTGGGAGACGTTTCGGGAAAGATTCTTAGATCAGTATTAACCTTGTTCTTTCCGTGATGCCAAGGAGGCTGAGTTTCTACAGCTTCAACAAGGGAATCTGAGTGTGGCTGAGTACGAGCAGAAGTTTCAGATGTTGTCTCGGTTTGCTCCTGCGTTTGTGGCTACTGAAGCCGAGAAGTGCCGTAGGTTTGAGTTGGGCCTGCGAGGTGAGATTCGAACCATAGTGACGGCTGGATCGTTTACTACCCTCCGAGAGTTGTCGGACGCAGCGGTGAGGGTTGAGGCTAGCTTGCCGGTGCGACGCCGGGAGCCACCCTTTTCTGGAGCTTCGAGTCTGAGGACACCGAAGAGAGGTAACTTCAGTGGAGCGTCGTCGTCGGGCGATGATTGTTTCGGTAGACCTGGTAGTTTTCAGAGTTCAGGATTCCGTGGTTACCGAGCACAGCCAACTCCGCAAGCTAGTGCGACGTCTGTTGCGTCTACAGGGAGACCGAGTGGCGGACTAGGTCGGGATGTTTGTTTCTACTGCGGGGAGCGAGGTCACTTCCAACGTGAGTGTCCAATGTTACCACAGGAAGGTGGTGTAGGCCGAGGAGTGGCGGAGCCCTGACAGAGTACAGCGTCAGGGACAGCGGACACTAGAGGAGGTGGTGGTGGTGCCACTAGTAGTTCGAGGGGACGCGGTAGAGCGTCGGGATCTCAGGCCCGAGTGTTTTCGATGGCACATCAGGAGGCTCAGTCGGCACCAGGTGCAGGGACAGGTACTTTTACTATTTTTGGTTGTGTTGTACTTACTTTGTTGTTGGATTCCAGGGTAGCGTCTAGAATTTGTCCCTAGGTGACTTGGAGTGTTACGGTGAGTTCCGTTGAAGGATGACGGAAGAAACGGGAAAAGGGTGACTATAACTAATCGATATGAGGTTATTGAAGGAGAGAACCCACAATATAGAATTTTCCTTTAGGACTTTGTAGATTTATTCCGACAAGAGGTCGAAGTAGCAGCCGAGGGAGTGAGCCAGTAAGTAGGTTTCCTGTTTGGCCTAGATTGTCCTGGGTAGGATTTGAGTAGGTTCCGGGAAGTGTCGGTGGTAGTACGTGAGGATATACTCTATGAATTCTATCGGGTACACCATATGAGGTATTTTAAAAAACCTTTGTTTTCTGTTCATAGGGTTTCCCTTGCGTACACCATGAAGTGTAACTGGTAGTTGGGATGGAGTGAAATACCCAAGGTGGAGATGATAGAAAGGAAACCCAGGAGTGGTTGTTGTTAAGTTAGTGTTGCTTACCGGGTAGGAAACCCCTAGTATTGGGAACGAGCTGTGGAATTTCGGGGACGAAATTCTTTTTAGGTGGGTAGGTTGTAACGACTCGTCCCTGAAATTAGGGTTAAGATAGCGCTTAAGGTGAGATCAGTAAGTTCAATCGGGGGTTAGTTGGTCCCGATAAGGCCGTTAGCCTAGAATGACGATTTTGCCCCTAGTTCGGGCAAAAAGTTGACTTTTAGTTCGGGCGGTCAATTGGGTTTTGACCGGTGACCAGGACGTAGTTTAGGACGTCACGAATCCGTAGACAAGTAGCATGCCCGATTCTGACATCCGAAGAGGAAGTTATGATGTTCGGAAGGTTGAGGGCATAACCGTAATTTGGCCAAAATAAGGGAAAAAGTTGACTTTTTGTACGATCGGGTTTTGAGACATTGACCTAGGACGGTTAAATAGATCTCGTCGTCCTGAGTGCGATGACAGGCGGCATGTATTCATCGGACTTACGATGTGTGAGTTATGGGTCTAAAACGGTAAGGGTAAAACCGTAATTTTGGTTTAAAAGGAAGGGCATTTTGGTCTTTGTGCTCTGGGATTTGTACATCAGAGAGGGACAAATAGAGGGCTGAGATTGGGACAGTTGTGAGAGAGAAAGGGGAGGATTGTGACGCGTGGCAAAGGCCTAGTGGCTTCTAGGCGTGTGCACGGTCCAAATAATTGTGGGTGCCCGTGTGTTCGTGTTTGTTCTTCGACCCAGAGGGAAAACAGAGACTGGGATTTTAGGGAGGAATCGATCAAGCGTGGTGAGTTTGTGAGTTTGTGAGTGTGTGAGAGTGATCAGAGATTGAGAGGGAGACAGTGAGAAGGTTAGAAGGTGTGGTGGTTGTGTGTGGGTGAGTTGTGAGCCACGGGAAACCAGGGGGGAAAACAGAGAACAGAGAGGAGTTTTGGGTGGTGGTGCTGCCATATTCGATCAGTCGAGGCCAGTGGTGGCGTCCAGAGGACGGAGGAGGACGGGAGGAGATACTTACTCACGGCTGAGCTCGCGACGGCGACCGGAGGACAGGTAATTCCTCATCCCCATTAACTTGCTCTGTTTTGCCGTCTAGATTCAGACGCCAAGTGGTGGCTTTTGGAGTTGAATCGAGGAGTCTAGTGAAGTTTAGGGGACTCAGTAGGGTCCCAGGTATCCTCTGGTTGTGCAGCAGTGACGGGGAAGTGCACGGCGGAGGCTAGAACGACGGAGAGTACCGGTGTGCTCTGTTTTTCCGTTTTGCTCAGTTTGAAAGTCGTGGACTTAGGGACTGAGTCGAGGGTTTCTGTGTATTGGATGAGACTTAGGAAGGTCTTAGGAAGGGTTTGAGGTAGCCACCGTGACGGGGGGTGACCTGGGTGGCCAGAGAAGAAAACAGGGGAGGTACGGGATTTTGTTTCGAGCTTGAGTCGACGAGTTATAGCCTGAGTCGAGATGTCTGAGTAAGGGGAATGGATAGTTTCGGACGGGACGAAGCAGATGGTGAAGAGAGGAGGTGTTTTGGTGCAGGTACGGTGGTGAACCGGTCACATCGGTTCGAGTTACAGCGACTGTGTCGAACCGGGTCGACCAGAGGTTGCTGGTGGTACTGTAGCTGGCGCGTGAGGGCCACGCGCAGCCACTTTGGGCGGCACGTGGGGGCGCGTGCGGCGGCGGTTGGGGAATTGGTCAACATGGTTTTTGGTCTAGGTGTTGTGAAGAGTCCATTGGAATTGGTTTCGGGTTGTTCGGACGTTGTTTGAGGTTAGTTCCGCGAAGGTGAAGGTTTAGGGTTTAAGTTCGTTACGTTTAGGACCCGGGGATTTTTGGGGAAATTAGGAGAGTCTTCGTAGATGTGTTAGTAACGTACTTTGGCGGTTGTTGACAGGATCGGGACTTCCCGAGGACGCTGAGGAACGTACGAGACGTTCGGGACGCGATTGAGGGCTCGGTACTGTGAGTGGACCCCTTCTCTAAACTCGAGCATGCATAACTGTTTTTCTATAATTGTTTCATGGTTTTATATGTGATTTCATGGTTATTGGAATATTCTATAACTGTTTTGCTTAATTGCACATTTTTCGAGAAAGAATGGTTTTCAGCACGTTTTACGAGAAAGACTTGATTTCTGAGTATGATGCCATGATTTTGGGATTTCAAACGGTAAATGGTTTTCAGTGATAAAGGGATTTTGGAACATGATTTCGATGATCAAAGTTTTCGGTTTTAGAATCGGATTTTGGAAAGTGGAATTTGGTTTTAAAGTTGAAAAGTGGAATTCCTGATTTGGGTTCAGAATGACGGTCCGGGATGCCAAAAGGGCATCGGACCAGTGATTTCGGATTCAGGTTTAGATATGGAATGAAAATGATTTTTCAATGGTTTTGGATTGGATTTGCCGGATCTGGTTATTGGGTTTAAAGACCCGGATATTGATTGACGGTGGACGGGCCCGGATTGGGTTTAAAGACCCGGATTGAGTTTAAAGACTCGGATATATTGATATTTCCCCCGTAGGCCTGTTGAGTTTAAAGACTCGGGAGTTTAAAGACTCGGATATTATTGAGGCCTGGATTGAGTTTAAAGACTCGGGAGTTTAAAGACTCGGGAGTTTAAAGACTCGGATAGGTCCAGCAGGTTTGATCGGATAATGATTGGTTGAGACTTACGTTTTCTGATACGGTTTTATGATACTTATGATATGATTTCTATAACTGTTTTATAGTGTTTCTGTTTTTATGATGAGGTTTACATGATTGATAAGTGTTTTAATAACTGGGTTATGCATGTGGTTTCAAAACGGAGGGCCAAACCCGGTTTTCGTATAAAATGATTTTGAAAACTTTCTGTTATTCTGGTCCACTCACAACTTCTGTTTTAAATTGCCCTCCAGGTCGTGGAGCTAGCACGGGGTTTCGGCGTCGAGGGAGCGTCCGAGGCATAGAAGTCAGGGGTGCGACCCCGGAGTGTTTTTAATTTTTCGTAGTGCGTGTACTCTTTGTATCGGGTTTTCTTTTCATTTGTTTAGAACTATGCTCTGTAAAACTTAAATTTCGGGATGTTTTGTTTCGTTCTCCTGCGTCTAACTGAGTACTTTGGTGGCTTCGAGTGAGTTTGCTTTAGTTTTGTGTTGGGGTGTCAGACGGGAGCAGGATTTACCTCAGTTTTCAGGGTGAAACCGGGGTGGGTCCTGACAGATCACGTCACCATGAGTCCGTAGACAAGTGGCATGCTAAAATTGGAGGTTCGGTACGGATGTTACGACTCACGGAGTACGAGGGTTACTGTTACGTTTTTCGAGATTTCGGGCCAAGTGGCGTTATTGGATTGGTCAACTAGGTTATTGGACCAATCAGATGAGTGACAAGTGTCACTCATCTAACTTGCCCATTTACCCAAAAGATTGGATACATGTATCTGCTCTTTCACCCTTTCGATTCTCATTCGAACTGTGAACCCAACTTCTGCAAACACACACTCAGCCATCGATCCTCTTCCCTAAAACCTCTATTCCCATTAGTAAACTTGAGAAGTGACTGAAAGGGGGCGTTGGACGCCGACGCAGGGCTGAGAGCGGCGGTGCACGGGGGAGAGATAAGTCCCAGGTAAAAACTCAAAACCCTCATAATCGGATCACGTTTGGGTTGGGTTTTTGGGGTTTTGTTGGGTGGGTCTAAGGACTCGAAATTCTCTGTAAGACCAGGACGAGTCGATTGAGGCCCAGAACCAAGGACGGCAGCATTAGGGTCGACGGGAACCAGACTGGAAAATAGGCCCCCACGGTTGCTTGAGCTAAGGTATGATTTCGTCTGCATTTTAGCTAAGTTTGAACCCATAGATCCAACCTAGGCACCTAGACGATAATAGGGGTAGCAAGGGTTTTTGAAACGGGTCGAAAACGGGTGAGATACAGTCGGGTTGGGTCGCGGTTCTGTGCGACTCGAATAGCAGACCCATCGAAAAACAGGGATGATGACGTCAACTGATGAAGTCATCCATCTGTCAGGTTGTCAGACACGTGGGCCAGTAGGGACGTGACATGTATGACATGTCAGTGTTGACTACGCACTGACATGTCAGTGATGTGGCCCAATCAGTGGCTGCCATGTGTCACTAACATGTTAGTGACGTGGACCAACCAACAACTGACATGTGGCACTTTTAGGATCTGACACGTGTCAGTGACGTGGACCAATCCTCGAATGACATGTTCCACCTGTCAGAGTCTGACACGTGTCAGTCTGACATTGTCAGATGACGTCATTTGTACGTTAGCAGTGACGTCATGCTAACATCAGCACTGTTGACAGTTGACTTTTGACCAGACGCATTGACCTACGCGTGAGGGCGCATGAGAGTGAGTTCGAGGTTGGACCGGCACCAATTTTAAGGGTTCAATGTTTCGGATCCAATGATGGTGGTTTCGTGTCGATCGAAGATCATTAGGTTGGTCAAATTGGGGGTTCTAGCCATGGGAAGTGTGTCTGGGATGAGTTCCCGAGTCGGTTTTGTTCTAGGGTTGGATGTTAGACCTAGTAGAGTCAATTAGTGACCTTTGGATGTGTTTGGACAGGTTTAGGCAGTTCATTGAGCAGCAAGGGCCGTGTGTGAGTGGGCTGTTGATTTTAAAATGATTGCATGCATAACTGTTTTCACTGTTTTACTTCATGATTGTGATTGGATGATTCTTGATACTTTATTATGGGGTTCTATACGCATTATGATGTTTTGGGCATGAGACCCGTCTGGATATATATATGAGTTAGTTTTCGGAGTAAGTTGGGGAGTTCTGTAGAATGTGATACTATTGCACTGTGTATACCTACCTTATGATTACTGTCTCCACCAGACGTCTCGTAGTATCCTGGACTAGTCACGGGCGCTACTTGAGAGGGGTTGACCCGAGGGGTGACTCACAATCAGGAGTACAGATATGGATGATACCCCCAGAGAGGGTCATCGATATGCGGGTCATTGACTTGAGTGGACCCTGGGGAGGCTTGGGATTTGAGACCCCGGGTGGCACGCGTAGTCTTAGGACAGTGACATTATTAGGCATCGGGGATGCCAGACATCAAGGATGTCGGGGTTGGGTTGTACAGTGCACTACTATTATGATTGTTTCCTTATTCTGGATATATGATTTTATGATACTACTACGGCTACCTATGTTTTGACTTAATGCATGCAAGTTTAAAAATGGAGGGGTAAAACATTATGATTATTATATTATTAAACTGGCTTTGAAAACATTGTTTATTTTTGACCCACTCACTCTTTATTGTTTTATTGACCCCTCCAGGCCGTGCACTCGACTTAGAGGAGGAGGACCCGGAGTCCTAGGCATAGATTCCTGGTTGCGCACCTGTACACCCTATTTGGGTAGGTTGAGCATCGTTTTTTAACCCGACATTTTGTGCTCACATTTGGTATTTGTACTATCCCTGGTCTGATAGTGTAGAACTCTAGGGTTGCATGTTTAACCTCATTTATTTAATTTGAAAGACTTTAAGCACGTTAAGGGTGTTTCCGGTATTATAGAGTTATTGTTAGATGGAAGCAGGGTACATCCCCGGGTGGTCCCAGGGGGATTGGGACGGGTCCTGTCATGTTCCTAGGTGTGTTCTAAGTCCAAAGCCCTCACAAAAGTCTCACATCTGATCCCCTAAAACATTCATATTAAATCAAGGTCTAAAACAAGAAGGAAATCAAGGCTAGTTGTTTTTTAGGGAAGACTCACAGCTAGGGTTTTTGGGGTTCTATAAAAGGACCAGTTTAGGGACTTCGAAGGTAGTTTTTGTGGGGAGAAAGAGAAGGCCGAAACTTTGCCCATTTCCAGCCACAAAACCTCATCGTTTCCAGCCCCAAACAATTTTCATCTCCATCCCAAAACCTCATGGTTTACAGCCCATAATCCTCTCGGTTTTCTATTTTATTTTTTTTTATTCTTGAACTTATTTCTTTGTACGTTTTATATTCTTACATTAGTCCTTGTAATTTCAATTTGATAGAACTTATTTCTCTATGTTTTCATATTCATACTCCTTGCTTTCTTTACGATTATTCATTCTTATGTTGAGTTCTTTTATGTTTATGTTCATGCAATAGTTTCTTATTGTTTCTTGGATTAATATTTAATTCTTATCGTATTTCAATTCTTAGCATTGATTATTCTATTGCATCACGTTTATGTTCCTATTGTTCCTTGTAATTCAATTGCTTTAATTCCCTAAGGGTGTGAGATTCATAGATGAGTTCTTTTGCAATTTCACGTCCGTAAAACCTAGGGATTGAAGGCTTTCTCATGGAAGTCCCTCAATCCTCACGTTCATATTGCCAACTCTGTGTTGATCCAAGGGGTTCAAAGACTAGTTCCTTTCCAATCCCGAATTCCAATATTCGGATGGTGACTTTCTCGTGGAAGTTCATCCTTCCTTCAAATTACTTAGTTATTCTGTCATTTTATTTCCATTCATTTAATATCCGTTGTACTTATGCTTATGATTATGTTGGTGCTTTGTAATCCAAGTTCACTATAACTCGTGTTTCAATTATAATTTATTGCTTTACTTTCTATTGCTCTTTATATTCATTTCAATTATGCCGTTAATTTCAAGCATGTGTGAGTAGTCCCTAGAGGTTAGGACTACTTGAAGCCCATATCATGAATTATTGTTAATTCTTTGTTGGTTAATCTTCATCATGTGTTAGAATTGAATCAATCTACTATGCTTAATGAACTCACTGGATTGTATGTAAGAGTAGCTAACTTATATGCATGAAAATGTAGATGACATATGCTAGGTTAGATCGCCATATCTATCTAGTTAATGTAAGTATGAAGATTAAAAGGTGGATTTTTAATTGTAGATTGAATCTGTGAAACCTGAGCATATTTATATTCTTAGGCTAATATGGTGTCATCAAATCCTTTTTGTGTGCATTGCATCACCAAAACGTGTGGTAGGTTCCCGAGAGCATTGCCCTGCCTCAGGAACATAACTAAGAAAGGATAAAAGTATTTAATGAGCATATGCCCTGCCCTAAGCACGGGCACCTAATCTGTGCACTTAATGAAGATGGCTAATAAGGACTAAAGACTATAAGTGGTAGGGTGGATAGTATGCTTAACTTATCTCTAAAAGCAACTTAATCATTTCATGTAACACCCCGGAAATTCGAGGATTTCAATATTGTACTTTAATGTGTGATTTGACGCTTTTACCCTTGTGATGGGTATGGCTAATTGTTGACTTTTTGATTGATGAATTAAATGGACTTTGACCTATGACCGTGACGTAGTTCGGGACGTCACGAGTTCATAGACAGGTGGCACATCCAATTCGGACGATCAGGGAAAAAGTTATGGCTATCGGAAGTTCAGGGGCATTATCGTAATTTGGACTTCCGGGAGGGGAAAATGTTGACTTTTCTTTTGGCAACTGATTTTCAGTTGACTCAAGGACCGTCAGGTAGGCCTCGACGTCCTGAGTCCGTAGACAGGCGGCACACCGAAATCGGACTTCGTACGAGGAAGTTATGGTCAGAAACGTGAAATCGGGAGGTTCGTGTCTCGGTTTTCGTGTCGAATATTTTATTCTAAAAATTCTGACTGGAGGACACCTGGTGAGTGACAAATGTCACTCACCCATTGGCTAGATTGGATCAGATCCACTATGGGATTAAATAGCATTAAAATCCACTTTTGATCTCAGCCATTGATTTGAAGTACCCAGATCTAATCTGAACCATTGATCTCATCCTTGAGATCAAATCTGGACCGTCCATTTCCTTTCCCTCCATTCTTTATATTTCCTACCCGAAATGCACATTCTGCCCATTTGAACAAACACCCCAGCTCATCACCCACTCTCTGTGTCTGTGTGTTGCTGGACTCACGGGGAAGGAGGGAGGCACGGCGGTGGACGGCGGCAGACGGCGGCGAGGTGAGCCGGTTTCTAAACCCGAAACGGTTTCAAAAACCCAGGATTTGGTAACTTGATTTCCAACGTTTAGTTTTGTGTTAATTTGATCCTATTCGATTCTATGGACTGATAGGGAACTTTAGGACGTGACTTCGTGGTCGGAGGTGACCTGAACGGTGGCTAAACAGCGACGGGAACCCGGGTCTGTTCATCGAGGTGAGTCTTCGATTTAGCCCTTGTTTATTGATTTTAATTAGCTAGAACTATTTCTGGGATTAAGACGAGTAGTTAGGAACAAACCTGAACAAAAATGATTGAGAAATAGTGGAATGGTGACCGGGTCATGATCGCGGGTCTGATCGACCCGAGTTGTAGAGATACGGGTCAACCCGTCTGAGGACAGAGGTGATGACGTGGCACCCTGTCAGACTGTCAGGTGACGTGGACCAACCGTGAGCCGACACGTGTCACATGTCAGTGCACAGTCAGCACTGACATGTCAGTGACGTGGCCCAATCAGGGGCTGCCACGTGTCACTGACATGTCAGTGACGTGGACCAGTGCCGTGCTGACACGTGGCACATGTCAGATCTGACACGTGGCCTGACAGATCAGTGAGGTGGACCAATCGGATGTTGACACGTGGCACTTGTCAGAGTCTGACACGTCAGACCTGACAGCTGTCAGATGACGTCAGCATGACGTCAGCAAGGACTGTTCCTGCGTTGACCAACGCGTTGACTGGCGCGTGTGGGCACGTGTGAACAGTACTTTTGGTGGGACCACCACCATTCTTTAGGTTTCGACGATCCGGATCCAATGGCGGTGGTTTCGGGTCGATCGGAGATCATTAAGTTGGTCAAAATGAGGTTTATTGCATTGGGAAGCGCGTTCGGGCGGCTCTCCCGGGCCGGTTTCGGCCTAGGCTTTCATGGTTGAATGTTGGGGGTTTAAATTAACCTTTACGAATACTTTGGACTTGACAGGGATTGTACATTTGTACCAGGACGAGGGTATACGTTCGGTTTCTAGCAGGATTGTACTGTGAGTGGGCCCGTTTTCATTAAACCCTTGCATGCTTAAATGTTTTCCGATTTACTTATATGTTCACATGCTGGAATCTATAAATGGTTTTGATGATATTGAGATTTCGGTTATGGCACGTTTCACGGTATTTGGGCATAAGACCCGTTTGATGAAACGTAACGATCGGTTCAGATTTTACCTATGTATACATATATGTTTGCATGTGGATATCAATAAAATGTATTTGGTACTGCACTGTATAAATCCTTCCATATTATATTGTCTCCTCCGGATGAGGTACCCCGGAGAGGTCACGGACGTCTAGAACGTCCAGCGTCTATGACGCTAAGCATCGGGGATGCTGTAACCGAACAGGGTTCGGGGATTGAACTCGGAATTGAGACCCGAGTGGCACGCGTAGCCTTGTGATTGTGACCTTATTGGACGTCAGGGACGTCAGACATTTGGGATGTCGGGATTGGAGTGTATAGTGCAGTAGCTAAAATTATGGTTATGGTTTTATTACGTGCCTTATGATTCATATTATAATATTTATGATTTTAAAGGATGCTGCATGCATGTTTGGAAAACGGAGGGGTAAATTATATGTTTTACTTTTCAAATGATTTTATAAACTTGAGTTCGGTCCACTCACCCTTAATGTTTTTGGTAACCCCTCTAGGTCGTGATACTGAGGTAGAGGAGGAACCTGAGGCTGAGGCATAGATCTACTTCTGCATACCTGAACCCCTGCTGGGTGGTTTACCCGCAGGTTTATGTTAGAGTCGTGCTCGCAACTTGTAATTTTGGATTTCATCCCTTGTCTGACATCTGTTTAATTCGGATTTGTTGTATGACTTAAATTTGATTATTTATGCATTTGATGTTTTGAGGTTAAAATTGGTATGAATTAGTGGGTGTCAGACGGGAGCAGGGCACGTCCCCTTGTGGTCCCTGTGGGATCGGGGCGGGTCATGTCAGCTTGGTATCAGAGCACTAGTTTGTGGTCAGTACTAGGGTATGGTCAGCATGCTAGACTAGCGATTAGTACAAGTTACTTTTCGACTTTTAAGAATATTGTTTTCTGATCTATGCCTCTTGACAGTTGGTTATGCCTCCTAGGAGAATTCCTCATACACGAACCGACGAGGATCTGGAAAGGGAGATGGAATGCGCGAGTATTGAAAGGGCTCAACGGTTGGGAGCCACTCCTTTCTGCGGGGGATCAAACCCCGAGGATGCTCATGATTGGATCACCAAGTGGGAGAGGATCTTCTCGGTGATGCACTGCCCTCCGGGCGAACGGGTAACTCTGGCGGCCTTCTTGCTGGAAGGAGGAGCCTACCAGTGGTGGCACGGACTCGAAATGTCTGGGTGGTCTGTCCATACCACTACTTGGGAAGCTTTCCATTCCAGATTTCTGGACCAGTATTACTCGCGATCCTTTCGCGCGGCGCGGGAGGCTGAATTCCTGCGGCTGGAGCAGGGTGACATGTCCGTTGCAGACTACGAGCAAACTTTCGGAAAACTATCCCGGTTCGCTGCATCATTCGTGAGCACGGAGGAGGACAAATG
Organism: Prinsepia uniflora; assembly: GCA_032719365.1. Classification (NCBI taxonomy): domain Eukaryota; kingdom Viridiplantae; phylum Streptophyta; class Magnoliopsida; order Rosales; family Rosaceae; genus Prinsepia; species Prinsepia uniflora. Next base: position 60,301,278 of record CM064861.1, on the reverse strand, counting down.
CCAAAGGTTTGAGCTTGGACTCCGAGGGGAGATCCGGGCAAGTGTGACTACTGCTACTCATGCTTCACTGAGAGATTTGGTCGACGCTGCGGTGCGTGTCGAGGCCAGTCTGGCGGCACACCAGACACGACAACCTTCGGGCGAGGGGCGACGTCAGGATCACCCACATCGTGGACCATCGGTCCATAAGAACAATAAGGGAGGGGGCTACAGGGGAGCACCCTCATCCTTCAAGGGTCGTGGCTGGTCAGGTCGACGTGGAGGCTCTCAGGGCAGAGGATTTGGATACAACTCTGGGCAACGCTCATCTTGGAGCGGTGCTTCTGGCGGGCATTCGGACAGGCCAAGGCCAGTAACTTGTTTTGCTTGCGGAGAGGAGGGCCACTATGCCTGTGATTGCCCGCAGTTGTCCAAGAACAACGACGCTGGGGGCTCTATTGTGGTGCAGAGCACGGCTTCCCACACTAATGGAGGTCGCAGTCCAGGAGGTGACCGTGGTGCTGGACGTGGCGCGCGCGGGCGCAGACGGAATGGAAGGCCGAGGGCCCAAGTATTTGCCATGACCCAACAGCAGGCGAGGACTGCCCCAGGCGTGGTCATAGGTACACTTCGTATCTTAAACCTTCTTGTACGTGTTTTGATGGATGCGGGGGCTACACATTCTTTTATTTCGAAGAGTTGTGCTGGTATGCTTGATTGTGTGGTATCAGCTTTAGATTGCGAAATGGGTGTTGGCACCCCGATGGGCATCGTGTACCTTGTGAATCAGGTGATTCGGAGGTGCCCGGTAAGAATTGAGGATGTGGATTTACCAGCAGACTTAATTATTCTGGATATCCACGACTTCGATATAATCCTAGGGATGGATTGGCTATCGGAGCATGGATCGCTCATCGACTGCTATAACAAACAAGTGATTCTGCGGAGCCCGGGTTTGCCGGAGGTTATCTTTCAGGGGGAACGTGACGGTTCGCCTCCTGAATTGATCTCTTCACTTACTGCTACCAAACTTCTACGGAAGGGATGCCAGGGTTATCTGGCGCATGTCGTGTCGGAGCAGGTTGGTACTCCGAGTATCGACGAGATACCGGTGGTATGTGAGTTTCCGGATGTGTTCCCGGAAGACTTACCTGGATTACCGCCATCGCGGGAGATTGAGTTTACTATTGAACTACTCCCGGGTACCCGACCTATATCCCAGGCACCATACCGGATGGCGCCGGCCGAGTTACGAGAACTCAAGACTCAATTGCAGGAGTTGGTGGATTTGGGATATGTCCGACCGAGTACTTCACCGTGGGGAGCACCGGTGTTGTTCGTAAAGAAGAAGGAGGGAAGTCTCCGTTTGTGTATTGACTATCGACAACTCAACAAGGTGACGCTGAGGAACCAGTATCCTCAACCCAGGATCGATGACCTTTTTGACCAGTTGCGGGGAGCTCAGTGCTTCTCGAAAATTGATTTGCGGTCTGGGTATCACTAACTGAGGATTTCGGAGGAGGATATTCCGAAAACTGCTTTTCGAACCCGTTACGGACACTACGAGTTCCTTGTTATGCCATTTGGTTTGACGAATGCTCCAGCAGCATTCATGGATCTGATGAACCGGGTCTTCCGACCCTACCTGGATAAGTTCGTGATTGTGTTCATCGATGACATTTTGGTGTACTCGAGGAGTGCCCGTGCACATGAGGAACATCTACAGTTGGTCTTGGAGAGGCTGAGACAAGAACAATTGTACGCCAAACTGAGCAAGTGTCAGTTTTGGCTGAGCAGTATTGGTTTTCTGGGACACGTGATATCGACGGATGGGATTTGCGTGGATCCCCAGAAAACAGAAGCGGTGACCAACTGGGCTAAACCGACAACAGTGACCGAGGTGCGGAGTTTCGTCGGATTGGCAGGTTACTACCGGAGATTCGTGGAGGGTTTCTCCAAAATTGCTGCACCATTGACTCGTTTGACTCGGAAGGGAGTAAAGTTTATCTGGGACGAGCAGTGCGATCGGAGCTTTCAAGAGTTGAAAGATCGATTGACCACTGCGCCTGTCCTTGCATTGCCGGATGACAGTGGAGAGTTTGTGGTTTTTAGTGATGCATCGCTGCAAGGTCTGGGTTGCGTGTTGATGCAAACTGGCAAGGTTATCGCCTATGCATCCCGGCAGCTGAAGACCCACGAGTTGAACTACCCTACCCATGATTTGGAGTTGGCAGCGGTGGTTCATGCCCTGAAAATCTGGAGACATTATCTATTCGGCGCAACATGTCGTATATACACCGACCACCAGAGTCTTAAATACTTATTCACTCAGAAGGAGCTTAACATGAGACAACGGAGATGGTTGGAGCTGTTGAAGGACTATGACTGTACGATCGAGTACCATCCGGGTAAGGCCAATATGGTGGCTGATGCACTCAGCAGGAAGTCAGCAGGATCCGTTGCACACCTAGGGATGGTGTATCTTCCCTTACTGGTGGAACTCCGGAAGGCGGGAGTTATCTTGGGTACAGATAAGCATGGAGCTTTGTTGGCCAGCTTCCATGTACGACCAGTACTGATTGATCGGATCATCGAGGTACAACTTCAGGATCCGATACTCTGTATTTACAGAATTGAGGTCGATGCGGATGGGAGACAGGATTTTACCATCCGGGACGATGGAGCGCTTGTGAAGTTGGGCCGTTTGTGTGTACCTGCAGTGGCAGAGTTACGGGCCGAGATTCTTGAGGAGGCCCATAGTTCGGCCTATGCTATGCATCCGGGAGGTACAAAGATGTACCGTACCCTCCGGAACCATTATTGGTGGCCAGGAATGAAGAAGGATATTGCTGAATTCGTGAGCAGATGTTTAACCTGTCAGCAGGTTAAGGCGGAACGGCAGAGACCGTATGGGGCTATGCAGCCACTTCCGATTCCCGAGTGGAAGTGGGATCACATCACCATGGACTTCATCTTTAAGTTACCGAGAACTCAGAGTGGAGTGGACGGAGTATGGGTGATCGTGGACCGGCTAACCAAATCAGCCCATTTTCTACCAGTTCAGGAGACCTATAAACCTAATCGACTGGCTCAGTTGTTTGTGAAGGAAATCATACGATTGCATGGTACGCCGGAATCGATCGTGTCCGATCGTGATCCGCGTTTCACTTCCAGGTTCTGGCGGAGTTTGCAAGCTACTCTGGGAACAACCCTACGTTTCAGTACTGCTTTCCATCCACAGACCGATGGACAGTCTGAAAGAACCATTCAGACCCTGGAGGACATGATGAGGTCATGTGTACTACAGTTTCAGGACTCTTGGGATACTCATTTGCCATTATTGGAATTCGCTTACAACAACAGCTATCAGGCAAGCATCGGGATGGCACCTTACGAGGCACTGTATGGTCGACAGTGCAGGACACCTATCTGCTGGACGGAGATAGGAGAGCGAGCGGCAGTAGGGCCGGAATTGATGGACTTAACCACGGAAACTGTTCGTGTTATCAAGGAGAGATTGAAGGCGGCACAGGATCGTCAGAAGAGTTATGCCGATCGACGGATTCGAGACTTGGAATTTGAAGTGGGAGATTTTGTCTTCCTGAAGTTATCACCGTGGAAGGGGATTATCCGATTCGGTCGACGGGGGAAACTGAGTCCGCGTTTTATCGGACCTTATGAGATCGTAGAGAGGATTGGCAGAGTTGCTTACAGATTGGCACTACCTCCAGAACTATCTAGAGTTCACGATGTTTTCCACATATCGATGCTACGGAGGTACGTACGTGATGCATCTCATGTACTTAGGGAACAACCTGTCGAACTACGGGAAGATTTGAGCTTTGAGGAACAACCAGTACAGATCTTGGATCGGAAGGACAAGGTACTACGTCGGAAGACGATCCCTCTCGTGAAGATTCTCTGGAGAAACCAGAATGTGGAAGAAGCCACATGGGAGCCTGAGGCTCAGATGCGAGAACAATTTCCTTATTTGTTTCATTGAAATTTCGGGACGAAATTTCTTAAGGGGGGAAGGTTGTAACACCCCGGAAATTCGAGGATTTCAATATTGTACTTTAATGTGTGATTTGACGCTTTTGCCCTTCTGATGGGTATGGCCAATTGTTGACTTTTTGATTGATGAATTAAATGGACTTTGACCTATGACCGTGACGTAGTTTGGGACGTCACGAGTTCATAGACAGGTGGCACATCCAATTCGGACGATCAGGGAAAAAGTTATGGCTATCGGAAGTTCAGGGGCATTATCGTAATTTGGACTTCCGGGAGGGGAAAATGTTGACTTTTCTTTTGGCAACTGATTTTTAGTTGACTCAAGGACCGTCAGGTAGGCCTCGACGTCCTGAGTCCGTAGATAGGCGGCACGCCGAAATCGGACTTCGTACGAGGAAGTTATGGTCAGAAACGTGAAATCGGGAGGTTCGTGTCTCGGTTTTCGTGTCGAATATTTTATTCTAAAAATTCTGACTGGAGGACACCTGGTGAGTGACAAGTGTCACTCACCCATTGGCTAGATTGGATCAGATCCACTATGGGATTAAATAGCATTAAAATCCACTTTTGATCTCAGCCATTGATTTGAAGTACCCAGATCTAATCTGAACCATTGATCTCATCCTTGAGATCAAATCTGGACCGTCCATTTCCTTTCCCTCCATTCTTTATATTTCCTACCCGAAATGCACATTCTGCCCATTTGAACAAACACCCCAGCTCATCACCCACTCTCTGTGTCTGTGTGTTGCTGGACTCACGGGGAAGGAGGGAGGCACGGCGGTGGACGGCGGCAGACGGCGGCGAGGTGAGCCGGTTTCTAAACCCGAAACGGTTTCAAAAACCCAGGATTTGGTAACTTGATTTCCAACGTTTAGTTTTGTGTTAATTTGATCCTATTCGATTCTATGGACTGATAGGGAACTTTAGGACGTGACTTCGTGGTCGGAGGTGACCTGAACGGTGGCTAAACAGCGACGGGAACCCGGGTCTGTTCATCGAGGTGAGTCTTCGATTTAGCCCTTGTTTATTGATTTTAATTAGCTAGAACTATTTCTGGGATTAAGACGAGTAGTTAGGAACAAACCTGAACAAAAATGATTGAGAAATAGTGGATGGTGACCGGGTCATGATCGCGGGTCTGATCGACCCGAGTTGCAGAGATACGGGTCAACCCGTCTGAGGACAGAGGTGATGACGTGGCACCCTGTCAGACTGTCAGGTGACGTGGACCAACCGTGAGCCGACACGTGTCACATGTCAGTGCACAGTCAGCACTGACATGTCAGTGACGTGGCCCAATCAGGGGCTGCCACGTGTCACTGACATGTCAGTGACGTGGACCAGTGCCGTGCTGACACGTGGCACATGTCTGATCTGACACGTGGCCTGACAGATCAGTGAGGTGGACCAATCGGATGTTGACACGTGGCACCTGTCAGAGTCTGACACGTCAGACCTGACAGCTGTCAGATGACGTCAGCATGACGTCAGCAGGGACTGTTCCTGCGTTGACCAACGCGTTGACTGGCGCGTGTGGGCACGTGTGAACAGTACTTTTGGTGGGACCACCACCATTCTTTAGGTTTCGACGATCCGGATCCAATGGCGGTGGTTTCGGGTCGATCGGAGATCATTAAGTTGGTCAAAATGAGGTTTATTGCATTGGGAAGCGCGTTCGGGCGGCTCTCCCGGGCCGGTTTCGGCCTAGGCTTTCATGGTTGAATGTTGGGGGTTTAAATTAACCTTTACGAATACTTTGGACTTGACAGGGATTGTACATTTGTACCAGGACGAGGGTATACGTTCGGTTTCTAGCAGGATTGTACTGTGAGTGGGCCCGTTTTCATTAAACCCTTGCATGCTTAAATGTTTTCCGATTTACTTATATGTTCACATGCTGGAATCTATAAATGGTTTTGATGATATTGAGATTTCGGTTATGGCACGTTTCACGGTATTTGGGCATAAGACCCGTTTGATGAAACGTAACGATCGGTTCAGATTTTACCTATGTATACATATATGTTTGCATGTGGATATCAATAAAATGTATTTGGTACTGCACTGTATAGATCCTTCCATATTATATTGTCTCCTCCGGATGAGGTACCCCGGAGAGGTCACGGACGTCTAGAACGTCCAGCGTCTATGACGCTAAGCATCGGGGATGCTGTAACCGAACAGGGTTCGGGGATTGAACTCGGAATTGAGACCCGAGTGGCACGCGTAGCCTTGTGATTGTGACCTTATTGGACGTCAGGGACGTCAGACATTTGGGATGTCGGGATTGGAGTGTATAGTGCAGTAGCTAAAATTATGGTTATGGTTTTATTACGTGCCTTATGATTCATATTATAATATTTATGATTTTAAAGGATGCTGCATGCATGTTTGGAAAACGGAGGGGTAAATTATATGTTTTACTTTTCAAATGATTTTATAAACTTGAGTTCGGTCCACTCACCCTTAATGTTTTTGGTAACCCCTCTAGGTCGTGATACTGAGGTAGAGGAGGAACCTGAGGCTGAGGCATAGATCTACTTCTGCGTACCTGAACCCCTGCTGGGTGGTTTACCCGCAGGTTTATGTTAGAGTCGTGCTCGCAACTTGTAATTTTGGATTTCATCCCTTGTCTGACATCTGTTTAATTCGGATTTGTTGTATGACTTAAATTTGATTATTTATGCATTTGATGTTTTGAGGTTAAAATTGGTATGAATTAGTGGGTGTCAGACGGGAACAGGGCACGTCCCCTTGTGGTCCCTGTGGGATCGGGGCGGGTCATGTCAGCTTGGTATCAGAGCACTAGGTTGTGGTCAGTACTAGGGTATGGTCAGAATGCTAGACTAGCGATTAGTACAAGTTACTTTTCGACTTTTAAGAATATTGTTTTCTGATCTATGCCTCTTGACAGTTGGTTATGCCTCCTAGGAGAATTCCTCATACACGAACCGACGAGGATCTGGAAAGGGAGATGGAATGCGCGAGCATTGAAAGGGCTCAACGGGATGGGAGAGAAAACAAAAAGGATGGGAGAGAAAACAAAAAGGATGGGTGTCACTTGTCACTCATATTTTGGTCTAGGCCAGATCTTTTGGGCCCACTAAAGACGTAACTAAAAGTCAACCGTTTTCAAAATACATGCACCTTAAAAACCGATTGAACCTTCCCTAACCCGTAACTTTCATGTACAATGTCCGATTTCAACATGATGTCTGTCTACAAACTCAGATCATCTCGATGTACTTAATGGACCTCGGTCCACATACCAATGACCTCTTAGGTCAAATGTCAACATTTTCACTCGCCTAGGGGCAAAATCGTCATTTACTCTGATCGTCCGATAATCCTCGATTAATTTTTGATAATCTCGTAAATTCGGGATGGGTTGTTACAATCCACCCTCCTTAAAGAATTTTATCCTCGAAATCACATTAATCCAAATCCACATCTAAACTACGGAAAACCAATCCTGCCTCCAACTCGAGGCTCCCACGTGTCTACGTACACGTCCAACATCTATCCACAATATGTATACCGAACTAAATGTCACTCGACGTCAGCCACAATCCGACAGTCAACGCTGAAACTTAGCTCATTCTCCGTGACCATATCCAACAAATGCGTGACCAAGTGTCTCTGGAAATCCCAAAACTCAATCTCAAGTCTCAAACGAGATGTCAACACTTGTCGATCTCACTTGTCACTCACGCAGGTGTACTCAGAATCCAAGCTGGCAATCCTGCTCATAATCCTGCTGTACCAAGCTGACATCTTGCTCAACATTTAATCTGACAATCCTGCTCAGTACTCAATCTTTGATATCAAGCTCACAATCCAGCATTCAATCAGACAATCCTGCTTCTGCTGAGAAATGCCAAGTCCTCTACCTCACAAGACAGCTCCCTAATGTCCAATACGCTCATGACACACCGTCGTGTCCATCCGGTCACTCACGACTCCAACATTGCTACTTGACTTGCTCTAGAGTCCCATCAGGCTACCTCGTACCGTACCTCATCTCACTTAGTGACTAAAGTTGTGATCCCAACTCCTCTCGAGTCTCAAACTATCATCTCACTCATCCTCTCGATACTCTCAGGACGTATCTGGACCTCATCGAATACTTGCTTTAGCAGAAACAATTACAAATCCAATCACTAGGGTTCCTCTAGCCCATCATGGCCTTGAGCTCCATGCTCACACAACAACCGAACCCTCTCACAATCACTCTGCACTAGCGCACAACATTCGATGTCCGGTCCTCGTACAATCAACATCGGACCCCGTCCGATTTTCATACCATGTCCATCTCGGACTCAATTTGATGATCATACCACATCAGTCAGACTGATCAATACTTATAAATCTCGCTCTCAACCATGCATTACTCACATGTGCATACAACACACAAACACAAAGGCACTACTCATAGGCCTCCTCAAGGACTGTACTCACGCAATGTCCAATCATGTATCAATATCGACACCCCGAACATAGCTTGGATCTAATCCGTCTATCGGATCACGTTCGTTTGATCCCAGACCTGTACAATTCACATACTAACTCAAATCTTCTCAAAGTTCTTCCGATTACTCGACCAACACTTGAGATGTGTCCTACACGTACTCCTCGAGAACTCCAAAGGCGAACCAATGCACGTCTACCAAGACGTACCAATCTAAACCTTGACCCCCATCCAAATGATGCGAAGGGTCAGATCCTGAAGTTGTGTTGTCAACCTCTAATCCAGCAATCCTCTCAAATTAAAATCCATTTTACTCCTTCTTGAGTCAATCACGTCAATGGCTTCCATCACAGGGAAACATTCTTCACCCGACAACCAATGTCACTCATCCAGTTTGAGTGAATCCAATCTCCATCGTCATCATTAGCTGACGCTAATCCCAAACTAGCTCGATCCACAACCAACTCGGTCCTCGACCGTCTCGATCCTTTCGATCATCTCAATCCACACTAGCTTTCCCAGCCTATATAAGATGACCCACTATACCAACACGGGTCCACCAAATCCAAACTACATTCATCACGTTAGGTGACACCAAGCACCTTCCGCTCCTCAAATCATTCAAATTTGGCCTACAACCTGGGTGTCAAGTTCTTAAACAATCTTTGGAATCAAGAGAAATTGCAACCATGTTGCAAGCATACCTAGAAGTCCTTATCAAAGAGGTAGAAAATGGGAAGTATCCTTCGCCAACTAATAATATATGTTGATAGCTATTGTAGCGATGCTCCCACGATCGTGTCACTCCTCAAGTCAGCTCAACTTTTACAAGCTTATACATCCATGAATGATGAAGCTAGTTCACTAGGCTAACATGTGGTAAGGAATACTCATCCCATACCAGCTCACTATCCAGCTGTCTCGTCGAATCTAACTCTCAAAGTTCCATCGAATTTTGACAAGGAATATTGGGTCTCCCAACAGTGACATACCAAGCCAACTTAACCCAAAATCCACTAAGTCCTCTACTGAACTCTTAATGATCTCAACTCCGTCGGTAGGTACCTACAATATGGTAGCAAGCTGGTTATTTACCCGGCATCCATGTAAATCTTCCGATGACGCATGGGGAAACTCGGCATAACCTAAATCACTCCAAGCTCACCGAGCTAACTGGGGACATCACAACACGCGTCTCACATCTTTAACGATCGTACGATAGGATGGTCCCAGCCTCCAAGCCGTGCCTCACTCGGACATCGACCACATGTCCTGAAAACCAATCTATCTTAAGGTTAAAACCTTATTCGTCTTACCACCTTATCCAACCCGAACAATCTCGGTTTACCAAACTAAACCCAACGTAGTACAGGTCGAAGTACTAGCTCTCATGTTCCAACTCTATAAGATCAACTCCAGTTACACCAAACACTCGTGTAATCTGTCCAGAGTAACACAAACACCTGTCTCTATTCCAAGTGCAATATGTGTGTCCAATCTTCACACCGAACTCGAAATATAACCACAATCTCAACCAGCTCTCTCGCGATCCTCTCTGTCCCGCTCAGTGATCATTACGATCGTACTATTTCCACTCGAAGACTTGGGATATGACAGAACCCATCCCAATCCCCCTAGATTATCGTGGGATGTGCCCTACTCCCATCTGACACCACGTGCTAGACCATGGATAAAACCATAACCCCTCGGGGTTACCCGAGTGCGCAATGACTTGTGGAGTACACAGTGGCATGTGATGTCTCGGTCACTGCTATAGCCCCCATCTGCGATCAACATGAAGGGTATCAAAAATAATAAAAGCTGTGAATGGACAAAAATAAACAGTTCGAAACACAATTTCCAAAAATGACATTTATACCCTTCAATAAAAAGCATGCATGCATAACAGTTTAATACCATTTCTTTCCAACAAAACCGTATATAAGAAAACCGATGCAATCATCATAAAACCATCACATGTTAAAAAAAATTTGGACACAAATCAGTAAGTCAAAAACCTTGGGACCCATTCCCATATCCAACATCCGTCTATTACCGTCAAATTATCAATTGTCACGATTTCAGCACTATGCGTGCAACTCGGGATTACACATCTGAATATACACTGGCTCTGGAGCTCGTGGCTCGACGTCTGGGTGTTCTAACTCAGGCTCGGAACCCCTAGCTTGATGTCTGAGCGATGGTATCTACAGGCTCAGAATCCTAGCTTGACATTTGAAAAATGTCCATCTTTGACACTGCTACAAGAAGTGTCAACGTGACCTTTCTAGGATCTACGACATCTGGAAGCTACAATCACATCATAGAGTCCTCTCCGGGGAAACACATTCCTACTAGAGTCATATACATCATCTCAGAGAATGGTCATAATAAAAACAGTGGAAACACATTTTCAAACTGTCGTTTCTCAAATTAAAACAGTTATTTCACATAAGGTCTCAGCCCAAAATAAGTTTTCACAAATCCGAAAACCATTTCACCATCAAATCGTTGTTTAATTTCCTGTTTGACTATACTCTAAGTCAAACCTTATATTAACTGGGACTCAAGTCTGATATACCGATTTCACGCATCCCCGTGAAATCATCTCAAAACCGCTGATCAAATCCTTGATTTCACGCATCTCCGTGAAATCATCTTAAAATCGCTAATCAAGTCCTTAATTTCACGCATCTCCGTGAAATCATTCAAAATTGATAATTAAAACATTATTCATAAATCATTAAAACATAGATATGCATGCATCATTAAGAAATCAAAGTCCACTCACAAACCGTCCGTGTTACGCACTCACAATCCGCGTTGTAAGCCATTCCGAGTCTAATCCACAATCTCTTTGACGTTCAAACCTATCCAAATCATACCCAAGGGGCACTGACCATCTATACAAGTCTAAATCATAAACCCTCAAAACTCTCGGAACAGTAATCATGTCCCAAACACGCTTCCAGAGGCTTAAAACCTCCAAATGACCTATCAAACTATCTCTGATCGACTTGAAACCACCATTATTAGATTCAGATCATCAAATTATTTAGAACAAGATCCATTTCATCTTGATATTCGTGCCCACGCGCCCTTATGCGCTGGTCAACTTCTAGCCAACGGTGGTCAACGCTGACGTTATGTTGACGCCACTGTTGATGTCAGCCTGACAGGTCTTACACCTGTCAGGCCTGAGAACCTGCCATGTGGCATTCCCTGACCGTGTCACATGTCATCCTCTAACACTGCCATGTCACATGATGACGTCACCTGCAGACGTAATCACTACCACATGTCTCGAACACTTTTGACACATCTCTAACACACTACCACATGGCACCTCCTCACTGGTCCACGTGGTCTGACAATGCTAACGTGGATCTACCACGTTAGCTTCCACGTCACCTGACAGATCCTAACACCCTGCCATGTGGCACCATCTCACTAGTCCACGTGGTCTGACATGACTGACGTGGACCTACCATGTTAGCTACTAACTAGACTGACACCTGGCCATGTGTCACCCTTTGGTTGGCCATGTGGCCTGACACGATGACGTGACATGCCACATCATCATCTTTGACCCTCAGACGGGTAGACCCGTTTGACTATAACGGGTCATTTGACCCATGAACTCGAACCGGCCAGAACTCAGTCGTTCAGCCACCATTTTCATCCATTTTCTTCCTACACACTCGTCTCACTCCCAGGAACAGTTCTATGACCTCAAAATCACAAGAAAATGGATGAGATTACCTGGTCAAACTCGAATCCTCATGGCTAACCTTCTAGCCTTCTTCTAGGGCAGTTTTGCCATCTTTTCTCGTTCGTTTTGATCCGTACAGGCTCGTAAGAGCTCGATAAAGACAACCCTGGTATCAAAACCAACCTAAAACGTCCAAATTCGAATTTCCAAAATTAAAGGGGTTTTAGTTTACTTGCGTGTTCTGGGTTTTCCAGTCACCGTCTAATGCTCAGCTGTCCACCACCGTCTCTGTCTCTCCCTCTCGACTCACTATCTCTCTCTGGCAACAATAATAGAAGAAGAACAAGGAAGTGGGAAGGGGTTAGGGTTGTTCGATCGAAATGGAAGAAGGAAGAGATGATGCATGTATGTGTTTGTATGGACCAAAGGATGGGTGACACTTGTCACTCATCTATTGGTCCACATGATATATTTTGGGCCCACTAGCAAGCAAACAGACAAAAGTCAACTCTTCTCGATCTAAGTAATGAACTTCAATCCACGTGAATTTGACTTCCCGAGTCAAAAGTCAACTTTTTCACCCATCTAGGGGCAAAATCGTCATTTCACCCTGATTTTTTGATAATCCTTGACTTACTCCCGATTAGTCTTGATAATTCTCAATTAATTCTTAATTAATTTCATAGATTCAGGATAGGTTGTTACAGGTTCATTCTAGCTCCTTGGCATCTGCAACCTCTAGATGTATCCGGCGTCATCTAAAATCATCCGAGATGGTGTGGCATCTTGATAACGTCCAAACTACGCATTAAATTAAACACGTAATTTGAGTATTATGCAATTTAAACCCTTTTTGTGTAATTGTAGTATTGGTAAATAGGGATCGTTCTTAACCGGGGAAATTAGGGAACATTAATAATATGTTAGTTAAAAAGAATAATGAATAATCAAAGAATAAAGAATTAAATAATTAAACAATTGAATAATAAAGAATTAAATAATAAATGAATTAACGAATAAAAGAATAAAAGAATTAATGAATTAATGAAATAAAGAATAAAAGAATAAAGAATTAAATAATAAAAGAATAAAGAATTAGATGGGGGGTTTGAAAGATTGTAATCATAAAATAAAGAAAGCAAGTAAAAATACTTAAGAACTTAATTCTACTTCTACTTTAACTTTTATGCAAGTGAACTTTCTTCAAACACATATTTTTACCAACACTCTAACATCATGCTCATATTGAACCAATCACGAAATTCTACCTTAATCATCTCAAATACATGCATACATTTCTCAATATTATAAATACACCGAACATCGGTCATAAACACTTATAATACGATTCACCTTAAGTTTGTGATTTCAATGTGTGTTAAACATCTAAATCTCTTCAATCCTATTCTAAGTGCACCAAACAGCGGTCATAAACACTTAGCGTTAAATTGAAGGTTAAGCACTAAAACAAATGAAGTAGATGAAATTCAAAAAGTAGAACACATGAAGATTGTATTCACATTTACAAATGTTAGAAAGAAAATACCAACACATATATTGAATTATAAGTAAAACCAAAACGATAACAAGAATTTAAGTAAATGGAGAAAAGTTACACTTTTGGAACCCAAGAACAGCTTGTGATTCCGAAAGTGGATGGAAACAATGGAATGTTATTCATAAAGAACACCGAACAGCGGCGAGAACCTTATGAAGATGGAGGATAAAACATAAGAATACGGACTTAAATTCTAGAATTATTTCGGAAATACTTGGCCTAGGTATTTCTTAAGGAAAGCATAAAAATGTATTTAAGAGATCTCAAAGAAAAATCACAAGAACAAAGTAAAGAAGAAATGAAATTAAGAATTAATATAAATTAAGAACAAGAATTAAAGAAATCTAATTAAATAAATAGTCTAAAAGAAGCAAAAATGGTCCCCAAAATTAAAGAAAGAATGAACTAATAGAAGAGAAACTAGAGAGAAAATAATAAAACCTAAACTAAAGAGAGAAACAAAATGGAAAAATGGGGACCCTTTACAAGTGAATTTGCCTCCCTATTTATAGAGGGAGGCCTAAAATATTCAAAATAAAAATACAAAATAAAATAAAATAAGTGAAATGATGAATAATGATTAATTATGATGATTTTAGGCATGGTTTAGGCTGAAAATTTCAGAAAAACTGCACAAAGGGGAGTAGGTTGCTGCAGTGTTGGAGTGGGTTTGGAGTTGATGGACTGCAGGAAGCTCAGAGCAGGAAATGGGCTGGCGGGTTGGAGCTGCAGCAGGAGTACGGTTGGGCTTGTGCGGATGGATTGGACCAAGCCAGCAAGTGGGCTGAAGAGCAGCTGGAAGGTTTGTACGGGCTGCATGACTGGACTGGAGCAGGTGGGCTGCGCAGGTTGGTGACTGGCGTACGAGCTTGCGTGGATCAGTGCAACTGGGCTGCACGGATGGATTGGTGCAGTGGATCGGGTCGCGAGCCTGCTGGGCTGAGGGAAAGAAATGACGCGGCCTGGACTGTATTCGCGCATGGGCTGGAATTTCGGGCTCGGCGACACGGGGCTTGGCATTTAGGTCTGGTGCGGGCCTGGCTGGACAAGTGAAGTGGGCGGAGCAAGGCAGCGGCCTGATTTCTGGGCTGGGCTTGATGTTTGGGCTGATATAATTAATTTGGGCTGCAAAAGAATGAAAATTAATTAATAATTCATATATAAAATTCAATCGAATTTCGTCCATAAATTCTTCGTTATAATTCCGATTGGGACGATTCTTTCGCCAAAACGCTCCAATTTACAAGTTTTATTTATTTAAACAAAAACATCACAAAATAAATTATTTTATCTAATTATTTACTATTTTAATATTAAAAGTCAAGTATAAAGGGTATAAAATAATATAAAATAATGCTTATTTGATGACCTATCAAATACCCCCACACTTAAACTTTGCTAGTCCCTAGCAAATACTAAAATCAAACTACGAATTCAAAACAAGTAAACCCTTAACCATTTGTCTCAATATTTTATTATTATCATGACATCAAAGATTTTCACTTAAAGCACTTAAGCATATGGAATTCAAGAGTTAATACATTGTAACAAAATGTTTTAACAAGTACGATAATGAGTAAATATGGTGAAATGGATCTCAACATGAATAAAACAAGTATGAATCAACTCACAAGGATATGCACTCATAAATTTACTCAATTTTGTAAGGGTTTGTGTTTGCACTCAAAATATGTGAGAAAAATGCTCACATAATAGAAATGAAATACTTTTGCAAAATTTCAAACAAACACCTCAATATAAAAACAAAACATACTTGCACAAATGAACCAAAACCATAGGCTTACTCAAGTGATTGACTCCACTAATCAAAATTTACCATCTTAAGGATCATAAGGTCTTTACGAAGGTTGTAATGGGGCTAAGTTAGAGGCAAGGAATATATAGGACAAGTGGTGCTCAAATTCGTTCCAAGACTCAAAATATTCCCAAAACATAACATAACTTCCCGACCTTAGTGCAATGATATCATGAATTCATCCCTTCGAACATAGGCCAAATTTCATCATGTTGGACCTCGAATTCATTTGAATTTACAACTATAAAAGACTTAACTCAAACATTACATAATCAAACCTTATTACCTTGATAGCTCAATACTCTTTTTTCTTTTTCTCTTTTTCTCTTTTTTTTTTCTTCTTTCATATATCAAGGTAATAACATGTGTCAATAATACAACAAAATTTGAGTAAGTAAATCCATATACATAAAAGTCTTCAAAACATCATCAATTTCTCTTCACACAATCTTTATGTCTTCAACCGAGTCATTGGAACAAGGGTGAAAGATGTCTATACTAAGCTCAAGTGTTTAGATAATCATGGTGATGAAAGAAAGGCTTAATGTAGGCTCAAAGGGGTTAAAACTAAGGGGGTCGCAACTTGTGCGCACAAAATAGGGAACATGAATGTTTGAATTAGTGGTGTTAACCCTAATGCCTTAATCATTTCCAAAATCAGAGAGTTTATTGACTTAAAAGCTTTGAAAATCACATAGAATAAGTTCTAGTACTCTAGAGTTCATTAAAATCTATTGCAAGCAGTTATGAGGCATATGTATATCAATCTAAACAAAGAACTTATGAATCACTCATCAAAGATGTATATAAGGTTCTAAAGCTCACATAAGGTTCAAATGATTCATACTTATCTTAACATGCTCGTTTATGTACCAATTTACATGCATTATCTACAAGTTATAACACTTAATCACAAAATATTAACAAACAAATTCAAGTTATAGTGATCATCTTTATAGTCATAACATAATCATTTCCGTTCATTTATATCATTGACAAGTTAAAGGGCAACTTAATACTCGTAAAAACACTAAGTAACACAAAAAGACTCAAGAAAGTAATAATTTTTTTTTTTGAATAATTAATTTTTTTTTACTTGATTTTATAATATTTTTTTTTAAAAAATTTTATTGTACAATTAAAATTGTAAACCACTCCCCCACACTTAAATTCTACATTGTCCTCAATGTAAGAAAATAAAAATTAATTGAACATAGAATCAAAGTACGGAAGAGGATTTACGAAAGTAACACAAGAAAATAATAAATAAACAAAATAAATGAGAGTGAAGGGTAGAAAGATAGCAAATCTGCGTTGATGACTCCTTCACATCCCGGGAATACATTGGGTTGCCTCCCAACAAGCGCTTGAAGTTTAACGTCCATCCAGCCTAGACAGAGATGCACGTTAGTTAGTAATACAAGTTTAAGTTAAGGATGCAAGTTAAATGAAGGATGTAAGTTAGTTAAACTAAAGATACAAATAAAATTTGTTATGACAAATAATATAAGTTAAGATATAAACAATATTTACATGTTGGGGGAAGTCAAAGATATATATAGTTCACATAGCTTCAAAGTTTAGATGGAGACTTACACGTCCGTGCGGCCCAAGTAAATATCTTGGATTAATTCAACTGTTTGGGCAAGTTCAAAGGTGACCAGGTTAGAAAGAATACACACAAGAGGCAGAGCTAATTTCGAGACATCCCGAGGCTTAAACTCCATTGATGTCCCTTTCTTAGACCCAAAACCCGTTATGAGTACCGTCTCTTGTCCTAGACATCACCCTCGAAAATTTCTTACTCCAGAGGAATTAAGATAACTCAAGTGTTAACAATCACCGTAGGTGAGAGTTAACAAAAGAGTCTTCACCGATTAGAGATCAAAATCTAAACTTCGAAGCACAAGTGATCTACATATAGCTGAGACTAATGAATGCACAAATTATTTATAAGTACGTTTTTATGCACAATTTACAAATATAACATGACAATTTACATATGAACAATTTATACAAGTTATGAACAATTATGAATTAAAAAGACAAAGAAGTATAAATATATCCACAAATAATATACAGCTTAAATAAATATATCCACAAATAAAATAAACAAGTAATATACAACTTAGGAACTAGTATAAACAAACAAGTATGAAAAAAGAGGTACAATTATAAACAAAGTATGAAGTATAAATCAAGTATGAACAAGCATACAAATGAAAATTAAGACAAGTATAATAATTATGAATAAGTATGAAAAATAACAAGTACGTATATACAACATCTATTCACAAAATGAATTAGCACTAACATGAAGCTAAACTAAAAAAAGTTGGAAAGTAAATACATATATTTAATTTTTTTAATTAATTATTATTTTATTTTATTCGGAATTTAATAATTGAAGAAGTTTTTTTTTTCAATTTTTAATTATAAGAATAAAGAAAAGTAAAAGTGAACATGTACCAATGCATTTATGAACAATTAAAAACAGTGAACATTAATAATATGACAAGTAAAAGACTTATAAAAAAAACATAAATGAAAGTTAATTAAGAATAAGTATGTATAAGAATCAACAAGTAAAATAAAAAATGAAAATTACATAAACAATTATAATATGAACAAGTATATAAAAACAATTATGAACATTTATGAACAAATATAAAAAGAACAAGTAAAGTATGAACCTTATAAACAAATGATATAAGAACAAATACAAGAATCAAAATTATAAACAAACATAAAAATAAAAGTTATGAACGTATAAAAGTAATATACAAGTATAATATGAACATGCATAAAGATAAACATTAAGAACAAGTATAATATGTACAATTATAAAAGTAAACAAATAATAAAAATAAAAATAAGATAGATAAGTAAAATATAAACAAGTATAAGACTTATAAACAAGTATATTAAAGCTATGAACAATTAAAATATGAACCAAAATAAAATAAAATAAATATAAACAAGTATAATATGCAAAATTTATATACATACACCAACATATTAAAAATGATTTTCAATTTCCCCGGCAACGGCGCCAAAAATTGATAGCGCCCAAACTACGCATTAAATTAAACACGTAATTTGAGTATTATGCAATTTAAACCCTTTTTGTGTAATTGTAGTATTGGTAAATAGGGATCGTTCTTAATCGGGGAAATTAGGGAACATTAATAATATGTTAGTTAAAAAAAATAATGAATAATCAAAGAATAAAGAATTAAATAATTAAACAATTGAATAATAAAGAATTAAATAATAAATGAATTAACGAATAAAAGAATAAAAAAATTAATGAATTAATGAAATAAAGAATAAAAGAATAAAGAATTAAATAATAAAAGAATAAAGAATTAGATGGGGGTTTGAAAGATTGTAATCATAAAATAAAGAAAGCAAGTAAAAATACTTAAGAACTTAATTCTACTTCTACTTTAACTTTTATGCAAGTGAACTTTCTTCAAACACATATTTTTACCAACACTCTAACATCATGCTCATATTGAACCAATCACGAAATTCTACCTTAATCATCTCAAATACATGCATACATTTCTCAATATTATAAATGCACCGAACAGCGGTCATAAACACTTATAATACGATTCACCTTAAGTTTGTGATTTCAATGTGTGTTAAACATCTAAATCTCTTCAATCCTATTCTAAGTGCACCAAACAGCGGTCATAAACACTTAGCGTTAAATTGAAGGTTAAGCACTAAAACAAATGAAGTAGATGAAATTCAAAAAGTAGAACACATGAAGATTGTATTCACATTTACAAATGTTAGAAAGAAAATACCAACACATATATTGAATTATAAGTAAAACCAAAACGATAACAAGAATTTAAGTAAATGGAGAAAAGTTACACTTTTGGAACCCAAGAACAGCTTGTGATTCCGAAAGTGGATGGAAACAATGGAATGTTATTCATAAAGAACACCGAACAGCGGCGAGAACCTTATGAAGATGGAGGATAAAACATAAGAATACGGACTTAAATTCTAGAATTATTTCGGAAATACTTGGCCTAGGTATTTCTTAAGGAAAGCATAAAAATATATTTAAGAGATCTCAAAGAAAAATCACAAGAACAAAGTAAAGAAGAAATGAAATTAAGAATTAATATAAATTAAGAACAAGAATTAAAGAAATCTAATTAAATAAATAGTCTAAAAGAAGCTAAAATGGTCCCCAAAATTAAAGAAAGAATGAACTAATAGAAGAGAAACTAGAGAGAAAATAATAAAACCTAAACTAAAGAGAGAAACAAAATGGAAAAATGGGGACCCTTTACAAGTGAATTTGCCTCCCTATTTATAGAGGGAGGCCTAAAATATTCAAAATAAAAATACAAAATAAAATAAAATAAGTGAAATGATGAATAATGATTAATTATGATGATTTTAGGCATGGTTTAGGCTGAAAATTTCAGAAAAACTGCACAAAGGGGAGTAGGTTGCTGCAGTGTTGGAGTGGGTTTGGAGTTGATGGGCTACAGGAAGCTCAGAGCAGGAAATGGGCTGGCGGGTTGGAGCTGCAGCAGGCGTACGGTTGGGCTTGTGCGGATGGATTGGACCAAGCAGGCAAGTGGGCTGAAGAGCAGCTGGAAGGTTTGTACGGGCTGCATGACTGGACTGGAGCAGGTGGGCTGCGCAAGTTGGTGACTGGCGTACGGGCTTGCGTGGATCAGTGCAACTGGGCTGCACGGATGGATTGGTGCAGTGGATCAGGTCGCGAGCCTGCTGGGCTGAGGGAAAGAAATGACGCGGCCTGGACTGTAGTCGCGCATGGGCTGGAATTTCGGGCTCGTCGACACGGGCCTTGGCATTTAGGTCTGGTGCGGGCCTGGCTGGACAGGTGAAGTGGGCGGAGCAAGGCAGCGGCCTGATTTCTGGGCTGGGCTTGATGTTTGGGCTGATAGAATTAATTTGGGCTGCAAAAGAATGAAAATTAATTAATAATTCATTTATAAAATTCAATCGAATTTCGTCCATAAATTCTTCGTTATAATTCCGATCGGGACGATTCTTTCGCCAAAACGCTCCAATTTACAAGTTTTATTTATTTAAACAAAAACATCACAAAATAAATTATTTTATCTAATTATTTACTATTTTAATATTAAAAGTCAAGTATAAAGGGTATAAAATAATATAAAATAATGCTTATTTGATGACCTATCACATCTCGACACAATCACCACCAATGAAGCTTCAATGCCTCACTCGCCACGTTTCAGTGGCATATCATGACAAAGTCACAAACCTCTGCTCGTACAGAGCTGCCATCAAATCTCCTGCTTATTTCGGAGGAACTCTACCTCTTTCGTATCTCGATGAAGCTGTGGCAAAAATAGAGTAAGAAACGTTCCTCGAACGTCGCCCAACTCTCGATAGTCTCAGCTACGGCCGTCCATGTCTGCCACGAATCTCGTGCAGACCATTCCAAGAAAACTTTGCTATCAAGATCTAGCACTCATGTGGGCCATATCACCCGAAAAACCGTTCAAAAACGTGTAACCCACTGATCGGTCAACCCCAGGATTTGATCCACAAGTACCATTCTCTTGGTAACTTGTCTAACCAATCTAAAACTAGGGTCATCAACGACCTCCACTGCTACTAGCAGCACATCTATCCTGACCAATCCTCAATCACGACTCGGAAAAGTCATCATACTGGACTCTAATCCACCAGTAACTCTACGGCCTCCCAGCTGCTGGGTACATCAGAAACGCGGCCCTCCTCGAGTCCAATACTACTAACCACGACAACCAATGCCTAATAGAATCTATCTGAGGTTCATTCCCACTTAACTTTCCTATTCTTACCCTGATTATCCGACACATGCGCAACACCAGAAGAACAACCTAGTGCTTTGATACCAAGCTGATAGGACTCATCCTGATCCCCTTGGTTTATCGTAGGATGTGCCCTGATCCCATCTAACACCATTTGTCAGACCAGGGATAAACTTGTAACCCACTCGGGGTTCCCCGAGTGCGCAGTGATTTCCAGCGTACGTAGCAGCATGTAATATCTCGGTTTCAGCTACAGCCCGCATCCGCGATCAACCTGAAGGGTATCAAAAATATTAAAAGCTGTGAGTGGACAAAATAATGGTTTATAAAAGCATTTAATGAAAAAATTTATACCCTTCAAGTAAAAACATGCATGCACCAGAAAACAGTATCTCAAATACTTTCTTAAAATCAATCTTATTGCTTTTGAAATCAATAACAGTGAAAACATCTATACATAAAGCAGTAATAAAAAAATGACCAATGCTCGTATCCAACATCTATCTATCATATCATCGTATAATCATCATCATCAGTCACGATATCCAAGCAACGCGTGCACGTAGCTCCAGGACTGATCAAATCCGAGCACGTCGCCGTGAACATATCACCGGCTGACATTCAACATATCGACGTGAATATATCAACGATCGATCTCATAGAACATCAGCACTCCTGAGTCGAGCCTCCCACGGCTGCTCGATAATAGGCAGTGCATCGTGACCTCTCCGGGGGAGGGGGAGACACAGCACATCCCGAAGGTGGGCAACAATCATCGGGACCTCTCTGGGTAAACATATTCACGCTGGAGTCATATTAATCTCAAAAGGATGGTCTTAGTGAAAACGTTTTATCAAATCAAATCAAGGGTTTCACGTAAGGTCTCAACCCAAAACCAAATCTCATAGGATCTTAGCCCAAAATCACATCTCGTAAGGTCTCAGCCCAAATCCACATACACATGGACTCACACTCGGAGTCAAATATCTTTTCAACAATGTCACAAGCTTAAAATATCATTTCATAAATCAGAACTGGGTCATAAGCCCGATATTTCTAACGTTTAAATATATTCTAAGTCAAACCATAAACAAACTGGGTCACATGCCCAAAATATTACTTCCAAATCCAAAAAACCCTTTCACTATTCAAATAACTTTTTAAATCACCTTTGACTGTAATCTAAGTAAAAGTCAATAATCAACTAGGTCTCATGCCCGAAATAGCATTTCACGCATCTCCATAAAATCATTCAAAATCGATAATCAAATCCTTGATTTCATGCCTCTTCATGAAATCCTTATATTCATATAAATCACAAGCACATAGAAAACTCGGCGTAAGCCCGAAGTATCATATAAAAACACAAATCTCGAAATACGTGCAGTATCACATTTCTACGAAAATGCCAAATCATCAACACAAATCATATGAAACCAGTGCATCTAAAATCATGTTCATAACACATATAAAACAGTTATGTATGCATCATTTTTATAAAGCAAGTGTCTGCTCACAGATGGTCCACGCTGTGCGCTCCAAAATCCATGTCGTAAGTCAATCCAAGCCAATCCACAGTCTACGAGACGTCTGCTCCTATCCAAACTATACCCAAAGGTTACTAACAACCTATATAAGTTCATACTAAAGACCTTCAATTCTCCTGAAATCGAGAACGCGCCCCAAAAACGCTTCGTAAGGCTAAAACCCTCCAAATGACCTATCAATCGATCTCTGATCGACCTCAAACCACCATCATTGGATTAAGATCATCTTAACTTTTCAAACAAGACCGGTTTGACCTCGAAATTCATGCCCACGCGCCCTCACGTGCTGGTCAAAGTCTGGGCCACAGTGGTCAACGCTGACGTCACGCTGGTTAACGCTGACATCACGCTAGTCAACGCTGGCGCCAACCGCTGACAACTCTAACATCTGAAAGCTCAGACAACATGCCACGTGTCACTCTCTAATTGGTGCCATGTGTCACTGATAGGTCTAGCACCCCTCTAACATAGTGCCACGTGGCACCACTCCAATGGTCCACGTGGTTTGACATCACTGAGGTGGACACGCTATGTCAGCTGCCATGTCACTTGATAGATCCTAACACCCTGCCACGTGGCACCCTATCTGGTCCACGTGGTCTGACAAGTATGATGTAGCACTGCCATGTTAGCTACTAACTGGACTAACACCTAGCCACGTGTCACGCTCTGGCCATGTGGCTTGACATGGATGACATGGACTGTCACATCATCACCTTCAACCTCTAGGTGAGTCAACCCGGTTCACTATAACAGGTTGTTCTAACCCGCGACTCAGCCTGAATCATTCTCAATCAAAACTCAACCAAACTCCACCATTCTTCTTCCTTTCTAATCGTCTTTAACCCAGGAACAAAACCCTAACCTCAAAACTAAGAAACATGGGCTGAAACTAACTTGTTAAGGTCGATCTTCTTCGAACCACCTCCTAGGGCTGTTCAGCCATCCTTTCCCATCCATTTTCGAGCCTATGAACTCATCCAAACTCAGAAAACCCGACCATGGCATTAAAACACACCCCAAAAATTTGAAAACCAAAAACCAAATTCAAACCAATATGGGTTTCGGGTTTTACTTGGGTTCACGGGTTTTCGGCCACCGTCGCGGCCTCCGTCTAGTCCTTCGTCGTCTCTCAGTATCTCTGTCCCTCTCTCTCACTGTTTCTCTGTCTTTGTCTCTCTCTCTCTCTCAGGCCACCATGTGAAGATGAAATGGGAGAAATGGTTTGGGGTTTCAGATGGGAGAGAAAACAAAGAGGATGAAGGTTGGTGCATAAATGTGGGTTATAGACCAAAAGGATGGGTGACACTTGTCACTCATCTATTGGTCCAGGCCAGATCTTTTGGGCCCACTAAAGAAAAACTAAAAGTCAACTGTTTTCAAAATACATGCACCGTAAAATCCGATCGAACCTTCCCTGACCCGTAACTTTCCCGTACGATGTCCAATTTCGACGTGGCGCCTCTCTATGGACTCGTATCGTCCTAATCTAGGTAATTGATTGTGGTCCACGTACCAATGACCTCTTGGGATCAAAAGTCAACATTTTCACTCGTCTAGGGGCAAAATCGTCATTTTTCTCCGATCGTCCGATAATCCTCAATTAATCCTCGATTAATTCTTGATAATCCCGTAAATTCGGGATGAGTCGTTACAAAATTGATTGATAAATTTATATATTAAAGATATATGTTGTTTGATATTGTTTGAATGTGTTTGTGAACATATGCGATTTTTCTAAATAGTGAGCAGTCTCAGACGTCGAGCTAAGGCTCATTTTTTTAGACTAGCTCAGATGTCAAACTAAGGCTCCTTTCTTGAGATTGGTATTGTGGTGACGACTCAGACGTCGGGATGGACCCCTTTCTTGAGATCGGTATTATGGGATGACCACTCATAAGTCGAGCTAGGCTCCAGTTCTTGAGTGGATGGTGGTTGGTTAGTCTTAGACGTCGAGTAGGGCTCCGATTTCTAAGACTGGTATTGGGATGCTCACTCAGACGTCTATTAGGGCTCCGGTTTTTAAGTGAGGTTACACTCAAACATTGAGATGGGCTCTGGTTCCCGAGTGGTGTGCAGAAATACCCCTAGGGGAGTAGTTATTTGGATGATATGAACATCGAGATGGGCTCTGGTTCCCGAGTGGTGTGCAGAAATACCCCTAGGGGAGTAGTTATTTGGATGATATGTTGATGTTGTTTTCAGATTTGGTTCGGATGATGTTTGTGGTGATGGCCTATGCGTAGTGCTGCTGTGTGAAATTGTTGGTACTTGAGATGGTAACAGGTTGAGTTTGATTATGGATTGATGGCATAAATTAAGATCATACGAGATCCCGTCATTGCTTGAATCTTAATAGAGTTGGGAATCAATGAGTGAACTTTCCTTTCTAGTATACACGTATAACTAGGTGTCTTAAAGACTTTATGGTATGATTTATGTGATATTGGTTTGATCATGATTTTCATATGATTTTCAGTGATTTTTATAGGAAATTGATTTAAACACACGATTTGTGTTTTGGGCGTAGACCCAGTTTCTGAAACATGGATTTGGTTATGGATTTCATATTTGTTATATATATGAATTGTTATGTGCAAATGATATTGAGCATCAAGGATAAGATTGGTTCGGTTCTAAAATTTCGAGGAGGAATTTTTTTAAAGAGGGATAGGGGAAGGGAGGGGAGGGGGGAGGGTCGATTAGAAAAAATACAAAAAAACGAAATGACCATTTTATCCCTATATAGGTCAATAGTTGGCTTTTTGGTAAGATATTTTTTGGACAATTCGAAAAGACCGTTGTGAAGGGCCCAACCTCTTGAGTTCAAAGACAAGTGGTATTGTATGAGTTTGGTATGAGTTAAAAATGATCGAGGGCATTTTGGTCATTTTATCACCAAGGGTATTTTGTTAATTTTACATAAAAGCCTAGAATGTCCTGGAATGACCTAGAAATATCTTTATATTTCCCTCTCAAATCCATTCCACCACCTTATCTTTGTTTTAAATATATGTGTGGAGTTCGGGGTGGTGTGATTGAAAAAAGAAGGAAAAATGGAAAACTCACAATCCACCTCACCATAAAAGAAAGAACAGGGAGAAAAAGAGAGTTAGAAGGAGTGAAAGGGACGAGAAGAAATGAGTGAGAAGAGGGAGGAAGGAACTGGTGAGGAACACCTAGACTCGAAAGGAAACCTATGTGGTTTGAACCTTCTTCCGAGATGGTTTGGTAGAACAGCTTGAAAACAAGCCCATTACTCTCTTCTACGTATCTCCACAACCATGATAAGCCAATATTTCGGTGGTTAGGATGTTGGAACCACCTGGAAAGGAGGGTACAACCAATGGCCGAGAAGGGAAATCATATATAGAAGTTTGAGGTAAGACTTTCCCTATTTTGAGTTTGTAGAACTCAGACATGGCTCAAAACGATGAAGATAGGGTATTAGAACGTGTTATTTGGTCGTAAAATGAAGGTTTACGAGTCGGATTATGTCTGCTGGGTCAGACCCTGCGCGTAGGCCCGCTGGTTGACCAAACGAGAGGTTAGGTGTGACATGTGCTGGCATGTGAGGCCCGCGGGCATGGAACGTTAGGTGGCGCATGAGCGTGCGTGCATCCTCCTTTTATCGTCCGATCAAAATGAAAAATGTTCCTCCATAAATTTTGAATCTATTAGTACAAGTTTTGAAGTAATTGGAGATTGTTTGGGTATATTTCTGATTGTTTTTTGTTAGATGCCTTTATTTAACATTAGAAGTTAATATAGGAAATTATGGAAATTAAACATAAGGTTCATGATGAGTATGATGGAAAAGATGATTGATGGAGGACGTGTGCGCTTAAAAAATGTAGAGCATGGTAAACAAATAAAGGATATGGTTGTACTTGGAAGTTAGTAGATTATTGATAATCATGAGAAATAAGGAAATTATAAGAGATAAAGAGTATTTGTTTAGGTTATAATAATTATGATAAATGGTAAGATTATGATAATAGTAAAAAGAGGTTGAACAAGTAAAGTGTTTTGTTATTATTTTAATAATTTCCGATGTAGATAATAATGACCTTAGTAACGAGAATAAAACCCAAATAAGAATGAATTAGTAGATTTTTTTGCCCGGTGGGGCTAGTAGGTTAGACATGGGTTGTACCCCGAAATGGAGAAATTCTATTTGGTTAATGTAATTAGTTGAAAATACGATAAGAATCGAAAAATCCTTTGTTTGACAAAGAGTTGTCAGATTGGAGTAGGATCAGTCCAGGTTTTCACGAAATTTAGGGACGGGTCCTATCATCCGGCTCCAAGATAGTCCCTGTCCGGAGTGCAAGTAAAACCAATAAAATTATGAGTGGAAAAAAATAAACATTTTGAAAATATAGTTTGAGAAATATAAATCTTTTACCCTCGATTTCTAAAAACTATGCATGCATATAGTCAACTAAAATTACCGAATCTCGATTAAAAATAAAACATAAACCGTGGGGTCCAAAAAATCATGAAATATAAATAAACGACCAACGACCCACCTTTCCCTAAGAACCCCAGTTAAGAAATCATATGGACACAATACCCGTAAATGAAACCAATATCGGTAAATCAAAGCGATATGAGCACATCCAGACACAAACATAATAATCAAACACAACCAACCAACCCTTGATGTCCATATATCAATCACCATAAGAAAACCGCACTATCGGTGGGCAAACCACTCCAAAAAATAGTGTTGAACTCTAGACGTCCGAGTAGAGACTTAGGAAATCAGAGCTGAACTCTAGACGTCTGAGTCCTAATCAAAACACCTGCCGCAGAAAGCAGAGCCATGCTCTAAACGTATGAGAACTAACCATATTCGAGGATGTTGCTTGTGTGCAAACAGTTCACAAAATCAAGAAAAACATATATCATTGACTTATAACCTTACACAAAATATTGTAAAATAAGTATTAAAAAATCAGTCAATAATTCCAGAAAAATCATCAAATAATCATTGGAAAATCACAATCGAACCATTACAACATAAATAATATAAAAAAGAAATTAAAATTTTAAATTATGCATTCATAATAATTTATGTAAAATAAAAGTCCATTTGCAATCTTTCCTCGTAGTTTAATCCTAAACAGGGCGTTCCTCTCCGGTTACGGGATCAGTGTCGCCTGTCAAAAATCATACTCATGGATTACAAAAGTTCCATGTAACTTCATAATACAATCCCTAATTCTGAGATTTTTAAAACGATTTTTAAAACCTAAACATAACACTTCGGACATCCAAAACTGCCCCAAGACGGTGTCTGATCGACTCGAGAACATAAAAAACATCAAAAAACAAATTGACCGCACTTTGAGACAAGGTGCCACGTGCCCCTTCTCGCCACCAGCAACTCCATGTGTGTGAGCCTCATGCGCCCTACACAGGTTACCCCTGACCTCCTATCGAGTGAACCTGGGGGTCTACGCGCAGGACTCAACTCGGTTCAAAAACCAAATTTTATCGTCCATTTTCTTCCTTCAAACGTCTATCTTCACCAAATCTAACCTAGGAAATGTTATATAACTTTAAAACTTCGAAAAAAGGTTACTTTTAATCTCCAACCCAAACTTTAAACTTTGGCCTAACGTCGTCCCACTATTTCCAGGCCTTCATGCGTACCAAACTTCTAGTTTACCCAAGGTTACCATTCGGTCGTAAAATTTTAGCCAAGGTCAGCCCTAACTCATAATACATGTTGTGGTATGGGATGTATGAGAACAACACTCGTGGGGGCATTTTTTCGTATTTTTCATTTCTAAATTCTGGTACGGGATATATCAGATACATACCCAAATAAACAATGAAGGATAAGTCAATTCATCTATGATGCACATTGGGGTAGCGAGCAGGGTTGCACTGGTGCCTGTCGTTCATACTGCTTGGCAGCAAAGTGGATGGGCAGTATGGTTGGTTTGATTGAAGCTAAGCTTAAGAAGGCTCATCGTGGTATCCTTGCATGGAAAAGGACTAAGGGTACTAATACTCAAAACCAGATTGATGTCCTACGTCAGAGCTTGAGACCATCCTATCAACAAGGCCACTATGTTGTCCCTAGAATTTAGGCCTTGGAATGTAACGGCCCAAACCACGAGAAAAAGTAAAAAATAAAAAATAAAGCAAATTATGATTTTGCTCTTGGAAAAATCAAAATGTTGACTTTGAGACCAAGGTACCTTTTGAGAATTCTGAGACGGCTGTTACGAAGGTTTCAATCTCATGAATTCATAGGCAGATGGCACGTAAAAATTGGAGGTTGGAGGAATTCATTATAGGTAAAAAATGTACAAGGGTATTTTAGTAAATTTAGTTTGAAGGTTATTTTGGTAAATTTACAAAAAGGTCTAGATTATTTTAAAAAACTCTATAATTTTCTACACCTTTCCCCTCTCTCAAAAATCTTCTCCCACCGACCTATCTTATATTTATAAGTGTGTGAGTTTGTGTGGGAGAATTCGGCCAGGAAGAGCCGGAGGTAGAAAATAAGAAAGATGATGATGTTGTGGGTGAACCAGGGAAGAAACCAGAGAGAAAAAAGAGGGGATAAGATTAAGAAGGAGATAAGGGGGAAGTTTGGAGAGAAATGGAGTGTGAAAGAAGGAAAAAACATTGAGGAAGGGTAAGAACCCGTGAGCTTCCCTAAAGGGTTTTTATCCCAAGAACCAGAAACCAGCCTTTCAAGTGTGTTAAGACACTCCTGGAGGTCCTGCGCTTCTTCTGAGATAAGGAAGAAGAATTATGGACGTGGGAACACGGAGAAACAGTCATGGAAGCCATGGCCGACGGAGTGGTAGGATCGAATAGTTCAATTGGGTGAGCATTTCTAACTTTTGATCCTATAGACCGTTTACCCAGTTAAATAAGGTAAACTCCGATGTTTGGAACATCCAAAATGGACGTAAAATGAACAAAATATGGCCGAGTCGGGTCGAGCGACCCCAAAAACCAGACAGACAGGCAAGGAAGACGACATTGTAGCATAGCACGTGCTTTTCGCGCGCAACCACTTATAGTGGTGCGTGATAGTGCGGCTGGCGTCCCCTCGCCGTCCGGTAAACACGAAATATTTTTCATTTAATTTTAGAAATTTATTGATATAAAATCTGGGTTAATTGGACCTTGTTTGGGTATGTTTCCGATTGTCTATGGTATATTGTTATAAGTTTAACTATCCTTAAAATTGTTCTTAATTGTGTTCTTTGAACGGTTAAGGTATTAATTAAGTGTGTTTTACTTGCAGTAGGTGCTGGAGTTTGATAGATATGATTATATATTTATGTGTACATATTTATCTTTGGTTAAGGAAATTGGACTTGTATTTAAGTATTGTGAGATTACTTATGATTTAATATTGAAACTCTCGTTGGATATCTATTAGTTAGACCCACTGACGATTAAATCATTTGGGAAGAATTGTGAAGCTTAAGAATCCAATGGTGGATTTAATCGAATACAAATTAATAGGTTCATTAAAATACCCATTGAGACTAAACGTTTTAATAAGATTTATTCGAGTATTCTTTGCCATGTTGGGGAGTGGGTCGGAAGTGGGTGGTATCCCGTATAGTAGACTTAGCATTGCGTAATAAATTGAAGATTAATTAGAGCCAAAGTCGAGAAAATCCCTTGTATGACTTGAGTTGTTAGACGGGAGTAGAACTGGTCCGATTTTTGTGGTAATTAGGGACGAGTCCTATCATGGAATCTTACATAAAGGGCGCACTTAAGGAGGAGGAGGTGTATTGGAAGCTTAAGTCTAGAGTGCAATTGTTGAATGAAGGGGATAAGAACACTAAATTCTTCCATGGAAAAACCTTGCATCATCGAAGGAGAAATAGTTTGATGGATTCTTTAATGCCTTGGGATTTTAGATTGAGAATGAGGAAGGTATTCAGCGTACAATGGTTGAGTTCTTCAAGACCATGTTCACGCTAGCTCAATTAGTGATGAGAAAAAATGGTGGGGAATCTACCAAATAGTGTATCTAAGGCCCAAATTGCTATTTAACAAAGGAGTTGTTTGAGGAGGAGATTAGAGAGGCTATGATATCTATCCAACCCACCAACGCCCTTGGCTTGGATAGGTTTATATCGACCTTCTTTCATAAACACTAGACCTTGGTTGGTGTAGATATACGTGGATTTGTTGCCAGGTTTTTTGTCTCGAGCCAGATGGAACCAAACTTCAGCCACACTGATACGTAAAAATAAAACATTAAAGTAAACAAAAAGTAACATTCAACACTTTAGGAAAACGTATGCAATTAAATACCCTTTTTTGTAGATGTTGCATTGGTAAATAGGGATCGTTCTGGACTGGGGATTGAGGGTACCTATGTATAAAAAAGTAGAAAGAACAAAGATAGGGGTTAGAAAGTGTTCAACCGAAGTTATGTTTCACAACTAAGTATTTAAATTCGAATACTCATGCTAATTTGTACTTACAAAACATAGATTATATGCTGACACTTTTACGTAAGCAAATCCAAATCAACAATCACATTATTTACTCTACTCCTAACTAACATATATACATACGACACCATTATCCACTTACCATGTCCACACGTGTAACGACCCGTCCCGGGAGTCGGGATTAGCGAAGTGATTAGTGACGGATTAGCTGGGATGAGCGGTGGTTAGTTGGTTACTTTTGGATAGTTAGCGCATAATAATGATTTTGCCCCTGGACTGGGCAAAATGTTGACTTTTAGTTCGGACAGTCAATTGGGCATTGACCGATGATCGTGACATAGTTCGGGACGTCACGAGTTCGTAGACAGGTGGCATGCCTGATTCCGACATCCGAGGAGGAAGTTATGATGTTCGGAAGGTTGAGGGCACTTTCTTAATTTGGTTAAAAAGAGGGAAAAAGTTGACTTTTTGCACGACAAGGTTTCTTCACGCAAAGGTTTTTAAATGACCTCCAGGTCGTGGTGCTAGCGATGGGGCTGACGTTGAGGCAGAGTCAGAGATATAAAGTTATCCCGGGTTTTTACCGGAGTTTCCGTTACAAACTTTTCCGTTGTGCGTGTAGTCCACTTTAGTAGGATTTCTGTTTACCTTGTTTTGTACTATTGTAAGACCCGTGTCCTAGAGGGAACTGTGAACAATCCCACATTCCTGCGAGGGGGGAATGGTCTGGGAAGGGAATGGTGGTGTGCCTTAAAGGTGTAGGCACACACCTATCTAGCATGAGGCCTTTTGGGAGCTCAGTGGCTTTGGGGGGGATTGGAACCCCAAAGTTAAGCGAGTTGAGGCTGGTGCAATTCCAGATGGGTGACCCTCTGGGAAGTTGCATCGTGAGCTCCCGAAAACAAAACCGTGAGGGCAAGGGCAAGGAGGCCCAAAGCGGACAATATCGTGCTAGATGAATCGGGACCTGACAGAAGAGGGTCGGGTCCTGACAACTATGCTCTGTATAGCTGTTGACTTGTTGGATTTTAATTCTCCCTGGTCTGGCAATGAATTTGTGGGTTGTTGTGAGGATTTTCTGGTACTTTGAGTGTGTTTGTCAGACGGGAGCAAGGTTTGTCTCGGTTATCGGGGTGATAATCGGGGTGGGTCCTGTCAACATGCCAATATTTGTACATATTTAACGAATTACAAAATCTTTCCTTCGTTACCATCATAAATTCTTCATAACGTAAATGCGCCGAAAACGCGATCAACATTTACAATATGATTCACATTTAGTTACTAACTGAATGGGTCAAAAAAGCGATCAACATTAAATCTTTTCAAACTAAATCTAAACGTGTCGAAAACGCGATCAACACTTAGCGTAATTTGAAGATTAAGCACAAAAACTTATGACGTAATTAAAATTCAGAAAGTAAAACACATGGCGATTGAATTAAATGTTATAAATATTAAAAGAAATAAACCATCAAAAATATTGAATTATAAACACATCCAAGATTAAAGTCAAGTATTTAGGGGAATAAAAAGTAGTTACACTTTTGGAATCTTTGAAAACACAGACGGATTCCAAAGTGGGCGGGTTTGAATAAGTGGACTGTTATTCACCAAGCTCTCTGAAAAATACAGACGAAACTTAGTAAAGATGGAAAAACAACAAAGATGGAATGCGGCAATAAGAATTTTTATTTAATTTGGAAGAGTACTAGGTTTAAAACTTGAAAAACAATAGTGTTTGAATAATAGGTCTCTCTTTTACATAAATCATAGGACCTCTATTTATAAGTGAATTATTAATTCTCAAATAAATAGGAGTTTACAATAAATTCTACAAGGAAAATGTATCCTAAATATCTAAAAAAACTAATTAAAAACCTTTCATACAAATAAAAGGAGTGAAAATAATAAAAACTAAAGGAAGTAGGATTGAAATCCTTATACAATTTCAAGAATATGTGTGAAAACAAGTAGGAATTATCCCGAAATATGCCAAAAACTCGGAATAAGCCTTCATGATGAATTTCGGTGGAGGGCCATCAAAATGACAACGGAAATCAGTGGTCAACGATGATCAAAGGGCGCAGGAAAGCTAGGATGAAAATTCGGTAGGCGCGTGCCAAGGATGGACAATCGGGATCGGTAAGCGTGCATTGAAAGGATGTGCTTCAGGATCATTAGGTGCTCGCCAAATGAGACCAGGGGCTATTTGAATGGATTCGGTACGATGCTACCGAAGTTATGTGTTCTTTTTAGTGGCCTCCCTTTTCTTTTGATCATAACTTCTTCGATATACCTCTGATTGAGATGATTCTTTCGCTCAAATTCTTATAATTCTAAGATCTATCCAATTTTGCACATTTCTCAAAAAATAGATTATTTTCTCCTATTGTTTTGCATTTTTACATTAAAAGATAAGCATAAAGAGTATAAAATGATATAAAATAATGCTCAAATAAAGACTTATCAAATACCCCCACAATTAAACTTCGTAGTTTCAAGCAAATACTAAATTTAACTAAGAATTCAAACAACTAAGCCCTTAACCATTTGTCTCAAAATTTTATCATTATGAATATGGTATTAACGATTTACACTTAGAAAACATTTAAGCATATGAAATTCAAAAGATAATAAAACGTGTTAAATGTTTCAACAAGACACTGAGTAAACTATGGTGAATGGATCTCAGCATGAATAAAACAAGTATGAATCAATTCACAAGGATATGCACTCATAATTCCACTCAATATGTAAAGGGTTTGTGTCTACACTCAAAGTATGTGGGAAAGATGCTCACATATTAGAAACTAAGTACTTCATGAAATCTCAAACATAAACCATAAGAAAGTAACAAACTTGCACAAATGAACCAAAACCGTAAGCTTACTCAAGTGATTGACTCAACTAATCAAAAACTCAACCAAAGGCTCCATCACATAGGCATAAGTGCTTCTAATACCCTCACACTTAGACTTTTCTAGTCCCTAGCAAATATTTTACACGTCCTTGAGCATTGCAAATAAAGCAAAGGCCAAAATCTTCAATGAAGGCTTTCAATTCTTCAATGTTTCCGAATTCACAAGTATAGGGGATTTAACTCAAACTCAAACTTTATTACCTTCTGAGAGATTCAAAACATTGTTCTTTTCTATTTTTTTTCAACTTTTTTTTTTGTGACTTTTTTTCTCGATTTCTTTTTCTTTGTTTTTTTTTATTGAGGTAATTCTACATATAACAACGTAGTTTGAGTAAGTCTTTCCCTATACACACATACAAGTCTTCAAACATCAAATCTTTTTTTTCATGCCATCTTTAAGTCTTCAACCAAGTCTTTTGAACAAGGGTAAATGATGTCTATATTAGGCTCACGTGAATAGATGTTTTAGGGTGATGAAAGAAAAGCTTTGATGTTTTAGGGTGATGAAAGAGAAGCTTAATGTAGGCTCAAGTGGTTAAACTAGGGGGGCCGCACTCGTGCGCTCAAATAGGGAACATGATGTTTGGATATGTGGTGTTAACTCTATTGCCTTAGTCATTTCCAAAATTAGAGAGTTTATTGTCTTAAAAGTTTTGAAAATCACATAAAATAAGTTATAGTACTCCAAAGTTCATTAAAAGCTATGACAAACAATTATGAGGCATATGTATATCAATTTAAACGAAAACTCCTATGAGACTCTCATGAAAGATATATATGGTTCTAAAGCTCACATAGGGTTCATATGATTCAAACTTTTCTTAATATGCTCGTTTTTATACTAGTTTAACATGCATCGTCCACTACAAGTTATAAACATTCAAGGACAATGTATTAACAAATGAATTCAATTTGTAGTGATCAACTTTTAGCCATGTTGTATTTGGTTTTCCTTCATTCTTATCATTGATAGGTTAAAGGGTATCCTAAGACTCTTAAAAGCACTGAAGTAAAAACAAAAAGACTCTATTTTTTTTAATGAAGTAATTAAAAACGATCTTTAAAACGAATTTTTTTAAGAACAATTTTTTAAAATGATTTGAAAACGATTTAATGAAAACAAAGTTTTAAAACAATTTCTTTGAAAAACGTTTTTTGGAAACAAATTGAAAACGAAATGGTTTTATGAAAACGATTTTGAAAACAAATTTTTTTTTAAAAAATATAATTTTAAGAAAACATTTTTTGTTGAGAAAAAAATTTTAAGAAAACTATTTTTTTGAAAAACAATTAAAAAAAACAATTTTGAAAACATCTTTTTGAAAAAAAGTAACAAATATTTTCTTTAAACGATTTTTTTTAAACAAATAAAATTGTAAACCCTTTCC
Organism: Prinsepia uniflora; assembly: GCA_032719365.1. NCBI lineage: Eukaryota > Viridiplantae > Streptophyta > Magnoliopsida > Rosales > Rosaceae > Prinsepia > Prinsepia uniflora. The sequence goes on along the minus strand of CM064861.1, from coordinate 60,265,595 downwards.
CCACACTCAAACTCTACATTGTCCTTAATGTATTGAAGTGAAATCATAGAATAAAGTATGAATGAGGGTTTTACAAAAATAATACTATGAAAAAAAAAATGAAAATAAAAGATAAAGGGAAGAGAGTGCAAACCTGTTGTAGAATCCTCCATTGGGTTGCCTCCCAACAAGCGCTTGAATTTAACGTCTTTAGCCTAGACGAAGTGCTTCAATCAACTCCTACGATGCGAGGCCTATGCTCTCTTTCAAACTCCACATCGTGCTCACCAATTACTTCTAGGTAAGATGTCAATCCATCTTAAATTTGAGGGTCAAGTTCATAGACCAACTCTTTAACAAGGGCGTCCTCAAGTCTAGTTCATGAACCTTAGATTAAGTGATTTGCGTATTGAATGTTCCTTCAAGAGAGTTAGGTGAGAAAAAGTAGATGAAGAAAATAAATTTATTAGGAGGTAATATTTACAAGTAAGGGAAGTCAAAGATATATATGGTTCACATAGCTTTCAAAGTTTAGATGGACACTTCTACGTCCATGCGGCTCAAGTCGATATCCTAGATTTCAAACCCTTATCCATCCTTTTGGGAAAGTTCAAAAGGGATCAGGTTAGAAAGAATACCCATAAGAGGTAGGATGAATTTGGAACTCCAAAGTACTACTTCTCAACCCTAGGATAATTTTCAAACTCTATGAAGTTCTACTTCTTAATCTTAGGATGATTTTGGAACTTGAAATTCTACTTCTCAAGTCCAAAGCCCATCACAAGAATCGCCTCATGGCCTAGATATCACTCTCAAAACTTTCTTACTCAAGATGGATAAGCGTTTGTTCCAAGATAATTCAAGTGTTAGCAAATACCGCTCTCAACCTCATGGCTTTTAAGGGCTATGAAGGGTTTAGGTAATAAGTTAACAAACGAGACTTCACCTATTCTATTAAATATCAATATCTAAACTTCAAAGACAAGCGAACCACATATAGTCGAGACTAATGCATGAATGCAAGATGTTCTTTACGAATATGATGTTATAAAAAAGTAGGTATGTACAATATAAACATATTTACACAAACAAAATCACACAAGAGATAATTTTAATCCCTGACAATGGCGGCAAAAATTGATACGCAAAAACCAAGCATTCAAGTAAAAAAAGGTAACACTCAACACTTAAGGAAAACGTATGCAATTAAAAACTTTTTTATTTTTATTTTGTAAATGGGTAAATAGGAATTGTTCCGGACTAGGGATTGAGGGTACCTATGTATGAAAACGTTTAGTAGAAAGAACAAAGATAGGGGGTTTAAAAGTGTGTAACTGAAGTTATGTTTTAAAACTACCAATTTAAATGTGAATACTCATGCTAATTTGTACCTGCAAACCATAGATTAGTTTCATAGACAAAACTGACATTTTTACGTAAGCAAATCCAACTCAACACTCGCATTATTTACTATACTTCTAACGAACATATATATGTACGACACCATTATTCACTTACCATGTCAACACACCAATATTTGCACATATTTAACAAATTATGAAATTTTACCTTTATTACCTTGATTACCATCATAAATTCATCATAATGTAAATGCGCCGAAACACGATCAATATTTACAATTTGATTCACCTTTTGTCAGGACCCACCCCTAATCCCCCGGGATTAAGGGCTAAATCCCGATCCCGTCTGACTTACTCATGACACGAAGGCTAAACTGATGTCCAACCTGCATGTGACACGTAAGTCGGACAAGGGATTCTCGAACCAACCATCCGAAAAGTAATCGGACTGCCCAGAGTGTACTGAACTACTGTGGATCGCTGGTGTGATGTCTTCGTCTCTCTCGACCAATAGCCCGCACTGCAACAACCAGGAGGGTATCGAAAACACGAAAAGACTGTGAGTGGAAAAAAATAAAGAATAAGTTTAAAAATAGTACATAAAACAAATACATTTATACCCTCCACGCAAAAACCAATGCATGCATATCAAATTCAGATCATAAAACCCATTCAATATTCCGGAAAAACAGGACACATGTTCCTTTCCAAATCCCGGGTCTCAGCCCAAAATCATCGAAAACCATTTCATCTGGGCATAGCCCAAAACCTCGGAAAACCATTATTGAAAACCATACCACATTTCCATTCATCGAACCTGCTGGATCTATCCGAGTCTTTAAACTCAATCCAGGCCTCAATATAATCCGAGTCTTTAAACTCCCGAGTCTTTAAACTCAACAGGCCTACCGGGGAAATATCATAATATCTGAGTCTTTAAACTCCCGAGTCTTTAAACTCAATCCGGGTCTTTAAACCCAATCCGGGCTCGCCCCCGTCATAATCATATCCGGGTCTTTAAACCCAATAACAAGATCCAGCAAATCCAATCCAAAACTGTTTGAAAACCATTTTCCATTTTCGAATCCGAATCCGCAATCTCATCAGGATCCCGAATCCAAACCCAGAACTCATATCCATCTCCTTTCCATATCCGAGTCCGCAACCATTATTCCGTAAGCCAGCATCTGGAATAACCATTCCGAATCCAAACCCGGAATCCACTTTCAAGTCCCAAATCGAATCCCGAATCGTCATCCGGAAATCCAATTCAAAAACCCGAAATCACGTTTCTTAAAACCACTTTCTGATCTGGGCTTCAAGCCCGAAAACTCTTTTTCTGAAAATCAATTTTAAATCATATTTCAAATCCCGAAATCAAATCATTAAAACTAAGTTCAAATCACAATATCCATCGAAATCTCGTAAAACGTGAAATTCCGTAATTTCCTCGAAAAACGTGCAAAACCGTAAACTATCAAGATCAGAAATCAAATCATAGAATCACGTATAGAAAACATATAAAAACATATATGCATGCATCAAGAGTTAGAAAAAAAAAGTCCACTCACAGACCATTCCGACGTCGCCTCAAAACGCGCGCACTTACGCCGTTCCCGACCATTCTGCTATCCTCGGCTTCCCAAACCTGTCCAAATCCCATATTAAGGTCACTAACTACTTCACAAAGGTCATACTAAAGCCCCATAATTTTCCCGTATTTTTATCTATTTTTAACCGAGCCCTAAAACCTTCGGACATCCCGAAAACTATCGAGACGATGTCCGATTGACTCGAAACCAGCGCCAAAATATTCGTTACATCTAAAATTTAAAAGTCGTGTTGGAAATTTCCCCAAACTAGGTCCCACGCGCCCCCATGCGCCGCCCAAAGGGGCTGCACGTGAGGCCCACGCGCCACATTATTCACTGTCTTCTTCCTCTGTCTAGCCCTGTCTGAACCGGTTCGAACTAGCCCGGCCGAACCAAACCGGCGTGGACGGTTCACCAGTTTTTCTTGCTTATTTTAGTCCCATTTTTAACCAGTCGAAGTTCTACAAGTTCTTCTATCAATTTCCTATTGAACTGCCTACTTAAATCGAAGAATAGACGTCAAGATCAAACCTTTTCAATCGTCGTTCAAAAATGGAGGTTTCCCTCTTGTGATTGGTCATCTCTGAGCATCCCCGTCCTTAAGGCTCATCCAAAACAATTCACAAGATCTTCAGGAGCAGGTTCCAACATTTAGAATGAATGAAAATTGATTAAAACTGAAGTCACCATAAATAAATTTCACCTTACCCATTCTCGGGTTCTATGGCCTCTGCCCATGGCAAGCCATCCTTCGACTCTCCGTAAGTATGTCTCACCCTCCTGATCAGTCTCTGATCAAGTAAAACCATCGACAATGGCCTAAGCTGAAAGTCCAATTTCGAATTCAAAAGCCAACCATACGGTTTTTTTTCCTCTGTTCGTCACCACCGTGCACGACGGTGCGTGGTAGCAGCACCACCTCATTCCTCAACCTCTATTCTCCCATTTCCGTTCACACGTCATGACCATTTGAGGATTCTTTAAGGAGCTCTGGATTCTCACCAATGCACTGTTTCTGTTTTCCCCAGTTTTAAACCTTTAAACCCATTGATCGAACACTTGTCACGGTGCAAGGTTCTACAACCATCCAGACCTAGCCAGGTGTCCAAAACCTGGTGGTCCAGCTTCACAATTATCTAATTAACTCTGTCCAGGTGTCCCAATCCGGTTGCACACAAATCCCTATGTGTTAAAAGACCAAATTGCCCCTAAATGTCGAAATTACCATTTTACCCCTCACCTTCCTAGACCTATATCTTAACCGTCCGATGAGAGCGTGCCACCTGTCGTTGTACTCAGGACATCGAGACCTATCTAACGGTCCTCAGTTTTCGTGAAGAAAACTTTTCGTACAAAAAGTCAACAATGTCCCCCTTTTTTACTAAATTACGAAAATGCCCTCAACCTTCCGAACATCATAACTTCCTCCTCGGAGGTTGGAATTGGGCGTGCCACCTGTCTACGAACTCGTGACGTCCCAAACCACGTCACGGTCATTGGTCAAAGTCCATTTGACCGCCCGAACAAAAAGTCAACATTTTGCCCAATTCTAGGGGCAAAATTGTCATTTTGCACCGTCCGTCCGAACACCTCCAACTAATCACCAATTAACTTCACTAATCCATCATTAACCACTAATCTAATCTTGGTTTCCGGGACGGGTCGTTACACCTTTAGTTATTGACTGAATGCGTCGAAAACGCGATCAACACTTAGCGTTAATTTGAAGATTAAGTACAAAAAATTATGACGTAATTACAATTCAGAAAGTAAAACACATGTAGAATGAATTAAATGTTATAAATATTAGAAGAGATAAACCATCAAAAGTATTGAATTATAAACAGTACCAGATTAAATTCAAGAACTTAGAGGAATAAGAAGTAGGTACACTTTTGGAATCTCTTAAAATGAAGACGGATTCCAAGGTGGGTGGGCTGGAATAAGTGGATTGTTATTCACTAAACTTTCTAATAATGCAAATAGAACTTAGCAAAGATGGAAAAAAAACAAAGATGGAATGCGACAATAAGAACTTTTATTTAATTTGGCAGAGTACTAGGTTTAAAACTTGGAAAACAATAGTATTTGAATAATGGGTCTCTCTTTTACATAAATCCTAGGACCTCTATTTATAAGAGAATTATTAATCCTTAAATAAATAGGAGTTTACAATAAATTCTACAAGGAAAAGGTTTCCTAAATATCTAAGAAAACTAATTAAAAACCTTTCCTAAAAGTAAAAAGAATGAAAATAGTAAAACAAAAGGAAGTAGGATTGAAATCCTTAAACAATATGGAGAATAAGTGTGAAAACAAGTTGGAATTATCCCAAAATATGCCTAAAATTTCGAATAAGTCTTCAGGATGAATTTCGGTGGAGGGCCATCGAAGATGGCAGGGGAAATCGGTGGTCAACGGCAATTAAAGGGTAATGAAAGCTAGGATGCAAATTCTGTAGGCATGCTCCAAAGATGGACACTTGGGATCAGTAAGCACGCGCTGAAAGGATGTGCTTCAGGATCGGTAAGGGTGCGCCGAATGAGATCAGGGGTTGTTTGTATGGATTTGGTAGGATGCTACTGAATTTGAGTTTTTTTTTTGCCTCCCTTCTCTTTTGATCATAACTTCTTCGATATATCTCTGATTGAGATGATTCTTTCGCTCAAATTCTTATAATTCCGAGAGCTATCTAATTCTACCCATTTCTCTCAAAATAGATTATTTTCTCCTATTTTTTTTTTTTCATTTTTACATTAAAAGATAAGCATAAAGGGTATAAAATGATATAAAATAATGCTCAAATAAAGGCTTATCACACACTTACCTAGCCTTTACATGGCCCAACTGAGGTCTATCTCTTTGTGCAATATGCTGTACAAGATCATTTCCAAAATCTTCACCAAGCAACTAAAATGTGTGCTGAGTGTTATCATCAATCCTATTCAATCGGCCTTTGTAAAGGGTCGCAAATTTTTTGATAACATTCCCATTGTTCATGAATTTTTGCATACTCTTATACATAAGAGAGGCATGAATGGGAAATAAATGATAAGGCCGAGGCCTATGACCGGGTGGAATGGCATTTTCTGTAGGATATTTGACACGACCCACTCCCAATCCCCCGGGATTAAGGGATAAGTCATGCTCCCGTCTAACTCACATGCGACACGAAGGCTAAAGCGTCGTCCAACCTCCATGTAACACGTAAGCTGGACAAGGGATACCAGGCTAATATACCAAAACCACCTTCCGATGTCCTAGAGTGCGCATAACTTACTGTGGATCGCGTAAATGATGTCTCTGTCTCTCTCTCACAACAGTCCGCACAGCATCAAACCTGGAGGGTATCGAAAAACAAAAAACTGTGAATGGACAAAATTAAAGGATAAGTTTAGAAAACAGTTTATCAGAAAAGACATTTATACCCTCCATTTAAAAACCAATGCATGCATCCGAAAATCATTTAGTTCCAAGATAATAAAAACCGTTTATAAAAACTAAAATCATTTCCTTTTCTCAAATATCGGGCCTCATTATTGAAAACTATCAAGTTATCACAAAAATCCAAACATATTTGAAAACACTTCTGATACCCATTTAAATCAATCGAACCTGCTGGATCTATCAGAGTCTTTAAACTCAATATCAATCTGAGTCTTTAAACTCAATCCAGGCCTCAATATAATCCGAGTCTTTAAACTCCCGAGTCTTTAAACTCAATAGCCCTACGGGGGAAATCACAATATCCGAGTCTTTAAACTCCTGAGTCTTTAAACTCAATCCAGGTTTTTAAACCCAATCACATAACCGGGGCCGCCCCCGTCACATATCATATCCGGGTCTTTAAACCCAATAGCAGATCCAGCAAATCCAATCCAAAAACCATTTTAAAACCATTTCCAAATCCATGTCCAAATCCGAATCCGAAATCACCATTCTGGAACTAAGTCTCCATTTGGAATCATCATTTTGAATCCAAATCCAGAAATCCACTTTTCAAGTTCCAAAACCTAATACCGAATCATATTTTCAAAATCCGATTCAAAAAACCGAAATCTCGTTTATCGAAACCACTTTTCAAAATCCATTTATAAATCCTTAAAATCGAATCACAATTCAAATCCCAAAATCATAGTATCAAAATCATTATTAAATCACAGCATAAATCCATATCTCGTAAAACGTACGTAAATATCTCGAAATATGTGAAAAATTGTAAATCATAAAGATCATAACCATAAACATAGAAATCACGTATAGAAAACATAGAAAACATTTATGCATGCATAATAAGTTAGAAAGCAAAGTCCACTCACAGACCATTCCCACTACTACCTCGATACGCGTGCAATTACACTTTCCCGGCTAATCCACTATCACCGGCTTTTTCGAACCTGTCCAAATCCCATAAGAAGCTCACTAACTACTTCATAACGCTTCTACTAATGCCCCGTAATTCTTAACTATTTTTAACCTAGCATTTAAACCTTCAAACATCCTGAAACCTATCGAAACGATGTCCGATCGACTTAAAAGCTAGTCCCAAAATGTTCGTTACATCGAATACTTTAAAAGTCCTGTTGAACACTTCCCCATCAGAAGCCCCATGCGCCCTCACGCGTCACCCAAAGGGGCTACGCGTGGGAGCTAGGCGCTTGCACAGTAGCTTCTTCAACCTCAGGCTAGACCCGGTCCAGACCGGTTCAGACTAGCTCGGTCCAGCAGTCACGGTTCATGGTCATTTCTATCCTTTATCCAACCCGATTTCAACCCTTCTTCTTCCTAAAGCTATATCTAAGTGTTTACAATCAATTTAGCACCTAAAAACATGAATTTAACATCCACAATTTACCTCCTCAAATCAAACGATGAACCGGCCAATGCCTCCATCTTGTTCTTCGTATCCCGGCCACCCTCAGCCGTGGGTTCAGCCCCAAGAGCTTCCTTGCATCCTCCAAAACCTATTCCAATGCACAGAATCGATCAATAACTTGTTAAACCATGTTTTCCATTTTTGAATTCCAACAGAGGCCTCATGGGCTTCAACCTTACCTCCTCTCAGTCAGGCCACCACAGGCCACGAAATCGATCTTATTCGATCGGTACAACTTCCAGAAACGTTTTCCCATCAACCAATTCGATCATCTCATGTAACAACCCGTCCCGAGAGCCGGGATTAGTAGAGGGATTAAGGTGTGATTAGTGAGGATAATCAGTGGTTAGGTGGTCCTGAAAGGTCCGGGAGCCTAGAATGACAATTTTGCCCCTAGTCCGGGCAAAAATGTTGACTTTTATTCGGGTGGTCAATTGGGTATTGGCCAGTGACCAGGACGTAGTTGAGGACGTCACGAACCCGTAGACATGAGGTACGTTCGATTCCGACATCCGAGGAGGAAGTTGTGATGTTCGGAAGGTTGAGGGCTTAACCGTAATTTGGGTAAATTAGGAGGATTAGTTGACTTTTTGTACGAATGAGTTTTGGTAGGTTGACCTAGCATGGTTAGATAGCTTTCGTCGTCCTGAGTTTGATGACAGGCGGCACGTATTCATCGGACTTACGAGGCGAGAGTTACGGGTCTAGGAAGTTTTGACAAAACCGTAAAAATGTGTTAAACAGGAGGGTATTTTGGTCTTTTTGGCATCTGGGGATTTGTACAGAGAGAGAAAGCAAACTGGACGGCTGGGATTTAACCAGATGGGATAAGGGTTGAGTGGATGGTGACATGTGGCAAGGGGCTAGAGGATTCTGGGAGAATCCTGTGTGTTCATAGCCCAAATAATTGGGGTGCACTCGTGCAAACCCGTGGTTGTTCTTCGACAAACACAGAGAAACAGAGAGAGCTTGTGAGGAGAAGTTGAGGATTGATCGTGGTAATTGACGAGTCCTGGTGAGTGAGGGAGGAACGGGAGACTGAAAGGAAGCTGGTGGTCGTGAATTGGTGGTGGAATCGTGCACGGCGGCACGGCGGTGGTGCGGCAAAGTTTTTGGGGAAACAGGGAGACCGTGAACGTTTGGTGGTGGCTACGCCGTGAGGTGGCTCAAACCACGACCGTGGGACGTTCAGGAGGTTGCAGGGAGGCCAACGAACACCGTGGCACGCGGCGGTGCGCACGGCGGAGCTGCAATCGAAGGGTAAGTTTTCTTGCTCTATTTTTCCCGTAAACTTCATTTGGAAAGTCGTGAGTCTGAGTTTAGAACCGAGAGGATTGAAGGTCAGGGTGATGTTTAGGGAGGTCCTAGGAGTGGTTTGTGGTGGTCTCTGTTTTTCTTCCCCAAAACCGTGCATCATCCTTTAAAGCGTTTGTAGGAGGCTTGGGAGAGTTCCACAAGCCTCTGGAGATGGGACAAGTGTCCCCATCTGATGAGGCAACCATCCCAAGGAAGCCACATGTACAATTTTAACTGGGCACAGCAAAAAGACCGAATTGCCCTTTGCCCCTTCAAATTACCATTTTGCCCCTAAGGCATTAAGACCAATATCCGAGCTGTCCAAAGTCCGATGATAGCGTGCCGCCTATCGTTGTACTTAGGGGATCGAGACCTACCTAACGGTCCTCGACATTCGTGAAAGATACCTGTCGTATAAAAAGCCAACGATTTGCCCTTTTTCAAACAAATTACCAAAATACCCCCGAACTTTCGAACATCATAACTTCTTCCTCGAATGTCAGAATCGGACGTGCCACCTGTCTATGAACTCGTGTCGTCCAGAACTACGTCAGAGTTATCGGTCAACATCTGTTTGACCCCCCGAAATAAAAGTCAACCATTCGCCCATTCTAGGGGCAAAACCGTCATTTCGTACGGTCCGTCCGAAACCACCTAACTAATCATCGATTAACCACTAATCTAATCCTAATTTTCAGGACAGGTCATTACAATCTCCCCCCTTAAAAGAATTTCGTCCCCAAAATTCCGAATCTCGTACGTCCGTAACTTATTGGGGGAATCCAACTGATTTCACACCTGGGTCTCCTACCCGGTGTCCGTCACCTGCCAATCCAGCCTTATCATCTCATGTTCCAAACCGTTACCAAGAAAACCAACTCAACTAACTTTCGGTTCATCTGGTGATCATCACATTCCTACCAAGGTCAACACATTTCCAACTCGTACCCGCGGTACCTCGAACGTCGTACCAGCCGACACTCACGGCTCAACGAACACTCGGTCGTGACGCATGACTATCAGTCACACCAACCTCGACTCATGCTCGAGTCATGAGTACCTCGTACGAAATCCCTCAGTACCTCATGAGTGGTTGCCGTCATCAAGTACCATTCTCACCTCATAAACCAATTCTCGAGACGGCACCTACCAGCCTCGGTACTCCTATGCATCAATATCCGTTCAACGGCCTGTACTACTTCCGTCAGCGATCCGTGTCGACCTCACCGAAGTCACAACGTACTCACTTTCACCAACAACTCAACCAATCATCTCATCGGTGGTTCCACTAACCACCAACACAACTAACCTATGGGAACACCATCCATGTCCTACTATACCTGTCTGCAACTGGACCCTATCACATACCTGTCAAACCTTGATCATACATCTCCACGTCAGGGTCCTACCAGCCACTCCTGGCTCTGAGCATCCAGCTCACATCAACACTGAATCCTGCCACAACCAATCAGATCACTTGGGATCACCCTGATCCAATCTACATCTCAACTCGCCAATCACAACGGGACTACTCTGATAAGCAAGACACCCAACAACAGACTGCGGCACTTAGCCGATCACCAACAGCTCTACCCAAACATCACGATGCATGTCCAATCACATCAGAATGGTTCCGATTACTAATACAACTAACACACACACATCTCAAGTACACCAATCATAACCAACAAGAATCACGGTGAAAACCACAAAAACTTCACAATACATTCCTCGAACACTTTCCAATGACATACCACGGTAAGTCCACCAATCTACCATATCTGTATCAGCCGAGCTCTAATACACCCATAAGTTCATCCAACAACACCATAGTGTACCCGTCACCTTCACAGTGTATCTCCAGGGCACATAAAACATCCTCATATCTACACTGCTTACCACCTGCCTACAAGCTAATCACACTTCATTTTTGCAGTCTGTCGGTCCAATCCCACCCCTAGGCTTTCTAGGGAAGGCCAACTCAAGTCCATTCCGAGTATCCCTATCTTCTGGGTCTCCCGACCAACATCAAATCCAATCATATCTCATCCACGTACACAGGGCAGACCCAGCACCAGATCGATGTCCAAATACCTATACTTATGTAAAACAGACCACACGCGTCCTGCACAACTCCAAGATGGTCAAGATATCCAGCCACTTTCACTTCTACAAGACAGAGCAATCTCCTCATCTGCATGTCCAACATATCCAACCTCTGTCTTATCCTCCTACTAACATCTCCAAGCTCTGTCTTGCATACGATTCTCCTGATCCATAACATCTCAATCCTAAGCCAGAAGCGATTCAATCTCGATCCACTCACTCCTAAGTGGATCCCACTTCGCCTTCAATTCCCACAAATGATCAGACCACCGCATCGGCTCAAATCGATCATGAATACCACACGTCTAGATTGTGGGTTCTCTTCAATAACCTTATATCGATCAGTTATAGTCACTCTTTATCATTCTGCCTTATCAGCTCTCTTTCCTCATCATACCACAAAACTCACAACGGTCCACAACCATGACATCACAAGTCATCCTACCTTAATCCCAACTTAACACAATCCTATGACACTCGCCACGCATGCCAAAACATGGCGTCACCAAATACTTTCTCTCCTCCTGAACACATCCACACGTGTCCACGATCAAGGGGGTTCACAACTCCTGAAGGTCCTTCAATGAGACTCCCAAATTGACTCCAGAGTATCCATCATTCCACATCAGACACCAACTCGGAATCCACACAACCTCTCATCGTCTAAGCCACAACTTCTCCTAATTTCGAGATTCCAACCATGTTGGAAGTTTATCCACCTTTTCCAATCATGGGTCTTCATCACCAACAAGTAGACCACCACCGGCCTAATCACCCAAACGTCAACTCCTCTACGGGACTTAGAAAACTCCACAACTCACCCGATCAACCTTCTCGTCCGGAAAAAATCAAACTCACTGACCAACTCACCTGTCGGTTAACGATCACTAACGTATGACTCATCAACTCTCGGGATCACAATCAACGATCACTATCCTCGAACTCCTCAGTCGCTACCCTCGGAGTCGTCAAGTACTGGCCTCGACACCACCCATGACTATCCTCCGTAGCACCATATGTCAACATATTTTGACACAATCAACATCTGCTGACTCATTTGTCTCGTCCCGCGGTATCTACGAAGACCAAACTCATTCATGGTCAACTCGACCATACCAACCTAGCCCGTTCCAAACCAAAGCCTAGGTCCACCGTGCTTCCACTGCACTACTCTGATCAAACTAACGACGTCCTGACCGTTCTTACCCAAACATGACCTGCTAATGGTCATCGACTATTCCCGCTCGGTTAGTGGTTCCTACCAGACACCGACATCTCACGACTGGCCACAACCTCAACTCACGATGTGCCCATCCTACCATTTTCAAGCATCCCAACTCATGGCACATCATCACCGCTCTAGAGCAACCTACGCTCTAGAGCAACCTATGTTCAACCGATCGTCATAACCCTGCAAACCCGATCAAGGTCATCCACCAAACCATCCAATACCTCGGCTGCGCCTAGTAGCACAAACTCCAACTTGACAGAATCATCAGTCCAAACCACAACAACTACAAACCCCCAACTCACGTTGTCTAGCCCGAGCACTCACACTGGCGTTTCTCTCTAAGGTACTCACATTTACCAGACCAATCATCCCAACGGGGTGCCTCAAATCATCATTAACACTCGGGTTCTCAACACCCACGACATCCACTAGCTCATAACAACCACACCACTCGGGTCGTCACACTCGGCTAAGAGCATTCTTAACTTAATATCTACACACAACGTCAATCAGTAACCATCGCTAGGGGGAATCCCTCAAAATTTAAAAGCAGGTTCCATTACCCCCACAACTCAAGGCATCCGGAAACCTGTAGCCGTACAAGTCAAATCTCAACCAAACTGACCAAAGGGTCACCAATTCATACTATCGTCATCCAATTACCATCCGGCCCAACAAGTCGCCGTCAACCGGCCCAAAGCCGGCAATCATCACACCCTATCACATATCAGGAAACGCATCACCCAGTCACTTGTGCTCTCGTCACTAACTAAGCCACTAACTATCGTACTACCACTCGCTATCACTCGCGTGTCCAGGTTGATGACGAGCTATTCCACGTCGAGACATTACATCCACAACATCATCATAACACAATAATTAACGAACCAACTACTCTAAAAGCTAAAACCTCGCGCAGAGAGCACAAATCCAGCTTTGATACCAAGTTGACACGACCCACCCCCAATCGCGGGGGATTAAGGGATAAGTCATGCTCCCGTCTAACTCACGTGCGACACGAAGGCTAAACCGTCATCCAACCTCCATGTAACACGTAAGCTGGACAAGGGATACCAGGTTAATATACCAAAACCATCTTCCGATGTCCTAGAGTGTGCAGAACTTATTGTGGATCACATATGTGATGTCTCCGTCTCTCTCTCTCACAATAACCCGCACCCCATCAAACTTAGAGGGTATCGAAAAATAAAAGACTGTGAGTGGACAAAAATAAAGGATAAGTTTAGAAAACAGTTTATCAAAAAAGACATTTATACCCTCCATTTAAATACTAATGCATGCATCTGAAAATCATTTAGTTCCAAAACATTCAAAAACGTTTATAAAAATGGAAATCATTTCCTTTTCTCAAATCCCGGGCCTCATCCGGGTCATAGCCCAAAACATCTGAAAACCATTATTGAAAACCGTGATTATTGAAAACCATCAAGTTATCACAAAAATTCAAACATATTTGAAAACACTTGAAACCCATTTCAATCAATCGAACCTGCTGGATCAATCCGAGTCTTTAAACTCAACATCAATCAGAGTCTTTAAACTCAATCTAGGCCTCAATATAATCCGAGTCTTTAAACTCAATAGGCCTATGGGGGAAATCACAATATCCAAGTTTTTAAACTCCCGTATCTTTAAACTCAATCTGGGTCTTTAAACCCAATCACATATCCCGGCCCGCCCCGTCACATATCATATCCGGGTCTTTAAACCCAATACAGGATCCATAAAATCCAATCCAAAAACCATTTTAAAACCATTTCCAAATCCATGTCCAAATCCGAATCCGAAATCACCATTCCGGCGCCAAGTTTGCATCTGGAATCATCATTCCGAATCCAAATCCAGAAATCCACTTTTCAAGTTCCAAAACCGAATCCCGAATCATATTTCCGAATTCCGATTCAAAAAACCGAAATCTCGTTTATCGAAATCACTTTTCAAAATCCATTTATAAATTCTTAAAATCAAATCACAATTCAAATCCCAAAATCATAGTATCAAAATCATTATTAAATCACAGCATAAATCCAGATCTTGTAAAACGTAAGTAAATATTTCGAAATACGTGCAAAATCGTAAATCATAAAGATCATAAGCATAAACATAGAAATCAGGTATAGAAAACATAGGAAACATTTATGCATGCATCATATATTAGAAAGCAAAGTCCACTTACAGACCTTTCCCGTTGTTGACTCGATACGCGTACAATTACGCTTTCTCGGCTAATCCACCATCATCGGCTTTCCCGAACCTGTCTAAATCCCATAAGAAGGTCACTAACTACTTCATAACTCTTCTACTAAAGCCCCGTAATTTTCCCAAAATTTTAACTATTTTTAACCTAGCCTTTAAATCTTCGAACATCCCGAAACCTATCGAAACGATGTCCGATCGACTTGAACACTTCCCCAACAAAAGCCCCACGCGCCCTCACGCATCGCCCAAAGGGGCTGCGCATGGAAGCCACGGGCCTGCACAGTAGCTTCTTCAACCTCAGGCTGGACCCGGTCTATACGGGTTCAGACCGGCCCGGTCCAGCCAAATCGGTGTTCACGGTTCATGGTCATTTCCATCCTTTTCCCAACCTGATTTCAACCCTTCTTCTTCCTAAAGCTCTGTCTAAGTGTTTACAATCAATTTAGCACCTAAAAACATGAATTTAACATCCAAAATTTACCTCCTTCAATCAAACGATTAAGCGGCGAATGCCTCTGTCTTATTTTTCGTATCCCGGCCACCCTCAGCCGTGGTTTCAGCCCCAGGAGTTTCCTTGCATCCTCCAAAACCTATTCCAATGCATAGAATTGATCAATAACTTGTTAAACCATGTTTTCCATTTTTGAATTCCAACTGAGGCCTCACGAGCTTCAACTTTACTTCCTCTCAGTCCGGCGACCATAGGCCACGAAATCGCTCTTACTCGACCTGTACAACTTCCAGAAACGTTTTCCCATCAACCCATTCGATCATCTCATCCTTAAAACACAAGTGCCATTGGAAACGAAAATAGGGTACCCATTTGTATTCTTACCTCCTTGTGCCGTCATGGGCTGCCGTGCCACCACCCTCAGGCGTGCCTCAGTCTCCTTCACACTTCACAAACAAAGAAAGGAGCTCAAAAGGTTTGGTAGGGATTGTTTCTCACGGGTCACTCACACACACACACACACACACACACACACACACACACACACACACACACACACACACACACACACACAATGTCTCTGTTTTTCTTCCCCAAAACCGTGCATCATCCTTTAAAGTGTTTGTAGGCGTCTTGGGAGAGTTCCACAAGCCTCTAGAGATGGGACAAGTGTCCCCATGTAATGAGGCAACCATCCCAAGGCAGCCACATGTCCAATTTTAACTGGGCACAGTAAAAAGACCAAATTGCCCTTTGCCCCTGCAAATTACCATTTTGCCCCTAAGGCATTTAGACCAATATTTGAGTCGTCCAAAGTACGATGATAGTGTGCCGCTTGTCATTGTACTCAGGGGATTGAGACCTACCTAACGGCCCTTGACATCCATGAAAGATACATGTCGTATAAAAAGCCAACGATTTGCCCCTTTTCAAACAAATTACCAAAATACCCCCGAACTTCCTAACATCATAACTTCTTCCTCGAATGTCGGAATCGGACGTGCCACCTGTCTATGAACTCGTGATTTCCCGAACTACGTCACAGTCATCGATCAACGTCCGTTTGACCACCCTAAATAAAAGTCAACTGTTCGTCCATTCCAAGGGCAAAAACGTCATTTTGCACCGTCCGTCCGAAACCACCCAACTAATTACCGATTAACTCCACTAATCCGTCATTAACCACTAATCTAATCCCGATTTTTGAGCCGGGTCGTTACAATATTAGGATCAAGTTGCGTTTTTTCTAATCGGTTTGTTGGTTAGATCATGGCATGTCACTTCTGCGACCTACAGTGTGATGGTGAATGGTACTCGTGTGGGATTCATATAGCCATTACGTGGGATAGGTCAAGGTGACACCTTTCTAGATATCTGATTGTCCTATGTACTGAAGGTTTATCCTCTTTATTGCGTCGTATGGGGGAGGAATGATTACTTAGGGGTATCTTTGTGGTCCCTCAAAGCTTGGCCCTTACTCATCTTCTCTTTGTTAATGATTTGGTGATTATGTGCAAAACGTCAATTAAAGAGGAAACTTGTGTATAGGAGGTTCTTGATACCTATGCGGGTGAATCTGTTCAAGTTATTAATTTAGAGAAGAGTGTTGTGTTTTTTAGTTGTGATTGTTTCGAGGAGATAAGGCTAACAGTGTCTCAAACTATGGGGATTCAACAACATGATGGTTTTGGTAAATACTTGGGGCTTAAGGCAGATTTTAGAGCTTCCAAGCATAGGCTTTTGAACACAACCAAGCAAAGGATCGGAGAAAAATTGCATGGTTGGGCTGAATAGAACATGGCACTTGCTAGTAAGGATGTTTGGCAATGCCCTTTTTTTATGACTTGCTTTTTACTACTTGCGAAAGTCTTTCAAGAAATTGTGCATATTTGGGGGGATTTTTTTGTGAAGGAGTTCTGGGAGAAAATAGGTGTTCACTAGGGTGTTTGGCACAAGCATTCCAATCATAAAAATTATGCTGGACAAAGTTTCAAGGACCTTTGGTATTTTAATGTTGCTATGACAGGACCCGTCCCAATCCCACTGGGACCACCCGGGGACGTGCCCCGCTCCCGTCTGACAACGACTCCAAACATACCAAAATTAACCTTAACAAAAACTAAATACTCAAATTAAATAAATAACGTGCAATAACATTGTTCAGAGTGATAGCTGTCAGACAAGCGATAATACAATAACAAAATGTGAGGAAAATAGTCAGAGTACATTATTTGGTGCTCAACCTACCCACTGGGGGTGTACAGGTGCACAACGATTAAACTAAGCCTCTTCCTCCTCCTCCGGATCCTCCTCTAGTTTCGTGTCACGGCCTAGAGGGGTTAGTAAAACATTTAAAGAGTGAGTGGGCCGAAAATAAACAGTTTATAAATCAATTTCATAATAAAGTAAATCATAAGGTTTTACCCCTCCGTTTTCCAAATCTTGCATGCATTGAAAACATAGTATCATAATGAAATCATAACCACAGAATCATAATAATAATCGAAAGGAGAAACTAACATATTAGTGCACTGTAAAACCCAACCCAAATGATGTCACGGTTCTAAGGCTACGCGTTGCCACTCAGGGTCTCACACCCAAGACTCCCCTAGCTACATCAGTGCCCGGTATCCCGGTCACTGCCCAAGGTATACAAACATGCCTTCTTGAGAGTAAGAAACCCAACGAGGGTTAACTCCACTCAGTCAGGGCCCCGTGACTACTCCAGGGTCCATCCGGGCCAACGACCCTCACTGGAGGAGACAAGATAGACAGGTAGGAAAGTACAGCACAATAACAGTATAGTTTACCCTATGTCCCCCGGACATCCCTGGACACAATCCACATATAATCCAAACGGGTCTCATGCCCAAAACATTATAATAAGAAATATAAACAGTTCATATAGTACTCATCTAAATCATAAGTGGAAATAGGAAAACAGTTTATGCATGCAAGCCTTTTATAAATCAAACAGCCTACTCACACTTGGTCCTCACTGCTCAATGACCGCTAAAACCTGTATTAACATATCCGAGAGTCACTAAAGGACCCTACTACTCCAATACTAAGACCCTAGAATAGATCCGTCCCGAAAACATAGCCCGTGCACTATTCCCGAGGCTTCAAACCCTATTTTGACTATCCTAACGATCTCGGATCGACACGAAACCACCACCATTGGATCCGTATCGTCAAAACCTTGAAAATGGTACCGGCCCCACCAAAACTACTGTTCATATGCACCCCCACGCACATGGTCAACGCGTTGGTCAACGCTGCTACAGTGTTGCTGACGTCAGCATGCCGTCACTGTTGACGTCATCACGACGTCATCTCTGACACATGTCAGATGACACGTGGCATGCTCTGGTTGGCCCCTGATCTGACAATCTCCAACATGATGACAATCTCCAACACGTGGCATGACGTCATCAATGATACAGTGTCGGGTCAACCCGTTTCCTAGAACCGGGTCGTCGTTGACCCGCAGCTTGACCCGTTTCCACAGTCCGTTTTCGGCCACTATTTTCAGAGGGGTTTGATCCTAATAAGTCGTCTAGGTCTGTTCTATGAATATGTATCCTCAAAACTGGAAAAACAACGGTGAAATCATACCTGGGCTTCGAAGAAATTCACAGCCAAACTCCGGTCGTCTTCTCCGGCTATCCCATCCGTCTCAGTCGTCCAAACTAGTCCCTCTGAGCTCATCACTATCCCTAGAGTATGTCCTAAGCCAAAAAGTCAATCCCTAGGCGTTAAAACAGATTCTTTCGAAACTGGGAAGGAAAACGGTGCTCTCGGGTTTTGGGAGTTACCTCCGTCGTGTCGCCGTCGTGGCCTGCGTCGACCGTCCTGTCGTCTTCATGAGTTCTTCACGGTGCTAACTGGAGCTCCGTTCAAGTTGAGAGGATGAGGGGAGGTGGTGCGGGCTTCCTGAATCCGATTTCCTCTGTTTTCGGGTCTGGGGTTTTCAGGTTTGTTCAGGCAGGGAGGAAGGGAGATGGGTGATGGTGGTGTACGGTGGAGCTGGAGAAGATGATGGTGGTGCAGGTGACGGTCACCTGGTGGTGTGAGGGTGGCTGGTCTGGTCGTTTGGGTTGAGAGAAAATCGAAGGGTTTGTTCACGGTGATGGAGGATATGTGTGTGTTTATGTTTCTGAGAGAGAGATCGTGCATGAGAAGGAAAAAGCAGATAAAATGAAGGGCCGGGATGGATTTGATCAGAAAATCAAAGGCTGAGATTAAATGAAAGAAAATTTAGTATTAAAGAATGGACCAATAGGCTTATAGGGTACTTTATTGGAATAGTGCACACTTGGATGAGTGACACTTGTCACTCATCCGCTGGCTCATTTTAAAATTAGGTTTTGCACGGATTCCCATATTAAATTAATATTTAATCGTTTCGTTCTCGTTCGTAAACTCTGCTAAAACGCTCCGGTGACCATAATTTTTTCATACGAACTCCGATTTCGGCTTGTCGCCTGTCTACGGATTCGTGATGTCCCGATCTACGTCATAGTCATGGGTCAAAGTATAAATTATTTCCCAGGTCAAAAGTCAAAGTTTCCCCCCTTTATGGGCAAAATGGTCATTTCACATTAAAATATTAATAATTACGGTTTGGGTCGTTACATGCTATGCTTGTAAAAATTAGTTGGAGGGTGTTATCCAACCCTAATGCTTTTCTATCAAGGTTGTTGTAGGCCAAATACTTCCCAGGTGACACCATACTCCAAGACGCAGAGAAACATGGTCATTTATGGGGTTGGAAGAGATTGATCAAGGACTACATGTTTTGAAAGCAAGGATCTGATGGAGGGTTGGAGATGGGCAAAAGATTAAGGTTGTTTGGAGATCCATGGCTGCCTTCTCGATGGCATTTTGTCCTTCTTTCTCGCTAGGGACAACTTCCCCACTTTGTAGCTGACATGATTGATTGAGATAGAAAATGGTGGAAGGGTGATTTGATTCATGAGTGTTTCATTCTTGAGGAAGCCAAGTGTATCCTGAAAATTCCACTCAGTTGCCTTAGGTGTCAAGATAGCTATGATTGGGATTTTGAGAAGTCAAGAATATTCACTGTTAAGTATGTGTATCTACTTGCTATAGAGATGTTGATAAATGGTTGAATTTAGGAGGAAACAAGGCCCCAGTTGAATTTGGGGATATTCACTGATGAGTTGGTTGCTCCACTATGGAAATCTAGTTGATGTTGCGTTAGGTCATAATTTATACAAGTTTTATCTATGATTTAATACCATTTTACCAGTGTTTTGTTCTATACAATTGGAGAAAAGAATCTAATTTTTAATAAGTGTACAAAATTAGGTAGAGATTGAAATTGCGAATTTTTTTGTGAAGGAATCCTTTCAATTAAAATTCATCATAATGCTCTGTAGGAAGGTTCGATGCGCGTTTCTAGAAAATAATGCCAGCAGCCTTTGTGCCTTTGACTAGTTTTGACCGCGTGTCTTGACCACCGTATTTCAGAGGATGACCACCAAAATCATTATTCCGAGAGTTTTGCCATTTTTTCGGGATAATTCCAACTTACATTCACACTTTCTCCATATTGTACATGTATTTCAACCCTATTTCCTTTTGTACAATTATTTCTGCTCCTTTTACTTAAAGGAAAGATTTTAAATTATTTATTAAATGTTTGGGAAAATTTTTCTGTATAGAATTTATAGTAAACTTGTAAACTTGACAGGAGCCCCCTCCCCCCGGCTGGTTTAGCCGAGGAGAACCTACTCCCGTCTAACAGTTAACTTTAAACAACCCAACTCAAGTAAACTAATAACGATAACTAGCATATCACTGTCAGACAAGGGATATTTACAACCATTTACAGAGCGTAAGCATACTACTAAGTACAACACAAAATGGGAGTCCACTCCTACCCTAACAAGTTGTAGAGTGCGCAGAGTCTAGCTAATTTATATGTCTCCTGTTTAAAAGTAGATCTCCATCCCCGCGTCATAGCCTGGGGAGTAAATTATAAAAACAGAAAAGTGCACGTGGGCAAAATAAAGAATAGTTTAAAACACAGTTTTGAAACCCAATTGAAACGTAAGAAGTTACCTTTCATTTTAGAAAAGCTATGCATGCATAAAAGAGCAACTCTATAAAGACCAACAATGGGGAAAACTTAAGAAATTTGAAATACGTGCAAATAGTCGAAAATCCCATAATAGCACAATCATAAACTATATCAGAATACAAACCAAACATAACTAACCCATCCCTGAAGTCTGTAATTCAATCACATCATCTATGCACTACCAGTAGGTCGTGCCATATGGGAAAATAGAGCCCAGCTCTGGACGTCTGGGTCTCGATCCAAACAACGGTCTTAGAAAATCGGGCCCAAGGCCCAAAACATACTTAGACCAAAACCTCGTAAAACGTGCAATAATATAATATTCAATTAAACCATCGAAAAACATATCAAAATCCTGATCAACCACACATCATCAAAATCACATGTAAAGTTATTTAAAATATATGGATAATAAATGTCCACTCACATGTGTTATTCTACTGTTTAGTTGCGATTTAGTCATTTCTCGCTAGCTCCTGAAGTCGTGTCACCCGTCAAAATAAAAAATATTAGGTCACAAAAGTCCTACGTATGTTCTCAATGCAATCCCTAACTCCAGAGATTAAAATACGAATTTTTAAACACGAAACATACGCTGAAAACCCTAAAAACTACCCCAAGATGATGTTTGATTGCCTCGAAACCACCACCATTAGATTCAAAAAATCAAAAACTATCGAACACACACCTCTGTACCTCGAGATTCACGCCCATGCGCTGTCACTCATCGGTGGAAGTCTGACGACCTTCCCACGTACGGCTACGCGCTCACACACACGTCTACATGGGCACAAGCACAGCTACAATAGTCATTGACGTGTCTGCCACGTGGTACCACATTTCCTAACAAGCTCTCACAAGATTGCCACGTGGCTGACACATGGTTGCTAGGGGGTAGCCATGTGGGTGCCATGTCACCAACCATGTCACCGGACACGTCAAGGCCACGTCAGCACCATGTCAGCATGCTGTTAAGCTGCAACTGCCGCGTGGGCTGCCACGTCAGCATATCGAATTGGTCCTATTTCACTCAATTGTCATCCTTTTTCCTTCCTACTTTGACCTAAATACTTAAATCAAACATATGAATCTATCTGCAACCCCAAACAAGGAACTTACCTCTCAACCTTACTCAATCTCCTTTGAAAGCTTTGACTACTTTCAATTTTACTGCCCAGACAATTCTAGAATCAAAACTCTATCCTTCCACTCTTAACTAATCTGTTAGGGACTCAGGGACTTGCTACTGGCCTATGTTTCAAGCTACAACACCCAGAATCAAGGTTAGTTTCCCCAAACCTGATTTTCTCCTTCTCGACCTCCAAGCTTTTCACAGTTCCCCCTTACTCTCTCTCTCTCTCCCTCTCTCCTCTCTCTCTCTCTCTCTCTCTCTCTCTCTCTCTCTCTCTCTCTCTCTCTCTCTCTCTCTCTCTCTCTCTCTCTCTCTCTCTCTCTCTCTCTCTCTCTCTCTCTCTCTTTCTCTATTGCTCTTACTGAACTAATCTCACACACTCACATTCTCTTTTCTCCTTTGCTTTCTTCTCTTCCTTCTTTTTTCTTTTTTCTTTTTCTTTTCTTCATGTTTTTTCTTCTTGGTCGACCACCTTTACAGCCCAATATAAACACAAACACACACACATGACTTGAGGCAGTGCTAAAGTTCCCAAATGATAAAGGGACATTTGGAAAGCCCCTAACAACCCTTTAGAAAATTCCTATAATGAAAAGACCAAAATTCCCCTTTAGGGTACAAATGACCAAAATGCCCTCTTTGTGATCAAAATATAAACATAGGCTCTCGTCATGTTCTCCAAATTTGAATAGTCTACTTTGACTAGACATCTTGCCCTTCTTGTGACTAAAATGTAGCTTTGTCCCAAATGCCTCCTCTAAAATTTTTCAGAATCGGGATGTGAACCTCGGATCACGGTCAGATAAAATTAACTCTGGAGTCCCATGTAACCTGACAACCTCATCCCCGAATAATCTAGCAAGATGCTCCATCCGATAATTTTCTCATACTGGAAAAAATGAGTCGACTTAGTCAATCCATCCACGATCACCTAGACTCCATTATATCCCTGATGTTCCCTTAGAAGTTTTAAATGATCCCACTTCCATTCTAGAATCAGCAGTGGCTGTGAAGATTCATATGGTTTTTATCGCTCAGCTTTTACTTCCTAACAAATTAAGCATTTGCTCACATACCTTGCTACCTCTCAATTCATACTAACCCACCAAAAAGTTCTTGAGAGTACGATACATTTTTGTTCCACCTGGATGCATCACATAGGTTGAACTATAGGCTTCCTCTAGAATTTACTTCTTCAATTTTTCATCCTCAGGTACACGAAGTCGACCCTCTTTCTGAAGAGCTCCATCATCGATAAGCGTATAATGCGGCTGGTCCCCTGCTTCCATGTCTATTCTAATGAGACATAAGATAAGATCTTGAAATTGTGTCTCAATAATCTGATCAATCAAAAAAGGCCTCACATGAAAGCTCGCTAGAAGCACACCTTAATAACCAATTCCAAAATTAACCCCCATCTTTCTAAACTCCAATAAAAGTGGCAAGTATACCATCCACATATGAGAAATACCAAAGATGGTATTTCAAGAATCTTCGTTGTCTTAAATTTAGGACTTTCTGCGTATAGAAGTATTTCAAGCTTTTGTGGTCTGTTTAGATTTAGTATTTTTCTCCATAAAGTAGTGTCTCCAAATCTTCAATGCATAAACCACAGCTGCTAACTCCAAATCATGTACAAGATAATTCATCTCATGAGCTTTCAATTGCAGGGACGCATAAGAAATAACTTTCCCATGTTGCTTCAACACACATCCTAGGCCTTGTAATGAAGCATTGATATAAATCTCGAACTCCCCACCATCATCGGGAAGGACAAGTACTGAAGTAGAAGTTAGATGCTTTTTTAACTCCTGGAAGCCCTTCTCACACTCATCATCCCACACAAACTTCTCTTTTTCTAGTCAACTGGGTTAACAGGGCTGCAATGGAAGAAAATCCTTCTACAAACCTTCTATAATAACCAGCTAACCCAAGGAAGCTCTTTATCTCAGACATCGTCTTGGGTTGTGACCAATTATCTACTGCATCCGTCTTCTAGGGATCCACACTAATCCCGTCTGCCGATATCACATGGCCCAAGAAGTTAACACTAGTTAGCCAAAGCTAACATTTACTAAGTTTGGCGAAAAAGGTGATTGTCTCTAAGTGTCCTCAACACTATCCTCGGGTGTTCTTAATGTGCTTCCTTACTTTTAAAATATAACAGAGTATCGTCAATAAACACAATCAAAAATTGGTTTAAAAACGGGCGAAACACCTAATTCATCAAATCCATATATACTGATGGGGCATTTGTCAATGCAAATGGCATCACTAAGAACTCATAATGGCCATAACTTCTTTGGAAAGTGGTCTTTGGAATATCTTCTTATTTTATCCTCAATTGATGGTATCCGGACCATAAATCAATCTTTGAGAAATATCTAGCCCCTCTCAACTAGTCAAACAAGTCATCAATCTACGATAGTGGTTACTTTTTTTGTACTGTTACCTTGTTAAGCTTGTTGTAATCAATACATAACTGTAAACTGCCATCCTTCTTCTTATAAAAAAAATTGGGGCTCCCCAAGGTGAAGTGACACGACCCATCCCAATCCCCCCGGGATTTCCATGGAATGTGACGTGCTCCCGTCTGACAAGAGGCGTCAGACAAGGGATAACCGATTGCCATTGCCCAAACGGGCTTCCAGAGTGCGTAAGGATTGATGGAGGAGGTGTGCGATGCTCAAGTCTCTGCTGCAGCCGTATCCGGAATCAACCTGAAAGGCATTAAAAACAAAAGCTGTGAGTGGACGAAAATAAACAAGTCTGCTTAAAACATTTATAAGACATTTATGCCCCTCAGTAAAATCATATGCATGCACCAAAACCAATAATCCCATATTTATTTAGAAATAACCATTAGGGCCTTAGCCCGGAAACCAAAGCATAGTTTCAAATTCCAAAAGTCAATCCAAGAGTTATTTCATCAATCCAGTAATATTCATTTATTATTTTTCCATCTCCAGCATCCCCGATGCCTAGCGTCCTAGACGCTTGACGTTCCAGACGTCATATCTCACGGTATTAAGCAACGCGTGCTGCCCGGGGTCTCACCGGGTCCATATCTCTGACATCCCCGATGTCTGACGTCCATGACGTCCAGCAATCCTGCTCCTGGATCACTATACGGTCCGGTAGCTCCGTACAATGAGCCCTCGCAGGCAATGCACCGTGACTTCTCCAGTGTCCTTGACACTTGGAGGAGACCAGGATATAAATATCCTCATATCGAGATGGTTTTATGGAACACATTCAATTATTCATTTCCAAAATATCACAAGGGCCCTGCCCTGAATTTCCATAAAACCGTCACAATTCCAAATAGTTAAAACAAATCCAAAATCATTTATTCAATTCCATTTTAGGGTCCCCGACCCGAAATCGCATATATAAATCAATTGGGCCCTTGGCCCGATTTCATAAGTCAACTGGGCCCCTGGCCCAATTCATAAGTTAACTGGACCCCTGGCCCGATTTATAAGTTAACTGGGCCCCTGGCCCGATTCATTTTAACAAATCCGTAACCGTTTCATGAAATCATATCCAACCACATTTATGGAAATCAGTGCAAATCCAGAAAACCTCGATTCACGTGCAAACACGTAAATCGCCTCGAAATGCGTGAAAACATATAAATTCACTGATATCCAACATAAATCATATAATCACAATTATAAAAATCATGAAATAGTTATGCATGCATCGAATTTATAAAACCAATGTCTACTCACAGATCATTTAACCGAGCGCCTCGATACGCGTGCCATAGGCCTTCCCGGGCCACACCACTATCACTGGGACTCCCAATCCTGTCCAAATCACATTAGAGGATTACTAACCTCATCATTAACATCCTATTCAAGTCCCGCAATTTTCCCGAATTTTTAAGTATTTTTAAATTGGATTTAAAACCTTCGGACATCCCGAACAATATTGAAACGGGATCCGATCGACACGAAACCAACGCTAAAATGTTCGTTACATTGTATAGGATAAAAGTCATGTTGACCTCACCTCGAGATTCGTGCCCACGCGCCCTCACGCGTCGCCGTGAGTGGCTGCGCGTGAAAGCCACGCGCCTGCTACAGTGACTGCTACAGTCACCATCTTCACCCGTTTGTCTGGTAAACGGGTCTGATTACCCGCGATAGGATCCGGTTCAATCACACCCAATTCGACATCAATTCAATCCGTTCTTGATCCTAAAACAATCATTAGCATATGAATTTCAGTTCTGTGACATCGATCAACATCAACCATTCTTTAATCAAGCCATCAACCCGTGATCACCCAAAACGGGTCAATCACCAAAACTCCATCAATCCTCAACCATTGTCAAATTAACTTCATATGAAGCATATAAGGACTAACACGAACCAATTAGCATGATTAATTGAACACGACATTACCTCAATCATCACAACTCAAGCTTGAGTTTTCCGGCCGTCCACCTCGTCCGTCCACGGCCCTAGGAGCCCCAAAGCTTGCCCCATTTGATCTGGTTCAACACGTTGAAGTTCCAAAAATCTCAATCCATCATCAATTAGGCTTGGGCTGGCCTAAAACTGGAAGTTCGAATTTGAATTTCCCAGAACCCAGTTTCGGGTTTTTCAGAGAATTCCAGCATCAATTACACTCATTCCTTTCATTCTCAATCACAGAGTGACCCTCTCGACTCACTCTCAATTCTAACAATCCAACTCAGTCCTTAAAAGCACTCAAAACCGTCCTCAATCCACTTTGTACAGATCCCCTGCACTGACCCGAAAACACAATAAAATGGTGCCCACGTTCTTGTGATCGATTGCCAGCACCATCACATGTGCAATTCCACGTCAAACTGACCCAATTAACTCAATTAATTGATAAACAAATCGTGGGATCGATCGCACAAAGCATCCACCTTCACGGCTGTTCAATGAAACAGTACCCCCCGTGTGAAATTACAATTCTGCCCTTGTGCAGAAAATTACCAAAATGCCCCTCACGCATCCTGACCCGTAACTCGGTCATACGGACTCCGATTGA
This sequence comes from Prinsepia uniflora, assembly GCA_032719365.1. NCBI lineage: Eukaryota > Viridiplantae > Streptophyta > Magnoliopsida > Rosales > Rosaceae > Prinsepia > Prinsepia uniflora. The sequence goes on along the minus strand of CM064861.1, from coordinate 60,238,211 downwards.
TGCGTGCCGCCTGTCTACGAACTCAGGGCATCGAGACCTTCCTAACGGTCCTCGGTCCTCGGCCATCGGACCTCCCGATCAAAAAGTCAACATTTCCCCCTTATTACGTTTAAATTACGAAAACGCCCATGAACTTCCGTACATCATAACTTTCACTACGAACGTCGGAATCGAACGTGCCACCTGTCTATGAACTCGTGACGTCCCGAACTACGTCACGATCATCGGTCAAAGTCCATTTGACCATCCGAATTAAAAGTCAACGTTTTGCCCACGCCTAGGGGCAAAACGGTCATTTTGCACAATTCGTCCGAAATCGCCCAACTAATCCAAGATTAGTAAATCACAATTAAATATTATTAAATCCCGATATTCGGGACGGGTCGTTACAACCTTCCCTCCTTAAAAAATTTCGTCCTCGAAATTACCAACAACCTTATTCCCACAACCACCTTGTGGAAAACATTTCGACCTCACATCTGTGTACACCTGTACACCCACTTACTGGAACAACACCCGTCTCGTCTGTACCCAGACATCCATCACAGTCATACGTCATAATAGCAACAACACTCGACCACCGCGAGTGGAAATGATCACCTGATCCGCGATAAAATCGCATAACCATTTAGCTGACTCCTTCAGCTAAACGGTTCCCTTCCATTGCCAATAAATCCTTACATTTGCTCCCATTGGGAGTCACCAAATCTCATTTGTCAGTCCAAGCTGACACCACCAGTTCAAACTGTCACCACAAAGCTTTACCACCCTAGTAAAGCCCCAACCATCTGTCCGTCAGTGATAACACCACGTACGACATCACCCTCGACGTAGCGTAAGATCAACCACATGATCTCAATTCGCAGGGCAAGCCCATTCCTGCGACATAACTAAATCTCAATGTCCATATCCGCCGACTCCCTCAGCGAACCAAGACGCTGGGAAATATCCCGGTGTGAAAACATCACACAAGGCTACTCGTGGTTACTCTGACCACCAATTCACTCATCCTGAGTGTACGAATACCGTCAACTTACTCCATCAAGTGGTGTAACTGGAACACATTGAATACCAGCCCAGCAGTGATCACACATATCAATACCAGGGTTCCACTAGCCAACCATGGCCAAGAGCACCTGCCCATACACTCACTGAACCCGACAAAATCACTATGCACAGCGCGCTGTATCCAATGTCCAGTCCACGATCACAACCAAACAAATGATACTGGAACCAAGCCGATTACCAACACGTTTAGTTACACACCACTGGTACATCACATGTACCGCCATTAGGCACCACTCAGCCTAACCAGTCTCAATCCTCGTACAACGTACCCTGAACGTACGTCAATTCATCAATCCGCCTACAACCACCTAGGTCGTAGCCAAACATGTTCCAATAATGGAGTACATTTGCCCAAACCATCATGAGACAAAACGAGCTCCACCCGTCATCTAGTTCCAATTCCGAATCCAAATTCACAATTTCGTAAGAAATCCCGAACCCGAACCCAGACATCATATTTTTAATCCATTTCCAAATCCGAATCCGAAATCATTACTCCGTAAGCTAGCATTGGAATAATCATTCCGTACCCAAATCCAGTAATCCATTTTCGAGCTTCGCAATCGAATCCTGAATCGTCACCCAGAAATTCGATTCCAAAACCCAAAATCTCGTTTACGTCCATCAAGACGTAACATAACCGAATATATCGGTTGTCTGTCCAAAACACTCGATTGACTTCATAGGGAAGCCAATCCCAACATCCACACGTCAAAGGTTGACAAAAATCCGACCACATCGGCAACCTACACAACCGAGTAGTAAACCATATGGACTCACTCCGAAAAGAAGTTCAGTCCCGTCATTTACGACTCATACCAAGGTAAGAGTGATAAACTCTCACCCAATCTGGATCATCACGATCATGACCTAGATCCATCACTACGTCACCCGACAAGTAATATCACGATCCTAGATCGTCACATCGTCCAAAGTCGACAACATCACAAATCAGATCCATCTAGGATCCACACATGCTCACATAGCTAACAAACCATCTGAAAGCTGATCGTAGGGTCTTACACCCTCATTGAATCATTCGCCAAATTTCCCTTGGTGGAAGGATGACCTCGCATTTCACCACCAAATCCAAAATCATGCACAACCCCTTGTGTCCAATGACCCAAGGCCAAACATGGGTCCACCTACCAATACACGCTCAACGTACTGGTAGCAACAATCATCATCTGCCACGGCAGAAAATAAGAAGTCAACCCCAAAGACTTCAGGATACCAATCACCGATGCGGAAACGAGCACTCCCCTCGTTCCCCAATCACAACTCTCCCCGGATCGGGAGTTCCAACCATGTTGGAAACAGACATGCTCCCAATGAGATGTCAAGTCCAACCACTGGACTGCCCACGTCCATACCTCACTTGGACCACCACGTGTCCAAAATCAATTCATTACTCGGACCACACGTCCGCCAATAACCATGTACGCACACACCCCGATTCCGAACGGGATATCCACAATTTTGCCTGAATGTGCATACCATACAGCCATGTCTCACATCTCAACCCATACAGGTTCAATCCTCAGGTTCCAAGTGATTCACAATAACAAAATCCAGCAACAATACCATGAATGGTTTCCCTGACTTTTCCAATTTTTCCATAATTTCCTTGTACTTCCAGGGAATATAAGCAGTACACAATCTTACCAATCTCGGAGTTGACAAAAATTCCCCAAGTCCACTGATTCTCATGACGTAGGGAACATCGTCCCTAGATTCCCCAAGTTTCAATCATACCATTTTATCCGTTCATCACATGTCATCATATATCTGTTGGGACTTATCCCAACACATCACAACCTCCACTGGAACCCATCCAGTCCAAGACTCAACCACCTCTGAGTCGCAGATACCAATCATCTGCCCATCACGACAGAGTCACACCCCAACTGGTGGCTCATCGTCATCACAATCACCGACACCTGCACCAGTGCTAGTTCCAATACTAACGAACCATCATCAACACCAGTATCAGTACACTGGCATCCATACTAGTATTGGCAACAAGGCACCAACATACCAACATCCATACATAGCACCCCAACATCCATGCTAGCACACGAACATCCATGCTAGCACACTGTGTGTAAAGTTGTTACCCTGGATCTCCGTTCATTCTGAACGACAATCCCGTAACACCACTCGTACCCCATAACTATGGGTACCTCCAATTTGACCACTGGCACATCAGGATAATGGACGTTCCCTGAACATCCCCTGATCCCCAAGTGTGGAAGCCACACCAAATACCCTCGATAGCCAGTCATCTCGACACAACTGTCGACCAACAGTCATCGCTTGTCAAGATCCGTATCCGCACATCACACTAATATTCGATCCGACACGGGATTCCATATTCTATCTCATAACCGTATCCATAGATCGAAACCCGTAAGACTCACTAGAGTCATCCACATGGTCATCCACGACCTCAGCTGCTCGCCGCAGCACAAATCCTCAATTAAAGTTCACTTTTCCAGTCCATCGATTATAAATTAGGGTTCCAAAATCACACCCTAGGGTTCCACCGAACCCAACTGCCTTCTGCAGTAAAATCCACAACCTGACCGACCCCGCGGTCCTGACATCGTATAGACGTCCAATCCTTGTGAGGTGGTAATCTAAGTGACTCATTAGGAAACACATCAGGGAATTCCTTCACTACTGGTATCTCCTCAATATCTTTTGACTTCTTCTGAGTATCATTTAAATGAGCCAAATAACCTGGCAACTCTTCGTCAACAACTTTTCGGCATTCGAAGCCAATATTACTCTGGCGGTAATGCCTTTTGGCTTCCCTAAAACACTATTTCCGACATATCTAGACTTTGTAATATCACCCTTTTATCACAACACTCAATAGAAGCATGATAAGCCGTAAGCCAATCCATTCCCAGTATAACAACAAAATCATGCAAATCCAGGAGAATCAAATCGGCATGAAGAAAATTCCCCTCAACTACCACTGGAACACCTCGAATCATTCAGTTCACTATCAACACATCTCCAGTGGGGGTACTAACTCCCATATCGAAACCAATAGGGAACACCTCCCTGTTTATCAATAAAGCAAAATTCTGAGAAACAAAAGAATATGTAGTCCCAGATCTATCAAAATACATACAACATGGTCAGAAATAGGTATCGTACCCGCCACTACACCCGGTGTCTCACGAGCCTCTTATTGAGTGACAACAAATACTCTAGCCCGTGGTCCTGAGGGTCGACCACGTCCCTTCGAACTACTCCCGACTCCACTAGTCTGTGCTTGACTTCTTCTGACAGGACCGCCCCCTAAAGAACATTGATAACCGTGCCCAGTCATGCTCCCGTCTGACAAGTCAACTGAAGTTCCCATAATTTCCCTCAATACTTGTCAAACCAGGGATAATCGTACTTCTACCCACTCATGCCTCCACCTCCCGAATAGCCTCGATCATCGCGCCACGAACTGGAGGGTCAATAGAAACACAAAAGGTGTGAGTGGACATAAATAATCGGTTTACAAAACAGGTTACAAAAAGACATTTCTACCTCCACGTAAAACCAATGCATGCATTCGAAAATCATTTCACAATCCATTTCATTTCTAGTACCAGAAAACTGTGTGTGAAAACCAAGACCATTTTTCTTTTCTCAAACCTCGACCTTAGCCAGAAACCATAAATACGGGGCCTCAGCCCAAAATCATGAATAACAATCCAAGTACACAACATAACCCAAAAATCCATCAAGCCATATAAACCGGGCCATTGCCCAACACATCCGAAAACATCGAAAACCAACAGTAAATCACAAGTCAATCAATCTGCTGGATCTCAAGTGCGCCCGAGTCTTTAAACTCAAAACCATGCGCATAATCAGGCCTTCCCGGGATATCAACGAGTCTTTAAACTCAAAACACAATCAATAGGCCTCGGGGGATATCTCAATAACCGAGCCTTTAAACTCAAAACATATCAATCAAGGGCCCTCCCCCGTCATCAACATGATCCAACAATAGTACCGGGTCTTTAAACCCAAAATCATGTGTAATTCATAACAAATCCAGAATCCATCGTAAGCCACATTCCAAAACCAATATGAAATCACATTTTATCGAAATAGAACTCATGTCCGAATTTCATGTTCAAATCCCAAATCATATCCACCATCCATTTCCAAATTCGAATTCGGAACCGTCATTCCGTAAGCCAGCATCCGGAATAACCATTCCGAACCCAAATCCGGAAATCCATTTCCAAGTTTCCAAAACCTGAAATCTCGTCATCAAAACCACTGTTATGAACTGGGCATCAAGCCCAAAATCACTTTTTCCAAAATCCGTTTTAAATCTTCGAAATCAAATCATATTTCAGATCCCAAATTCAAATCATCAAAATCATGGTCAAATTACAACATACTCTAAATCTCGTAAAACGTGCAAATCCGTAATAATCTCGAAATACATGCCAAAACCATAAATCATACTCACAATCAAAATTAAAACATCATCAAAACATGATACGCACAAATCATATAAAATCATCTATTAAACCATCATTAAAGCATAGGAGAAACTATAGTCTCGAAATACGTGCAATTACATATTGCATATCGAAATACGTATAAATATGGAAATCGTAAATACCATAAGCATAAGCATAGAAATCATAAATATAAAGCATAGAAAACGATTATGCATGCATTGAAATTTAAAAAACAAAGTCCACTCACACACCGTCCAAACGGCTCACTTCCGAGCTGCACATTTTCCTGTAAATTTCAGAAATCATAATTCCTATCCGAAATTAATATCGAGGGTCACTAACACTTCAATATACATCATATAATTTTCCCCAATTTTTTTCGAGATTTAAATACGTATTTTAAACGTATATGAAAACTTCGGATACACTGAACACTATCGAAACGATATCCGATTTTCTCGAAACTAGTGCCAAAATGTTCGTTACATTGAAAGGAGCAAGTTTCATGTCGAACTCACCTCGAGATTCGGTCCCACACGCCCGCATGAGCCGCCGTGAGTGGCTGCGCGTGAAGATCAAGCGCTGCTACAATGAAAGCACTGTTCATCGTTCTTACCCGGTTGTCTATGAAACGTGCCATTTAACCCGCGTATTGACCCGGTCCAATCCCTGCCAATTTCAACTTGTTTCTTGTAATTCAAATGTCCAATAACATCGTTAATGCATGAATTGAAGGCCTGTCATCTCAATTTCATTTATAATTACTTCTAGCCATCCAACTCAATTCAAATTGTCGAAGCCTATTCATTATTCAATCCCTTCAGTATTCATCGATTTCTTTAAATTGATCAGTTAGGAAGCATCACAGACTCATCTTAACCATGAATTCAAGTTCAATTTGACTTGAACATACCTGTATATGATCGAAATCAATCATGGGAGTTCCAAGCCGTCACGGGTCCCGTTCTTGATCGATTCTTGATCAATTCTCTTCAATTTTGGTATGGTCTTAATCAGAAGAGTTCCAGAAAGCTTACCCAAGCCTCAGTTATAGTCATCACGGCCTCTAAGTTAAAATTCAAATTTTTAAAACCTTTGAATTCCACGGGTCTGGGTTTCGAAGAGAAATCTCTCTATCCCTTGTGTTTTCTTCTTATCTTAGTCTCTTAATCCTCTCCAATTCATCAGTTTACCCTACAGGTTTTCGAATGGTTATTAAATAGTTTGAATCAAAATGAATTTGAACCCAATCCCCTGTTTTTTGTTGTCTTTGTCCTTAGCTCTTTGAATTATCATTATCAATAGCCTTGGCGGTGTAATGACACTCAGCCACTAAATCCTAGTGTCAGGTGTTTCTTATTGGTTTAACATAATCTCAGCATAATTGAATCAACCATTAAACCGCCTCCTTTCTTTTGCAATTGTCCAATTACCATTTTGCCCCTGCTTTGACAACTTACCAAAATGCCCTTTACACTCCTAAACCCATAACTTGGCCGTTCGAACTCCGATTGACGCGTTCCGCCTGTCTATGGACCCAGAGTCTCGAGACCTTCCCAACGGTCTTCGAATTACGTGAAAAGTCCATGTTATTTAAAAAGTCAACAAATTTCCTCTTTTTAACCAAATTACCGAATTACCCTTGAACTTCCAAATATCATAACTTCCTCCTCGAATGTCGGAATCGAACGTGGCACCTGTCTATAAACTCGTGATGTCCCGAAATACGCCACAATTATCGGTCAAAGTCGGTTTGACCGCTTGAACCAAAAGTCAACCGTTCGCCCAATTCTAGGGGGAAAATTGTCATTTGTATCAAATTTTCCAAATTTTCCTTTTTCAAATGTCCGGGTCGTTACAACCTACACCCCCCCCCCCCCAACCCCCGCCGCCGCCCTCCCCTTAAAGAATTTTGTCCTCAAAATTCCAATCAGTAGGTGCCATACTATTTTTCCCGAGGAAACATGTCCAAGATGAACCCGAAACATAATCAACCTCAACCGGATATAATTCATAAACAACGTATAGGAATCATACAACCAGTCTCAAACAATGGTCAATATCAGGACAGAATTTGCCAATACATCATTGCCCCATGGGCAGTCATACCACATACTTGCTCGGATTATGTAGCCTAGCTCACGTTCGAGTCCACACAATCCAGGAAACACAAGAATCAGTCATATCTTCTCGTTCACATGTCACCCACTCGTGACATGATACAATGACTAAATCCTCACACATGTGTCATCAAGCCACCAGGCTAATAAGCTCATAAGGTCCAATAACTCGGGAACTCATTCCTCTCGCTAGGTCAATCACGCCATACCCCTTTCTCAGGGTCACTATGTATAATTAATTTAACTTTTCCTTCTGTTGTGTTAATCATCACATGTTCATTGATATCTACCTCCTGCCAATAAGCACTCAGTACAATCATTCATACTATATTGCAAATCATATCCCTTTCTTAACTTTGACTCCATCATACACCAAGTATGATCCTACAATTGGACCCCAATAGTCCAAATGCTCAGATATCATGTATTACTCCAATCCCATGGAGTTCCATCCATAACAGGATTTCACCTATCCTTAAGTGATCAAACATGACAATTCTCTCCCAAATAATACCTGGTCCAACAATACGGTCGTAATCTCAACTAGCATCGATACATACCTCACCGAATTCCAAATCTCATAGTGACATTTCATTATACATACAGAAAGGGTCAACATCGAACATAAGTCATTGTTTCTCCATTTGTAACCATTTTATCTCAATTCTCCTTTCCAATAAGTCTATCCTCCTTTCGGGTCAATCACCATAACTGACAAAACATTGTAGAGAATCCCTCTACAATCCTCTATGGTATCCATCAAATCTCAAAACAACTCATGTTCCCTGTTACAGCCTTTAATTATTTTCCATTGACCATTACATCTGTTTCTCATGGGATTCACACTGATCTCGACCGTTATTAGTATCTGTTTCACAATCCTACCCTGGTCGACCTAACACTTATTCAACCACATATTTTCTCCCTGAGGTATTCACTGCATCTGTCCAGTATATCACATGCCCATCCGTACATAGGAGTACACCAACCAATCATCAATCATGGTACCATACACCATCCAAATGTGGTTAGAATACCTGACTCATCAGCTGTCAGGACCCACCCCGGTTTCACCCCGAAAACCGAGGTAAATCCTGCTCCCGTCACTCAAACACCTCGACACGGCCTAAAACTTGTCGACTCAAGCTCGAACAAAACCCGAACCAGTCCCCTGTTTTCTTCTCCAGCCACCCAGACCTTCCCCCGTCACGGTAACCACCGTAGACGGTTCCTAGAACCTCCCTGAAGCTCACCTCACTCACCAAAACCGTCGACTCACTCCCTAAGTCCACGACTTTCAAACTGAGCAAAAAGGATAAAACAGAGCACACAGGGTACTCTTCGTCGTCTGGACTCCGCCGTACACTTCTCCGTCACGGCTGCACAACCAGAAGACACCTAGGACCCTACTGAGTCCCCTAAACCTCACTAGACTCTTCGATTCAACCCCTAAAGCCACGAATTTCGATTTGAAAATCGACAGCAAAACAGAGAAACGAAAGGAAAATCAGAAATTACCTGTCGTCCTGTCGCCGTCGTGAGCTCAGCCGTGAGGACACGGCTCCTCCCGTCTACCTCCAGCCTCTGGACACCACCACGAGTCCACTTGCACCGTACACGGCCACTCCACCACCACAACCTCTCACCTCTTCTCTGTTTCCTCCCTAGTTTTCCCGTGGCTCTCAACTCACCCACACACTGATTCCTCACCTCCCAACCTTCTCACTATCTCTCTCTCCATCGCTGATCACTCTTCACTCATCAAGTCACACAACACACACACCACCACCGTCCAATTCTCCCAACTCACTCCCTCTGTTTCTGTCTAGTTCGAAGAACACACACACATGAACACACACGGGCACCCCAAATAATTGGGACCGTGTTCCCTAGAACCAACCAGAACCCCTACACGTGTCACCATCCCCTCAGCCTTCTCACAAGTGGCTCAATCTCAGCCCTCCATTTTCCCTCTCTGTTGCACAAATCCCAAGGTGCAAAAAGACCAAAATGCCATTCCTTTTAAGTCAAAATTACCTTTGTGCCCATACATTTCTAGACCCGTATCTCACACCTCGTAAGTCCGATGAATACGTGCCGCCTGTCATCGAACTCAGGACGACAAGATCTATTTAACGCTCCTAGGTCAACGTCCCAAAACCAGATCGTACGAAAAGTCAACTTTTCCCTCCTAATTTAGCCAAATTACGGTTATGCCCTCAACCTTCCGAACATCATAACTTCCTCCTCGGATGTCGGAATCGGGCGTGCCACCTGTCTACGGATTCGTAACGTCCTAAACTACATCCTGGACATCGGTCAAAACCCAATTGACCGCCCTAACTAAAAGTCAACATTTTGCCCGTACCAGGGGCAAAATCGTCATTCTACCCTAACGACCGTATCGGGACCAACTAACCCCCGGTTAAGAGCACTAATCTATTCTTAAACACGGTCTTAATCCTAATTTCCGGGACGGGTCGTTACATCAGCTCACAAGTATAATTAGTCCATTTGGCCATCCAAGGGTATCACCATCAACTAACCTTAACCATATCAAATTCGGACATTATCTTTTTTCTCATTTACTCATACCCAATAGTCATCGCCATGTTGGCCTCTCTCAATAGGCTCAATAATTACAACTTTCCAACAGAATCACAAATCATTAATTCGTGATACGGGATACTTAACCCTTACCGTTACCTTATTAAGTTGTTTATAGACAATAGGTAAACTCGGACCATCATAAACCCAATCTCTCATCCTAGCAAAACCTCAGGAAATATGTTGAGAAATCTGTGCATCCTCAGTCCTCATTAGGCATCTCATACACGAAGCACATACACCACACACATAACCAGCAACTTGATTACCTCTTACCTACAGTCCATCGATTGTGAGGGTTAAATCATTCTAGAGGATAACACTCTTGAGTCTCTCTGAACTATGACCTCTGGTACGCCTCAACTCCACATAACACTCTCTAATCAACCTACTCAATAGATGTATCATGAGTCATCAACCAATCCATTCCAAGGATTACGTCCAAACTCAGAAATATCCCAAGCTAGCCACTAGGCGAATAACACCAGTCATCCTAGGTAGTCTTACATCTATAGGTCTACCGCCCTTATGTCTCACCAATTTCACCATAGATAATTACCAAGTTTACCACATACATGTCATCCAATTTATCACATCTATAACTTCGGTCGGTTCACTGACTTCCATACCATAACCAATCACAGACATCGCCATACCCGTCAAATGTCCAATAGCATCCTTAACGCATGAATTTAAGGTCTGTCATCTCAATTTCATTTATAATTACTTCTAACCATCCAACTCAATTCAAATTGTCGAAGCCTGTTCATCATTAAATCCCTTCAGTATTCATCGATTTCTTTAAATTGATCAGTTAGGAAGCATCACAGACTCATTTTAACCATGAATTCAAGTTCAATTTTACTTGAACATACATGTATATGATCGAACTCAATCATGGGAGTTCCAAGCCGTCACGGGTCCCGTTCTTGATCGATTCTTGATCAATTATCTTCAATTTTGGTATGGTATTAATCAGAAGAGTTCCAGAAAGCTCACCCAAGCCTCAGTTGTAGTCATCACGGCCTCTAAGTTAGAATTCGAATTTTTAAAACCTTTGAATTCCACGGGTCTGGGTTTCGAAGAGAAATCTCTCTGTCCCTTGTGTTTTCTTCTTATCTCAGTTTCTTAATCCTCTCCAATTCATCAGTTTCGCCTACAGGTTGTTGAATGGTTATTAATCTGTTTGAATCAAAATGAATTTGAACCCAATCCCCTGTTTTTTATTGTCTTTGTCCTTAGCTCTTTGAATTATCATTATCAATAGCCTTGGCGGTGTAATGACACTCAGCCACTCAATCCTAGTGCCAGGTGTCCCTTATTGGTTTAACATAATCTCATCATAATTGAACCTGCCATTAAACCACCTCATTTCTTATGCAATTGTCCAATTACCATTTTGCCCCTGCTTTGACAATTTACCAAAAAGCCCTTTACACTCCTAAACCCATAAGTTGGTCCTTTGAACTCCGATTGACGCATGCCGCCTGTCTACAGACTCAGCGTCTTGAGACCTACCCAACGGTCTTTGAATTACGTGAAAAGTCCATGTCGTTTAAAAAGTCAATAAATTGCCTCTTTTTAACCAAATTACCGAATTACCCTTGAACTTCCGAACATCATAACTTCCTCCTCAAATGATAGAATCGAACGTGGCACCTGTCTATAAACTCGTGATGTCCCGAAATACGTCACAGTCATCGGTCAAAGTCCGTTTGGCCTCTCGAACCAAAAGTCAACTGTTCACACAATTCTATGGGCAAAATCGTCATTTGTATCAAATTTTTCAACTTTTCCTTTTTTGAATGTCCGGGTCGTTACATCTTCCAAATGTACTAGACATCTATCTAAACTCAGTCATATTCTGGCCTGCCATACCTTCTTCTGGGAGATTCGGGAAATCCCTCTGAATGTGTCCAAGCTCTCCATAAGAAAAATAATGAATCACAAATGGTTGCGTACGTCTCCTCTTCTATATAACAATGGACTGAATAGAAGCTCTTCTAGGTTGGGCAGACATTGCTTGGACCTAAACGGTAAATGTGAGAAGACCTTGAACTCAGACCACCCCTCCTTGGGGCTCTCTGACTAAGCACACTAAATTAAGGGTGTCCACGCCTCTGCTCAGTGCCTTGTCTTCGTGCTAACAAACTAGACTCCACCCAAATAGTAGCATCAAATAACTCTCTCAAAGTTACATATTCATAGATTATTTATACAAAAAATTAACCAATTTTGAAATCCCGGGACTACGCAATAGTGTGACACGATTCGATAGTTACAAAAAGTTTTTTTTTGAAAATTGGATGGCTTTAACACTCCTAATGGGACGACCCAAAAATTCGAAAAAGAAAATTAATTGACATCATTGCCCTTGTCGTACGTGGTCAAAAGTTGATCTTTTGTTTTGCGCAATTTTTAGACTTTTCATGGGGAAAGTTTCCTAGGTCTCGGAGTCTCGAGTCTGTAGACAGGTGGCATGTAAAAATTGGAGTTCGAACGGATATGTTATGGGTCTAAGTTTACCTAGGAGAATTTTGTTAATTTTGGACCTTGAGGGCATTTTGGTCTTTTTGAATTATCTGATGAGTCATCAGTGATGTGACTCACCCTATTTTCTGCGTGACACATGTCACCTTCAGGATGGGATTAGTGGTACCTTGCTAGCTGTGTGTACGTGTATGTTTGTAAGCTTGGCATTTGAAAACCCAAAACCACCCAACTTTCCCCTGTTGATGAAAACTGAGATATAGAGAGAAGTTGAAAGGAAAATGAATGAAGAAAAATGAGTGAAAATGAGAGAGAGAGAGACCAAGGAGAAACTAGAACTAAAGGAAGAAGAAATATCCCTAGTAGACTCGAAACCTAGAAACTCGAAAATAGTAAAACCCGAGTACTCAACCCATATTCCCTGAAATTGGATTATGATGTTTAGATATTGAAACACCAATTTAAGAACAGATTGCACCCCCTGAACAACGCGTGAGTCCCACACACATGGGGCGCGTGGGGCCATGTATGTAGGATTCTCGAGGTTCGATCAACACGATTTATAATGTAATCGATATTTCAAACGTTTTGGCGCAGGTTTCGAGTTGATCGTACACTATTTCAGTGTAGTTTTAGATGTCCAAAATGTTATGTTACGTTTTTAAGGGCGTATTTTATCCCGAAAAATTAGGCAATTTTAATATAAGATTATTTGGGATGTTAGTAACCCTTATTAGTGATTTTTGATAGGATTGGTGATTCCTGAAATTTACGGAGGAGTGTACGGCTCAAAAAGGAACTACGAGGACTGTGTGTGAGTGGACATTAATTTTATAAATTGTGATGCATGCATAGCCAAAAAAAATTACATGTTTTATTGCACCATTTGATTATAATGATTTGAGTAATGATTTGGAATGACTAACTAATGATTTTATGGATTTATTTATTGATATCTGGACAAGGTTTTACAGATTGTAGTGAAAACGATGTTTTGGGCTTAGGCCCTATTTGGAAATGGTTTTGACTTGGATTTGGAGTCAAATATGTGGTTGAAATGATGATTTGGTTATAAGATTGTGGATATTGGTATGTGTCTGGATGATGTGAGTGCAATCCCTAGACGTGACTCAGATGTTGCGTGGGTGTAGTTCACGAGTATATCGTATGTCTAGATTTTGCATGTGCAGTTCCTGGACATGGCCTAGGTCGGACGCCTAGGCTTCGACCTGCCACACTGGGAGCACCTAGCGCAGTTTAGAACATTGTATATATATATATATATATATATATTAATATGCTTACATTGGGATTACACAAGTACGAAAAAAAGGAATTAGTTAGGTATATAAATTTAAGATTAACATTGATTATGAAACCTCAAATACAAGTCATTTTCATGAAAGGAATTGTGAAATTATGCAAAATTTGCTATTATTGGAAATTAAGCAAGTGTGGTGTTGCTTGTGAGTAAGCATATTAGTGATAAATGAAATGGGTGATGGATGACAATTATGTTATTTGTATGGATTTATAAGTGATATATGTAATTTGATGCGATCACTTAGAATTTCTTGTGACTAAATTGAATAATGTTAAATGCTTTAATCATAATATGGAAGCAAGCCAATACTTTCGATTTGGGAACAGAATATGTAAAAGAAATATATAATATAAATTAGATGTTAATCAATACTATGAGCTATGTTGATAAATTATGTTAAGAATAATATTGGGGTTGGTCGAATTACCGAATTTCACTACTTGTCGAGGAGTGGGTAGGACAAGGGGGGTAACCCTGCAAGAGTGGAGATTATTTAGTTAACTTGAATGGGTATGAGTAAGGATAAAGTGGATCAAATCCCTTGTCTGACAAGAATTGTTAGACGCGAGTAAGATTAGTCCGATTTTCACGAAAGTGAGGGACGGGTCTTGCCATGTGATATTGTGATTGATGTTTGACGACTGATGATTAGTGTTGTTTAATCATTGTGATTAACTTAAGTATTGATGGTCAATTATTGTTGATGTTGATGGTTGTGTCCAGATATTTTCATGTGATTGATAAAGCAACTCATCTAATTGTCTACATTTATTTTAGGTAGTCATAGACTGCATACACCAAAAATTAGCCAATTTCGTAATCTTGTGACTAAGCAATGGTTAAGGATGAAAATATTGGTATCGATAGAAATATTGAAAATCAAATTTAGGAAAATATCAATAGATACTTCGATATCGGTATCGATATTGATATCCTTTATACTTAACAAAACTAATGAAAATTTAGCCTAAAAGTTGAACTTTTTTGATGATATTTGGGGAAAACTTGAGAACCCGATAGTTGTAATATGAGACTAGTAAAAAATATAAAATGACTTTGATATAATAAATATATTATATAGAATATGATACAGTATTATATGATGATAACTAACAATATAAAACATTAAACATAAATAGAAATTAAAACATAATTTTATTTAGAACACATATTAATTTATAATAATTCTATAATACATTTCAGAAAATGTTTATTAAATAATTAGTAATAAAAAATAGTTTATAATTGACATATATATACAATTAGGTTAACAATTATAAACAAAAGGGTGAAGGTGTGAATAAGAAGAAGAAGAATAATAATAATAATAGTTCCGGGATGAGAATGCAAGACGAGAGAACCGACTTTGTTAGAATTATTTTTGAAGATTTGGATATATAAGGATTAGTTAAATAAGTAACCAATTTATTATTATATTTTATTGTATTTTATTTCTAAAATATCTATACCCACCCAATCACAACCTTCCACTTCTCATTATTCTCTCCTTATTTTACACTTTTTTTTATCCAAGATCTTCGACCCACGAGGTGTCCTAGGTGAGCCCTATCACAATGGGTAATACATTTAAGCCGTAATCACACCCAGACTAATCTCCGCTCGCGTCGCAATGGGCCTCATTTTACACTTTCTTTGCGAAGACCATTTCCATCGTTTTCCTTTGCCTTTTTGCTACTACGACGCCATCACTCACCACCGCCCTTCACTACAACCAAGAACGACATCACCATTCCACCAGACAATTCCTCTCATCTACTAGGTCTTTGTCCGCCTTGAATGCCTACTAGATTGAACAAAATGAAGCTGCAAACTCAGAAAACCTTGACATTATTGCTTAAGATTTCGATGGACCCACGCCTTGAACTCGCAACCATTTGACTCTTCTAGATAAGGTGAAGACTTTTATGTTTTCCCTTTCCATCTTCGATGCTCAAATCACACGGACTAGGCATAAGAGCATGATGGCGTTCAAAACTTCTCAGACCATTTTAAGAAATCCAAGTACAATCACTACAATCTAAGCTTGGATTCGAGTTCCTAGTTGTCCATAGCTGAAGTTAGGTGGTTGGATCGAGTTTTTCAGTGATGTTAAAGTGAGACTAGGTTTTTGGCTGGAGCGGTCGATCGATATCGATGGACATCAGCGATATTCTTCGAACTTTGGTGTTAAGTTGGATATTAGGGGAAACAGAATTTACCCCCTGTTTTGATGCCCTTAATTTATCGAAATTTTTTTAAAAAAATATGTGCAGTAGTGCCAATATTTTCTTCATTAGTAACATTGCAAAACAATTTGATGGTTGCAAAATGTTTTTTGATGATCAGTGTTAAGTCATTTTTTATTCATAATTTGATTGTCATCTAATACCCTTTTTACATGTCTTTTGAGTTAATAATACCATCAATAGGAGAAAATTATCTTTTTTGTGAGTGTTGTGCAGAATTGGGACGAAAGGTTAATTCTAAAAATAATGTGAAAAGAATGCCTAAATTCAGAGTTAGAACGAAAAAGATTTCTCGGAACGAAAACGGAGCCTAAACAATGTCACTGGAATTGTTCCAGGCCTAGCTACACCAAGATTGTGTCTCGAGGCCTGTCCCAGTGCCAGTTCTAACAAAATACTTGCAAATTCCATGTCTTGGCCGCACCACGGCTAACAATGCTTGATCTTCTACCATTTTTGCCAATGATTTCAGGAGTGTGCCTTCCTTCATTATTGGTGCACTTGTGACACTCATGCAAGGCTCTATCTAAGTGCACTCTTAGAGCCCATTTTGAAATAAGTCCCAAAAATGACTCAAGGTGGGCCCGAGAAAAAAAGGGACCTAGATTTGGGATTCAATGTCTTTGCCTATTTTCGAATTAGCTCTAAGCCTAAAATCTTCTACTAATGGCATTACTAAACGTAAGGGATGGTTTGGCTCAGTGGCTAAGGCATGTGACATGCTCAGTTCTAGAATGTTCTTGAAAAGTCCAAATTGAGTTGTTTTGGGGCTAGATGAGTTCCAGCAATGTTCCTAGCATCTAAGCAGACTCCAGCTATACGGGCGACTTCTAGGCAACCTAATAGCACTTTAGAACCTACGTTTGCATGCAAAAATGGAAAAAAAAATTATTTATCAAGTTTCCCTTGCAGCAAAGCATTCCTCCTTTTATATGGAATCATTTTTTATCATCAAGTCTAGCTAGGAAGAGCTAGTTAATCCAATTTTGATAGGATTCCTTTTCAAACACTTCTCCTTAATAATTGAGGATTCATCCCTTATAAATAGGAGCCATTAAGGCATTACTTAGCGATTCCACCCTTTGACAGGACCCGTCCCAACTGGACGTCAAAAACCGTGCTCGGTCCTGCTCCCGTCTGACAAGTCAACTAAAGGTCCGAAGATACCCTTCAGTGCTTGCCAGACAAGAGATGTTTGCGCGGATTTCTGCTGCTGCCACTGCCTCACGATCAGTCCCGAACGTCGTACCACGGCCTGGAGGGTCACAAAACAGAAAAGGTGTGAGTGGACAAAAATGACCTCTTATAAAAATATTTATCAAAATACATTCTTACCCTCCAGTTTTCACGAACTTGCATGCATATTGTAAAACATGAGTAATAGTATGAAATCATTCAAGTATGAACAGTGGACCGATAAAATCAAAACATATTTTCCCATGGTCCATAAAACTCATGTTCACCAAATCAGTTCATGTTATAAACATCAAATCCCGGCTCTCAGGCCAACACATGTGAAAACATAATCACTGGCCACAAAGACCAAAAACCCGTACTCAATACCAGCACGTCATCACAACAACATCAATCAGCACTAATCACCAGTGCACAAGAAATATATCAATCCAATCAATCCGCACTACTCACAAGTGCACAATCAATCAAACTGCACTACTCACAAGTGCTGCACTACGCGTAGGCCAATATCCAGTCACTCTCTCGGGAACAGACACCTCTGGGCTCAACCCCCTCGGGCTCAGTCACCTCTGGGCGAACACGTCCCCAGGCTCAGACCCATCCGAGTGGTACATCCAGGCTCAGTCTCATCTGAGAAGCTGACTACCATAGGATCAACTCATGATCCTACAATCACATCCCCCAAGCTCCGGTCGTCTGGGTAATTCTCCCAAGCTCCGACCGTCTGGAAATATCACAATCACCATGAAAACCATCTCGGGAATTACATCCCAAAACATTTCAATCAAATCTTGTCTTCATACAAAGTCAAGATCATTCCCGACTGGGTCTCAAAGCCCAAAATACCATTTACACTTACTTCTTTAAAATCACCTTTTAAAACAATAGAATAATCTAGAAATCATCATTGACTTACCAACTAAGTCAAAACATCATTTTAGAAATCATTTAGACTTCGGGCCTAGCCCAAAACATCATTTGCACGTTCCTCATAAAACGTGCCCGAAAGGCTGATTAAAATAATCATAAAATCACAATAAATCATTAATTTCACAATTTCACAAGTGACTCCAAATTCGAGTTAAAATCACTATTCACTTGGGTTCTCATGCCCAAAATAACATTATCACGCAAATCTATGCGTTGCAACCTCCGTTGCCATTTTCACGTAAATCCACGAAATTGACCATTTACTCATTCCCGAGTCATCACATCATTTTCCAATCCATGACTCATAATCCGAGTCCAAACATTATTTTCAATCAATTTCAATCCCGGACTCATAAACCATGTCCAAACATTATTTTTACCAAATTTCGTAATTTCTCGAAAATCGCCCAAAAATAATAATATAATAATCATAAAACCGAGAAATTACCGAATTGAAATACCAATCATGCCAAAGCATATCAAATCATATAATAAAGCATTTTAAATCATATATGCATGCATCACGGTTAGAAAACAAAGTCCACTCACACACACCATCCAAAACGGTACGTTTCCGAGCTGCACGTTTTTCCGCAAATTCTGGAAATCACAACTCCTGTCCAAAATCATTATAGAGGGTTACTAACATCTCAAAATACATCATATAATTTTCCCCAATTTTTCCGGAATTTAAATACGTATTTTAAACGTAAAACAAAACTTCGGATACGCGGAACATTATCGAAACAATATCCGATTTCCTCGAAATCAACGTCAAAATGTTCGTTGCACTGAGAGGATCAAAAGTCATGTTGACCTCACCTTGAGACTAGGCCGGACGCGCCCTCACGCGCCACCGTGAGTGGCTGCGCGTGAAACCCACGCGCCAGCTACAGTGCTGTCTCCCTCACCCGTTTGTCTAGTAAACGGGTCGTTTAACCCGCGGTCAGACCCGGCTGGTTTTCTGTCAATTCCACACTGTTTTCATCAATTGAACATTCAGTCAGCTTCGAATTAAGTTCAATTAAAGATTCGTGGACTCTATTACAATCGAACTTACCTCAAACCTCACGATCACAGTTGATCATTCGAAGGACACCCCGAACACTGTTCATCATCAGAAATCCCTCAATTTCACACGATTTCCCTAAATTGATTCATGAAGAAGCTTCAATGAACTCATGTAAACCTTTTCCCCAACTCAATTGAATCAATTCATGGCTCAAACTGTAACACCCCGGAAATTCGAGGATTTCAATATTGTAATTTAATGTGTGATTTGACGCTTTTACCCTTGTGATGGGTATGGCCAATTGTTGACTTTTTGATTGATGAATTAAACGGACTTTGACCTATGACCGTGACGTAGTTCGGGACGTCACGAGTTCATAGACAGGTGGCACGTCCAATTCGGACGATCAGGGAAAAAGTTATGACTATCGGAAGTTCAGGGGCATTATCGTAATTTGGACTTCCGGGAGGGGAAAATGTTGACTTTTCTTTTGGCAACTAATTTTTAGTTGACTCAAGGACCGTCAGGTAGGCCTCGACGTCCTGAGTCCGTAGACAGGCGGCACGCCGAAATCGGACTTCGTACGAGGAAGTTATGGTTAGAAACGTGAAATCGGGAGGTTCGTGTCTCGGTTTTCGTGTCAAATATTTTATTCTAAAAATTCTGATTGGAGGACACCTGGTGAGTGACAAGTGTCACTCACTCATTGGCTAGATTGGATCAGATCCACTATGGGATTAAATAGCATTAAAATCAACTTTTAAATTCAGCCCTTGATCTGATATACCCCTGATCAAATCTCAGCCCTTGATCTCATTTCTGAGATCTAATCTGGGCCGTCCATCCATTTCCCTCCATTTCTATATAATTCTCACCCGACACCCTCACTCACTGCTCACTGATCCACACTGGCGCACTACACCCTGTCTTTGTGCCTGTGTGTTGCTGGACTCACGGGGAAGGACTGAGGCACGACGGCGGAAGGCGGCAGACGGCGGCGAGGTGAGCCGGTTTCAAAACCCGAAACGGTTTCAAAAACCCAGAATTTGGTAACTTGAATTCCAACGTTTAGTTTTGTTCTTTATGAATCCTAATCGACTCTAGGGACTGCCAGGAACCTTTTGGGCTTGATATCGTGACCGGAGGTGATCAGGACGGAAACTAAACGGCGACGGGAAACCGGTTCTGTTCTTCGAGGTAAGCCGTCGATCCTGTCTGTTTTTCTCGATTTTGATTCCATAGATCCCTTCCTGGGATTAAGACGAGTAGTTAGGAACAAACCAAAACAAAAATGATTGAGAAATGGTGAAATGGTGACCGGGTCTTGATCGCAAGTCTGATCGACCCGAATTGCAGAGATACGGGTCAACCCGTCTGAGGACAGAGGTGATGACGTGGCACCCTGTCAGAACTGTCAGGTGACGTGGACCAACCGTGAGCCGACACGTGTCACATGTCAGTGCACAGTCAGCACTGACATGTCAGTGACGTGGCCCAGTCAGGGACTGCCACGTGTCATTGACCTGTCAGTGACGTGGACCAGTGCCATGCTGACACGTGGCACATGTCAGATCTGACAAGTGGCCTGACAGATCAGTGAGGTGGACCAATCGGATGTTGACACGTGGCACCTGTCAGAGTCTGACATGTTAGACCTGACAGCTGTCAGATGACGTCAGCAGTGACGTCAGCGATGACGTCAGCAGGGACTGTTCCTGCGTTGACCGACGCGTTGACCGGCGTGTGGAGGCGCATGTGAACAGTGTTTTTGGTGGGACCACCACCATTCTTTAGGTTTCGACGATCCGGATCCAATGGCGGTGGTTTCGGGTCGATCGAAGATCATTAAGTTGGTCAAAATGAGGTTTATTGCATTGGGAAGAGCGTTCGGGAGGCTTTCCCGGGCCGGTTTCGGTCTAGGGTTTCATGGTTGAATGTTAGGGGTTTAAATTGACCTTTACGAATACTTTGGACTTGACAGGGATTGTATAATTGTACCAGATCGAGGGTATACGCTCGGTTTTCAACAGGATTGTACTGTGAGTGGGCCGTTTTCTTAAACCCTTGCGTGCGTAAATGTTTTCTGGTTTTATTATGCTTATTCACATGCTAAAAACAATAATGGCTTTGATGATATGGAAAATATGGTTATGGCACGTTTTACGGTATTTGGGCTTGAGGCCCGTCTGATGAAACGTAACGATCAATTCGGATTTTACCTATGTATACATATATGTTTTGCATGTGGATATCAATAAAATGTATTTGGTACTGCACTGTATAGATCCTTCCATATGATACTGTCTCCTCCGGATGAGGTACCCCGGAGTGGTCACGGACGTCTAGAACGTCCAGCGTCTATGACGCTAAGCATCGGGGATGCTGTACCCGAACGGGGTTCGGGGATTGAACTCGGAAATGAGACCCGAGTGGCACGCGTAGCCTTGTGATTGTGACCTTATTGGACGTCAGGGACGTCAGACATCAGGGATGTCGGGATTGGAGTGTATAGTGCAGTGGCTAAAATTTTACTTATGGTTTTATTACATGCCTTATGATTCATGTTATATGATTTATGATTTTAAATGATGATGCATGCATGTTTGGAAAACGGAAGGGGTAAATTATATGTTTTACTTATCAAACGATTTTATAAACTTGAGTTTCGGTCCACTCACCCTTAATGTTTTTGGTAACCCCTCCAGGTCGTGATATGGAGGTAGAGGAGGAACCTGAGGCTGAGGCATAGATCTACTTCTGCGTACCTGAACCCCTGTTGGGTGGTGTACCCGTAGGTTTACTATAGTGTCGTGCTCGCAACTTGTAATTTTGGATTTCATCCCTTGTCTGACATTCGTTTAATTCGGATTTGATGTATGACCTTAATTTGGTTATTTATGCATTTGATGTTTTGAGGTTAAAATTGGTATGAATTACTGGGTGTCAGACGGGAGCAGGGCACGTCCCCTTGTGGTCCCTGTGGGATCGGGGCGGGTCCTGTCACAAACTCCACGACTCAAACTCGATTCTTCGAAGAACAGCCGTACACTGTGCAATGATGGCACTTCATCAATCTCCAACGTTTTCCTTCAATTGATCCTTCCATAAGCATTGTGGGATCCTCAGAAACATAATCCCCAGTTCAATTTCATCAATCGAAGCCTCAAATTCCTCGACTCAAGGTCGAAAATTCGAAGATTTCATCCCTTCTGTTCTTGCTTAAATCGACACCAATTCCCTTCGTTCTTGTTGCAGATCGACTCGTATTGATCCCAGAAAGGTAAATGAGGCTTCAATTCCACTCCTCACGGCTCAATTCTTCCAATTCGATTTTCCCCCCAAATTTTCTAAAATCCGAAATTCAATTCCTCAGCTCTCAAACAATCCCTCGTTTTATCCCAGTTGAATCAGTCTCACATAGCTCTCAAACTCCCCTCAAAACTGGTTGTGAAAGGGAGCTCAATTCTCCCAATTTCTGCTGCTCAATGTTCACGGGTAAGAAACAAAGAAGAGAAAATGAAGGAGAAAATGGAAGAAATGATGAAGGAGAAATGATGATGTTGTAATGATGGTGTTTGGAGGGAAACAAGGAGCTGGAAAAAAGGGATGGGTGACACTTGTCACTCATCCAGGTGTGCACAGTCACCGAGTACTATTCATATTAAAATATTATTTTAATCCCGGTTCGTTTGGTTAATCGAGCCCGATTCCGTGACCATAACTTCGTCGTCGAATCTCCGATTTCGGCATGCCGCCTGTCGTTGGATTCGTATCGACGAGACCTACGTAACGGTCCTTGGCCCTCGTCCATCGGACCTCCCGATCAAAAAGTCAACATTTGGCCCCTAATATACCAAATTACCAAAATACCCCTCAACTTCCGAACGCCATAACTTTCTCCTCGAATGTCGGAATCGAACGTGCCACCTGTCTATGAACTTGTGACGTCCCGAACTACGTCACAGTCATCGGTCAAAGTCCGTTTGACCGCCCGAACTAAAAGTCAACATTTTACCCATGCTAGGGGCAAAACGGTCATTTTGCACAATTCGTCCGATTTCACTCAACTAATCCCCGATTAGTCATTCTAAACCATAATTAATTAATATTCAATCCCGATATTCGGGACGGGTCATTACACCCTTGCCCTAGTTTATACCCTAACCGCAAAGCAATTTTAGTTGGTTAAGTGTCGGGTTTCACTTTGTAATCTTGGAAGAACTTGGATTCGGAGGCTTTGGAGGAGCAGCTTATTACCTCTGTTGTGGCTTTTCTCTTTGATCTTTGTTCGGTTCATTGTGTAAATTTTAACGTAATATTTTGTTTGAAGTTTTCTTAAATCATGTGTAACTAAATTCTTGTTAGTTACGGACTATTTTGAACCCCTAGACATGCGTAATAGTTTATTCTTTCATAAGTAGCAAGAACTATAGATAATTCAATCAATTCAACTTGGTTTATGATTTGTTGGTTGTTTCTTAATCTGATTAAATCACTTATTGAACCTGACATCTACAATATACAAGGAAAATGTAAGAAGGGAAACATGCTTGATACAAAAATTAGACTCAAACAAGCACACTCATGAAGTTCATTACCAATTCATGCAAAAGTCAAACATTCAATAGAAAAAGCAAAGGAAGAACAATACAATACCTTATTTATAGGAATTCTGCAGTGAACTACGTTTCAAAATACTCGTCAAATTCACCTAAATAGGATTTAAAGTGGATGAAAATCACCTTCAGAATTTTCAAGATTCTCTCCCAAAAGCCAAAAGTGAAAAATCAAGAAGGATTAAAACTTTTATAAGCTCTCAAAGTCGACCATTACAAACTCGTAGGGCTGGGTGAAGAGTAGCGCATTAGACCTCAGCTCATGCATGCGTGACGTGTGGAATAACACTCAAAACGTGTTAACCCATGTCATTTGCTCTTGTTAGTGGCGCTTTATCGGCCATGGACATTCCTAGCCAATTGACCACATGATCATGGGAGGTCCTACTCATGCGGGCCATACAAGATGACATACACTCATCTTGCAAGTGGTACACAATCGTGATAGGACCCGCCACTATAACACTTTGATAAGCATTCTAGGTTATGTTACTGTCTAACAAACAAGCTAAAAATTCAGAATCTGCCCTCAACACTTGTTAGATAAGGGATACTCATACTACCTTATTGTTTATGCCTCCGTCTCTCGATCGGGCTCAATTTCCATGCTACGACCTAGTGGGTAATCGAAAACAAGAAAAGTGTGAGTGGATGGAAAATAAATATTCTAAAAGCACATTTTCTGAGAAAAACAACATTTACACGCATGCATATTATAAAAACGTAAACAATTGAAACTCAAATAAATCAATCACACCAAATCAATATATCCTAATATCAATAAATCAAATCGACCAATCAATACTCGGAAATAAGACCATCAAATCCAATACCAATGAACCGACCAATCCTCAATACTTGAATATCAGTCGTCATAAGCAAACCGCACTACTGATAAGCAGACACCCCAAGCATGAGCCGTCTAGGAAACACCCCAAGCTTCGACTACTTGGGAATGGTCACAACAACAACACGGTAATCCCTGAGCATCAGCCTTTTGGGAACACCCCCTAACTTTGCCTACTTGGGAAATAAACACAATATAACCACCCCGAGCTACGGTTATCTAGGAAAACAGCCCTAACTTCGACCGTCTACTATCCAGAAACTCATCACAACAACAGTGGACACAATCCATGGATTAGATCACACACCTTACTTTCAACCCAAACCAATGACTCACATTCCAAGTCAAAATACTATTCCAAATTGGACTTAAACCCCAAATACCTTTTCCAAAAAATATTGTAAATAACAAGTGTTTAGAACCAAGTAGAACTCATTTAAAGCCACGTCTTAACTTAATACTAATCCAAAACAAATCTAAACCTAGGTGTGATTCCAAAACACCATTTTCACCAAATAATCGTAAAATACGTGTCTAAAATCAATCAATAAATCCAAAAAATTCATCAAATAGTCATTTAGAAATCATATTCAAATCATGCCACATAAATCATGCAATATAGCAATTAAAACATTTAATTATGCATGCATAATAATTTATAAAATAAAATTCCACTCACACACCGTCCACGTATCTAAATCCCGATCCACGCATTCCTCTATAACTCCAGAAATTGTACCGCCTCCAAAATTACAACCCAATTCCATTGTTTTTTACCATGGTTTGAAAACCATTTCTGCAGCCTTCCCTCGTCAAACCTTTATCTTTTCTATCTCATAATGTTCTTTGGAACTCAAAAAAATAACACTAGAATGCTTGGCTCCAAGCTTCGAAGTCCAGAATTGAAAATAAAAAATAAGAGCTAAGGGGTCGGTATTTTGGGTCTTCGGATTTGGGATTTCCCCCCTCCTCTCCTTCTTAGTTCTTCCTTACACTTCCTCCCTGATTTCTTTCTTTCTTCTTTTTTCCTTTCTACCTCCTCCCTCTCTTTCGGTATTCTCTTCTTTTACCCGCTCATTCTTCATAGGTTCCACCTAAACACTTACACATTATATAAAACACACCCACAAAAATACTATGTCGGTGCAACCAAATCCAAGGAAATAAAAGGGTGAAGGATAAGGACACTTGTCACCAAACCATAAAATCAACAAAAATACCTCCTTGTGAAATTACCAAAATACCCTTAGTACTAAAATTACCAAAATTCCCCTAGTCCATTTAGACTCGTAACAAACTCACTCGTTCTCTTATTTTGACGTGTCGTCTATCTACGAACTCAAAATTTCAAAATCTACCTAACAGTCCTTGCAAAAAGTTCAAAAAGTACCTGGAGAAAAAGGTCAACTTTTGACCTCAAGGGAAAAATCATCAATTATTTTTCTAATTTTTCAAAATTGCCCCTTTTTTTGGGACCTTTACAATCTACCCTCCTTAAAGAATTTTTTCATCGAAATTCAAACATGTATGTCCAAAAACTAGATTTACGGGGCCAATAATAATATCTCGGGTTCCAACTCGAACATCATCTGGCTCTTCCCGAGCCCTAATCTGACATCCTAACTTCTTGTTCAAGTCCTAATCTGATATTTCGTAATCCATGTCGTTACCGGCATGCCTAGTCACTAAACAGAAATAACCCTAACTGAGGAACTCACTCATCTATCTTATCTGGGTCTAACTTACTCATGTACACTGCGACCTTAGACTTTTGGCTTGCTCACTATCTGGACCCACACAATTCCTCTTATACTAGAGCATAGCATCCACTATCAGACCCAATAATCCAGGGTCCGTTCCAGCCTTAAGCCTATCTAGCGCTCATATACTCATCTCATTACTAGACCGTGCACAGGGCTCGTGTGTCGGAGGCATGACATTGGAAAGTACAATTTAGTACCACAAAATTTAGTACCAACCTTACTCTGATACCAAGTTGACAGGATACGCCCCTAAAAACTTGATAAACATGCCTTGTCTTGCTCTCGTTTGACAATTGAGTTAAAAAAAAAATTGAATCTGCCCTCAACACTTGTCAGACAAGGGATACTCGTACTACCTAACTGTTCATGCCCGGAGGATCATCGAAAACATGAAAGGTGTAAATGGAAGAAAAATAAGTATTTCAAAAGCACGTTTTTGGAGAAAAACAACATTCACCCTACAGTTTCTAAAACTTGCATGCATAATTTAAAAAAGTAAACAACCAAAATTTAAATCAATCAATCACATCAAATCAATAGATCCTAATATCAATAAGTCAAATCGACCAATCAATACTCGTAAATCAGACCATCCAATCCAATAATCAACCAACCAATGGTCAATACTCGATTATCAGTCATAAGCAAACCGCACTACTAGTAGGGAAGACACCTTGAGCATTAGCCGTCTGGGAAACATCCGAAGTTTCGGCTGCATGGGAATGGTCACAACAACAACACGGAAACCCCCGAGAGTTAGTCATATGGGAACACCCTTAACTTCAGCTACCTGGGAAACAAACACAATACAACCATCCCGAGCTACGGTCGTTGGAAAAACACCTATAGCTTTGACTGTTTGGGAAATCATCACAACAATAGTGGTCATAATCCATAGATTAAATCACACACCTTACTTACAACCCAAACCATTAATTCACATTCCATGTCAAAATACAATTCCAATTTGGGCTTAAACCCCAGATACCATTTCCACAAAATACCAAAAATAATTGTGTTTAGAACCAAGCAGAACTCATTTAACACAATTTCTTGACTTAATACCAAGCCAAACCACATCGAAACCCGGCATGAGCCCAAAACACCATTTTCACGAAATAGCCTAAAATATGTATCCAAAATCAATAAATGAATCTAGAAAATCATCAAATAATCATTTAAAAATCATATTCAAATCATTGTCATAGATCATGCAATAAAGAAATTAAAATATTTAACTATGCATGTATAATAATTTATAAAACAAAAGTCCACTCACACATCATCCATGTAGCTAAATCTCAATCCATATGTTCCTCCGTAATTCCAAAAATTGTATTGCCTACAAAATTTCAACCGGATTCCATCGTTTTAAAGTCTATGTTTTAAACCATGGAAATAAGGGAACAAGCAAGCTAATGTCTCTTTGGAGGTCTCACGATTATTCTGAGACAAAGAGAGATGAGTTTGGACGTTGGGGAGCCCGTTGACATGGTTAAGGAACCATCGTCAAACTTGAAAGGTAAGTTATTTTTACATTCTAGCGCGATTTACGTAGTTTTATGATTACAGAGACATTCTTGGGCATGAAACAATTCAATTCGATATATATATATATATATATATATAACACGAAAATTGGACGTGAAATGGCCAACTTATGGGCGGGTTGAACTCTCGGGTTAGTGACCCGAGTTGTAGGAACCGGGTCGACCCGGTTCTAGGTTGAAGATGACTCTGATAGGCACGTGGCCACCACGTGCAGAGACGTTGTGGTGGCACGTAGTGGCGTGTGCGGCCTCTTTTGACCGTCCGATCAACATGAAAAATGTTAGTTTGTTAATTCTGAAATTAATGGTACAAAGTTTGAGTTATTTGGACATCGTCTGAATATATTGTTGAAATTTTAAGATAATATGTTTATATAGGTAAGATGATTATAATTAATTGAAGGGAATTTGAGTATATGAATTTAGGGTTAATTTAAATATTAAAAGCCCTTAAGAGCAAAGTATATTCATGAAGGGAATTTACAAGGATTTATTGCTTGATTATGATTTAATTTCACTATTTTTTTTAGATATGGAAAATATTTAAGAGAGTATTAAATATGAATAATATGTATGTATGCTTCTTGATATTTAATATGATGTTGCTTGATGTTGATGATGATTATGTTAATGACAAATGTGACGAGGGATGAAAAGTATGTGAGAAAGAATTTTGATTTAAGGATTGAATATGGGTGAATATGTTAATTGTATATGTTTTAAATCAAATGTTAATTTTTAGAAATTAGTAGTTTTAACATAATATTATTCGGGTTATTAATGAACAATGACGGTGATTTGAATTAGTAAGGGTATGATGAATAAATTGTTGGTGATTATGAGAAATTATAAAGTTATAAGGTAATAAGAATAAGGTTTTATTATGAGTATTGTTTATGAAAAGAATATGGTTGAGTATTATGGTATAAGCTGCTTGTTATAAAGACTTGATTATAAATAAGTATTAATAAATTTTTAATAGAAGATAATTTTAATTGATAAATTCCTTTTCCCTAACGGGGTTAGTATGGTGGACAAGGGCAGTACCCTATAAGAAAGGGCTTCTGTTTGGTTAATATATTAAGGTGAAATTACGATAAAAATTGAGGAAAAAAAAATCCCTTATTTGACAAGAGTTGGCAGATGGGACCAGGACCAATCCAGTTTTCATAGAACTTAAGGACGAGTCCTATCAATTTGATATCAGAGCATAGGTTACTGGATATTCGGTTTCTAACATGTGAGTCTTGAATATATTTTGTGTCAAGAACATGATTTACATGATGTCAATGACAATGATTTGAACCTGACTAATAATTGATGATTTTCGGGACTTTGTAATTATGTTGAGCTTGAACTCGGATTAAACCTTAAGAATAGATATATGTTAAAATATTTTGAAATAATTGAATATGATTATCAAACTGTTACATGGTAATTTTCGGAGCTATGATGTTAGTGGTATGATGATAATATGAAGATGATGGAATAATGACATGATATGTGATGATAATGCTATGATGTTATATATATATATATATATAAGGTATGTGACAATGATTCGGATTTGGTTTTTTTTTTCCACATGATTAATGATGAATTTTGAGAATTTTGAAATGAATGTATGTGGTAGAGGTGGAATTTGATCTTGAGGAATTTATATGTAATAGATATATGTTTTTCGATATTATGTAAGTATGTTTGAGTACATACGCAATGTTTTGAGTGGTGAGCAGTCTCAGACATCGAGCTAAGACTTCTTTCCTAAGACTAGTGTGGTGTGAGCCGACCACTTAGACGTCGAGCTAGACTCCGGTTCTTGAGTGGATGGTGGTTGATTGGTCTCGGACGTCGAGCTAGGCTTCAGTTTCCGAGGATGATAGTGTGATGGTTAGTGCTCACTCAAACATCTAACAAGGCTCCAGTTCCTAAGTGATGCTACACTCGGATATCGAGCTGGGCTCCTGTTTCTGAGTGTCTTGTAGAAATAACCCCCGGGGGAAATATTTGTTGGGTGATGTGTTGTGTTGTTTTCGTATTTGATCTGGTTGTGATGGTGGCTTACGTGTAGTGCCATTGTGTGATATGGTTGATATTTGGGATAGTAAATGATTGACCTTTTCTATGGACTATTGGGATATACATTATGGATTGGTAAGGATTATATGGGATCCCAGAATAGGTGACAATTAATTTAAATTGTGATTAAACAAAAAGAAGAAATCAGTAAATGACTAATGTTTGAACAACTTAGTTGTCCAAATTGAGTATGCATATAAGATTGGATTTGTTTTCAAATTTCGTCTTTTTTAAGGAGGGTAGGTTGTAATGACTCAGAAATTTAGAAACCAAAAAATGACAATTTTGCCCCTCCGTGGTCAAAATGTAGACTTTTTGATCAGGAGACCTTCTGAAAGTTTCGTGAAGACTATTATGAAGGTATCAAACTTCTGAATACGTAGACAAGCAGTACGCCGAAAAACAAGTTTGGATAAGATCATTATTGGCGAAAAATAAGTAGGGGCATTATGGTAATTTTTGCTTAAAGGGTAATTTGGTAATTTTACATTTGTGACATGTGAAAAATTTGTGTTGTCTAGAAAATTCTCTAAGTTTCTTCCCTAGTTTCTCCCATCGACATACTACATTATATAAGAAGAAAGGAGAACCATAAAAATAAAAGAAAAGAGAAGGAGATGGATAAAGGAAGAAGGAAAGGGAGAGAGAGGTAAGAAAGTGAAAAGTTAGTGTAGGAAAAGAAAAAACATAGTAAGGAAAGGTTTGGACCCGTGAGCTTCAGTTTTTGGGTCCATGGTTTAAAGCTTGGAAACGAAGGAACAAGCAAGCTAATGTCTTTCTGGAGGTCTCACGATTATTCTGAGACAGAGAGAGACGAGCTTGGATGTTGGGGAGCCTGTCAGGACCAGTCCCAAATCCCCCAGGATTAACGTGAGACGCGGCTGATCCCGTCTGACATGAAGTGTCAGACTAGGGAAAATTCCGTCTCTAGCCCTCACCGGGGCTTCCAGAGTACCCCAGGATCGTAGGAGGAGGAGTGTGATGTCTCGTCTCTGCTACAGCCCGCATCCGTGATCAACCTGAAGGGCATTAAAACATCAAAAATCGTGAGTGGACAAAATAATATTTCATTAAAAACATTTTCAAAATAAGATATTTATGCCCTTCAATAAAAACATATGCATGCATTCAAAAACTGTTTATCAAAATGTTCATAAAACCATTTCATTAATCATACATATTCTCAAAATCATTCAAGGGTTCGTGCCCGGTTCAAAACCTTTCAAGGGTTCATGCCCGATTCCCATAACCCTTCATGACCCATAAAAATCTTTCAAGGGTTCATGCTGGTTCCCATAAACCGTCATGAACCATAAATCCATTTGGGTCCCCGACCCGAAATCACAAAATTCCGTAAATTCATACATGTGGGAACTCAGCCCTAATCAACATACGTGGGTCTCAGCCTAAAACCATTCTCAGTGAAATACCAAAACATACAATCACTTTCTGAAATATAAAACATGGAACACAGGGTCTCCGCCCTCAAATCACTTTCCATAAAACCTCATACGTATCAACATACCTATAACCCATCCGTGACACTTCCGAGAAGATGCCAACTCGGGGCACATAGCCCCTAGGGAGCACGTCCCCGATAAATGTCACGATATCATCTATATACTAGTGTGCACACTACTTGGGGTCTCACTCCGAGTCTTCTCCCAGGAATTCTCCATCTGAGAGGCTCTATCTTTGGACTTAGTCTGATCATCCCTCCGGAATCTGGTCCGGGACCACATCATAAATTGTAACCCCCACTCCTGGAACAGGATCCCTATGGGGATACCCATTCTGGTCTGTGGATCGTAACCCTCCAGGTCGACGTCTGGAGGAGACCATATAAACATAGGGAGGGTTCATATACATTTCAAATACTTTCTTTCTTTCTCAAAACACATTTCTACTGGGTCTCATACCTGATCATCTCAACAGGATTCCTCGAATCCGATTCAAATCAGTTTCACAGGCCTCGGCCTAAATCCACAGTTCAACAAGGTCTCATGCCTCAATTCTCATTTCACAAACTGAATTAGGACTCAAGCCCGATTTCACAACCAATAGGGCCTCAAGCCCAATACTACAGTCAAATGGGCCTCCAGCCCGATATTACAACCAAATGGGCCTCAAGCCGGGATCATAAATCAAAGGGACCCTCGGTCCGACCGTATATCTCAAATGGACCATCGGTCCGATTCCTCGTCAAATCAAATGGACTCCAAGTCCGAGAGTTCGTAAATCAAATGGGCCTCATGCCCGAGTTCATATTTCCAAATCCAAAATCCATTTATTAAACTCTCGTTGAAAACCTAGCACGTATAAGCATCGTATTAACCGTAAATCTCGAAATACGTACAAATACGTAAATCCTAGGCTACCACAAACAAATGCACTCATGGCATCAAAAAATATATTCTAAACAATTATAAAACATTTATGCATGCATCAAATTCATAAAATAAGTCCACTCACAAACAATCTGAAACCACGCCTCGATACGCGTGCCATTAGCGTCGCCCGGGACAATCTTCGCCTCCGGGATTCCCGAACCTATCCAAATTAATTTAGAGGGTTACTAACTACTTATATAACCCCTCACTAAAATCCCGTAATTTTCTGGAATTTCTAACTATTTTTAAACGCGAACCTAAATCTTCGGACAACCCGAACTATATCGAAACGATGTCCGATTGACACGAAACTGGTCCCAAAATGTTCATTACATCGAATAGATAAAATTACATGTTGGAAACTTCCCGAAAGGAAGGTTCATGAGCCCTCACGTTCCCCTAGAGCGCACTACGCGTGGGCCTCACGCGCTTACTGTGCAGTCACCTTCAACCTCCTGCGAACCGGCTGGTCCAGTTCGGCTCTGCAACCTGGTCTAGTTGGACCGGCGTGACCGGTCCGGCGTCATTTCTCTCCTATTTTTCCTTATTTTTCTTCCTTTTTGATCCCGTTCTCTTTGTCTCATCAGTTTCTACCTTTTCCTATCATAAAACCATTAAGAAAAACCCTAAACCCGACTATGCAAATAAAGGTTCACGACTCTGTTTTTCCTGTCGATCCCCAGGGCGTCTCAGCCACCAACTTTCACCAAAAATCATCCTAAAACCTTCCTAACATCCCAATAAGATTATCCTAATCATCTAAAATCAACCATAACATCAAAATCAAAATAAAAAGGAAATTGGGCCTTACCGAGCAATTGGGTTTTTCTTGGCCTCAACCACGTGCACGGCGGTCCAGACAGCCCCCCAGCCATCCTCTGGCTCCTCTGTCTCTCCCTCTCAAGTCCCCTGGCTCATGGTCGATTGAGAAGGTTAAGGGAATAGGTTGTGAGATCGGGTTTGGTTGAACACAAAGAAGATGATCGAATGGAATGAAGGGAAGGGATATGTATGAAGGGAAACTGATGGCCAGTGGATGGGTAACACTTTTCACTCATCCATTGGTCCAATGACAAATATCTGGGCCCACTTAATTCCAAAAGCATTTGTTTCGTAATTCGTGTAATAGTTCCTTCGAATTTCCGGGAACAGTAACTTTTCAGTCGAACGTCCGAATTCGACGTGCCACCTGGATTCGTATCGTCTCGATCTACGTAACGGTCCTCGGCCCTCGGCCATCAGACCTCCCAGGTCAAAAGTCAAATATTGGCCCCTAATCAACCAAATTACAAAAATGCCTTGGACTTTCGAAAGTCATAATTTCTTCCTCGAACGTCAGAATCGAGCGTGCCACCTGTCTATGAACTCGTGACGTCCCAAACTACGTCACAGTCATTGGCCAAAGTACATTTGACCGCCTGAACAAAAAGTCAACGATTCGCCCATTCTAGGGGTAAAATTATCATTTTACCTTGAACGTCCGTTAATCCTCATCTAATCCCCGATTAGTCTTACTATTCCATCATTAATCCTTAATTAATCCAGCTAATTCGGGATGGGTCGTCACAATCTTCCCCTCTTAAAGATTTTCGTCCTCGAAATTTAAATCAACCCGATTCCATAACCAAATTGTGGAATCCAACCATGTCCCTTGACTCGGATCGCCGCACCCACACACAAGGGTACACATGTAATAGTACTCGTCCAACACACACCTCATATGCATCGGCACGTACCGTCACCGGAGCTTCCAAAGCTCCAATTCATTTTCTGAAAACTACACGTCAGCTCGTACGCCTCACTCCAGACGGAACGTCGACACTCGTCGATCTCACCTGTCACTGACCTGACAGGTCAGCAATACCAATTTGACATCCAAACGGCTTTTCAGTCTGCCACTCTGACACGTTCCATCCGACAGTCATCAGGTTGAAAAACGTACTCCCACTAAGGGCTATTACATCGAAGCTGACATCCTGCTCAGCATCCAATCAGACAATATTCTATAGATCCTGCCTTCACAATGGCACGAATCCCATCTCACAGGTCATCCTCAGTCCTATGTCCATACTAACTCTCGATACTCGCACAAATCAACTCTCTCAAATTTCTATACTCAAAACTGACTCTAAGGAGAGTCCCAACAATCATACCTCTTCGAACTCGTCGGATACCGATTAATCCGTTACCACAATATGTCACGACTTCATGACCAGCCGACAACTCCCGGCCTCACTGTGCTTCGCTGCTCTACTCTGCTCTCGACTCGTCTTCGAGTCCTCGTATCGTATCTTGCATCACTCAGCGATCTCCGCTGACATCTAGACTCACCTCGAGTCTCCACCTGTCACTATCGGATCTAATCTGATTGCCACTCATGTCCATCTAGGACTCAATCCAATCTACAACATACTCATACTCTCGGGCACTATCAACCCGACATACCGATTGACCATGGTTAATCCCATTGTCCAACGTGCACAAACACACCGGTGTACACACACAACAACAACATCGGGGTGCCACCCGACCTACTCAAGGACTGCACTCCGGCAACGTCCAACCACATACTATTGTCCGTACATCAATCATGGTACGGACCCCAACCATCCGTCACCAGCCGAACATCAAATCCATAACCTCGGACACTTACTCGTCACATCCTGTGATGCTAAGCACCATCTACTCGTCAAGTCAATCAAATTTGACTCACAGCCTAGGTGTTCGGTTCTTACACCCTCTTGAACTCCTAGCTGTCACAACACTCCTCGTCGTCCTACCTAGGGACGAATCCAAGATGATGACATCAAGGTTCATCCAATGTCATCCTCCGGCACCCAACACTATCTACTAAAGAGTCACACTCAAAGACCTCAAAATACACATCACCAATACGGAATCAAGGACTCTTCTCATCGTCTCAATCACAACTTCTCTTGATTCCGTAGTTCCTATCACGTAGGAACCATGCCTCTTTTCCAGTTACTGAGCTCACTCATTACGCGAGCATTTCTTGTATCCTAGAAGCAAACAAGTTCCATGTCCTCAACTCCGGAGGTATGGTCAACCGTAGTCAACTAACACCAATCCACAATGGACTCTCAAGTCCTCAACTCAACTGGACACCATCCACGCGTCCATGAATACTGTTTATGTAGGTACACCCATTCCGAGTGGAATTCACGCGACTCAAGGTTAAACCTTGTATACTATTTACGGATGTGCACAAACAACCTCCAACACTCGCATCCCATACCTTTAATCATTCCGATCCAACTCTGACTCACAGAATTGGTCGGAATCCACTGACATCGGTCGGTAGGCTAAACAGATCGCAACGTATGTCGTGATCTGAAGCCAAATCCCCGCGTACTACCACATCTGACCAACCGACCCTCACGTCATAAGACGTCACTTATGTCATCCATTTATACCTTTTCATCTAAATGCTACCTAGGCATTCCATCCCTTAACGTTACTACTTCTGGGCACACACTTGCGCCCCAAGTCTCGTATCATCAGGGATCTGGTCACCAAACCAAGTACTCCTGATGCCTCGCACTGAGCCATTCAGGATCCTCTCTGTCCCGCTTAGTGCCCACCAAACTCACAAGCTCGCCCCTCTGGCACCTTTACTATTCCGTCTGCTTACTGGTTCGCACGTCCCAACTCTATGGGATCAACTTCAGCACTCATACTCGTGTAATCCATCCAAGGATATCTAGGGCACCTGTCACTCATACAGGTATATCCTACTCTTCACAGTCACCTCGTAGAGATAACGTGGCAAGTGTGCCAACATCCAACGTCAGCGTCTCATCTACGATCGCACTCAGCGGTAACCGAGTCGAATCCAGAATCACTGCTCATACTATGCGTCACTCACGCACCTCGTATCATCGTCACGACTGACCTATCCTATCATCACAATCGTCAAGACTGACGTATCCTATCGTCACAATCGTCACGGTAACCTGAGCGTATCCAACTCGATAAAACTTGATCACGTCAATCGATAGCAGCTTCTGCCACAACCTCGTGCAGACCAATCTCAGAAACACTCTACTACCGAAACTCCAAATCCATGCGGTCAACTCACCGTAGGTACCAACCACTCCACACGTAACATCCACCGATTGGTCCACCTTTGGATCCGATCACAGGTACCACACTCATGGTACTTGTCTAATCAATCACCACTAGGTTATCACAAACCCGGCTGCCCGCTGCAGCCCAACCATCCTGACTGATCCCTCGCTCTCGACTCCGAAGAGTAGTCATACTCCAATACTGGTACCAAACCAGCCAATAACTACACTCTGAGGATCTCGTCCTCTCGTAACTCTACGGCTCTCAGCCGCTGGCCTCCACAAGAACTGGCCGTACTCCGGGTCCAATACTGCACAAGCGCTACATGCGCAATCACATCCTATCATGCCCCACAACAACTACTCCGGGCATCCACTGCTAGTTGACATCCTAGGGGGATTTGACACACCAAAACATGGCAACATAAGCAAAATAGAATCACACGTTCCTATTCCCAACTGTCGTGACTGTAGTCGTACAGGATCATCGTATAGTGGGCGACCCTGACCTCTGACCACCACTGGTATTAATCCGTACATCATCTATCCGACATGACCCTACCGTCAAGCGGTCACAACTCTCGAGTCGTCATACTGTGTTTAAGGATCCACTGGATCCTACTTACCAGTGACACTATAGCTCTAAGCCTTCGGATTCACACGAATACTGATCCTCCTTTGGATTCAAACATCGAAACACGTGGCCTCCAATGCCAATCGAACCTCAACTATTGTATCATGTGCCAAACACCATCTAACTAAGGTTCGATTCTACCGAATCCTCGTACTAATGCCCTAACTACCAGGTTGATAACGGGCTATTACGACCTCAGAGACATCACATCCTCGACCTGCGCATACTCCACGCTCTGATACCACTTTGTCAGGACCCATCCCAAATCCACCGGGATTAACGTGGGATACGCTTGATCCCGTCTGACACGAAGTGTTAGACCAGGGAAAATTCCGTCTCTAGCTCTCACCGGGGCTTCCAGAGTACCCCAGGATCGTAGGAGGAGGAGTGTGATGTCTCGTCTCTGCTACAGCCCGCATCCGCGATCAACCTGAAGGGCCTTAAAACATCAAAAATCGTGAATGGACAAAATAATATTTCATTAAAAACATTTTCAAAATAAGATATTTATGCCCTTCACTAAAAACATATGCATGCATTCAAAAACCGTTTATCAAAACGTTCATAAAACCATTTCATTTATCATACATATTCTCAAAATCATTCAAGGGTTCATGCCCGGTTCAAAACCATTCAAGGGTTCATGCCCGGCTCCCATAACCCGTCATGACCCATAAAAACCTTTCAAGGGTTCATGCCGGTTCCCATAAACCGTCATGAACCATAAATCCATTTGGGTCCCCGAACCGAAATCCCAAAAACCTGTAAATTCATACATGTGGGAACTCAGCCCAAATCAACATATGCGGGTCTCAGCCCAAAACCATTCTCAGTGAAATACCAAAACATACAATCACTTTCCGAAATATAAAACATGGAACACAGGGTCTCCGCCCCCAAATCACTTTCCATAAAACCTCATACGTATCAACATACGTATAACTCATCCGCGACACTTCCAAGAAGATGCCAACTCGGGGCACATAGCCCCTAGGGAACACATCCCAGATAAATGTCACGATATCATCTCTTTACTAGTGTGCACGCTACTCGGGATCTCACTCCCAGTATTCTCCCAGGAATTCTCCATTTGGGAGACTCTATCTTCAGACTTAGTCCGATCATTCTTCGGAATTTGGTCCGGGACCACATCATAAATCGTAACCCCCACTCCTGGAATGGGATCCCTATGGGGATACCCATTCTGGTCCGTGGATCGTGACTCGCCAGGTCGACGTCTGGAGGAGACCATATAAACATATGGAGGATTCATATACATTTCAAATACTTTCTTTCTTTCTCAAAACACATTTCAACTGGGTCTCATACCCGATCATCTCAATAGGATTCCTCGAATCCGATTCAAATCAGTTTCACAGGCCTCGGCCTAAATCCACAATTCAACAGGGTCTCATGCCCGAATTCTCATTTCACAAACTGAACTGGGACTCAAGCTCGATTTCACAACCAATAGGGCCTCAAGCCTGATTTCACAACCAATAGGGCCTCAAGCCAGATACTACAGTCAAATGGGCCTCCAGCCCGATATTACAACCAAATGGACCTCAAGCCCGGATCATAAATCAACGGGACCCTGAGTCCGACTGTATATCTCAAATGGACCCTCGGTCCGATTCCTCGTCAAATAAAATGGACTCCAAGTTTGAGAGTTTGTAAATCAAATGGGCCTCATGCCCGAGTTCATATTTCCAAATCCAAAATCCATGTTTTAAACCCTCTTTTAAAACCTAGCACGTATAAGCATCGTATAAACCATAAATCTCGAAATACGTAAATCCTAGGCTACCACAACCAAATGCACTCATGGCATCACAAAATATATTCTAAAACAATTATAAAACATTTATGTATGCATCGAATTCATAAAACAAGTCCACTCAAAGACCGTCCGAAGTCGCGCCTCGATAAGCGTGCCATAAGCGTCTCCTGGGCCAATCGTCTCCTTCGAGATTCTAAAACCTGTCTAAATTAATTTAGAGGGTTACTAACTACTTATATAACCCCTCACTAAAACCCCGTAATTTTTCGCAATTTCCAACTATTTTTAAACGCGAACCTAAACCTTCGGACAACCCAAACTATATCGAAACGATGTCCGATTAACACGAAACCAGTCCCAAAATGTTCGTTACATCGAATAGATGAAATTACTTGTTGGAAACTTCCCCAAAGGAAGGCTCATGCTCCCTCACGCACTCCAAGAGTGCACTGCGCGTGGGCCTCACGCGTCTACTGTGCAGTCACCTTCAACCTCCTTAGAACTGGCCGGCTCGGTTCGGCTCTGCAACCCGGTTTGGCTGGACCGGCGTGACTTGTCCATCGCCATTTCTCTCCTATTTTTCCTTCTTTTTCTTCCTTTTTGATCCCATTCTCTTTGTCTCATCATTTTCTTCCTTTTCATATCATAAAACCCTAAAGAAAAACCGTAAACCTGACTATGTAAATAAAGGTTCACGTCCCTGTTTTTCCCGTCGATCCCCACGGCGTCTCAGCCACCAACCGTCACCAAAATTCATCCTAAAACCTTCCTAACATCCCAATAAGGTTATCCTAATCATCTAAAATCAACCATAACGTCAAAATCAAAATAAAAAGGAAATTGGGCCTTACCGAGCAATCTGGTTTTTCTTGGCCTTTAGCGCCGTGCATGGCGGTCTAGACAGCCCCTCAGCCATCCTCTGCCTCCTCTATCTCTCCCTCTCAAGAAGATGATCGAATGGAATGAAGGGAAGGGATATGCATGAAGGGAAACTGATGGCCAGTGGATGGGTGACACTTGTCACTCTTCCATTGGTCCAATGACAAATATCTGGGCCGCACTTAATGTAATGATCTGTCCTAAATTCCTAGATTATATTAGTGACTAATCACGATTAGTGAGGCTAATCGGTGATAAGTTAGGCGAAATCGGACGAACGATGCGAAATGACCGTTTTGCCCCTAGCGTGGGTAAAACGTTGACTTTTCATTCGAGCAGTCAAATGGACTTTAACCGATGAACGTGACGTAATTCGTGACGTCACGAGTTCATAGATAGGTGGTACGTTCAATTCTGACATTCGAGGAAGAAGTTATGACGTTCAGAAGTTTAGGGGCATTTTGGTAATTTTGGTTAAAAGGGGCAAATAGTTGACTTTTTGATCGAGAGGTCCGATGGCCTAGGGCCGAGGACCGTTACGTAGATCGGTACAATACGAATCCATAGACAGGCGGCACGCTGAAATCGGACTTCGAACGGGAGAGTTATAGGTCACGGAAGTTCGATTTCACTATGCACGTACTTCGAGACGGGGATGATTTGGCAATTTCTGATTGGCCAAGATATTTTCAGTGGGTCCCATGGATGAGTGACAAGTGTCACTCATCCCATTGGCTAAATCCCCTAAATTGTGGATCTCACTAATTAAATAATATTAAATTAATTAATTTTATAATCTAATCTTCTAACATTAAATCCTAGCCATCCATTCTATTGTAATATTTCATTCCTCACCATCAATTCCATCTCCCTCTCATCAGCTACCAAACATCATCTTCATCTTTGTTCATCCCCATAACCCGAAACCCCCTCCATATTCATTCTTCATTTTCAAACACAAACACCACACACACCTCACCATCATTCATCTTGTGAGCACAAGTGTGACCGTGTGAGAGTGAGGGTAGAACTGGGATGATGAGGAGGACACGACGGCCAGCCATGGTGGCTCACGGTGGTTGGCCACGACGGAGTGAACCCGTGAGGTAAGGAAGTGTTCAAAAATTCAAATTTCGGTTTTGTTGGTTTTTGTTCGATTCTAAGGATTGGGAAACATTTCTGGGGACTCTAGGAAGCTAATAGGATTAGTTTTGGGGCTTGTGATGGCCAGAAATGGCCGTGAACGGCGGGAAGAAAATCCGGCCACCATTGATGACGGATGAAGGTACGGTTTTGGGTGTTTTGTTCTGTTTTAATTAGCTAGAAAGGTTAGAAATGAGATTAGGAACATATTAGGATTAAATGGAGATGAAATGGACCTAAAATCAGTCTGAAAACCAGAGAAAACCGAGGTTGAAGACGGGTGAACAGTGCCGTGAACAGTAAAAACTGGTTCAGTCCAAGGTTAGTGACGATGAACAGTACATCAGACCTTCTTGGAGCGCGTGAGGGCGCGTGGGCCATAATTTGGGGAAGTGTTCAACATATGAAATGACAGGACCCGCCCCGATCCTCTCTGGGACCACATGGGGACGTGCCCTGCTCCTGTCTGACACCCAAAATAATGTTCCAATTATAACCTTAAACGTTCAAATTCATAAAAAACCAAATTAAAGTTTTACATCAAATCCGAAATAAACAGATGTCAGACAAGGGATGAAATCCAAAACTATAAGTTGCGAGCACCACTCTAACATAAACCTACGGGTAAAATCACCCAACAGGGATTCAGGTACGCAGAAGTAGATCTATGCCTCAGCCTCAGGTTCCTT
The DNA here is from genome assembly GCA_032719365.1 of Prinsepia uniflora. Taxonomy (NCBI): domain Eukaryota; kingdom Viridiplantae; phylum Streptophyta; class Magnoliopsida; order Rosales; family Rosaceae; genus Prinsepia; species Prinsepia uniflora. Next base: position 60,196,272 of record CM064861.1, on the reverse strand, counting down.
CTCTACCTCAGTAGCACGACCTGGAGGGGTTACCAAAACATTAAGGGTGAGTGGGTCGAAACTCAAGTTCATAAAATCGTTTAGTAAGTAAAAGATATAGTTTACCCCTCCATTTTCCAAACATGCATGCATCAGCATTTAAAACCATAAATCATATAATATGAACCATAAGGCATGTAATAAAATCATAAGACAAATTTTAGCTACTGCACTATACGTTCCGATCCTGACATCCCAGATGCCTGACGTCCCTGACGTCCAATAAGGTCACAGTCTCAAGGATACGCGTGCCACTCGGGTCTCAATTCCGAGTCCAATCCCCGAACCCTGTCCGGGTACGGCATCTCAAATTCCTAGCGTCCTAGACGCTCGACGTCCCTGACGACAAATAAGCAATACTGCTCCTGAGTCATTTTACGGTCCGGTTCCTCCGTAGAAAGACCCCTTGCAGGCAATGCACTATGACCACTCTGGGGTACCACATCCAGAGGAGACAGTATCATAAGAATGGATCTATACAGTGTAGTACCAAATACCTTTATTGATATCCACATGCAAAACATATATATACATAGTAAAAATCCAAACCGATCTTTAAGTTTCATCAGACGGGTCTCAAGCCCAAATACCGTCAAACGTGCCATAACCATAATTTTAATATCATCAAAACCGTTTCTTGATTCTAGCATGTGAACATATAAGTAAATCGGAAAACATTTAAGCATGCAAGGGTTTAATGAAATTGGGCCCACTCACAGTACGATCCCGCGGTGAACCTGCGCGTACGAACTTGTACCGGGATTATCATACAATTCATGTCAGTCCAAATCACACGTAAGGGTCACTACAAGTCTTAAACATTTATCCAAAAAGTCCGAAACTGAAACCGGCTCGGGGAACCCGTCAACACGTTTTTCGAGATAACCGGCCCTAAACTGACCGATCAAAACTATCTCAGATCAACATGGTTAATTCACAAAAAATGTTCAGAATTATGAGAGGAACAAAAGTCATGTTGATCGTGATCGGAGATAAGCCCCAGCGCGCCCTCACGCGCCGCCCAAAGTGGCTGCGCATGAAAGTCACGCGCCTGACACTGTAGCTGCTACAGTGTCACCTTCCTCACCCGATAGCCCTGCTATTCGGACCTTCAGCCCGCAATATGACCCGGGCAATTAACCCTGAATTTCAACTTGATTTCAATCCAATTTGATCCTAACATGTTATTTACACATCTAATTTAAGTTCTGAGTCACTAATCAACCTCGACAAGTCCCCAATCGACCCATCGACCCGTGATCAACCAATCGGGTCAATCACCAGAACTCACTGGTTTTCAAACCAAAATCAAATTAACCTCCCAGTAAGCTTCCTAAGGCTAAAACGAACTAAAACAAATGATCAATTTACCAAGGTATTACGTGTAAGTGATCGTCCAAATCTCTGCAACTCCACTGAAACAGGAACCTCAGTTCCAGGCCAACAGTGGCTGGTTCCTCTCGAATTTGATATGGCTAAGTTCCAATTGCTCCCAGAAAGCTAAACCAGGCCTTGGTTTGGTAAACAATCACCAAAAATTGAAAACCCAATTTCCCTCCAAAATTTCCCGAAATGGCTTCTCTCTAGTTCCTCTCCTATTTTCAGTCCTTTCAACTGCAGAGTGAAGCGCATTCACTACTTAATCAGTTTAAAACATTTAAAGCCGTCCCAGAGGCTCGTAGAAGCCTCACTGTCCACTGAACTTTGTTCCCCGAAAAAGCTTCGAATCTTCATTAATCAATTCGACCGTGCAGGTGGATGGTTCAGCCCACGATCTAAAGCAATAGACAGCCCTTCCTTTCCAGCACTCAATTGCATAAACAATTGCACACTGAAACACCGCACATGGTGGTGTCGTCCATGGTCCCCCGCGGTTGCTACAGTAACCAGGGCAAAATGACCAAAATGCCCCTCACTTTCTAGACCCGTAACTCAGCCATACGAAGTCCGATTTCGGCGTGCCGCCTGTGTACGGACTCAGGGCATCGAGACCTACTTAACGGTCCTTGGGTCGAGTGAAAATTAGTTGCCAAATGAAAAGTCAACATTTTCGCCCCTAAAGTCCAAATTATGGTAATGCCCCTGAACTTCCGATAGTCATAACTTCTTCCCTGAGCGTCCGAATTGGACGTGTCACCTGTCTATGGACTCGTGACGTCCCGAACTACGTCACGGTCATTGGTCAAAGTCCAGTTGACCCACAAATAAAAAAAGTCAACAATTTGGCCATACCATTCACAAGGGTAAAAACGTCAATTCATATATTAAATTACAATATTAAAATCCTCGAATTTCCGGAATGTTACATGAAATCTTTTTTTCGATGTAAAGAAAATTTTGGGACTGGTCTCGCGTCAATCGGACATCATTTCGATAGGTTTCGGGGTATCGGAAGGTTTAGGGTCGGTTTAAAAATAGTTAAAAGTTCGGGAAAATTACGAGGCTTTGGAAGGAGGTTAATTAAGTAGTTAGTAACCTTCTATTACGATTTGGACAGGTTTGGGAGTCCCAGTGACAGTGATCGGCTCGGGAGAGCCTATGGCATGCAAATCGAGGCGGCAGCTCGAACGGTCTGTGAGTGGACCTTTTTTTCTAAATTGGTGCATGCATAAATTTTTATTATATGTTTTAAATACTTGTTTGTGATGCCAGGAGTGCATTTGGATGTTTGGTTACGTATAGGCACGTAATTCGAGGTTTCGGCCCTTTACGGTGCCTATACGGGTCTGTATTTCTGTATTGGTCTAAATGAAATGGTTTTGGATTTCCAAAAGGATAAACTCGGGTATGAGAACCAATTGGTTTTTTCTCGGGCATATGACCTCAGATATCGGGCACGGTGCCCAACTGATGTCCTATGTTTGGGCACGAGACCCAGGTTACTTTACGGTTTTGATTTCAGGTCAGGGAACCTTAAATGGATTTCCAGGTTCATGACGGTTTATGGGAACCGGAATGAACCCTTGTTATGGTATCGTGGTTCATGACGGTTTATGGGAACCGGCATGAACCCTGGTTATGTTATTTTGGTACATGACGGTTTGTGGGAACCGGCATGAACCCTGGTTATGTTATTGTGGTACATGACGGTTTATGAGAACCGGTCATGGAGGATGTTGTCTATATGTATACGAATATAATGGATATTATGGATCATGACGGTTCAAGGGAACCGAGCATGAATGTTTATGTTATGTATATATATGTTCATATACCTTTCTTTACTTCTATTATCTCCTCTGGGGAGGGTCGTTGGCCTGGGTGGACCCCGGAGTAGTCACGGAGCACCGACTGAGTGGAGTCACCCCCCAATTGGGTTCCTTACTCTCAAGAAGGCTATGGTTACTATTACCTCAAGTAGGATCAGTGGTCTGCGGACATTGACCTTGACTTTGAGAAGACTCGGATTGAGACCCGGGAAGCGCGCGTGTAGCTTTGGATACCGTGACAGGATTGGTTGTGTGACTTATATGTATATATGATATATGGATGTGATGTGTGGTTACACAGGTTTTGGGCAGTGGCCCGTATGGTTGAATCTTTACTATTCTTTGATATGTGGTGTGCACAGAATTTGAGCAGTGGCTCGTGTATTTGATTTCAATATGGTTATGGTTTTGGGCTGAGTCCCTTATTGGTTTCCTTATGGATTTGGGCAGTGGCCCATATGGTCGATTTCCTGGTGGTCTTTTCGACCTTGGTTTATATTCTGTTTTGGGCATATCCCTTGTCTGACACTTCGTGTCAGACGGGAACAGGGTCAACCCACGTTAATCCCGGGGGGATTGGGATGGGTCCTGTCACTTAATTCCAAAAGCATCCATTTTGTAATTCGTACAATAGTTCCTTCAAATTTCCGTGAACCGTAACTTTTCAGTCGAACGTCCAAATTCGACGTGCCGCCTGTCTGCGGATTCGTATCGTCTCGATCTATGTAACGATCCTTGGCCCTCAGCCATCGGACCTCCCGGGTCAAAAGTCAACTATTGGCCCCTATTCAACAAAATTTCCAAAATGCCCTTGGACTTCCGAAAGTCATAATTTCTTCCTCGAATGTCGGAATCGAGTGTGACGCCCTGGAAATTCGAAAAAGGAAAATTTGGAAATTTTGAAGGAAAATGACAATTTTGCCTCTGGAATTGGGCGAAAAAGTTGACTTTTAATTCGAGCAGTCAAACGGACTTTGACCGATGACCGTGACGTAGTTCGGGACGTCACGAGTTCATAGACAGGTGGCACGCCCAATTCCAACATTCGAAGAAAAAGTTATGAAGTGCGGAAGTTAAGGGTAATTCGGTAAATGGGTTAAAAAGGGGCCATTTGTTGACTTTTTGATCGGGACTGTGTTTGGACTTTCCGTAAATACCGTTGGGTAGGTCTCGAGACGCTGAATCCATAGACAGGCGGCATGCGTCAATCGGAGTCCGAACAAAAAAGTTATGGGTCTAGAACCATGAGGGGCATTTTGGTAAATTAATATGGTAAGGGTAAAATGGTAATTTACCATAACAAAGTGATTAGGACGGTTGTCCTAGCTGATTCAGCTTAATTGGATGAGGGTTTATTGCTGGGTGACATGTGTCACTTGATGAGGGAGATTAGTGGCACTTGGGTGTCTTTGTGTCCACTTAATTAACTTAATTAAACCTGTTGTATACTTAGCACTTGGTTAATACTGGACCAAGAGAAAAACAGAGAACAACAAACAAAACCGCCCACCTTGTGTATTTGAATTCGTCCAAATTGATTGTACATGAAGAATTGAGATTGAACAGAGAGAAAGGAGGGTGGATTGTGCGAGAAAAACCGAAAGAAAACAAAGAGAACTCAAGGGAAACCCATATTGGAAATACCCGAAAAACCATGGAACAACACAAATTTGATTTTGGTTTTGTATACTGTTTCGAGTGAAATAGATTAGTCATTTAGATTTCTGGGAGCTCAACGAGGTGAACCAAATCGATTGGACACGAAATTGGAGGCGAATTGACAGAAAACTGACCCTGTGACGTCCGCGACATTTGGAGGTTGAGTTCGACTACTTGGAGGTATGAAATATTGAAATTGATTCCATATTTATGCTTATAATGGACCTAGGATGCTTCCTGTTTGACTAATTGAACGATACGGGTTGATTTTGGGTAGAACCCGATTAGGGACCCGTCGGGTTTTGATGTTGAGTCGTGAGTTTCAGAACATGGTTTCATTAAATTGAGTTACAGATCCTCATTAGACGTGGAATAGATGGTAATGAATGACAGAATTGGAGAAATTGAGTTCGAATTGGCTAGGGATGAGTCGGGTTGGCACGCGGGTCGTAGGATCCGTTTACCAGGTAAACGGGCGACAGGGACGACTGTGCAGGTACTGTAGCAAGGCGCGTGAACTCACGCGCAGCCGCTTGCGGCGGCGCATGAGGGCGCGTGGTGGAGTTTCTGAGGAAGGTTTCAACAGATGTTTTACTCTATGTAATGTAACAAACATTTTAAAATTTGTTTCGAGTCAATCGGGCACCGTTTCGATATTGTTTCGAGGGTCCAAAGATTTACGTTACGTATTTAATTAATATTAAATTCCCGGAAAATTATGGGAAAATTATATGATGTAAATTGACTTGTTAGTAACCCACATAATGATTTTGAACAAGATCCGAGATTCCTGACAAGTGTCGAAAATTACGGAAACGCGTGCAGCGCGGGAAACGAGCAATTAGACGGTGTGTGAGTGGACGTTTGTTTTATAAATTGATATTTTACATGATTGATTGCATGATGTCATGATTTGTTTGGATGATTATTTATGATTTAATGATTATTTTAATCGGTATTTTGGGCTAAGCCCGGAGTCAAAATGGATATTTTACTTAATTGATAAGTCAAGAATGATTCTGGATTATTATAATATTTTCTATGTAATATTACGGATTTACGTATAAAGGGTACTCTAGCTTGAGTCCCGGTTGGTAATGATTTGACTTGGGTTGAGTCATGGATTTGATTGACATGTTGTGGGATGTAATTCCGGATGGTTTTCACTGTGATTGTGATTATGGATGCCCAGACGGCCGGAGCTAGGGGATTACCTAGTCGAACGGAGCTTGGGGATATGATGGTATGATTGTGAGTTATTATGGTAAGCCAACTCCTCGGATGCGGCTGAGCCTGGATGTATCACTCGGATGTGTCTGAGCCTGGGGATGTGTTCGCCCAGATGTGACTGAGCCCGAGGGTTGAGCCCAGAGGTGTCTGATCCCGAGAGTGTGGCTGGATGTTGGCCTACGCGTAGTGCGGATGTGATTATGTGATGGATGGTGAACTTGTGAATAGTGCGAATTGATGAATTGATTGATTAATTGGTTGCATTGTTTGATTGATTGATTGTGATTACGTACTGGTATTGAGTATGGGTTTATGTTCGGTGTGACCAGGTACTCATGTTTTCATATGTTTGGCCTGAGAGCCGAGATTTGATTTCTTTTGTGATTTGGCTGGAAAGCCGGTGCTTGTGATTCATATGTTTTTCCCTATGCATGCATAATTAGAAAAACTGGAGGGTAAACTGATGTGTTTTCCAAAATGTATTTTAAATGATATTATTTTTGTCCACTCACACCTTTGTGTTTGATGACCCTCCAGGCCGTGGCACGACATTCGGGACGGATTACGAGGCGGAGGCATGAGCAGAAATCAGTGCAGTTATCCCTGGTCTGACAGGTGCTGAAGGGTACTTTCGCGATTTCAGTTGACTTGTTAGACGGGAGCATGACCAGGCACGGTTATCGAGGTCTAGTTGGGACGGGTCCTATCATCGAGCGTGTCACCTGTTTATGAACTTGTGACGTCTCGAACTACGTCACACTCATCGGCCAAAGTCCATTTGACCGCCTGAACGAAAACTCAACGATTCGCCCATTCTAGGGGCAAAATCCTCATTTCACCTTGAACGTCCGTTAATCCTCGTCTAATCGCCGATTAGTCTCGCTAATCCATCATTAATCCTTAATTAATCTCGCTAATTCGAAACGGGTCGTCACAGAGCCTGTTGACATGGTTGAGCAACCATGGTCGAACTTGAAAGTTAAGTTATTTTGACATTCTAGTGTGATTTATGTAGTTTTAAGATTACAGAGATATTCCTAGGTGTGAAATGATTCAATTCAATATATATAACACAAAAATTGGACATGAAAAGGACAACTTATGGCCGAGTTGAACTTGCGGGTCAGTGTCCGGAGTTGTAGGAACTGGGTTGACCCGGTTCCAAGTTGAAGATCACTCTGATAAGTGCATGACCACCACAAGCTGAGACATTGTTGTGGCAGTGGCGGCGTGTGCAACCTCTTTTGGCCATCCAATCAACATGAAACATATTTTTTTGTTAATTATGAAATTAATGGTACAAAGTTTGAGTTATTTGGACATCGTGTGAAAATATTGTCGAATTTTTAAAATAATATATTTATATTACTATTTTTATATAGGTAATATGATTATAATTAATTGAAGGGAATCTCAGTATATGAATTTAGGGTTATTTTAAATATTAAAAGCTCTTAAGAGCAAAGTATATTCATGAAGAGAATTTACAAGAATTTATTGCTTGATTATGATGTAACATCACTATTTTTTTGAGATAAGGATAATATTTAAGAAAGTATTAAATATGAATAATATTGTATATGCTTCTTGGTATTTAATATGATGTTGCTTGATGTTGATGATGATAATGATAATGTTAATGACGAATGTGATGAGGGATGAAAAGTATGTGAGAAAGAATTTGATTTAAGGATTGAATATGGGTGAATATGTTAATTGTATATGTTTTAAATCAAATGTTAATTCTTAGAAATTAATAGTGTTCACAAAATATTATCTTGGTTATTAATGAACTATGATGTTGAATTAACGACTGAAAATCTTAATTTGAATTAGTAAGGGTATGATGAGTAAATTGTTGGTGATTACGAGAAATTATGAAGTCATAAGGTAATAAGAATAATGTTTTATTATGAGTACTGTTTATGCAAAGAATATGGGTGAGTATTATGGTATGAGTTGGTTATTAAACAGTCTTGATTATAAATATGTATTAATAAACTTGTAATAAAAGAGAATTGTAATTGATAAATCCCTTTTCCTTAACGGAGTTAGTGGGCTAGATGAGGGTGGTACCCTGTTAGAAAAGGTTTCTATTTGGTTAATATATTTAAGTGAAATTACGGTAAAAATCGAGAAAAAATCCCTTGTCTCACAAGGGTTGTCAGAAGGGAGTAGAACCAGCCCGGTTTTCATGGAACTTAGGGATGGGTCCTTTCATTTGGGTCTTCAAGTCAAAGATTTTCCCCTTCCTTTCCTTCTTACTCCTTCCTAATGCTTACTCTCTTCTTTCTTTCTTTGTTCTTTTTTCCTTTGTCACCATCCCATGAAAAAAAAAATATCTCCTTGTGAAATTACCAAAATACCCCTAGTACCAAAATAACCAAAATACCCCTGGTCTAGTTGTAACGCCCCGGAAATTCGAGGATTTCAATATTGTAAATTATTGCATGAACTGACGTTTTTACCCTTGTGAATTGTATTGCCCAATTTGTTGAATTTTTGATTGACGAGTCAAATAGACTTTGACCAATGACCGTGACGTAGTTCGGGACGTCACGAGTCCATAGGCAGGTGGCACGTCCACTTCGGACGATCAGGGAAAAAGTTATGACTATCGGAAGTTCAGGGGCATTACCGTAATTTGGACGTTTTGGGTGAAAATGTTGACTTTTCGTTTGTCAACTAATTTTCACATTACTCAAGGACCGTTAGGTAGGTCTCGACGTCCTAAGTCCGTAGACAGGCGGCACGCCGAAATCGGACTTCGTACGAGGAAGTTATGGTCACGGGAGTAAACGCGATTAACCGAACTAACCGAGAACCGGATTGAAATGATATTATAATAATAGAATCTAATTACTTTAGTCAAACCAATCTGGACCCTTGGATGAGTGACAAGTGTCACTCATCCCCTACATTCCCTAAAACAAGGATCTGTGTTGGCCATTTGCTTAATTAATTGTTTTCTCTCCTCAAATCCTCACCATGGAATCTAAAGTCAGATTGAATCCTAGCCCTTGATTTCATCTGCTTATTCTGTTTTAAACCTATCAGACCATACACACACATTTTAATTTTCTCTCAAACCGTCAGCACGACTGCCTCTTGGAACAAACACACCAGCACCTCACACACCCGGCAACACCAGGCAGCTAACAGCCACCCCCAGACGCCAGCCACCACTCCACAGCCACCCTGTACTGCCGGGATTTCTCCCAGACCCGAGAAGGAACCCGGACAGCCCAAAACCATCCAAACATCCAAACCTTCACACCTGGATTCGAACCAATGTATGGTTGGGTTCACTGTGACGGCAGGACGACCCAGAACTGGACTGGACGGCGTACGGCGGCGACACGGAGGCGGTAAGTCGAAAAACCCGAGAGACCCGATTTATTTCCCTGTTTCGAAACGTCCGTTATTGAAGTTGAAATTGTTTGGTTGCTTTTGAGACATACTTAGGGGACCTAGACGAACATTTTTGACTAAGACCCGTGACTGGAAACTCGACGACTCACCGGAGAGGACGACCGGAGTGCTCAGCCAGTTTTCCCGTCGATTTTCAGGTAGCTTCTTCACCATCAAGTCTAGTTTTGATTGCACGGAACCATAGAACATGTTATGACGAGTTCATAGGAACAAACCTGAGTTAAAATGGTTGAGAATTGACGAAATGGTGGCCGGGTCAGATCGCGGGTCTGATCGACCCAGTTGTAGAGAAACGGGTCGACCCATCAGAGGACAGAGGTGTTGACGTGGCACCCTGTCGGACCTGTCAGGTGACGTGGACCACTCGTGAGCCGACACGTGTCACATGTCAGTGCACAGTCAACACTGACATGTCAGTGACGTGGCCCAATCAGGGACTGCCACGTGTCACTGACATGTTAGTGACGTGGACCAGTGCCGTGCTGACACGTGGTACATGTCAGATCTGACACGTGGCCTGACAGATCAGTGAGGTGGACCAATCGGGTGTTGACACGTGGCACCTGTAAGAGTCTGACATGTCAGACCTGACAGCTGTCAGATGACGTCAGTAGTGACGTCAGCAGGAACTGTTCCTGGGTTGACCAGAGCGTTGACCGGCGCGTGTGGGCGCGTGTGAACAGTACATTTGGTGCGACCACCACCATTCTTTAGGTTTCGACGATCCGGATCCAATGGCGGTGGTTTCGGGCCGATCGGAGATCATTAAGTTGGTCAAAATGAGGTTTATTGCATCGGGAAGCGCGTTCGGGCGGCTTTTCCAGGCCGGTTTTAGTCTAGGGTTTCATGGTTAAATGTTAGGGGTTTGTATTGGCCTTTACGTATATTTTGGACATGACAGGGATTGTACAATTTTACCAGAACGGGGGTATACGTTCGGTTTCTTTCAGCAGGATTGTACTGTGAGTGGGCCCGTTTTCCTTAAACCCTTGCTTGCATAAATGTTTTCTGGTTTACTTATATATATTCACATGCCAAAAACAAATAACGGTTTTGATGATATTGAAATTATGGTTATGGCACGTTTCACGGTACTTGGGCTTGAGACCCGTCTGATGAAACTTAAAGATTGGTTTAGGTTTCATCTATATATATATATATATGTTTTGCATGTGGATATCAATAAAATTTATTTGGTCCTGCATTGTATAGATCCATTCATGTAATACTGTCTCCTCCGGATGAGGTACCCCGGAGTGGTCACGGACGTCTAGAACGTCCAGCATCTATGACGCTAAGCATCGGGGATGCTGTACCCGAACGGGGTTCGGGGATTAAACTCGGAATTGAGAACCGAGTGGCATGCGTAGCCTTGAAACTGTGACCCTATTAGACGTCAGGGACGTCAGACATCGGGGATGTCGGGATTGGAGTGTATAGTGCAGTGGCAAAAATTATGTTTATGGTTTTAATTACATGCCTTATGGTTCATAGTATATGATTTATGATTTTAAATAATGATGCATGCATGTTTGGAAAACGGAGGGGTAAATTATATGTTTTACTTATCAAACGGTTTTATAACTTGAGTTTCGGTCCACTCACCCTTAATGTTTTGGTAACCACTCCAGGCTGTGCTACTGAGGTAGAGGAGGATCATGAGGCGGAGGCATAGATGTACTTCCGGGGTACCTGATCTCCTGTTGGGTGGTTTGCCCGCAGGTTTATTTTAGAGTCGTGCTCGCAATTTGTAATTTGGAACTTTATCCCTTGTCTGACATCGGTTTATTTCGGATTTGATGTATAACTTTATTTGGTTATTTAGTCATTTGAACTTTTGAGGTTAAAATTGGAACGTTATTTTGGGTGTCAGACGGGAGCAGGGCACGTCCCCTTGTGGTCCCTGTGGGATCGGGACGGGTCCTGTCAGCTTGGTATCAGAGCACTAGGTTGTGGTCAGCATGCTAGACTAGCAATTAATACTAGTTACTTTTCGAGTTTTAAGAATAATATTATCTGATCTATGCCTCTTGACAGTTGGTTATGCCTCCTAGGAGGATTCCTCATATACGAACGGACGAGGATCTGGAAAGGGAAATGGAATGCGCAAGCATTGAAAGGGCTCAGCATTTGGGAGCCACTCCTTTCAGCGGGAGATCAAACCCTGAAGATGCTCATGAATGGATCACCAAGTGGGAGAAGATTTTCACGGTGATGCACTGCCCTCCAGGCGAACGGGTGACCTTGGCAGCCTTCTTACTGGAAGGAGGAACCTATCAGTGGTGGCATGGCCTTGAAATGTCTGGATGGTCTGTCCACACCACTACATGGGAGGTTTCCGTTCCCGATTTCTGGACCAGTATTACCCGCGATCATTTCGCGCGGCCCGGGAGGCAGAGTTCCTGCGACTAGAGCAGGGGGGTATGTCCGTTACGGACTACGAGCAGACTTTTGGGAAACTGTCCCGGTTCGCTGAATCCTTCGTGAGCACGGAAGAGGACAAATGCCAGAGGTTTGAGCTTGGACTCCGAGGGGAGATCCGGGAAAGTGTGACTGCTACTACTCATGCTTCTCTGAGATATATGGTCGACGCTGTGGTTCGTGTCGAAGCCAGTCTGGCGGCACACCAGACACGACAGCCGTCGGACGAGGGGCGACGTCAGGATCGTACACACCGTGGGCCAACGGGCCAGAAGAACAATAAGGGAGGGGGCTACAGGGGAGCACCCTCATCCTTTAAGGGTCGTGGCTGGTCGGGTCGACGTGGAGGCTCTCAGGACAGAGGATCAGGATTCAACTCTGGGCAGTGTTCATCTTGGAGCGGTGCTTCGGGTGAGCATTCGACAGGCCGAGGCCAATAACCTGTTTTGCTTGCGGAGAGGAGGGCCACTATGCCTGTGATTGCCCGCTGTTTCCCAAGAACAACGACGCTGGGGGCTCTAGTATGGTGCAGAGCACGGCTTCCCACACTAACGGAGGTTGCGGTCAGGGAGGTGACCGTGGTGCTGGGCGTGGCGCGCGCGGGCGCGGACGGAACGGAGGGCCGAGGGCTCATGTGTTTGCAATGACCCAACAGCAGGCGAGGACTACCCCAGGCGTGGTTACAGGTACACTACATATCTTAAACCTTCTTGTACGTGTATTGATGGATGCGGGGGCTACACATTCTTTTATTTCGAGGAGTTGAGCTGGTATGCTTGATTGTGTGGTATCATCCTTAGATTGCAAAATGGGTGTTGGCACCCCGATGGGCATCATGTATCTTGTGAATCAGGTGATTCGGAGGTGCCCGGTGAAAATTGAGGATGTGGATTTACCAGCGGGCTTAATCATTATGGATATCCTCGAATTCGATGTAATCCTAGGGATGGATTGGCTATCGGAGCATGGGTCGCTCATCGATTGCTGTAGCAGGCAAGTAATTCTGTGGAGTCCGGGTTTGCCGGAGGTTATCTTTCAGGGGGAACGTGATGGTTCGCCTCCTGCAGGGATTTCTTCACTTACTGCTACCAAACTTCTACGGAAGGGATGCCAAAGTTATTTGGCGCATGTCATGTCGGAGCAGGTTGATACTCCGGGTATCGACGAGATACTGGTGGTACGTGAGTTTCCGGATGTGTTTCCAGAAGATTTACCTGGATTACCACCATCACGGGAGATCGAGTTCACGATTGAACTACTCCCCGGTACCCGACCTATATCCCAGGCACCATACCGGATGGCGCTGGCCGAGTTACGAGAACTCAAAACTCAGTTGCAGGAGTTGGTGGATTTGGGATATGTCCAACCGAGTACTTCACCGTGGGGTGCACCGGTGTTGTTCGTGAAGAAGAAGGAGGGGAGTCTCCGTTTGTGTATTGACTATCGATAACTCAACAAGGTGACACTGAGGAACCAGTATCCTCTAACCAAGATCGATGACCTGTTTGACCAGTTGCGGGGAGCACAGTGCTTCTCGAAAATTGATTTGTGGTCTGGGTATCACCAACTGAGGATTTCAGAGGAGGATATTCCGAAAACTGCTTTTCGAACCCGTTACGGGCACTATGAGTTCCTAGTGATGCCTTTCGGCTTGACGAATGCTCCAGCAGCATTCATGGATCTGATGAACCGGGTCTTCCGACCCTACCTGGATAAATTCGTGATTGTGTTCATCGATGATATCTTGGTGAATTCAAGGAGTGCCTGAGCACATGAGGAACACCTACGGTTGGTCGTGGAGAGGCTGAGACAGGAACAGTTGTACGCCAAGCTGAGCAAGTGCCAGTTTTGGCTAAGCAGTATTGGTTTTCTGGGACACGTGATATCGACAGATGGGATTAGCGTGGATCCCCAGAAAATAGAGGCGGTGACCAACTGGGCTAGACCGACAACAGTAACGGAGGTGCGGAGTTTTGTCGGTTTAGTAGGTTACTACCGGAGATTCGTGGAGGGTTTCTCCAAAATTGCTGCACCATTGACTCGTTTGACTCGGAAGGGAGTGAAGTTCATTTGGGACGAGCAGTGTGATCGGAGTTTTCAAGAGTTGAAGGATCGATTGACCACTGCACCTGTCTTTGCATTGCCGGATGACAGTGGAGAGTTCGTGGTCTTTAGTGACGCATCACTACAAGGTTTGGGCTGCGTGTTGATGCAGACTGGCAAGGTTATCGCCTACGCATCCCAGCAACTAAAGACTCATGAGTTGAACTACCCAACCCATGATTTGGAGTTGGCAGCGGTGGTTCATGGTCTAAAAATCTAGAGACATTACCTATTCGGCGCAACGTGCCGGATATACACCGACCACCAGAGCCTGAAGTACCTATTCACTCAGAAAGAGCTTAACATGAGACAACGGAGATGGTTAGAGCTGCTGAAGGATTATGACTGTACGATTGAGTACCATCCGGGTAAGGCCAATGTGGTGGCAAATGCACTCAGCAGGATCTGTTGCACACCTGGGGATGGTGTATCTTCCTTTGCTGGTGGAACTCCGGAAGGCGGGAGTTATTTTGGATACAGGTGAGCATGGAGCTTTGTTGGCCAGCTTCCATGTACGACCTGTACTGATTGATCGGATCATCGAAGCACAACTTCAGGATCCGATACTCTGTGTTTACAGGATTGAGGTCGATGCGGATGAGAGACAGGATTTTACCATCCGGGATGATGGAGCACTTGTGAAGTTGGGCCGTTTGTGTGTACCTGCAGTGGCAGAGTTACGTGCCGAGATTATGGAGGAGGCCTATAGTTTGGCTTATGCTATGCATCCGGGAGGTACAAAGATGTACCGTACCCTCCGGAACCATTAATGGTGGCCAAGAATGAAGAGGGACATTGTGGAGTTCGTAAGCAAATGCTTAACCTGTCAGCAGGTTAAGGCGGAACGGCAGAGACCTTATGGGGCTATGCAGCCACTTCCGATTCCCGAGTGGAAGTGGGATAACATCACCATGGACTTCGTCTTTAAGTTACCAAGGACTCAGAGTGGAGTTGACGGAGTATGGGTGATTGTGGACCGGTTAACCAAGTCAGCCCATTTTCTGCCAGTTCAGGAGACTTATAAACCTAACCGACTGGCTCAATTGTTTGTAAAGGAAATCATACGATTGCATGGTACGCAAGAATCGATCGTGTTCGATCGTGATCCGCGTTTCACTTCTAGGTTCTGGCGGAGTTTGCAAACTACTTTGGGAACAACCCTACGTTTCAGTACTGTTTTCCATCCACAGACCGATGGACAGTCTGAGAGGACCATTCAAACCCTGGAGGACATGATGAGGTCATGTGTACTACAGTTTCAAGATTCATGGGATACTCATTTACCGTTGATGGAATTCGCTTACAACAACAGCTATCAGGCAAGCATCGGGATGGCACCCTATGAGGCACTGTATGGTCGACAGTGCAGGACACCTATCTGCTGGATGGAGATAGGAGAACGAGCAGCTGTAGGGCCGGAATTGATGGACTTAACCCAGGAAACTGTTCGTGTTATCAAACAGAGATTGAAGGCGGCACATGATCGCCAAAAGAGTTATGCCGATTGACGGATTCGAGACTTGGAATTTGAAGTGGGAGATTTTGTCTTCCTGAAGTTATCTCCGTGGAAAGGGATTATCCGTTTTGGTCGACGAGGGAAATTGAGTCCGCGTTTTATCGGACCGTATGAGATCATGGAAAGGATTGGCAGGGTTGCATAAAGATTGGCACTACCTCCAGAACTTTCTAGAGTTCACGATGTTTTCCACACATCGATGCTATGGAAATACGTACATGATGCTTCTCATGTACTGGAGGAACAACCTGTCGAACTCCGGGAGGATTTGAGCTTTGAGGAACAACCAGTACAGATTTTGGATCGGAAGGACAAGGTACTACGTCGGAAGACGATCCCTCTCGTGAAGATTCTCTGGAGAAACCAAAATATGGAAGAACCCACATAGGAGCCCGAGGCTCAGATGCGAGAACAATTTCATTACTTGTTTCTTTGAAATTTCGGGACAAATTTCATAAGGGGGAAGGTTGTAACGCCCCCGGAAATTCGAGGATTTCAATATTGTAAATTATTGCATGAACTGACATTTTTACCCTTGTGAATTGTATTGCCCAATTTGTTGACTTTTTGATTGAAGAGTCAAATGGACTTTGACCAATGACCGTGACGTAGTTCGGGACATCACGAGTCCATAGGCAGGTGGCACGTCCACTTCGGACGATCAGGGAAAAAGTTATGACTATCGGAAGTTCAGGGGCATTACCGTAATTTGGATGTTTGGGGTGAAAATGTTGACTTTTCGTTTGTCAACTAATTTTCACATTACTCAAGGACCGTTAGGTAGGTCTCGACGTCCTAAGTCCGTAGACAGGCGGCACGCCGAAACTTCGTACGAGGAAGTTATTGTCACGGGAGTAAACGCGATTAACCGAACTAACCGAGAACCGAATAGAAATGATATTATAATAATAGAATCTGATTACTTTAGTCAAACCAATCTGGACCCTTGGATGAGTGACAAGTGTCACTCATCCCCTACATTCCCTAAAACAAGGATCTGTGTTGGCCATTTGCTTAATTAATTGTTTTCTCTCCTTAAATCTTCACCATTGAATCTAAAGTCAGATTGAATCCTAGCCCTTGATTTCATCTGCTTATTCTGTTTTAAACCTATCAGACCATACACTCACATTTTAATTTTCTCTCAAACCGTGAGCACGACTGCCTCTTGGAACAAACACACCAGCACCTCACACACCCGGCAACACCAGGCAGCTAACAGCCACCCCCAGACGCCAGCCACCACTCCACAGCCACCCTGCACGGCCGGGATTTCTCCCAGACCCGAGAAGGAACCCGGACAGCCCAAAACCATCCAACCATCCAAACCTTCACACCTGGATTCGAACCAACGTACGGTTAGGTTCACTGTGACGGCAGGACGACCCAGAACTGGACTGGACGGCGTACGGCGGCGACACGGAGGCGGTAAGTCGAAAAACCTGAGAGACCCGATTTACTTCCCTGTTTCGAAACGTCCGTTATTGACGTTGAAATTGTTTGGTTGCTTTTGAGACATACTTAGGGGACCTAGACGACTATTTTTAACTAAGACCCGTGACTGGAAACTCGACGACTCGCCGGAGAGGACGACCGGAGTGCTCAGCCAGTTTTCCTGTCGATTTTCAGGTAGCTTCTTCACCCTCAAGTCTAGTTTTGATTGCACGGAACAATAGAACATGTTATGACGAGTTCATAGGAACAAACCTGAGTTAAAATGGTAGAGAATTGACGAAATGGTGGCCGGGTCAGATCGCGGGTCTGATCGACCCAGTTGTAGAGAAACGGGTCGACCCGTCAGAGGACAGAGGTGTTGACGAGGCACCCTGTCAGACCTGTCAGGTGACGTGGACCACTCGTGAGCCGACACGTGTCACATGTCAGTGCACAATCAGCACTGACATGTCAGTGACGTGGCCCAATCAGGGACTGCCACGTGTCACTAACATGTCAGTGACGTGGCCCAATCAGGGACTGCCACGTGTCACTAACATGTCAGTGACGTGGACCAGTGCCGTGCTGACATGTGGCACATGTCAGATCTGACACGTGTCCTAACAGATCAGTGAGGTGGACCAATCTGGTGTTGACACGTGGCACCTGTCCGAGTCTGACATGTCAGACCTGACAGCTGTCAGATGACCTCAGCATGACGTCATGCTGACGTCAGCAGTGACGTCAACGATGACGTCAGTAGGAACTGTTCCTGGGTTGACCAGAGCGTTGACCGGCACGTGTGGGCGCGTGTGAACAGTACTTTTGATGGGACCACCACCATTCTTTAGGTTTCGACGATCCGGATCCAATGGCGGTGGTTTCGGGTCGATCGGAGATTATTAAGTTGGTCAAAATGAGGTTTATTGCCTCGGGAAGCGCGTTCGGGCAGCTTTTCCGGGCCGGTTTCAGTCTAGGGTTTCATGGTTAAATGTTAGGGGTTTGTATTGGCCTTTACGTATATTTTGGACATGACAGGGATTGTACAATTGTACCAGAACGGGGGTATACGTTCGGTTTTTTTCAGCAGGATTGTATTGTGAGTGGGCCTGTTTTTTCAGCAGGATTGTATTGATTATAAATATGTATTAATAAACTTGTAATAAAAGAGAATTGTAATTGATAAATCCCTTTTCCTTAACGGAGTTAGTGGGCTAGATGAGGGTGGTACCCTGTTAGAAAAGGTTTCTATTTGGTTAATATATTTAAGTGAAATTACGGTAAAAATCGAGAAAAAATCCCTTGTCTCACAAGAGTTGTCAGAAGGGAGTAGAACCAGCCCGGTTTTCATGGAACTTAGGGATGGGTCCTTTCATTTGGGTCTTCAAGTCAAAGATTTTCCCCTTCCTTTCCTTCTTACTCCTTCCTAATGCTTACTCTCTTCTTTCTTTCTTTGTTCTTTTTTCCTTTGTCACCATCCCATGAAAAAAAAATATCTCCTTGTGAAATTACCAAAATACCCCTAGTACCAAAATAACCAAAATACCCCTGGTCTAGTTGTAACGCCCCGGAAATTCGAGGATTTCAATATTGTAAATTATTGCATGAACTGACGTTTTTACCCTTGTGAATTGTATTGCCCAATTTGTTGAATTTTTGATTGACGAGTCAAATAGACTTTGACCAATGACCGTGACGTAGTTCGGGACGTCACGAGTCCATAGGCAGGTGGCACGTCCACTTCGGACGATCAGGGAAAAAGTTATGACTATCGGAAGTTCAGGGGCATTACCGTAATTTGGACGTTTTGGGTGAAAATGTTGACTTTTCGTTTGTCAACTAATTTTCACATTACTCAAGGACCGTTAGGTAGGTCTCGACGTCCTAAGTTCGTAGACAGGCGGCACGCCGAAATCGGACTTCGTACGAGGAAGTTATGGTCACGGGAGTAAACGCGATTAACCGAACTAACCGAGAACCGGATTGAAATGATATTATAATAATAGAATCTAATTACTTTAGTCAAACCAATCTGGACCCTTGGATGAGTGACAAGTGTCACTCATCCCCTACATTCCCTAAAACAAGGATCTGTGTTGGCCATTTGCTTAATTAATTGTTTTCTCTCCTCAAATCCTCACCATGGAATCTAAAGTCAGATTGAATCCTAGCCCTTGATTTCATCTGCTTATTCTGTTTTAAACCTATCAGACCATACACACACATTTTAATTTTCTCTCAAACCGTCAGCACGACTGCCTCTTGGAACAAACACACCAGCACCTCACACACCCGGCAACACCAGGCAGCTAACAGCCACCCCCAGACGCCAGCCACCACTCCACAGCCACCCTGTACTGCCGGGATTTCTCCCAGACCCGAGAAGGAACCCGGACAGCCCAAAACCATCCAAACATCCAAACCTTCACACCTGGATTCGAACCAATGTATGGTTGGGTTCACTGTGACGGCAGGACGACCCAGAACTGGACTGGACGGCGTACGGCGGCGACACGGAGGCGGTAAGTCGAAAAACCCGAGAGACCCGATTTATTTCCCTGTTTCGAAACGTCCGTTATTGAAGTTGAAATTGTTTGGTTGCTTTTGAGACATACTTAGAGGACCTAGACGAACATTTTTGACTAAGACCCGTGACTGGAAACTCGACGACTCACCGGAGAGGACGACCGGAGTGCTCAGCCAGTTTTCCCGTCGATTTTCAGGTAGCTTCTTCACCATCAAGTCTGGTTTTGATTGCACGGAACCATAGAACATGTTATGACGAGTTCATAGGAACAAACCTGAGTTAAAATGGTTGAGAATTGACGAAATGGTGGCCGGGTCAGATCGCGGGTCTGATCGACCCAGTTGTAAAGAAACGGGTCGACCCATCAGAGGACAGAGGTGTTGACGTGGCACCCTGTCGGACCTGTCAGGTGACGTGGACCACTCGTGAGCCGACACGTGTCACATGTCAGTGCACAGTCAACACTGACATGTCAGTGACGTGGCCCAATCAGGGACTGCCACGTGTTACTGACATGTTAGTGACGTGGACCAGTGCCGTGCTGACACGTGGTACATGTCAGATCTGACACGTGGCCTGACAGATCAGTGAGGTGGACCAATCGGGTGTTGACACGTGGCACCTGTAAGAGTCTGACATGTCAGACCTGACAGCTGTCAGATGACGTCAGTAGTGACGTCAGCAGGAACTGTTCCTGGGTTGACCAGAGCGTTGACCGGCGCGTGTGGGCGCGTGTGAACAGTACATTTGGTGCGACCACCACCATTCTTTAGGTTTCGACGATCCGGATCCAATGGCGGTGGTTTCGGGCCGATCGGAGATCATTAAGTTGGTCAAAATGAGGTTTATTGCATCGGGAAGCGCGTTCGGGCGGCTTTTCCAGGCCGGTTTTAGTCTAGGGTTTCATGGTTAAATGTTAGGGGTTTGTATTGGCCTTTACGTATATTTTGGACATGACAGGGATTGTACAATTTTACCAGAACGGGGGTATACGTTCGGTTTCTTTCAGCAGGATTGTACTGTGAGTGGGCCCGTTTTCCTTAAACCCTTGCGTGCATAAATGTTTTCTGGTTTACTTATATATATTCACATGCCAAAAACAAATAACGGTTTTGATGATATTGAAATTATGGTTATGGCACGTTTCACGGTACTTGGGCTTGAGACCCGTCTGATGAAACTTAAAGATTGGTTTGGGTTTCATCTATATATATATATATGTTTTGCATGTGGATATCAATAAAATGTATTTGGTCCTGCACTGTATAGATCCATTCATGTAATACTGTCTCCACCGGATGAGGTACCTCGGAGTGGTCACGGACGTCTAGAACGGCCAGCATCTATGACGCTAAGCATCGGGGATGTTGTACCCGAACGGGGTTCCGGGATTGAACTCGGAATTGAGACCCGAGTGGCACGCGTAGCCTTGAAACTGTGACCTTATTAGACGTCAGGGACGTCAGACATCGGGGATGTCGGGATTGGAGTGTATAGTGCAGTGGCAAAAATTATGTTTATGGTTTTAATTACATGCCTTATGGTTCATAGTATATGATTTATGATTTTAAATAATGATGCATGCATGTTTGGAAAACGGAGGGGTAAATTATATGTTTTACTTATCAAACGGTTTTATAACTTGAGTTTCGGTCCACTCACCCTTAATGTTTTGGTAACCCCTCCAGCTGTGCTACTGAGGTAGAGGAGGATCCTGAGGCGGAGGCATAGATCTACTTCCGCGTACCTGATCTCCTGTTGGGTGGTTTGCCCGCAGGTTTATTTTAGAGTCGTGCTCACAATTTGTAATTTGGAACTTTATCCCTTGTCTGACATCGGTTTTATTTCGGATTTGATGTATAACTTTATTTGGTTATTTATTCATTTGAACTTTTGAGGTTAAAATTGGAACGTTATTTTGGGTGTCAGACGGGAGCAGGGCACGTCCCCTTGTGGTCCCTGTGGGATCGGGACGGGTCCTGTCAGCTTGGTATCAGAGCACTAGGTTGTGGTCAGCATGCTAGACTAGCAATTAATACTAGTTACTTTTCGAGTTTTAAGAATAATGTTATCTGATCTATGTATGCCTCTTGACAGTTGGTTATGCCTCCTAGGAGGATTCCTCATATACGAACGGACGAGGATCTGGAAAGGGAAATGGAATGCGCAAGCATTGAAAGGGCTCAGCATTTGGGAGCCACTCCTTTCAGCGGAGGATCAAACCCCGAAGATGCTCATGATTGGATCACCAAGTGGGAGAGGATTTTCACGGTGATGCACTGCCCTCCAGGCGAACGGGTGACCTTGGCAGCCTTCTTACTGGAAGGAGGAGCCTATCAGTGGTGGCATGGCCTTGAAATGTCTGGATGGTCTGTGCACACCACTACTTGGGAGGTTTTTCGTTCCCGATTTCTGGACCAGTATTACCCGCGATCATTTCGCGCGGCCCGGGAGGCAGAGTTCCTGCGACTAGAGCAGGGGGATATGTCCGTTACGGACTACGAGCAGACTTTCAGGAAACTGTCCCGGTTCGCTGCATCCTTCGTGAGCACGGAGGAGGACAAATGCCAGAGGTTTGAGCTTGGACTCCGAGGGGAGATCCGGGAAAGTGTGACTGCTGCTACTCATGCTTCTCTGAGATATATGGTCGACGCTGCGGTTCGTGTCGAGGCCAGTCTGGCGGCACGCCAGACACGACAGCCTTCGGGAGAGGGGCGACGTCAGGATCGCCCACTCCGTGGGCTAATGGGCCAGAAGAACAATAAGGGAGGGGGCTACAGGGGAGCACCCACATCCTTTAAGGGTCGTGGCTGGTCAGGTCGACGTGGAGGCTCTCAGGGCAGAGGATCAGGATTCAACTCTGGGCAGCGTTCATCTAAGAGCGGTGGTTCGGGTGGGCATTCGACAGGCCGAGGCCAGTAACCTGTTTTGCTTGCGGAGAGGAGGGCCATTATGCCTGTGATTTCCCGCTGTCGCCCAAGAACAACGACGCTGGGGGCTTTAGTGTGGTGCAGAGCACGGCTTCCCACACTAACGGAGGTCGCGGTCAGGGAGGTGACCGTGGTGCTGGGCGTGGCGCGCGCAGGCGCGGACGGAACGGAGGGCCGAGGGCTCATGTGTTTGCAATGACCCAGCAGCAGGCGAGGACTACCCCAGGCGTGGTTACAGGTACACTACATATCTTAAACCTTCTTGTACGTGTATTGATGGATGCGGGGGCTACACATTCTTTTATTTCGAGGACTTGTGCTGGTATGCTTGATTGTGTGGTATCATCCTTAGATTGCGAAATGGGTGTTGGCACCCCGATGGGCATCGTGTATCTTGTGAATCAGGTGATTCAGAGGTGCCCGGTGAGAATTGAGGATGTGGATTTACCAGCGGACTTAATCATTCTGGATATCCACGACTTCGATGTAATCCTAGGGATGGATTGGTGTAACGACACGTCCCGAATTCTGGGATTAGTTTAGTGACTAATCTTGATTAGTGAAGTTGAACGGTGGTTAGTAGGGCGGAATCGGACAAAATGTGCAAATTGACCGTTTTGCCCCTAGTCGTGGGCAAAAGGTTGACATTTTGATCGGGCGGTCAAACGGACTTTGACCGATGACCGTGACGTAGTTCGGGACGTCACGAGTTCATAGACAGGTGACACGTTCGATTCCGACATTCGTAGAGAAAGTTATGGTGTTCGGAAGTTGAGGGGTATTTTGGTAATTTGGCATGTTTGGGGCCAAATGTTGACTTTTTGACCGGGAGGTCCGATGGACGAGGGCCAAGGACCGTTACGTAGGTATCGTCGATACGAATCCAACGACAGGTGGCATACCGAAATCGGAGTTACGACGACGAAGTTATGGTCAAGGAAACGAACTAACGAACCGAGGCTCGGATTAAAATAATAATATAATATTGAATAGTAACCGATGACTGTGCACATCCGGATGAGTGACAAGTGTCACCCATCCCCTGAATTCTGATCCTTGTTTCCCTCCAAACACAATCATTCCTACACCATCATTCCTTCTCCATCTTTTTCCCCGATTTTCTTCTTCTTTGTTTTTCTTACCCGTGGACGATTTCAAAACAGAGAGAGTGTGAGGGCTGGAGGATTTGGCTGCCTTCTCACGGCAGAATTGAGGGAATTGAGAGGCTAGGGAGACTGGATTCATTCGGGAAACACTGGGACTGAGTGTGGGTGGTGAGACAGAAAATTCGAAAATTAGAATATGGGAGGGAAAATTCGAAATCAAATCCTAAGGCCGTGAGGATCGAATTGGAGGTTACATTCAGCTTTCTGGGAATGCCACTATCAGAAACGTCGAAAGAACGAAGGGAATTGGTGCCGTTTTGACTCTGAACGAGCTTGGTGACAGAGGAGGAAATTCGACCTTGAGTCGTGAAGTTGGAGGCTTCGTTGGATGAAATTGAGGTGGGGAAACTACTTCTCATGATCCCACGATGCTTCTGGGTTCATCAATTGAAGGAAACCGATCGAGATTGACGAAACTCCATGGTTGAACACTGACAGTGTTCGAGCTTGAGTCGTGACGTTTGAGCACAGGATTGATGCAATTGAGTTGGGGGAAATGCTTAACGGAGTCCATGGAAGCTTTTGGTTGAATCAATTTAAGGAAATCAATTGGAATTGAAGGAATTCCATGATTGCACAGTAACCGGGTGTTCTTCGTGGATCATCGTTGAATCGTGGAATTGTAGGTAATGTTTTGTGTAATCAACGTTACAGAACTTAAATTAGACTTAAAACGAAACTAACTAAATGATTAATTGAAGGAATTAAGGCTGAATTGATGGACATTGAACCGGGTCGTGTCGCGGGCAATTTGGACCCGTTTACCAGAGATACGGGTTAGGACGATGCACTGTAGCAGGCGCGTGAGTTTCACGTGCAGCCACTCACGGCGGCGCGTGACGGCGCGTGGGCACGAATCTCGAGGTGAGGACAACATGACTTCTGTCCTATTTAATGTAACGGACATTTTGGAATTGGTTTCGTGTCGATCGGACACCGTCTCGATATTGTTCGGGATGTCCGAAGGTTTTAAATTAAGTTTAAAAATAAGTAAAAATTCGGAAAAATTACGAGACTTTGATAGGATGTTAATGATGAGGTTAGTAACCCTCTAATGTGATTTGGACAGGATTGGGAGTCCCGGTGATAGTGGTGTGGCCCGGAAGGGCCGGTGGCACGCGTATCGAGGCATACCGTTAAAACGGTCTGTGAGTGGACTTTGGTTTTATAAATCCTATGCATGCTTAAATGTGTTATATGGTTTATATACATGATTTCTATGATGGTATTTGTGAGCATTGATTTCGGGTATGTTGCACGTATTTCGATGTGTTTTTCGTATTTCACGTATATCGGGATTAACGGTTTATTTGTGGTTTTGCGTGCTTGTGGTTAAATAAATAATATGATAAAACGGTTTTTATATTGGAAAGATGAATTCGGGCTTGAGGCCCACTTGTTTTGGAAATCTCGGACTTGGAGTCCATTTGAGTACGTAATCGGGCTGCGGGCCCAGTTGGTTTATAAGTCGGGCTGCGGGCCCAGTTGGTTTATAAATCGGGTCGTGGGCCCAGTGGTTCATAAAGTCGGGCATGAGGCCCAGTTGGATTAAAATTGTGATTTCGGGTCAGGGACCCTATATTTAATAAATGTGATTTCGGGTCAGGGACCCTAAATGGAAATGTGTTGTTTTATGGAAAATTCGGGCAGGGCCCATTGTGATGTTGTGAAATGAATTAATAAAAACTGTTTTCCATATACCATCTTGATACAAGGATATATGATGGTCTCCTCCAGATGTCTGGGACACTGGGGAAGTCACGGTGCATTGCCTGTGAAGGGTCACCATACGGAGCAGCCGGACCGTATGATGACTCAGGAGCAGGATTGCTATGATTGACGTCTGGGACGTCAGACATCAGGGATGTCAGATTTATGGACCCGGTGAGACCCCGGGCAGCACGCGTAGCTTATGAAACCGTTAGACATGACGTCAGGGACGTCTCGCATCAGGGATGCTGGTGATGGTAATGGTAAAATACGAATTAATGAAATGGCTTTCCGGGTGGATTTATGATTTTATGATTTTAATGGATTGATGTTCATTTATGGTCGTGGGTGGTGACCCACATGGTTGTTTATGTATAGTTATGGTATTTCACAGTTTTGGGCTGAGTTCCCACACTTGGTTTTTGGTTAACGGTTTTTGGGCTAAGGCCCTAATGGCTCGGTTGAGCAAACGTTTTGGTTACTGGTTTTCGTGGCATGCATACGTTTTTATTGGAGGGCATAAATGTCTTATAAATGTATTTGATGAACTTACTGGTTTTTGTCCACTCACAGCTTTTGGTTTTAATGCCCTTCAGGTTGATCACGGATGCGATTGCAGCAGAGACTGGGACATTGCACACCTCCTCCATCGATCCTTGCGCACTCTGGATGCCCCGTTTGGGCAGTGGCTCTTGGTTATCTCTTGTCCGACACCCCTTGTTGGACGGGAGCAGGGCACATTCCACGGTAATCCCGGGGGGATTGGGATGGGTCCTGTCAACTTGGTATCAGAGCACGGTTGCTCTTTTGTGGGCGCAGGTCGAGGGTGTGATGTCTCTTTGGGTTGCAATTCGTTATCAACCTGATAGATAGTTTTGGGTTTGGATAGTGGATGGAGTGTGATTGGCCCGATACGCCGTGCATTAATATGATTCGACCCAGGTGGGGTTGATTGTGTTGAACTGGTATTGTGGGACCGTCGGTTCGGTCATGTGATATTGGATTGTTGTGCTGCTAGGTGCAGCCAGGTTCGGGGAACCTCATTTGAGTAATGGTCTAAAATGTGAACCCTAGTGGTGGTTGTTGGTGTGAGAGATGTTGGTTCATCGGAGTTGGCCGGTGACCTTAGTGGTGGAACCCACATTGAGTTGATGGTAGGATTGGATCTGACGTCTATTCGATGTCTAGACCGAGGGGTCGGTCAGGTTGTGAATTTTATATTACGGGAAGTGGTTGGGTTCGGTTGAACCATAGGGTGTGATTGTGGAACCCTAGTGTATGATGGATTAAAAAGGTAACCCTTAATTGCGATTAGTGGATGAGAACTTGTGCTGCGACGAGCGGTTGAGGTCATGAATGACCATGTGGATGGCTCTGGTGAGTCTAGGCAGAACTATGGGATCCGATTTACGGATACGGTTCTGAGATAAATTATGGAATCCCGTGCTGGATCGGGTATTAGTGTGAGGTATGGATGCGGATCTCGATAGCAATGACAGTTAGTCGGTAGTCATATGGAGATGACTGGCTATCGAGGGTAATCAGTGTGGTCATAATACTTGGGGATCAGGGGACGTTCGGGGAACGTTCATTTTCCTGATGAGGATTGTCAGAATAGTGGTACCCATAGTCGTGAGGTACGGGATCGTCGTTCGGTATGAACAGAGATCTAGGGTTGTCGTATTTGCACACAATGTGCAAGTATGAATGTTTGTGGGTTGGTACTTTTGTGCTGATGCTAGTATGGATGCCTGTGTGCTGATACTAGTGTTGTTGATAGAGTGTTGGTGCTGGTACTAGCGCTGGTGCTAGTGTCGGTAATGGTGTTGACGATGAGCCACAAGTTGGGGTGTGACTCCGTCATGATGAACTTATGTCCGGTCTTTGAGATTCGGTAGTGGTTGAGTGATGGACTGGATGGGATCCAGTTAAGATTGTGCCGTGTTGGGATAAGTCCCAATGGTGGTGAGATAACCAGTAAGGAGTGGATTAAAAAGGTATAATTGAGAACTTGGGAAACCGAGTGTTGAGCCTGTAAAGGTTGGGATGTACGAACGGAACAATAACGGATTGATTGTGGACACGGGGTTATCCAAGTGAATTGAGGAGGTAGGAAGTCTAGTGGTTAGACTTGACGTCTTGTTGGGAGCATGTCTGTTTCCAACATGGTTGGAACCTTAGTGTCGAGGAGAGTTGTGATTGGGGAACGAGAGTGGTGTTCGTTTTTGGTGATGGGTATTCCGAAGTCATAGGGGTTGACTTCTTGTTTTCTGCTGTAAGACCCGTGTCCTGGAGGGAACGGTGAACAATCCCACATTCCTGCGAGGGGGGAATGGTCTGGGAAGGGAATGGTGGTGTGCCTTAAAGGTGTAGGCACACACCTATCTAGCATAAGGCCTTTTGGGAGCTCAGTGGCTTTGGGGGGGATTGGAATCCCAAAGTTAAGCGAGTTGAGACTGGTGCAATCCCATGATGGGTGACCTACTGGGAAGTTGCACGTGAGCTCCCGAAAACAAAACCGTGAGGGCTGGGCCCAAAGCGGACAATATTGTGTTAGATGGGCCGGGTCGTGACAATTTGGTATCAGAGCCAGACCCCGACCGGGAAGTGTGCCAGCGAGGACACTGGGCCCTAAGAGAGGTGGATTGTAAGACCCGTGTCCTGGAGGGAACGGTGAACAATCCCACATTCCTGCGAGGGGGGAATGGTCTGGGAAGGGAATGGTGGTGTGCCTTAAAGGTGTAGGCACACACCTATCTAGCATAAGGCCTTTTGGGAGCTCAGTGGCTTTGGGGGGGATTGGAACCCCAAAGTTAAGCGAGTTGAGGCTGGTGCAATCCCATGATGGGTGACCTACTGGGAAGTTGCACGTGAGCTCCCGAAAACAAAACCGTGAGGGCTGGGCCCAAAGCGGACAATATTGTGTTGGATGGGCCGGGTCGTGACATCTGCCCTGGCAGACGTTGAGTGTAGTTACCAGTACGTTGAGCGTGTATCGGTTGGTGGGCCCATGTGTGTTGTGAGGTCATTAGGAGGAGCTACGTATTCGAAATTAGGTAAACGAGATTTCCCATTTTCTGCTTGGTGGCAAACAATGTTGTGGTACATGGCGTGGTGAGTGCATCGAGTTTTGGTTGCATCCACATAGGATGAGTATTGGCGTCATCATTCTTGGATCATCCTTGGTTTTCCTAGGTGGAAAGACAAGGATCGATACGAACTTGGGTGTGTGAGTCTTAAACGGCGGGGTTGAACTTCTTTTCGAAGTGGAGCCCGTATGGTATCTTACTCGAGTGAGTAGGTTTCCGACTGGTCGGATTTTGTCAACCTTAGACGTGTGGAGGTTGGATTGGCTTCCCTATGAAGTCAATCAAGTGTATTGAGCAGGTAACCGATAGGTTCGGTTTTGGGTGTGTCTTGGTAAATGTGAACGAGATTTCGGGATTTGGAATCGAATTTCTGGATGACGATTCAGGATTCGATTTTGGAACTTGAAAGTATATTTCCAGATTTGGGTACGGAATGATTATTCCAAATGCTAGCTTACGGAATAATAATTTCGGATTCGGATTTGGATATGAATTAAAATTTGATGTCCGGGCTTGGATCCGGGATTTCTTACGAAATTGCGGATTCAGATTTGGAATTAGAAATAGATGTTGGGTGGAGTTTCGATTTGTCTCATGCTGGATTGGGCAAACGTACTCCATTATTGGAACGTTTTTGGCTATGACCTAGGTGGTTGTAGTCTGGTCATTAGATAGATGTGTGTACTTCGTACATGGTTCGAGGTACAATACTTGTAGACTTGTGATGTCTAGTTATGGTATACGGGTTATACCCAAGGTGTGTCGGTGAGCGTGTTGGTAGCCGGATTAGTTCCGATACCATGGGATTAGTCGAGGTCGAGGATCGGACATTGGATACTATGCAATGGGTCATGGTATTTCCGATGAGTCTAAATACACACAGGTCGTGTGAAATGTCGGTAAGGGTATTTGTGAGTCGAGTACGTTGGTGACATGTGTAGCCACGAGTGAGTCTAGTGTCAGTTTTCGACTGAAAACAACTGTGTGGTGACAGATTGTCAGGATGTGTCAACATAGATTGTTGAGTGGGGTCAGCTGACTCCTAGTGGGAGTGGGAAAGGAACCTTCGAGTTGTTGCGTCAACAAGAGGGTTGATTTGACAAGTGGTGTCAAATTCGGAACAAGTAGTTTCAGTCATTCGACGAGGTCGAATGTAGTCGTTGCGTTTTGAGTACTAGTGGTACGTTTGGGTGTAGACAAGTTTTGTCTGATTAGTTGGTGTACGGGTGTACACGTGTTACAGGGTCGATTCCACTTTCCACGGGGTGTTTGTGGAATCAGGATAGTCGAGTTTCGAGAGCGAAACTAATTAAGGAGGGAAGAACGTTTGAGTTTAGAGCGGTTGGAATTTCGAGGACGAAATTTATTAAGGAGGGAAGATTGTAACGACCCGTCCCGAATTCCGGGATTAGTTTAGTGACTAATCTTGATTAGTGAAGTTGAATGGTGGTTAGTAGGGCGGAATTGGACAAAATGTGCAAAATGACCGTTTTGCCCCTGGTCGTGGGCAAAAGGTTGACTTTTTGATCGGGCGGTCAAACAGACTTTGACCGATGACCGTGACGTAGTTCGGGACGTCACGAGTTCATAGACAGGTGGCACGTTCGATTCTGACATTCGTAGAGAAAGTTATGGTGTTCGGAAGTTGAGGGGTATTTTGGTAATTTGGCATGTTTGGGGTCAAATGTTGACTTTTTGACCGGGAGGTCCGATGGACGAGGGCCAAGGACCGTTACGTAGGTATCGTCGATACGAATACAACGACAGGCGACATGCCGAAATCGGAGTTACGACGACGAAGTTATGGTCAAGGAAACGAACTAACGAACCGAGGCTCGGATTAAAATAATAATATAATATTGAATAGTAACCGATGACTGTGCACATCCGGATGAGTGACAAGTGTCACCCATCCCCTGAATTCTGATCCTTGTTTCCCTCCAAACACTATCATTCCTTCTCCATCTTTTTCCCCGATTTTCTTCTTCTTTGTTTTTCTTACCCGTGGACGATTTCAAAACAGAGAGAGTGTGAGGGCTGGAGGATTTGGCTGCCTTCTCACGGCAGAATTGAGGGAATTGAGAGGCTAGGGAGACTGGATTCATTCGGGAAACACTGGGACTGAGTGTGGGTGGTGAGACAGAAAATTCGAAAATTAGAATATGGGAGGGAAAATTCGAAATCAAATCCTAAGGCCGTGAGGATCGAATTGGAGGCTACATTCAGCTTTCTGGGAATGCCACGATCAGAAACGTCGAAAGAACGAAGGGAATTGGTGCCGTTTTGACTCTGAACGAGCTTGGTGACAGAGGAGGAAATTCGACCTTGAGTCGTGAAGTTGGAGGCTTCGTTGGATGAAATTGAGGTGGGGAAACTACTTCTCATGATCCCACGATGCTTCTGGGTTCATCAATTGAAGGAAACCGATCGAGATTGACGAAACTCCATGGTTGAACAGTGACGGTGTTCGAGCTTGAGTCGTGACGTTTGAGCACAGGATTGATGCAATTGAGTTGGGGGAAATGCTTAACGGAGTCCATGGAAGCTTCTGGTTGAATCAATTTAATGAAATCAATTGGAATTGAAGGAATTCCATGATTGCACAGTAACCGGGTGTTCTTCGTGGATCATCGTTGAATCGTGGAATTGTAGGTAATGTTTTGTGTAATCAACGTTACAGAACTTAAATTAGACTTAAAACGAAACTAACTAAATGATTAATTGAAGGAATTAAGGCTGAATTGATGGACATTGAACCGGGTCGTGTCGCGGGCAATTTGGACCCGTTTACCAGAGATACGGGTTAGGACGATGCACTGTAGCAGGCGCGTGAGTTTCACGCGCAGCCACTCACGGCGGCGCGTGACGGCGCGTGGGCACGAATCTCGAGGTGAGGTCAACATGACTTCTGTCCTATTTAATGTAACAGACATTTTGGAATTGGTTTCGTGTCGATCGGACACCGTCTCGATATTGTTCGGGATGTCCGAAGGTTTTAAATTAAGTTTAAAAATAAGTAAAAATTCGGGAAAATTACGAGACTTTGATAGGATGTTAATGATGAGGTTAGTAACCCTCTAATGTGATTTGGACAGGATTGGGAGTCCCGGTGATAGTGGTGTGGCCCGGAAGGGCCGGTGGCACGCGTATCGAGGCATACCGTTAAAACGGTCTGTGAGTGGACTTTGGTTTTATAAATCCTATGCATGCTTAAATGTGTTATATGGTTTATATACATGATTTCTATGATGGTATTTGTGAGCATTGATTTCGGGTATGTTGCACGTATTTCGAGGTGTTTTCCGTATTTCACGTATATCGGGATTAACGGTTTATTTGTGGTTTTGCGTGCTTGTGGTTAAATAAATAATATGATAAAACGGTTTTTATATTGGAAAGATGAATTTGGGCTTGAGGCCCACTTGTTTTGGAAATCTCGGACTTGGAGTCCATTTGAGTACGTAATCGGGCTGCGGGCCCAGTTGGTTTATAAGTCGGGCTGCGGGCCCAGTTAGTTTATAAATCGGGTCGTGGGCCCAGTGGTTCATAAAGTCGGGCATGAGGCCCAGTTGGATTAAAATTGTGATTTCGGGTCAGGGACCCTATATTTAATAAATGTGATTTCGGGTCAGGGACCCTAAATGGAAATGTGTTGTTTTATGGAAAATTCCGGCAGGGCCCATTGTGATGTTGTGAAATGAATTAATAAAAACTGTTTTCCATATACCATCTTGATACAAGGATATATGATGGTCTCCTACAGATGTCTGGGACACTGGGGAAGTCACGGTGCATTGCCTGTGAAGGGTCACCATACGGAGCAGCCGGACCGTATGATGACTCAGGAGCAGGATTGCTATGATTGACGTCTGGGACGTCAGACATCAGGGATGTCAGATTTATGGACCCGGAAAGACCCCGGGCAGCACGCGTAGCTTATGAAACCGTGAGACATGACGTCAGGGACGTCTCGCATCAGGGATGCTGGTGATAGTAATGGTAAAATACGAATTAATAAAATGGCTTTCCGGGTGGATTTATGATTATATGATTTTAATGGATTGATGTTCATTTATGGTCGTGGGTGGTGACCCACATGGTTGTTTATGTATAGTTATGGTATTTCACAGTTTTGGGCTGAGTTCCCACACTTGGTGTTTGGTTAATGGTTTTTGGGCTAAGGCCCTAATGGCTCGGTTGAGCAAACGTTTTGGTTACTGGTTTTCGTGGCATGCATACGTTTTTATTGGAGGGCATAAATGTCTTATAAATGTATTTGATGAACTTACTGGTTTTTGTCCACTCACAGCTTTTGGTTTTAATGCCCTTCAGGTTGATCACGGATGCGATTGCAGCAGAGACTGGGACATTGCACACCTCCTCCATCGATCCTTGCGCACTCTGTATGCCCCGTTTGGGCAGTGGCTCTTGGTTATCCCTTGTCCGACACCCCTTGTTGGACGGGAGCAGGGCACATTCCACGGTAATCCCGGGGGGATTGGGATGGGTCCTGTCAATTGGCTATCGGAGTATGGGTCGCTCATCGATTGCTGTAGCAGGCAAGTAATTCTGCGGAGTCCGGGTTTGCCGGAGGTTATCTTTCAGGGGGAACGTGATGGTTCGCCTCCTGAAGGGATTTCTTCACTTACTGCTATCAAACTTCTACGGAAGGGATGCCAAGGTTATTTGGCGCATGTCGTGTCGGAGCAGGTTGATACTCCGGGTATCGACGAGATAATGGTGGTACGTGAGTTTCCGGATGTATTCCCGAAAGATTTACCTGGATTACCACCATCGCGGGAGATCGAGTTCACGATTGAACTACTCCCCGGTACCCGACCTATATCCCAAGCACCGTACCGGATGGCGCCGGCCGAGTTACGAGAACTCAAAACTCAGTTGCAGGAGTTGGTGGATTTGGGATATGTCCGACCGAGTACTTCACCATGGGGAGCACCGGTGTTGTTCGTGAAGAAGAAGGAGAGGAGTCTCCGTTTGTGTATTGACTATCGACAACTCAACAAGGTGACACTGAGGAACCAGTATCCTCTACCCAAGATCGATGACCTGTTTGACCAGTTGCGGGGAGCACAGTGCTTCTCGAAAATTGATTTGCGGTCTGGGTATCACCAACTGAGGATTTCAGAGGAGGATATTCCGAAAACTGCTTTTCGAACCCGTTACGGGCACTATTAGTGTTCCTTTGCTCTTACATTCTCCTTGCAGGTCCTATTATCCTGAAAGCGCAAGTCAAACGAGTTCAGTGAGCCAAATTTAAATTGGTCTATTTTTTGTATCAAATTCAAAATTCATACGTATTCAAACAAGCACTTAGAGTTTCCAAAATTTGGAGATTAATTCATTACAATCCAACTCAAAAAAAGGTTATGATTTCAATTCAGTGCTTATATCTATTAGTTTTAATTCTTTCGTTTTTAAATATAAATTTGTCTACAATTTGACGATCTGTGTTTTATTTTCTCTGATTGACTAGGAGAGTGGTTGAGTTCCCAATGCCGCCATAGACACTATTGGGCTTGTTGTTGGGTGGAAAGCTACCTAACTTTTCACCTCTTTTTCCTTTTTCATCATTTCTTTGGTGGCTCCATGAATCACTATATAGGAATTAGGAAGGGAATCTGATTCACAAAATTTTGTATTGTCTCATTTCTATAATTCTTTTGAGGGGCGTATCCTATCCTATCCGTTATTAATAAAATTGAAAAAAAAAAAGTAATTTCTTCTAGTGATACACAGGTAATTTCTAATTTGTACTCCACAGTTAGTTCTTGCTCTGTATATGAGAGTCTAAATTCACTCAAGAATGATAAGAAGTTTGTACTCATCGTCTAAAACTCAAGAATGATAAGAAGTTTGTACTCATCGTCTAAAAGATCCTATCATATGCATGCTCCCAAGAGGATAGGGTTCGGGTTTGGTTGGCGTGGGCATATTTCTTTTCCCAAATAACACAATTGTCCTCTATTTATCTTTCTTTAATTAAGCTGAAGACATTTTACCTCTACTTTTACAACGAATTATCTAAATTGGTATTTTCTCCAATTCCGTGAATGTGATTTAGACATTTGCACTTGTCTCCTTGTTAAATTTTCCATACATGTGCCATTCCTTTTGACCCACTTTTTCCATGAGATCATGAAAAAAAGTATCAATGCTCCACTCAATTCAAAACAATAATTCAGAATGGTATAAAATGGCCACTAGAGTACTGGAAGGCGGTCTCCACTCACTCTAGTCTGTGAAGTTTTAGGTCTCATAAAAATTACGTCCATTAATACTTAATAATAAATTTAATTTCATCTTCATTATATTTAATATCCGAGTTTGGAAAAAAAATCTAAATATATACCACTTGGCTATTCATAAAAAATGAATATAAAATCCTTCACTAACACATATGTAAAGGATACATCAAGATGAGATAAATTATTTACAAAATATTTGCAAAAAAAATAAAAATTGAGCAATTCATTCTACGTACGGTTGATGTAGCCCTCATCATTTGACCCAAAAACCCACGGACTTATGGGTACCCGGTAGACCCGATGATAAAAAGCCCGACCCGGCCCGGTATGGGTCGTGGGCTGGCCCAACCCACATGTTGATGGGCTGTACTTGGGCTTAGGGTATTCAAGCCCGCTAGGCCCGATAGGTCCGAGCCCGATAAAACCCGATAAGCCAAGCCCGACCCGCCCAGGTAAACTCGACCCATAAGCCCGAAAATATAAAATAATTATAAATTAATAATTGATACTCAGTCCAATCTTATTACTACTATCATAGCCAAAATCCAAAACTCCAACCAAATCTCAACCTAGTGTCATTTAAAAACCCAATGCCCAAACCAAACCCTAACCCTAAATTCAAAAAAACTCACTAGGTCTCTAACTCTCTTAGCGACCTCCTTATCCTATCTCGGCTTTATGGTCGAAAAGTTAAGTCAATTCTCCAAATCCAATAGTACCCCTCCTTAGCTTATTTCAATATTCGATAATAATATTTAAGCTCAACTCACTTTTTTTTTATAAATTAGATAGGTACAAATGGGCTTACTAGGCCCGACCCAAGTGGGCTTAGTAGACCCAACCCATAAAGCCCGATAAAAGTCCGGCCCAAACCCAGCCCGACAAAGGGCATGGGCTTTCATATTTATGATCAAGCCCGCCCGACCCGGCCCAGTATTTTTTAAATTATGAAATAGGCCCGGCTCAGCCCGACCCAAATCCAAAAATTTTGAGCCGGACTTGCCCGACCCGGCCTAGGTTGATGTGTGTGCTCGTTCCCCACACAATTAATTACCAATTTTTTTCTATGCAACATATTGATTATATCACCAAAAAATCTGAAATTGATTATTCATCTATATAAATGAATTAATTTGACAGTTTTCCATAAGAATCTTAATTATTATTAAAATATTTATTATTTTAATACGTACATAAAAATTCGAATTTTTTTCTAATATTTGGGTTGATAATATTTTTTGCACGAATAATTTTTATATAATATTTGTGAAATTAAATTACACCTTACATTATAAAATTAATTAATTATTTATATATAAAGGGAATGGCTGCGTGCGTAGGGTGAAACAGTATTTCCATAAAGTTCAACCATTATAAATTAATGATGTGTAATGCATTATTATGAGAGCAATCTTTAATTTGTTGATTGTACTTATTTGTTTTTTTATATATGAGACCCCTTTGTTGATTGTGTACTATAATATCAAGTTGGAGCTAGCTAGTAATATATATATATATATATATATATATATATATATACGTACACACTCGTGTTTTACCCGACAAAATTCTATATAAATATATACATATCACGACTCACTCCATTAACACTCAACAAAACCCACCTTCATCACTAGTAGTAGCTAGCTAGTTATCTAAAAATATGGAGTGCTCTCATTCCATTTTCCTTTCTTCTTTCCTCTATGTAAGTTATTCTTTTTAATTATATGTATAGTCTTCAATTGTAAGATCTTACTAGTGAACAACCTTGCGTACGTAGTTAATTAGGAAGATATATATATATATATAAATTATTATGCATCCAAGCTGGAATACCTTTCCAGTTGTTTTCGAACAAAACTAACTATTTTAAAATCTTATTGCAGGTTGCGCTGGTGGTTGGAGTCCATGCCTCCGAAGATATATCTGGAGAGGCCTACTGGCAGTCCGCTTTGCCTAAAACTCCGATGCCCAAAGCTTTGCAGGAACTTTTACACTCTGGTTAGATTCCACTAGTATATTTTCATGAATTTTGGCTCAAAATTAACTAAGTAATATGTATATATATATATATTACACAAACTTGGGCTTGGTAGCTAGCTAACTATAGTATTGTCGCCGATGATATAGAGAAGTGGGTAGAAAGCAAAAGGCCATACAGTACTGGAATCAGCAAGGATGGTTTGAACATGAATG
Organism: Prinsepia uniflora; assembly: GCA_032719365.1. Classification (NCBI taxonomy): domain Eukaryota; kingdom Viridiplantae; phylum Streptophyta; class Magnoliopsida; order Rosales; family Rosaceae; genus Prinsepia; species Prinsepia uniflora. Next base: position 60,159,345 of record CM064861.1, on the reverse strand, counting down.
TCATCCAACAAGGATCGGCATTTGGTACTGACGTCTATGGCAAAGCCGCAGAAGGAAAAATCCCACTCGAAAAAGATGTCACAACTTTCTTTTTCGAAAATGATCTCCACTTGGGGAAGAAAATGACCTTGCACTTCCCCCGAACCCCGAATCACGCCAATCTTCTGCCCCGTCGAGTTGCAAACTCCATACCCTTCTCATCCGCCAAGTTACCGGACATTTTAAACCGCTTTGCACTAAACCCTAAGTCACCCGAAGCGGAGATTGTACGACAAACAATCCAAGAATGTGAGGAACCCAGCATTGTAGGGGAAGAAAAAACATGCGCCACATCCTTAGAGTCCTTGGTCGATTTCAGCGTGTCAAAGCTTGGGAAATATGCTGCGGTATTTTCAACCAAAGTGGAAAAACAAAACAAGCTGGAGTATAGCATTGCGGAGGGCGTGCAAAAACTGGGAGATCGTTCGGTAGTCTGCCACAAACAAAATTATGTGTACGCTGTGTTTTACTGCCATCAAGTCCATGCAACAAGGGCTTACAAGGTTCCTTTGGTGGGTGCTGATGGTACGAAAGCTGAAGCCGTGGCTGTTTGCCACACCGATACACGAAATTGGAACATCAAGCTTCCAGCTTTCCAAATTCTCAATGTTAAGCCGGGAACTCTTCCCGTTTGCCATTTCTTACCCACTACTAACCTTCTATGGGTTTAATGACTGAGCTGAAAAGTCAAGAAATATATGGAGCCATGTATGTTTTGTCAACATATATATGGCGCAGTTGGTTTGTCAAAAATAAAAAATTATTAGCTTTATGCACGGTGTGTTTCTTAATCTGTGAAGTTATTTTAGGGTCTTAGCTAAATCAAAACAACGAGTTTGATATAGCTGTAAGCCCACATATATAGCATGTAATATAAATGTTGAATAAAATTTCAGCTTTATGTATTGTCTATTTATTTATTTCTTAACAAGAAGTTAATTTGTTTTGTAGCTAGCTAAGCGCCTGACAAACAAGCTAGAAGTTTGATGTAGCTAAGACTGTGTAATATGTAACAAACATATTAGCTTTATATATGTACTGTTTGTTTCTTTACAAAAAGTTTGATGTAGGTAGCCCGAACAAATAAGAAGTTTGTGTCAAATTCAGATCAAAGTGCCATTTGAACCAAATTGGTTTCCCCAATTTACAAGTATTTATGCCCACCATGATTCAAACCTATATATGTTGGACATCTAAGATAAGTCGTATCATTCGCATAGGGGGTGTGTTGTTGGCACTTGGCACTTTCGCAGTCATGGAGTAACGAATTTAGGTCAAGGGGCCCTATATATGGATAATTACTTGGGATATATTTCGGTCCAAATAAAATCTCAGTGTACGTTTTGATTTTATTCTAATTTACAAAGTGAATATTACAATGGGTACTTTATATAGAAATTCGTAATCAAAAAAATTATTAATATAATGGTAATGCTAATGATATATGGGGAGAATTTTATGGTCATGTATGTTATTTATTTTCCAAAAATAATTGTGATAATAATTTATTTTAAGTAACCAAAAGTATGCAAAATAAATACTCACATATTCAGATTTTTAATGCTTATTAAATGAACGTGATATATTAATAGAGAAGAAGAAAAAAGTAGCGAGGAAAAAAAATTAAAAAATTTTAACAATATTAATTAACATAATTTGAATATATGTATAAATAAAGAAAATAATGAAAAAATCACATATGGGATGGCCTCTTTGATCCCTATATATATGGCTCCGCCCAAGGTTGTCATTGGCTTTGCATGATAACTATATATTTCAACTAAGGAAGGATTGGCTTTTCTGTACGTCTTTTGAGGGTAATTTATGCATGTTATCTGCAACTGCAAACATGCATTTTGCCTTACTATTACGTGGTGCATATCTTTATAACATATTTATATATGAACAATGTTGTATACTCTCCTGAATTTTTTAAAACATACGCACTCTACCAATCATCCTGTTGTGTGCCATCTTTCGATCACTACAAGAAAATTTCCTTTGCATGTCCAAAGTTTGCACGGCAAAGGAATTTCTCCAGTAAATTAACCTTTGCCCGGCGAACGCAGGGAGGCTCGCTAGGCAAAATTACACGCAGGAAGCTGTAGTCATTGGTGTGCAAAAGAGGAGAGGTTTTCCCGGTAAGCGATCAAACTCCGCCAAACAAAGTAGACTTAACGTCGAATTAGGTTCGCCGGGCAAACCCTTTCCGTTGACCGGCGACGGGAAAAAGTTTGGTACGAAGGAATTTTGGCGTCTAACCTTTGCCCGACGAATCCTTAGTTAGGCAAAGGCCTGAACTGATTTAATGTAGCCAGTAGATGCATTTCTTCATCTTCTTCCTCATAACTCTCTCGCTCATTACTTTCTCTCTCTCACTCTCACCTTCCATACATAATTTCATCATTATTTCATCATCACTCCTTCATCACTTCATCATCACTTCATCATTACGTCATCGGGTTTAATGATTTTATTTTATTTATTGTTTATTTTAGTTTTTCGATTTTTATTTGTTATTAGAAGCTAAAATTGTTTTTTTTTTGGTTTTAGGTAAGTTGTGATTGATTTGAAGAATTACTTATAAAAGGTATGTGTGTTTGCCTTTCATTTTAATTTTGTTAAAAAATTGGATTTAATTATGCTAGAAAATTGTGATTTATTGTGGAAAATTTGTAGAAAATGTTTAGAATTGTAGATAAAATTGTGCTAAGGAATTGTGATTTATCCGTTAATGCAAAGTTAATCGAGTTGATTAATTTTATATAACGAAATTCGATGGAAAACCTTAGAACCGTTTGAGAGTAAGTGAATTAGATTGATTGACTGACTCTTGAATTGTCCATTTATTGGGACAGTTTGGGAGTGGACAATTATGTGTTGTGTAGTTTGTTGTCTATGTGGTAAGGTTTAGATCGTGAGAAATTTGGTTTATATCCCCTCAGTGTTCTCTGAATGCAAACTAGATATTCGTTTAAAATATCTAAGTTGAGTATTTAGAGAATTGTAAGTCACAAACTATACAGCACATAACATGCACTCTCGAATGAGATAGGGCAAAATCACTGGAGGCAAAAGGAGACGAGCTTGATTTTGATATTAATTTGTTCCAACTATGAGACAATATATAATTATCTACTTACATTGATACTATTTGTCCAAAATCGAAACCGAACTTGGCTGGAAATAGGTTCCAGTTCGGTCTGGTTCTCAACCTCAAATTTAGTTGAACCAAAAACTAATTGAACCAATTTAGTTCAGTTGTGAACCGATTTTGGACGGATTTAACTGGATTTCGTCTGCGACAGAGAGAACGGGGAGAGGCCGAGAGGGAGAGGCTAAGGCCATGAGCTTCAAAGTTCGAAAACGATGGATCAGACTTCAAGTTCAAGAACGACGGAGATGCGGACTTAGAGGAAGATGGAGAGATCGTGGGAGAAGGAGAAGTTGCGGGAGAGAAATGAGGCCATGAGTTTCGACGAAGATGGAGAGTATGAGGTTAAAGATGGGCTTCGACAAAGACGTAGATGGAGAGGGAGATGGAGAGAATGAAAAACATGGAGAGAACTAGGGAGATGGACCAGGAAGATGGAGAGAAAAACGAAGAGGGAGAGATTGAGCAGAGGCCGTCTGGTAAGTGGTAAGGGTTTGTGAGGTTGATAAATCAAGGTAGGAGGCTGGGTAGAGGTGACGTCGTGTCTATTGTCTGTGATTCTGTGTGAGCCTGTGAGGTGAGAGAGATAAGAGTAGAGATGGATGAGTTGATGAGAGCCGAGATGGATGAGTGTTAGGGATTAGGGTTGGAAAAATGGAAAGTTGGAATGAATTAATGAAACCAAAATTCGGTGAGATAGGATCAAATTGGCCGATTCAGCATCACAGTTGCCTGGGCTTCTAATTGGGCTATTCTAATTAGGCTACATAGGACCAACAATTAAAAAAAAAATTGAAGCCTAGTCCATTAAAACCCAAAACTATCGCCCTTTCGACTTTTTGGTTTGGTTTGGTTTAGTTTCGGTAACTCGTAAATTGAAATCGAACCAATTTAGACCCAGTTAGGTTCGGTTTTACTATCTAATTTCGATTTTCTTCTGATTCAGTTTTTCAAGGTTAGGTTTCGATTCGGTCTGATTTTCAGGTCGGTTTTTTCGAACCAATTAATAGGGCTACAATTGGTAGAGGCTGGATTGCTGTAACAACCCGTACCTTCGGGAAGGGTAAAAATATAATTTTTGTGAAGTTTTGTAAAAAGGACGATTTTGCCCTTGTGAATAGTAGACGAAAAGTTGACTTTTTGTACTATCGATTGGATGAGTGTTGGGCCTTGACTGAGACGTAGTTTAGGACGTCACGAGTCCGTAGACAGGTGGCAGGTTCGATTCGGACAACCGGAGGAAAAGTTATGATGTACGGAAGGTTGAGGGTGTTACCGTCATTTTGATAAAATGAGGAAATGTTAACTTTTTGAAGGACTTGTGATTTTCACGTAGACCGAGGACCGTTGGATAGGTCTCGACGTCCTGAGTTCAACGACAGGCGGCACGCTGTCATTGGACGTCGGACGGAAAAGATACGGGTCTGGAAAGTCTGAGGGTAGAATGGTAATTTGTGCAGGAGGGGTATTTTGGTCATTTTCCCTCAGCCCAATCAGATAAGGGCAAGTGGCAGAGATTTTTTGGGCTGGCCTATGGATGGTGGACACGTGCAGGGGACTGGATGGTTCCATTATGTTCTCAAGTGTGCACGGCCACACTTTACCCTCATTTGAACCGTGCACACCTTCGAAGAACACAGAAAACAGAGAGAAGAGTTGGGTGAGGCGGTGATCGATTCAGTGCAAGGGAGAGTGAAGAGTGAGTTGAGAGAGAGACAGTGAGGCAAGGAGGAGCTGGTGATCGTGGTTTGGAGTTGTAACTGTGCACGGAGGCGACGTGGTGGACGGCTGGATATTTGAAAGAAACAGAGGAGGCAGTGGACGGTGGTGGCTGCTGTGCTGTGTGGTGGATCGATTCAAGCCACTAGGAGACTCAGGAGGCTACGGGGAGTCCTACGAGCACCGTGGTAGGTGACGGTTCTCACGGCGGCGCCGGAATCGAAGGGTAACCTCTTTTACTCTATTTTCCCGTGGATTTTCATTTCAAAAGTTGTGGACCTAGAGCTAGAATCGAAGGGTTTGGTGAGTGAAGTGAGGTTTAGGGAGGTCCTAGGAGTCGTTTATGACGGTTTCCGTGACGGGAAAGTTCACGGTGGGAGGTGGTGCGACGGCGGGTACTCTGTACCCTGTTTGGCCGTGAATTTCAAACGGGAAATCGTGGAGTTAGAGGGTGAGTCGAGGGTTCCCGTGAGTTGTGTGTGGTTCAGTGAAGTCGTGGGAGGAGTCTAGAATGACCACCGTGAAGGGGGAAGTACGGAGTGGCCGGGAAGAAAAACAGAGGATTGTTGGTTTTTCTTTCGAGCTTCAGTTGTGAAGCTATGGGTCGAGTCGAACCAAGAGAGTGAGGGGGATGAATTCTCTGAGAGTGGACGAACCTTTAGGTGAAGATAGGAGGGGAAACGGTGGCCGGACGGTGGAGAACGGTTCTCGCCGGTCCGGGTTGCCGTCTGGTGCGAACCGGGTTCGATCAAGGAAGATGGTGGCACTGTAGCAGGCGCGTGAGGCCCACGCGCAGCCACTTTGGGCGGCACGTGGAGGCGCGTGGGAAGGAATCCGGCCAAGCTTCCAACATGAGTTTAGTCCTAAATGTTTTAACGAATCCAATGGTATAGTTTTCGGGTTAATCGGACGGTGTTACGGGATGATTCGGGAATCCGTAAGGTTTAGGGTTTAGGATTAAAATATTATTAAATTCCCGAAAAATTGGGGAAAATAGGGAAGGTATCCTTGATGTCATTGTGACCCTATTTGGTATCTATTGACAGGACGGGAGACACCAGAGACGGTTGAGGAGCGCACGGGGCGCGAGTGACTTGTTCTGAACTGTGAGTGGACTCTTTCTTACTTCCGAGCATGCCTAACTGTTTTTATCAATGCTTTATGGTTTTATGTGTGTTTTTATGTCCTGATGATGATTATATGTGGTTGAGATGTTTGCACGTTTTTTTTTTGAAACGTTTTCGGGATTTTGCACGTTTTTCGAGAAAAAGCTGGTTTTCAGATTTTGATGCTATAATTCAGAAGTTCAACCTAAAAACGTTTTCTGATGATGGTAAATGGGTTGTGGAATATGATTTGGGATTTTCCTATGGTTTTGTTATGAACATGGATCTTTTTCCGGATTTGGGTTCGGAATGTCGGTTCTGAACGCCGAAAGGGCTTCGAACTAGGGATTCCGAATTCGAGTTTGGTGATGGGTTTCGGAACGGTTTTACACTGAAATGGATTGGATTTGCTGGATCTGGATATGGGTTTAAAGACCCGGATACTGATTGACGCGGGACGGGCCCGTATTGAGTTTAAAGACTCGGGAGTTTAAAGACTCGGATATGTTGATTTTCCCCCATAGGCCTATTGAGTTTAAAGACTCGGGAGTTTAAAGACTCGGATTTCAGTTAAGGCCTGGTTGAGTTTAAAGACTCGGATAGGTCCAGCAGGTTTGATCGGAAATGATGGTTTGATGTTCATGCTATGATTTCTATATCCGTGTTATAGTGTATCTGTTTCTTATGACGTTTTATAGTGTATCTGTTCCTTATGATGTTTTATAGTGTTTCTGTTTCTTATGATGTTTCATATTATGATTTTGCTAATACTTCGTTGGGCATGCCTGGTTTCAAACTGGAGGGAACAAATGATTATATTTCCTTACTTTGATTTGATGGTAAACGGTTTTAAAAATTTTAGTCCTTTCGGTCCACTCACACCTTCTGTTTTTTTTTTCAATTTCCCTCCAGGTCGTGGTGATAGCGCTGGGGTGAACGTTGAGGCAGATATCGAGGCATAGAGCTTCCGACGTTCTTCCGTTGCAGCCTTAGACTTGTAGGACTTTTGGTGCCCATTTTGTAGAACTATGCTCTGGCTTACTGTTGTATCTATTTACTCCTTCGTCTGATAGTTATGCTTATAGTTGTAATAAGGTTATTTTTGGTACTGTAAGTGTGATTGTCAGACGGGAGCAGGGTTCATCCCGGGTATCGAGGTGATATTTGGGACGAGTCCTGACAATTGGTATCAGAGCATAGGTTGTGTCGATTTGTGTTGGGTCTAGGTTGTTATACTAACTCTATGCCTCTTTCAGTGTACGATTGATCATGCTTCCGAGACGTGAACCCCCTCCACGACCTGAAGATGAAGCGGCGAGAGGGACTGAGAGCGCTTCGATCGAGAGAGCCCAGAGGCTTGGGGCTACTACGTTCAGCGGTGGGGCTGATCCCGAGGAAGCTCACCGATGGATCACCCGACTAGAACGTATTTTTGGGGTGATGCACTGTCCTCCCGAGGATCGGGTATTGTTAGCTACTTTTCTGTTGGATGGAGCTGCCTACGAGTGGTGGTACACGCTGGAACTGTCAAGCTGGGATGCACATACCGTGACTTGGGAGACTTTCCGGGAGCGGTTTCTAGATCAGTACTATCCCCGTTCTTTTAGGGATGCGAAGGAAGCGGAATTCCTTCACTTGAAGAAAGGGAACTTGACAGTTGCTGAGTATGAGCAGAGGTTCCAGATGCTATCTCGTTTTGCTCCTGCATTTGTGGCGACTGAGGCGGAGAAGTGCCGCTGGTTTGAGTTGGGCCTCCGGGGAGAGATCAGGGCCATAGTGACAGCCGGCTCTTTTACTACATTCCGAGAGTTGTCTGATGCTGCTGTCAGGGTGGAGGCCAGTTTACCTGCTAGACCACAGTATTCGGGCAGTGTTCGACGCCGAGAGCAGTCATTTCCAAGAGCATCGAGTCAGAGGCCCCCAAAACGGGGTAATTTTGGTGGATCATTATCGGTTGGTGGAGCCCGGTTTGGCAGACCAGGCAGTTTTCAGGGCTCGGGATTTCGAGGAGCTAGGTCACAGCCGACTCCTCAGGCGAGTGCGACTTCAGTGGCTTCTACAGGGAGGCATACCGGTGGACCCGGTAGGGATACTTGCTTCTATTGTGGAGAGCGAGGACACTTCCGTCGGGAGTGCCCATTGTTAGCTCCGGAGGGTGGAGCAGGTAGAGGTACAACGGAACCCGGGCGGAGTACTGCATCAGTGTCAGGGGCAGCAGGCCCTAGGGGTGGCGGTGGTGCCACGAGCAGTTCCAGAGGGCGCGGTAGGTCATCGGGACCTCAGGCGCGAGTTTTTGCGATGACTCAGCAGGAGGCTAGGTCAGCACCGGGAGTGGTGACAGGTACACTCACCATACTTGGTCACACTGTTTTTACTTTGATAGATCCCGGGGCTACCCATTCATTTATAGCTCGGAGTTGTAGTTTGGTTAAGGAGAGGGAGGTGTCTACTTTGGATTGTGCGTTAGGAGTGAGTACACCTACTGGGGAGATGTTGGTAGTGACTCAGGTATTGAGAGAGTGTCCGGTGATGGTAGGCCAGGTGGAGTTACTGGCAGATTTGTTACTCTTGGATTTACGGGACTTTGATGTGATCTTGGGTATGGACTGGTTGACGAGACATCATGCTTCTATCGAATGTTTCGATAGGAGAGTGACTTTTCGGAGTCCCGGATTATCAGAGACTACGTTTCAGGGGGATCAGCGTGCACTTCCTACGGGAGTTATTTCGGCACTCGAGGCTAGCAAACTGTTACGTAAGGGGTGCCAGGGTTACTTAGCTCATGTGGTGGATACGCGTGCTACGCCAGTGAGGGCGGAGGATATACCAGTGGTACGGGAGTTTCCCGATGTTTTTCCCGAGGAGTTGCCAGGACTACCCCCACATCGAGATCTTGAGTTTACGATTGAGCTTCTACCAGGTACACAGCCTATTTCCCAGACTCCTTATCGTATGGCACCTGCAGAATTGAGGGAACTTAAGGCCCAGTTGCAAGAGTTGGTCGATATAGGATTCATTCGACCGAGTATGTCACCTTGGGGAGCACCTGTTTTGTTTGTCAAGAAAAAGGACGGAGGATTGAGATTGTGTGTGGATTACAGGCAACTGAATAAGGTAACTATTCGGAATAAGTACCCCCTACCCCGGATTGATGATTTGTTTGACCAGCTCAAGGGAGCACAGTATTTCTCGAAGATTGATCTTCGCTCCGGTTATCACCAGTTAAGGGTTAAAGAGGAGGATATACCGAAGACAGCTTTCCGGACCAGGTACGGTCACTATGAGTTTGTTGTGATGCCTTTTGGTTTGACTAATGCCCCAGCAGCTTTTATGGACCTTATGAACCGAGTGTTCCGGCCCTACTTGGATCTTTTCGTGATTGTCTTCATTGATGACATTTTGGTGTATTCGAAGAGTGCGAAGGCGCATGAGAAACATCTGAGGATCGTGCTTAAAACGTTGAGGGAGCATCAGTTGTATGCGAAGCTCAGTAAGTGTCAGTTCTGGTTGACCAGTGTTGGATTTCTTGGCCATGTGATTTCGGCCGAGGGCATCCGTGTGGATCCTCAGAAAGTTGAGGCGGTAGCCAATTGGGAACAGCCTAAGACGGTAACAGAAATCCGGAGTTTTCTGGGTTTAGCAGGTTATTACAGGCGTTTTATTGAGGGCTTTTCTATTCTTGCAGCACCGTTGACGAGGTTGACACGGAAGGGAGTTCGGTTTGAGTGGGACGATAAATGCGAACAGAGTTTCCCGGAGCTTAAAAGGCGGTTGACATCTGCTCCTGTGTTAGCCCTTCTAGATGATAGTGGGGAGTTCGAGGTGTACAGTGACGCTTCTTTACAAGGTTTGGGTTGTGTCTTGATGCAGCACGGGAAAGTGATTGCTTATGCTTCCCGACAATTGAAACCCCATGAGGTGAACTACCCTACACATGACTTGGAACTGGCTGCGGTGGTTCATGCATTGAAGATTTGGCGACATTACTTGTACGGTGAGAGGTGCAGGATCTTTACGGACCACAAGAGCTTAAAGTATTTGTTCACTCAAAAGGAATTGAATCTGAGACAGCGCCGTTGGTTGGAGTTACTTAAGGACTACGACTGTACTATTGAGTATCATCCAGGGAAGGCTAATGTGGTAGCCGATGCTCTGAGCAGGAAGTCAGCTGGTTCTTTGTCGCAATTGAGGACAGTACGGTTACCTTTGCTGGTTGAGCTCCGTAGGTTGGGAGTAGAGTTGACTGTGGATGATCAGGGAGCACTCCTAGCAAGTTTCCATGTGCGACCTGTTTTGATTGATCAGGTGATTGATGCTCAGTTTGAGGACCCTATTCTGGGCATCATTCGGATTGAGGTCGGGGCTGGAGAAAGACAGGATTTTGAGATCCGTGAGGATGGAGCCTTGGTTAAGAATGGACGGTTGTGTGTACCTGAGGATGAAGCTTTGAAGAAGGTGATACTGGATGAGGCTCACTGTTCAGCTTATGCGATGCATCCTGGTTGGACCAAGATGTATCGTACACTTCGAGAGCATTACTGGTGGTCAGGGATGAAACGTGAGATTGCCGAATATGTCAGTAGATGCTTGATTTGTCAACAGGTAAAAGTCGAGCGGCAGAGACCTTATGGAGCAATGCAACCTTTGCCGATCCCCGAGTGGAAATGGGATCACCTGACTATGGATTTCGTGTTCAAGCTTCCGAGAACACCGAAGGGACATGATGGTGTGTGGGTTATTGTGGATCGACTTACGAAGTCTGCTCATTTCTTGCCAGTACGGGAGAACTTCAGGTTGGAACAGTTTGCACAGTTGTTTATTAATGAGATTATTCGGTTACATGGGACTCCGGAGTCGATAGTATCTGATAGAGATCCGAGATTTACTTCTCGATTTTGGCAGAGCTTACAGGAAGCTTTTGGGACTAAATTACACTTCAGTACTGCTTTTCATCCTCAGACAGAAGGGCAGTCTGAGCGGACTATTCAGATTCTCGAGGACATGATGCGAGCTTGTGTACTTCAGTTTCAGGGTACTTGGGAAGCACATCTGCCTTTGATGGAGTTCGCCTACAATAACAGTTATTAGGAGAGCATTGGGATGGCTCCTTACGAGGCTTTGTATGGGCGGCAGTGTCGGACTCCATTGTGTTGGACTGAGGTTGGTGAGAGGAGGTTGACTACTTCTGAGCTGGTGGAGCTTACTCAGGAAAAAGTGGCACTGATTAGGGATCGATTGAAGGCAGCGCAGGACCGCCAAAAGAGCTACGCTGACCGTAGGATCAGGGATTTAGATTTTGCTGTAGGAGACTGGGTTTTCCTGAAGCTATCTCCTTGGAAAGGAATTGTACGATTTGGCAGACGAGGGAAGTTGAGTCCTCGTTACATTGGACCGTATGAGATCTTGGAGCGGATTGGTCCTGTAGCTTATCGCTTGGCCTTACCAGCAGATTTGGAAAAGGTACATAATGTTTTCCATGTTTCTATGCTTCGGAAGTACATTCGAGATGATTCGCATGTTCTGGAAGCACAACCAGTGGAACTGAGGGAAGACTTGAGTTTCGAAGAGCAGCCTGTTGCAATCTTGGATCGGAAGGATAAAGTTTTGCGAAGGAAGACGGTTCCCTTAGTGAAGGTATTGTGGAGAAATCATCAAGTGGAAGAAGCTACTTGGGAACCCGAGGCCTTGATGCGGGAACAGTACCCTTACTTATTTCACTGAATTTCGGGGACGAAATTCTTTCTAGGGGGGTAGATTGTAACAACCCGTACCTTCGGGAAGGGTAAAAATGTAATTTTTGTGAAGTTTTGTAAAAAGGACGATTTTGCCCTTGTGAATAGTAGACGAAAAGTTGACTTTTTGTACTATCGACTGGATGAGTGTTGGGCCTTGACCGAGACGTAGTTTAGGACGTCACGAGTCCGTAGACAGGTGGCAGGTTCGATTCGGACAACCGGAGGAAAAGTTATGATGTACGGAAGGTTGAGGGTGTTACCGTCATTTTGATAAAATGAGGAAATGTTGACTTTTTGAAGGACTTGTGATTTTCACGTAGACCGAGGACCGTTGGATAGGTCTCGACGTCCTGAGTTCAACGACAGGCGGAACGCTGTCATCGGACGTCGGACGGAAAAGATACGGGTCTGGAAAGTCTGAGGGTAAAATGGTAATTTGTGCAGGAGGGGTATTTTGGTCATTTTCCCTCAGCCCAACCAGATAAGGGCAAGTGGCAGAGATTTTTTGGGCTGGCCTATGGATGGTGGACACGTGCAGGGGACTGGATGGTTCCATTATGTTCTCAAGTGTGCACGGCCACACTTTACCCTCATTTGAACCGTGCACACCTTCGAAGAACACAGAAAACAGAGAGAAGAGTTGGGTGAGGCGGTGATCGATTCAGTGCAAGGGAGAGTGAAGAGTGAGTTGAGAGAGAGACAGTGAGGCAAGGAGGAACTGGTGATCGTGGTTTGGAGTTGTAACTGTGCACGGAGGCGACGTGGTGGACGGCTGGATATTTGAAAGAAACAGAGGAGGCAGTGGACGGTGGTGGCTGCTGTGCCGTGTGGTGGATCGATTCAAGCCACTAGGAGACTCAGGAGGCTACGGGGAGTCCTACGAGCACCGTGGTAGGTGACGGTTCTCACGGCGGCGCCGGAATCGAAGGGTAACCTCTTTTACTCTATTTTCCCGTGGATTTTCATTTCAAAAGTCGTGGACCTAGAGCTAGAATCGAAGGGTTTGGTGAGTGAAGTGAGGTTTAGGGAGGTCCTAGGAGTCGTTTATGACGGTTACCGTGACGGGAAAGTTCACGGTGGGAGGTGGTGCGACGGCGGGTACTCTGTACCCTGTTTGGCCGTGAATTTCAAACGGGAAATCGTGGAGTTAGAGGGTGAGTCGAGGGTTCCTGTGAGTTGTGTGTGGTTCAGTGAAGTTGTGGGAGGAGTCTAGAATGACCACCGTGAAGGGGGAAGTACGGAGTGGCCGGGAAGAAAAACAGAGGATTGTTGGTTTTCCTTTCGAGCTTCAGTTGTGAAGCTATGGGTCGAGTCGAACCAAGAGAGTGAGGGGGATGAATTCTCTGAGAGTGGACGAACCTTTAGGTGAAGATAGGAGGGGAAACGGTGGCCGGACGGTGGAGAACGGTTCTCGCCGGTCCGGGTTGCCGTCTGGTGCGAACCAGGTTCGATCAAGGAAGATGGTGGCACTGTAGCAGGCGCGTGAGGCCCACGCGCAGCCACTTTGGGCGGCGCGTGGAGGCGCGTGGGAAGGAATCCAGCCAAGCTTCCAACATGAGTTTAGTCCTAAATGTTTTAACGAATCCAATGGTATAGTTTTCGGGTTAATCGGACGGTGTAACGGGATGATTCGGGAATTCGTAAGGTTTAGGGTTTAGGATTAAAATATTATTAAATTCCCGAAAAATTGGGGAAAATAGGGAAGGTATCCTTGATGTCATTGTGACCCTATTTGGTATCTATTGACAGGACGAGAGACACCAGAGACGGTTGAGGAGCGCACGGGGCGCGAGTGACTTGTTCTGAACAGTGAGTGGACTCTTTCTTACTTCCGAGCATGCCTAACTGTTTTTATCAATGCTTTATGGTTTTATGTGTGTTTTTATGTCCTGATGATGATTATATGTGGTTGAGATGTTTGCACGTTTTTTTTTGAAACGTTTTCGGGATTTTGCACGTTTTTCGAGAAAAAACTGGTTTTCAGATTTTGATGCTATAATTCAGAAGTTCAACCTAAAAACGTTTTCTGATGATGGTAAATGGGTTGTGGAATATGATTTGGGATTTTCCTATGGTTTTGTTATGAACATGGATCTTTTTCCGGATTTGGGTTCGGAATGTCGGTTCTGAACGCCGAAAGGGCTTCGAACTAGGGATTCCGAATTCGAGTTTGGTGATGGGTTTCGGAACGGTTTTACACTGAAATGGATTGGATTTGCTGGATCTGGATATGGGTTTAAAGACCCGGATACTGATTGACGGGGGACGGGCCCGGATTGAGTTTAAAGACTCGGGAGTTTAAAGACTCGGATATGTTGATTTTCCCCCATAGGCCTATTGAGTTTAAAGACTCGGGAGTTTAAAGACTCGGATTTCAGTTAAGGCCTGGTTGAGTTTAAAGACTCGGATAGGTCCAGCAGGTTTGATCGGAAATGATGGTTTGATGTTCATGCTATGATTTCTATATCCGTGTTATAGTGTATCTGTTTCTTATGACGTTTTATAGTGTATCTGTTCCTTATGATGTTTTATAGTGTTTCTGTTTCTTATGATGTTTCATATTATGATTTTGCTAATACTTCGTTGGGCATGCGTGGTTTCAAACCGGAGGGAACAAATGATTATATTTCCTTACTTTGATTTGATGGTAAACGGTTTTAAAAATTTTAGTCCTTTCGGTCCACTCACACCTTCTGTTTTTTTTCAATTTCCCTCCAGGTCGTGGTGATAGCGCTGGGGTGAACGTTGAGGCAGATATCGAGGCATAGAGCTTCCGACGTTCTTCCGTTGCAGCCTTAGACTTGTAGGACTTTTGGTGCCCATTTTGTAGAACTATGCTCTGGCTTACTGTTGTATCTATTTACTCCTTCGTCTGATAGTTATGCTTATAGTTGTAATAAGGTTATTTTTGGTACTGTAAGTGTGATTGTCAGACGGGAGCAGGGTTCATCCCGGGTATCGAGGTGATATTTGGGACGGGTCCTGACATGCAAATGTTGGATAGATCTTCTGATCAGTATTTGGATGGGATCAACAACTTTTTTACCTTTGCACGTAGTCATTGTAGTGATCAAAGACACATATCCATGCGGTAAATGTAGCAATTGCTATTGGATATCATTGAGTAATGTCCATTTGCATCTAGCACAGAACGAGATCGTACATAACTACACTAATTGGATATATTACGATGAACAGAATTTTACTGCATCAACATCTTCAGTTCACGGATCCTGTCGAGATGATAGTGATTTAGATAATCGGTGTGATTATGATCAATTTGTTGAGATATTAATCG